>CM077169.1:7250475-7850475 GCA_039654105.1 Coreius guichenoti
GGGATGTCATTCACAATCCTTCTCCTCATTCATTTTTTAAACCATCTTAGTATTCCTCAGTCAATTCATTATAAACAATATAACAAGAAAAAACTAATATTTATAAAAGAATGTCTGTTTTCCCATTCATTTTTTGTAAAGATTGTATAGAGTCGCTAACGACCCAATGTGTGTAACAGTGTAAGTATATATTTTTTCTGCACAACAATAATTTTTGATGACTGAATAAGTTAAATTCACCTTTATTCCATAAGGTGGCAATGTCTGATACACAATGATGAAGTGACGTTTCAGTCATAGTTACAGCAGGCAGAAAACAACAGAATAGGAAGTATGGTCAGCAAAACTGGAAATGGCGATTTACTGCAGATCAAGTACTGAACGCAATCAAATATTAGTGTCACTGTCACTTGATGGTGGATCTGGTGAAGAAGCTGTCAGCGATTTGAAGATGTTGAAAATTATAGTTTTGAGAATATGTTTGAGATGGCGAATATTGAGCCAGATGCTGAATGTACTGGGAAATGAGCTCTGACGAGGACCGTGATGGTGGTAAACATCTGCTCAAACTGAACCCTTCCAAGCTCCAAAAGATAACAAAATATGCTTTATTTGATTCTTCTGTAATTGTTACTCTAATATCAGGAGAGTTTTATATAATCGTGACAGGTAGAGATCTGTGTTAGATACAGATCCGGGTCACTAAAGCTAAATATGTAATAATGATTGGCGAAAACATCATGGATTTAAGGGTTAACCCCGTCTTGTTTAAATGTTTGAAATTGATTACCAGTTGAAAACATTTGTTAGAAATTTAGAAAAGTAATCAAAAAGTAATCAAATGTAATCAGCTACATTACTTTAATAAAGTAATTGAAATAGTTACACTAATTACATTTTAAATAGGGTAACTTGTAATCTGTAACCTATTACATTTCCAAAGTAACCTTTCCAACACTGATTATATTACACCCGACCGCAAACCTGCAGCAGTGAGTAAGGGCAGTTTCTCATTCCACATATGTAGAGGTTGTTGTAAAATGGTCTGTTTAAATAGAGTGAGGGTGAAAAATGGTTATGAAAATAAAAATTATAACTGTTTTGGTAAAAAAAAAAAAAAAAAAAACTTACTAGGCATGTAAGTAGAGCTCAGGAGGAAAAATAATGATAAATGCTGTATATGACCCTTTTTAAGAAAAAAATAGCTGTGGTTTGACAATCAGTTTTCCTATTTTCTTTTTAGGCTTTCATCTGCTTTGTATTTACAGGTAGAACTCTTGTATGACATCTGAAATAGAATACAGCCGTATAGAAAAGTTGTGAGGAAGAAAATAAAAAGGAAACAAACCTGCGGTAGCACCATACCAAGTTGGGGAAAAAATGAATTATCCCTTTCAAATGAGTTTGTCGTATCTTATGTGTCAGCAGCGCATTATGTTGGCGAGAGCAGCTGTCAGAATGAGGCTCTATTGGGAAGAAAGCGGCAAGATTGAATTACTTTCCTCTCTGAAGGCTGACTAAGAACATATCAACAGAAAAAAAGTCGTTTTGACATGACAGTGTGAGATAGCTGTGAAGCAGCGTTTCAGATACAGATATCTCACATCTCTCCGTGAAACTTTCTGGATATTGACAAAAAGAATTTCTAAGTAGACCAAAATTCTTTTCTTGTTTTACAGAGGTTTCAATATGAATATCAAGAAAACAAAGCACTGAAATGCATAAAAGTTTGCTTTAGCTACTTTTATCCTGAACCTTCAAAACATCGGGCCAGCCAGTTATTTAAAATGCATTCCAGCAGAATGTGTGTGTGTGTGTTATAATACATTTAGATTTTATTGGTAACAGACAACATTTAATTAAGGGTGCAGTACATATTTTCTCTGCCACAAGTATCAATGCAAAAATGACTGTTTTTAAACAGGTTTATCCCGTTTGCTATTGGTCAGTCAAAGATAGTCCTGCACATGCACACACCATTGGTTGTGTTAGTATTGTTGTTTCAGGTTGGATGGACAAGGTAACCAATCAGGGGCGCATTTCACGTACAACGATGTAACTCACTGCTTAACCACCATAGTATGATGGATCGTAGAAACTTACTAGCTAGTCACGACTGTATCCCGAAACCGGTCGCAGCTCTGTCGTTTGAACCACGTTAGTTCAACAATATAAGTCTGGCATTATCTCTTTCCCCGCCAAACATGAAATCTTCCGTTATTTGTGAGAAAACGCTTCCCTGTCAAACACGGAATTTTCCGGGTTTCCGTGTTTGCACTGTTTTACCCTAAGGGGCACTATTACACATCTTCTGAAAGAGTACACAATCTCTGGATTAACACACTTCCAAGAAGACGCAGAAACAAGCAATATCATACGTAATCATATACATATGTAAAATAACGCGATCACCAGCATTAAACAGCATATAAATCAAAACTGCCTAATGTTATTGAATGAAATGTCCAGGACGAGCTACAGGACTGTGAAGCTTTGGGGGTGTTGATGGACTCGATCTACTCCATCTATGTTTTTATCATCGTGCTGAATCCCATCCAGATGTAGTCTTTGACAAAAATGTGACTTTCTCAGCTTTTTGCTCAGAATGTTGCTTTTTTTTAATGAAACTTGCCCATATTCAAGTGTTGATAAAAAAAAAGAATGCATGAAGCTAGAATAAAACGAGTTGTTAGGGTCTGTTCTTTCTTTTGATATATTGCATGTTCAGATATTCATACAACAAAATATTCTGGGGGCCATGAAATTTTTGTGAAAATGGTCAAAAACGCTAGCGGGGAAAGAGTTAATGATGCCACATGCAGGTGGTGGAGTAATAACTGTGAGTGCTGTATTTGGCGTACACTCCCGTATATATGCAGCTTTCTCCACATAACGTAATTTTTCTGACATGGTGCTATAACGCACTGAGGACTACTTCACTGATTTTGTTCCCTGTCCTTTTACTTTATTTGATGTTTGATCCGGGTCCTCTCATACGTCATACTCCGGTGTTCCCTTGCGTGTTAATGCACATGCACTGATTGTTTAGACGCTAAAATATAAAATGTATGTATTTAAATGGGATGAAACATAGAATGTTAGCTTTCTCATTGTGCCCAAGAACATGATCTATTTAAGTCCACATGGCATTTTAACAAGAAGCTCGAGAGCTATAGTTCCAAAAACATGTACGTTTGCGACGCTGTTTGCAAATGTTTGTTGGAACTACGGTTTCATGAAATGCCAAATCGTTGAACTATGTTGTTAACAATGGAACTTGTGACCATAGTTGGCTAACGATGCTTTTGGGAAACGCACCCCTGGTCAGTGCCTTGCTTTCTTTGAGTTAATGAATATTAATAAAACAAATTAAATTAACAGTCTGTCACATCTTATAAACACATGTAGAATAATGTAACATTGATTAGGCGGCCAATTACCTGTGGAATTCTGGGGCAGCCTTTCATCCCCATGGGCTTATTAATGCTGTTTGCATCTATGAGTCATAATAAACATCTGTGGCAAAAGCCGGTCTCTTTTGTCAGTTCATGCAAACCTCAACCTGTAAAGCAGGGGTCTAGATCTCAAATTTCCTGGGAGCCACAAGCCAGGTGTTGTTCTCTATCAGGGGCCAGTTGAACAGTGTTTTTACAACTGTGAATTTAATCTATATGCAGTTATTAGCACACATTTAGGACTACTGATGTGTAATACTCGGATTTGTGGGTCTTGAGGAATCCGTGCTGACCGAGTATTATGCGTGGGTTCTTGGCTATTTCTGTATCTGTCGTGCCCACTGGATAGAGGAGTCAGACCAAGACTTCTGTGCTCAGAACTCAGTGTTTATTTCAACAATCTTTTACTGTGCCTCTACATCGTACCACCCGATTACCTCATGCATTACCTCCTCTTCATCTCTCTCCCGCACTTCCTCCTTTACGTTTTTCCGCTCTCGCAATATCTCGCGTACAATCTAACTTTATTTAAACCTTCCCATCTCACTTCTTACAGATGCATGAACAGACATTTTCAGAGTTGAGCGACGCATTCTGTTCTGCACATTTAGTGGAGTAATGATGCTTGTCATTTGTGTTTCTTGAGAACTGTGATTTTTCTCCTTGCAGATCAGGCAGGGTCCAGATGGTCAGTAATTTTATATAGAAAGACTATTAATATACATAGCAGTCAATTCACACATGTTATATTTGTAAATAAAATAATTTTACTTTAGTTGTACAGGCAAAGTAAAGTGACTGGAGTAGTTGTGTCAAATAGAAACAGGTTGTGTGTCGACTGAACACAATAGGAGTGGCAGTGTAACTGCATTAATTAAATTAGGAGAAATCGCTTCTTGGTCTCTATGTAGTGCACTATGTGATATTCACTATAAAGAAAATGGCATGAAAAGTGAGCACAGAAGCATTATCAAACAGTTTTTGATGGTTACCAGCATGCAGGCTTGTTCGTTGTCATCACATAGGAGCAGTGCTGCTTTATAGCTGATTCGACTTCGTTTCATATTGACAAATTTTACAACATCAACATTGTTATTGAATTAAATGGAATCAACATTGAACTGGCTCAAAGTGAATAAAGCCCCTATTGTCTTTTATAGCTGAGTTGATGTACTTTACACAGTTATTTAACTGAACTGAATCAAGCTGTTGTCATTTTCATTGACTTTTAGTTTGTATTCCTCAGTTACTTGTTTCCTGTGTTCCTTTGTTGGTTTTTCCCGCCAATCATTAGTTTCTATGGAGACTCATTCAATCTGCACACCTGTTCAACCTTGGGCCCATTATCTTTGTATATTTGAGGGGCCGTTTACACAACACCATGCGTTTTTGCCGTTCATTTACACGACAACAGTGTTTTGGCGGCCCGAAAACGCAAACTTTTGAAAACGGGTTTCAAAGTGCAAGTTTTCGAAAACGATACTATTATTGTCTCTGTGTAAACAACAAAAACGCGAATCTGTGAAAACGGTGATATCATGAGCATGTGTATTACATATTCAATCTATGTTTATGCGTAGTGTTTCTTTACAAAGTGACATCGCCATCTACTGGCTTGGCAGCAGAATACAGCGTTTTTAATCGTTTTCGTGGATCCGTGTGAACGGCGATCGTTTTGACAATGTTGTCGTCTGTACACGAAAAACGCAAAGGAAAAACTTTTAAACGTGCCGAAGTTCCTCTTTGTTTTCAGTTGGGTTGTTCGGTATTGTCGTTTCTACAAGCTGTTTCGTTACCTGCTTCGTATCTGTGGACTACCTGAGTTTGTTTTATTTAATAAGTACCCTTGTTTTATACCTTTTGAATCTTGATCATCTTCCTTTGGACCTTCTTTTTGAACTGTCTTGAGTACTGTGAATAATTACACAATAGTCTTTTTTAGAGCTGCTTTACAGCAGAATTGAATTCTGTTTGCATCACTGATCGTTATTTTCCTGTTTATCACTGTAAAGCTGCTTTGAAACAATCTGTATTTTATAAAGCGCTATATAAATAAAGGCGACTTGACATAGGCTAGAATTGTGTGTTCAAGTTCAGTTGTGTATATTGAAGGTTTTTTGGTCGTCTTTTGAAAAGCTTGTGTTTCAGATATGGATGCACATGATGGGTTTCGCACTCTTTATGTGATTCTCAATCAAACTGGAGAATAAGGCACTGAGGGTCAATTTCAATGATAATTGACCATGAGATAAATGTATGCTTATCTCCCGCTTGTGCCTGTTTATGTACTGAACTCAAATTGATGTGAACATCATGTGCTGCAGTTGAAATGTTAGCTCCCAACTGCAATTAACATTGTGCTAGAGTGCTGCTCAAATGCGTAATTGACATAAACATGGCTGGTTTTACATGTCAGCTCAACCATTCTGCACATCACAATCTTTGTTTAATTACAGTGCTTGTAAGGCAATGCTGTGAGTATTAATATTGCTCAAATATTATTTTTAAAGTTAAAAATGTCCCATTGACTGTAATAGTAATGTCATTGCTATTCTTTGCACTTTTTATTTCTTTCAGCTATTGAAATGTGATTGCTCTAGATTATAATAGATGAAATAAATGTAATTCATATTTATCTATTTAACTATGTACATTTACAAAGACATTGTTCCTTTTTTGCTTTACGAGCATTGGTATTTCCTTTAGAAATTTAAAATCTTTATTAATAGTTTATTTGCTACTCCTTAGTAGTTGTGTATTCAATATGTAATAATGCATATCCGTATTTAGATGCAAAAATGAAATGCATCTATTTGCATAGATATGACCATATGCATTTACAAAGACACCAAATTTTTTAACATTAATTTAACATTAATTTCCATCAGAAAATACAAATATTGAATAATAAAATACATATTTTTGATATTAATTTGAACTCATGGATGCATTTTTTGTTCTCCTTAGAAGTTCCTTTGTATTTAATATGCTGTGGTGTATATCCGTATTTAGATGCATTTTCTAATTTATGCTAATATCTGCATCATTAGCTCTATCTCTAAAGCTACTTATACAAATTTTTATGCATAATTTTTTATTCAAAAGCATGGGTGAGAATGGGCTGGTCCTCTGGGAGAGTCTGCTGTCATGTGATAATATAATCTTGTACTATGAATAACAGCTGGAGGCAGGAATAAAGAAGGTTAAAGCCCCTAAATAATCTGACATCTACAACAATTTGCAGAGAATTGTGGGAAGCCTTGGAGGTTAGTACAGTTTTTACCTGAGCTGTGATAATAAGACCCTGAAGTCTTACTGTCACTATTACTTTTAGATTTAGATATTTGTGACTTATTTGTTTTTATGTATAATGAATTTGTTAATGTAATTTATATTCAAATGAATTTCTCTGTGGTAATTTAAGTATTTCTTGCATTTTACTACATGACAGATGTTTTTGAGAAAGGTTTACAGGCAGTTTCATAGCTAAAGTTTGAAAGATAAAACTGATGATTTTTTATTATGTGGTGCACGTCTATTAATTTGTTAAATGAAGAATATGTTTGTTCTCTAGTTTGTTCTATAGTGTGTGAGGGGCGCAAGTCCATAACAAAAAGGAAAAAATGCAGAAACAAATCAAATCTGGGTTCAGTAATCTGTAACGTGCTAGACACACACAAACAAAGATGAATCAAAAATACTTATTTATTAAACAAAGAGAAAATACTAGGAGATAGATACAGCGATAACACATTCACATAAACAATACTGAGCATGGAACAGACTGAACTAAAGGCTTAAATACACAAGGGAGCAATCAAAACAGAACAGCTGCAGAAACTAATTAACAACCATGGAAACAAACAAGGAACTAGAACTCAGGCAAAGGGAAACCAAACTAAAACACAGTGAACTTACAGAATTGAAGCATAGCGTTAGTTCTGGCGGGTCACGTTAGTCAAGCTTACATCAGCTGGCTCTCAGGTGATTCACTCCTACCTATAGGAATACGACACCTATCACAGCATATCTATATATACACTCACCTAAAGGATTATTAGGAACACCATACTAATACTGTGTTTGACCCCCTTTCGCCTTCAGAACTGCCTTAATTCTACGTGGCATTGATTCAACAAGGTGCTGAAAGCATTCTTTAGAAATGTTGGCCCATATTGATAGGATAGCATCTTGCAGTTGATGGAGATTTGTGGGATGCACATCCAGGGCACGAAGCTCCCGTTCCACCACATCCCAAAGATGCTCTATTGGGTTGAGATCTCGTGCAAATTGTAGCCTCTTTTTCCTATTTGTAGTGGAGATGAGTGGTACCCGGTGGGGTATTCTGCTGTTGTAGCCCATCCGCCTCAAGGTTGTGCGTGTTGTGGCTTCACAAATGCTTTGCTGCATACCTCGGTTGTAATGAGTGGTTATTTCAGTCAAAGTTGCTCTTCTATCAGCTTGAATCAGTCGGCCCATTCTCCTCTGACCTCTAGCATCAACAAGGCATTTTCGCCCACAGGACTGCCGCATACTGGATGTTTTTCCCTTTTCACACCATTCTTTGTAAACTCTAGAAATGGTTGTGCGTGAAAATCCCAGTAACTGAGCAGATTGTGAAATACTCAGACCGGCCCGTCTGGCACCAACAACCATGCCACGCTCAAAATTGCTTAAATCACCTTTCTTTCCCATTCTGACATTCAGTTTGGAGTTCAGGAGATTGTCTTGACCAGGACCACACCCCTAAATGCATTGAAGCAACTGCCATGTGATTGGTTGATTAGATAATTGCATTAATGAGAAATTGAACAGGTGTTCCTAATAATCCTTTAGGTGAGTGTGTATATATATATATATATATATATATATATATATATAGGGTCCATTCAGTATTATCAGCATCATGTTGCTCAGGAGCAAATTACCCTCCTCCATCCCCAGCACCTCCTGTCGTCCAGTCAGGATTTGACCATCTGATATTCCTCTTCAAATCAGACTAATTTCTCGAATTATGCTGTTACATTAAATTATTGTAATTAAGGACATTAATGATATCGCTTCCTTATATTGGTTCTGTTCTGTTTACCCTAAGTGGGTTATCGCTGCTCTCCCTGCTCTTATCCATGCTAGGCTGCATGGATGGGCAGGGAGTTCTTGACCAGAACAGAACCATACCGCCAATCCAAACTGTATGCTAATTGTCTATCATCTTTGACGATAGTGGTCCTGACAGAACTAAACATAACTGTAACAGCACCATTAAAGTGCCACTATTATGCTTTTTGAATATCACCGTTCATGTAGTGTGTAATATAGCTGTTTGTGAATGTAAAAGATCTGCAATGTTTTAAAGATCAAAGTGCACAACAAATAAAGTTATTGTCTCCCAAAAGAAATAATAAATTCTGAACTGCGGAAACGAGTCGTCAATAATTCCAGTCTCACTTCCTGTTACAAGGTTTGTAACAAATTTGCACAATGCCAGCCTATGGTATTCATTGGCTGCCCTTAAACACTGTAGCTGAGGCATGGAAGTGTTTGGTTTGTCGACATGTCGAGAAGATCCTGTTTTCTGTACTGCGAATCCACTTTGCATGCACTTCAAAAGGATGAGGACTCGGGCTCGAATTAATACTGTAAAACCGACGCCATCATTATTGTTCGTATGTGTATCAAATGCTGAGGAAGCCTCCGGAGCTGAAATTGAGATATGGTAATGGGCATTTCGTTTCTAGCGTAGACTGTAAGCGGTAGACCAATCACAACAGACTGGGCCATCTGACCGATCAGAGCAGAGTAGGCTCTAGGAAAGGAGGGGTTTCGAGAGTCTTCGAATGAACCGTTTTCAGCCCTAAACCTAACCCTAACCCTAACTCTTTGAGAAATCAGGTGTTGTCTGTAATGTATATTACGATACATTTAAAAAATAAAAAAAAATTTTTTACCTCGTATGCATGTAAACCTTTTGTAGGAGATCTCCAAAACAAAATTAGGATAATTTAATAATTATTTAATTATTTTATCTTAAATGTGATTATCTTAAATGCACAAATCTTTTTGTGCAAGAATATAATGGCCCTATTTTGAATCCCTGAACATTTACATAAAAAAAAGCATAATTTTCATTCAGTAAAGACATTATATCAGAGCACATAGAGTCTTGCCTTCACTGGCACTGTCCCCATTTGAAAATCACCAAGCAATTTTGTTCCTTAGCTTCAAGTGAGCAATGAGTGTATGATTATACTTCAGGCTGAGCTCTAGTAGTCAGGGCATCATCTTTATGGTGTATACAGTGGTACAAAACTGAAACACACACTCATGTTGTGTTTTCATGTTTTATGGGGACTTTCCATAGACATAATAGACATTGTATACTGTACAAACTGTATATTCTCTCCCCTTACACTAACACTACCCCTAAACCTACCCATCACACAAAACTTTCTGCATTTTTAAAAAAAACATCACTTAGTGTGATTTATAAGCTATTTTCCTCATAGGGACCAAAACATTTAAGATATTGCCATCTTTGTGGGGACATTTTGACAATTTGGACATTTTTTTTATACAAATAAGAAGCGATGGCTTATGGGTAATTTGTCTTGCCACATCGATCATTGCCAAATTTTGTTGTGTTTTTGTCAATTATGTTTTTTAATTATTTTCAGTTGTAGCTTTAGTTATTTTTATACATCAGATTAAACTAAATGAAAATGAGAAGTTTCATTGACAACTAGCTGAAATAAAACAAATGTTAAAATATATAAATATAGAATAAAAGAAGTTTTTAAACCATTTTATTTTAGTTAGTGTTTGTTTTATAGCAAGTCTTTTATTTTTTTTAATTTTAGTTTAGTTTAGTTAACTGTAATAACCCTGCCTGAACAGAACACAGTACTGTAGTTGTGATGCATGATCTGTATGCATCTTTAAATTGTGATTTTTGTAATTAATTATTCAAAAAGGTAATAAATTAACATTTTAGCATATATCATACATACTTGATCATTTTTTTTTGCAATGATTTGAATACAAGCAATATAGTGATGAAGAAGAACATATGTATAATGCCCAAATATTTTGTTGTATTAGAATAGGTCTTTCATCCAAATAACTTTGGCATTTTATATTCAGGATTGATTAAATGGTAAACAGCAAGTACAGTATAAACTGTATTAAAAAAATCTATGGCCTGAATTGTGAGAATGATATAGCTAAGTGTGTGAGCGCTTGTGTGCGGCTGTTGTTGTTGTATTTCTGTTGGACTTTACAGAGGACATTAATTCTATTATAGCTGTGTCCTTAGGCCCAACACTATAATTTTATTGTAGAAGCGGAGGACAACTTCATCATTTACTTCAATTATTGCAGAAAAATTGTGAGTATGCTGTGAAATGAGACAACGTGCAGTCATAAATCAAAAGAGCATAACAGATTCCCCACTGAGACTCATTCTCCTTATGTTGCAAACATCCCGTAAAAAACACACACAACTATGAGCTAACACACACACACACTTTTTTCTGTTTAATTTTGTCAAAAATACGGTAACACTTTATAATAACTGCATGCTATGAATCATTAGTTAAGCATTAGTAAATAGTTAATTCATAATTTATAAAGCATTAATAGACATTAATAAGCAGTTTATAAATACAGCTATAAATTTTTTATTCTTGATTTATAAGCATATCAATAATATGTTTAATAATTAATAACAACAAATAAATGTACATTTAAATAGTTTATTAGTTTAGATTAATAGTTTATTAATCACTTACTTATACTTTCTAAATGATCTTATGAACCACTGACAACTCCTAAATAACATTTCTAAATTAATGTAATTTAGAAATGATAAATTGATCATGAATAAAGTATGAAAATATAATTATTAAACACATTATATATATGCTTATAAATCAAGAATAAAACATTTGTAGCTGTATTTATAAACTGCTTATTAATGTCTATTAATGCTTTATAAATGATGAATTAACTATTTACTAATGCTTAACTAATGATACATAGCATGCAGCTATTAAAAAAAAGTGTTACCAAAAATACATAAACCAACACACAATCTACTACAAAACACTTAATATACCATAAACTTATCCAACTTTTTGTATTGTAGAGTTGTATGAATGCAAATTTGTCTTAGAACTGAGACAGTCCTCATGTCTAATATGTCATATTTCAGTTTTACTCCCAAAATAAATTTGTATGCATTACTTTTAAGAAAGACGACGAAAGCTCAAAAGTAAAGAGTGCATCATTTGTCTTTTATTGTCAACTTTTAACTTTCCTCGCCAGCGTTTTTTTTTTTTAAGTTGCCAGCATTTTTGATCATTTTCACAATTTCATGGCCCCCAGAATATTATGCTGTATGAATATCTGAACGCGTAATATATCAAAAGTTTTATTTCTGTTTTATTCTAGCTTCATACATTATTTTTATTAACTCTTGAATATGGGTAAATTTAATTTAAAAAAGCAACATTTTGAGCAAAAAGGTGAGAAAATCACATTTTTGTCAAAGACTACACACTCTCAAAAAAAAAGTTCCAAATTGTACCTTTTAAGGTACAAGTGGCCATCACTGGGGTGGGTAAGGGTACATTTTTGTACCTCTAAGTAGAGGAAAACAATGGTATAATTGTACCCTAAGGACCAATTGTGTACCTTTTTAAAGGTTTTTTTCTGAGAGTGCATCCAGATCGGATTCAGAAAGATGACCAAAACATAGATGGAGTAGATCGAGTCCATCAACACCCCCAAAGCTTCACGGTCCTGTTGCTCATCCTGGGTCGACATTTCATTCAGTAACATTAGACAGCTTTGATGTATATGCTGTTTAATGTTGGCAATCACGTTATTTTACATATGCATATGATTACATATGATACCGCTTGTTTCTGCATCTTCTTTGCCTGTGTTTTGATCCAAGATTCTGTACTCTTTCAGAAGATGTGTAAAAGCTACCATATAACAGTGAAAACATAGAAACCCGAAAATTCTGTGTTTGGCGGGGAAAGAGTTAATTACAAAAGTAGTTCAAAATTTAATGTTGTATGCTTTTCCACTCTCATTTAAAAGGTAATAAATGTAAGAGCTTGCTGAGACGTTTGCCTGTCTGTCATGTGGAGTGTGACCGTGTGCTACAGATGACCATCAGTCTGAATCCAAGTAAAGGGTTCTGCTGTTATGCCTGTGAGCAAACACTTAAACACTCTACTCAGAAAAAAAAAAAAAACCAATAGGTGTTCCGGAACCCAACCACTTCAATCTTTCTCCGCTACCTAGACCCTCTGGCTCGCCTTGAAAATCAGAAATAGTTTTCAATCAGTCTGCCAAAAAAAAAGGTTATGAGAAGATGGAAGTCTTTTAGGGTCATCTTATCTTGAAAAAACTATGTCCTTTGGTAAGAAACTCAAAAATTCTGGCCTTCCATCTCTATAAGAATGATTGGAAACTACTGGAATCAAGTCTTTAATGGAAAATTATACAATGAAATGTACAATTTAAGCAAGCACAGTTTATCTGAAGAAAGAAAGTCATAGTAGAGGCCAAAAGTGATGTCCGGGTGGGATATTTGCACAACATAACATTCCATTAAACAATCAAAATATGAGGAGCATGTTATATTGGGAAGAAGTATACACTAAACTTGGTTAAGGTATTAAAATGACAACATTATCTGGCAAGAAAGGCAAACTCCAGCATGTAATTAAATATGGGTTTTATTGTATTATGCAAAAAAGCCATAGGAAAAAAAAAAGCTCACAGGAAATAAAGCATATGTTGACTACAATGTAATCAGTTATTAATATTTTGTTGGTTCTCCCTTGTTTTTGATTACAGCAGCCATTCTCCTGGGCTAAACTCACTAAACGTTGCACATGTGTAATGCTTAACTTCTTTCCAATCCTCCTTAAGTTCTACCCAAAGTTTAGCATCATTGGAAGACCTGCATGACATATCACAATTCAGGTTTATAATTTCCCAAAGGGTTCCAATGGCTTTAAGGTCAGGGGACTGAGGAGACCACTTAAAGACTTCAAAATGCTGAGCATGAACACTTTCATTGCGCACAACTTTTTTTGTGTTTGGGATCGTTATAATGTTGGAAAATGCACATTTGCTCTCAAAACAGATCCTCCATACTTGGCTACACTGTGTTCAGCAGGATTCCCAAGTGTTGGTCCATTTTCAGGTCCATTTTCAGTGCCAGGAACATTGTACATCCTTTCAACATCTGCTGCAAACATGCGTCCCCAATACCATTGTTTACTAAATGGCGCCATGCATGCATTTGGTATTAAAACACTACAAACATACCTGACACCATCCAATGCTAGGTTGTTACATTATTTTGATGGTCCTCTTAGACATTCTACTAACTATAAGGAACGGACCCACTTTATATTAGGTGGCCTTGTACTTACATTTTAAAAATTACCTGCATGTAATTACATCTGTAATTAATTTCTGTAGTTACATTTATAATTACACTATTGACACTATAAAACTAATAAAACTAATACTAATAAATGATTAGTAGATAAAACTAATAAATGATTTCTTTACTGGTACACAACCTCTCAATCCAGCCTTTTGTAGCCTTTGGTTTACAGTTCAAGATTAAATTAGAGGTTGGAGGTCTCATTCGGGTCTTTAGAAACTGTTTTGAGGTGGTCCTCCTTGTTTGCATAGGACAGCTTCATCCATCTGGCCATTTTCAATAAAACCCACAAAATAACATCTAATAATAAAGCTAATACCTGATATATAGTGATTTATTGAATTATATAGGCTGGGAATAATGACTGCAAGATTGGTATGACCAATGATATGGCCAAAATGATATCCGCACAATTCATTATGCTTTATTGCGTCATGACAAATGACACAATTAAAACGTGGAACGCGTACATTAGTTTTAGACTCCAGGCACAACTTCACAGCATGCATACAAAATATAGAATAAATATTGGATGAAAAGTTTAAATAAAGTGCAAAGAAGCCAATCACTTTTGGCCATGCAGGGATGGCATAAGGGTGAGTAAATTTAAAATATAATATTAAATTTTAATTTTTAGGTGATCTATCACGTTAAATCTTAAAATCAATGCATAAATACTTTTTATTAGTTTTATTTTATTTTTATTTTATCATTTTGTTTTAATTTAGTTGTCATCAATTTTCCAAATCACTGCTATGTAGGGTTGCAAGTTTTTGATTTTACTTTATTGCATATTCATAATGCTTATGCATGTCAATTAGCTGTCCATGTAGTGCTGAGAGTGATAAAACACACACATACACACACACGTTGTTTTTTTTTTACATTTATTTATTAGTTTTGCTTAATGTAAAAGCAGCTAAGCAAACAGCTGCAAATGAGGGACATTCAGAATGTGTTTTTAATATAGGTGACGTCGGGTAAAGCGTTAAGCAGTCTGACAAATAGCCATAATAAGAGCCTATAGCTTGAGGGTTGAGCGCAAAACACACACACACACACACACACACACACACACACACACACACACATATACACAGTCACGTTCACATTCTCCACAAGAGTTTTGAGATCATTAAACTGATTAGATCCATGGCGTTAAAAGAAAGGAACATCAGGGAAAAGAAACATTATTTGTTTGCGTTGTAATTGTCCTTCAGCAATGCTATGGCGAATGGCTTTCCTACTGAATATGCTTATTTGTCTCAGCAGAAGTTTGTGAGGCCATGCATTGTTGTCTAAAGAGAAAAAAAATATGTACAGTGACAGATTTCAAGCTGTGTAAACATTTTGTATGGTAATGTTTAGAGTTTGTGCACAAGGCTATAACTAAAGAACATGATTTATTTTGACAGATATTGTCCTAATAACAGCTTACAAGCATATTAACATTTAAAATTAAATATTTGTGTCACCTCAACATTATTATCATTAATTTATTATATTTGTTGATGAGGTGTTGCTCTTTTGTATTTCACAGTGTTATGAAGCAATGCATGAACTAGATGTACTGCTTCATAAACAATATAAAGAAAAACAGAATGTGAAAATACAAACCCGATTCCAAAAAAGTTGGGACACTGTACAAATTGTGAATAAAAACAGAATACAATGATGTGGAAGTTTCAAATTTCAATATTTTATTCAGAATACAACATAGATGACATATCAAATGTTTAAACTGAGAAAATGTATCATTTTAAGGGAAAAATAAGTTGATTTTAAATTTCATGGCATCAACACATCTCAAAAAAGTTGGGACAACGCCATGTTTACCACTGTGTGGCATCCCCTCTTCTTTTTATAACAGTCTGCAAACGTCTGGGGACTGAGGAGACAAGTTGCTCAAGTTTAGGAATAGGAATGTTGTCCCATTCTTGTCTAATACAGGCTTCTAGTTGCTCAACTGTCTTAGGTCTTCTTTGTTGCATCTTCCTCTTTATGATGCGCCAAATGTTTTCTATGGGTGAAAGATCTGGACTGCAGGCTGGCCATTTCAGTACCCGGATCCTTCTTCTACGCAGCCATGATGTTGTGATTGATGCAGTATGTGGTCTGGCATTGTCATGTTGGAAAATGCAAGGTCTTCCCTGAAAGAGACGACGTCTGGATGGGAGCATATGTTGTTCTAGAACTTGGATATACCTTTCAGCATTGATGGTGCCTTTCCAGATGTGTAAGCTGCCCATGCCACACGCACTCATGCAACCCCATACCAGAGGAGATGCAGGCTTCTGAACTGAGCGCTAATAACAACTTGGGTTGTCCTTGTCCTCTTTAGTCCGGATGACATGGCATCCCAGTTTTCCAAAAAGAACTTCAAATTTTGATTCGTCTGACCACAGAACAGTTTTCCACTTTGCCACAGTCCATTTTAAATGAGCCTTGGCCCAGAGAAAACGCCTGCGCTTCTGGATCATGTTTAGATATGGCTTCTTTTTTGACCTATAGAGTTTTAGCCGGCAATGGCGAATGGCACGGTGGATTGTGTTCACCGACAATTTTTCTGGAAGTATTCCTGAGCCCATGTTGTGATTTCCATTACTGTAGCATTCCTGTATGTGGTGCAGTTCCCTCTAAGGGCCCGAAGATCACGGGCATCCAGTATGGTTTTCCGGCCTTGACCCTTACGCACAGAGATTGTTCCAGATTCTCTGAATCTTTGGATGATATTATGCACTGTAGATGATGATAACTTCAAACTCTTTGCAATTTTTCTCTGAGAAACTCCTTTCTGATATTGCTCCACTATTTTTCGCCGCAGCATTGGGGGAATTGGTGATCCTCTGCCCATCTTGACTTCTGAGAGACACTGCCACTCTGAGAGGCTCTTTTTATACCCAATCATGTTGCCAATTGACCTAATAAGTTGCAAATTGGTCCTCCAGCTGTCCCTTATATGTACATTTAACTTTTCCGGCCTCTTATTGCTACCTGTCCCAACTTTTTTGGAATGTGTAGCTCTCATGAAATCCAAAATGAGCCAATATTTGGCATGACATTTCAAAATGTCTCACTTTCAACATTTGATATGTTATCTATATTCTATTGTGAATAAAATATAAGTTTATGAGATTTGTAAATTATTGCATTCCTTTTTTATTCACAATTTGTACAGTGTCCCAACTTTTTTGGAATCGGGTTTGTATTTAAAAAGACTAACACGTCATGTATTTAACATAATAAGTCATGTATTTAGTTTTATGTGGGCGTTTCTTCAATATTTTAGAAAACAAGCCATCTTTTCACACTCTCAATAGTTTATTTAATTTATCTGCTAACAATTTTCAACATGTATGGTTTGTTTCATTCTGGGATGGAAATTACATTTGAAACATTTTTGGGTTAAAATGGCTGACTCCTTTAGCTAATTGTGTAACTAGCATTTTATGATGTTTAAATACACACACTTATATAATATTTTAAAAAGTTTTGCATAAAATAGGCAAAATTCTATTGTCTGCAATATTTTGGTATATCTTGGTATATTGTTTTAGAATATATAAGTATATTTTTTGCTTATATAGAAATAATAACATTGATTTTTCTTGTGTGACACTTGTCTCTTGACACTTAGTAAAAAAAAAGAAAAGAAAAAAAAATTGGGGCAAAATTGTAGGTTTTACATATATATATATATATATATATATATATATATATATACACACCAATCAGGCATAACATTATGACAGGTGAAGGGAATAACACTGATTATCTCTTCATCACGGCACCTGTTAGTGGGTGGGATATATTAGGCAGCAAGTGAACATTTTGTCCTTAAAGTTGATGTGTTAGAAGCAGGAAAAATGGGCAAGCGTAAGGATTTGAGCGAGTTTGACAAGGGCCAAATTGTGATAGCTAGACGACTGGGTCAAAGCATCTCCAAAACTGCAGCTCTTGTAGGGAGTTCCCGGTCTGCAGTGGTCAGTTTCTATCAAAAGTGGTCCAAGGAAGGAACAGTGGTGAACCGGCGATAGGGTCATGGGCAGCCAAGGCTCATTGATGCACGTGGGGAGCGAAGGCTGGCCTGTGTGGTCCGATCAAACAGACAAGCTACTGTAGCTCAGATTGCTCAGTAAGTTAATGCTGGTTCTGATAGAAAGGTGTCAGAATACACAGTGCATCGCATTTTGTTGCGTATGGGGCTGCATAGCCGCAGACCAGTCAGGGTGCTCATGCTGACCCCTGTCCACCGCCGAAAGCGCCAACAGTGAGCATCAGAACTGGACCACGGAGCAATGGAAGAAGGTGGCCTGGTCTGATGAATCACGTTTTCTTTTATATCACATGGATGGCCGGGTGCGTGTGCGTTGCTTACCTGGGGAACACATGGCACCAGGATGCACTATGGGAAGAAAGCAAGCCAGCAGAGGCAGTGTGATGCTTTGAGCAATGTTCTGCTGGGAAACCTTGGGTCCTGCCATCCATGTGGATGTTACTTTGACACGTTGACACATATATATATATATATATATATATATATAAAACCTACAATTTTGCCCCTTTTGCACTTTTTGCCCCTTTTTTTATTTTATTTTTATTTTATACTAATGCAATAAATAGGAGTAAATAAATACTGGAATTAAAAATTACCCATGTACATTTATCATTGTGTATTTAACATTATAACATTTGTTGTTGTTTAATACAAGGCTTGTAGGTATTTTGTCATTATCCTCCATCTTTTTGTTTTTGAAGTACCATGATCTTTCTTAGCATGAGTGTTTGTCTAACAAACGTTCTGACATCCTTCTCATTACACCTCCTCTTTCCAAAGGATTTCCCAGTTCAAACGGCCATGATCCAAGTTTCCTATAAACCCCTGCTGTCCCAAATCAATACTGCTCTTATTTAACGAGTTAAATCCCTGTTAGAGGATTTAGACACGTAATGGCAGCGGTTACTCTTCGACAGCTCAGTGTCGTGGTTTTCAGTCTCGTAATGAATTGAGGGAATTCAACAGAAGGGCAGCCTATTTTGCTGTTGATAACAGGCACCGTCCATCCAGTAGTCAGCCTCACTTCCTCTAATGAGATGACAGGTGCAATGTTTACGCTTCAATTGATGCTCTAGTTTGAGGGGTCAAGTGTGTTTACTTCTCAAACCTACAACCGTAATGACCAAGGCTAAATAGTTGACCTTCCATTTTATGCTGCATATATTGAAAAGGTCACTGGAAAGCTCAGTATAGATCTCTGTGTGTAGGTTGAATTGTGAGCATGTGTCCATCAAAGCATCAGTCATTTCATTTCATAGACTTACCTTAAATCAGGAATGGGCAACTTCGGTCCTGGAGGGCCACTGTCCTGCAGAGTTTAGCTCCAACCCTGATGAAACTCACTTGAACTTGAGTGAATTTGAGCTAAAGAGGAACTCCAATTGGTGTCTCCGGCATGATTGATTGATTGATTGATTGTGTGGTCAATAATTTAAATTGCTCAATAGTGAAAATCTCTGATGGAAATAGAGTAAATATGAAACATTTTTATGTATATGCACATTCCAAAACTGCCTTATTTCCACCACAACAATATACGATTATAATCCTTTAATCTAAAAATTGATCTAACATGCATCCCAGTCTACTTCATCTCTATTCATTCTGCTCCATCAGTCATTTCATCATTCAGATTCTAGTCTTGGCGTGACACAGATGTCCGTGACATTTTCTGTCACAAACAATTTAAGGGCAAAGCCTCATATGAAGTTCAGAGGCTGGACAAGGAATGCATTTGAGCAGCTAGACTTAAAAAAAAAAACTTTTTCAATTCCTGCTTTCTGTTTAGCTAACAGTACTTTATCCAGATTGGCAACAAAACTGCTCCTCACCTCCTTGTCTGTGGTCATGGAGTGAGCTCAACTCCACAATAAGGTTCTGACCTTTCCGGAAATTATCCCATCACCCCTGATTACCTCAGCTCTTGTTCAGACCCTGTTTTGACCTCCTGCTTTACAGAGCTGGAAAGGTTTAAGGTTTAAGGATTAAGGATTGTATCTAGATCTAGAGTTTATTAAGAGCATGTGATATGGGACTTTCCTGGCTGCTTGTTGTTTCAATGACGCTCTTATGTTTTATATTTCTTTTTTAAAATGATCTCTATTTATGACCTCTATTAAAAAACAAAGCTTGCCCATTGTTTGTTTTTTTAATGTATTTATTTATTTTAAAATATGTATTTATTTATTTATTTACACTACTGGGTATACACAGATCAGGCATAACATTATGACCACCTTCCTAATATTGTGTCTGTCCCCCTTTTGCTGCCAAAACACCCCTTACCCATCGAGGCATGGACTCCACTAGACCCCTGAAAGTGTGCTGTGGTATCTGGCACCAAGATGTTAGCAGCAGATCCTTTAAGTCCTGTAAGTTGCGAGGTGGGGCCTCGACTTGTGGATCGGACTTGTTTGTTCAGCACATCCCACAGATGCTCGATTGGATTGAGATCTGGGGAATTTGGAGGCCAAGTCAACACCTCAAACTCGTTGTTGTGCTCCTCAAACCATTCCTGAACCATTTTTGCTTTGTGGCAGGGCGCATTATCCTGCTGAAAGAGGCCACAGCCACCAGGGAATTAGGTTTCCATGAAAGGGTGTACATGGTCTGCAACAATGCTTAGGTAGGTGGTACGTGTCAAAGTAACATTCACATGGATGGCAGGACTTTCCCAGCATCACACTGCCTCTGCCGGCTTGCCTTCTTCCCATAGTGCATCCTGGTGCCATGTGTTCCCCAGGTAAGCCACGCACACGTACCCTGCCATCCACGTGATGTAAAAGAAAATGTGATTCATCAGACCAGGCCACCTTCTTCCATTGCTCCGTGGTCCAGTTCTGATGCTCACGTGCCCACTGTTGGCGCTTTCGACGGCTATATGCAACAAAGCCCCATATGCAACAAACTGCGATGCACTGTGTATTCTGACACCTTCCTATCAGAACTAGCATTAACTTCTTGAGCAATTTGAGCTACAGTAGCTCGTCTGTTTGATTGGACCACACAGGCCAGCCTTCGCTCTCCACGTGCATCAATGAGCCTTGGCTGCCCATGACCCTGTCGCCGGTTCACCACTGTTCCTTCCTTGGACCACTTTTGATAGATACTGACCACTGCAGACCGGGAACACCCCACAAGAGCTGCAGTTTTGGAGATGCTCTGACCCAGTCGTCTAGCTATCACAATTTGGCCCTTGTCAAACTCGCTCAAATCCTTATGCTTGCCCATTTTTCCTGCTTCTTTGAGGACAAAATGTTCACTTGCTGCCTAATATATCCCACCCACTAACAG
This sequence comes from Coreius guichenoti, assembly GCA_039654105.1. Lineage (NCBI taxonomy): Eukaryota > Metazoa > Chordata > Actinopteri > Cypriniformes > Gobionidae > Coreius > Coreius guichenoti. The sequence continues at coordinate 7,271,753 of CM077169.1, forward strand.
GTGCCGTGATGAAGAGATAATCAGTGTTATTCACTTCACCTGTCAGTGGTCATAATGTTATGCCTAACCGTGTATAAGAAAAAGCTATAAAAAATAAATGAATTAGAAATAATTAATAATAATTAAATAATTTATTCATAAAGAATAAGTATGTGTTCAAACTTTTTACTTAATGAAAATTATACTATATTCAATTATTACAACATAAAATACTTGTATCTTTTGCTCTTGCACATATTGTTTGTTCAGAATTTTATTTTATTATTTTTATTTATTTATATTTTCTGATGCCTAGGTAATCTGTTTAGGAAATGGTGATTGATTACTTTTATTGCCATTTTTTTACACTGATGCCAAGGTTATTTGCTCAGAAATTGTATTATTTTATTTGTTATGTTACTAATACTATCAATTTCAAATACAAGTGTTATTTTCAAAGCCTAATTTGCTTTATTTAACAATACATTGGTATTGGTTGAAGTATATTGGATTAAAATTTGATTGGATTAAAGATTTACAGTTGAAGTATTTCAAGAGATGTTGATGTATATATGGATCAATTGGTGCTAATTATTATTTTTTTCTCTGGCTTAAGAATAGTGAATAGCAGTGAATAGCGGTCTTTCCAAAAACTCAGGATAAACCCATTTCATGTACTTGACCTACATTCATCTGATGATAAGAATAAGGCACAGATTAACCTTAAGAAGAAGATTAAAAAAGATGCTAAATTATTTAATCATGTCATTTTGTATGAGGCATTGTACAAAAAACATGTCAGTCTTAAATTAAATTTGAAGAAAGTGTTATAAATGATAAACAAAATGACATGGCAGCTAGTTACTTCCTGAATGATTTTTGGGAGCTGACAGCAGCTCACAAACCTGTCTGAGGTTTCATAAAACTCTCTCTCAGATCTCAAACACACAAGAGCTGTGGATGATGCATTCAATAAAAACATATTCCCTTTTCTGCTTCAAGAATCAAATGAGTGTTTATTTTTGTAATGCAGTGTGCATGTCAGAAAGCATCTGTATAATTCAATTAATTTGTAGTTATTGCACAAAAGCATTTAAAAGGCTACATCAACACGAAATCGTATATGCTTGCATATTTATAGAAGAACTGAAAACTTTTCTGCTACCAAACAGATTTCAGTTATATCACATCATATCAGTGTTTGATGATCTCATCTATGACACTGACATTAGTACAGAGGCTTGTGATCATGCTCAGTCTATCATTCAGGGAGATGTAATGGGGAATTATGAATCTGCTTGGACCATACGTAGAGGATCAACCATATTATTCGGGATAAGCCTCAGCTTTAAAGCTGCTTTGATGCCTTCCACAGAGCTCAGAACACAAGCCATATGGTTTTAAATGATTTGTGGTCATTTTGGGGTAATGTAAAGCTCAGGCCTTAATCTTTACTATTTTCATAATATGATTGTAAAAAGTTCTGCTTTCACTATAATGCAAGAGATCACTTAAGGTCTTGATTTTGTTTTTGGGGTCTACTAGAATAGATTTTCACGCTTGAATGTTAAAATAAAACACATTCTTTTACCCATATTTCACATTGTAGCAGCACCTCTCTTCCCAGTCTGTCAATAACGCTCTGTTTAGTTCCTGTCTCTATGAAGCTCCTCCTTCTGAAAAGTGCCATGCACTCTGATTGGTTGGCTGGATCCCCTTAGCATAACCATGAGTTTCAACCAAGCGTGCCACACGAGTCCTGAAAAGTGAAGCCAAAGCGTCTCGATCGCCCCCAGGTGGCTGGATGCAGTATAGGTCATAAACCTCGCCCTCTCCATGAAATGTAATGGGACATAGACAAACTAAAAAATCAAATTACACTTCAAATACATTTTTTCCAAAGATGGTTTGTCATTTTAGGCAGTTTTTATCACGCTGATGTTAGTTCAAGTGTTCGTTCTTTAAATAAGTTTGGTTTTAGTTAGTTATTTGATGCTATAAAAACGTGTGTGTGACGTTATGATTGACAGCTTCTCTGAGCGAAGTAGTCACTAAGGCACCAACTGACATTTTTTGGAACTTCGGGAGGAGATTGAAGCTTTAACTTTAATCTCTACATTTCCATAACTGTTTATTTCACAAAAAGTTGTTGATTAGGGGGGAGTGTGGGCAGGACCTTGATATCGCGGCTCCACTTCGCGCTCACTACTGCACAGACTCGAGACCCAAGATGTCCGCGCCATATTTGAACACTGGCGGCTTCACTTACGTCAACGGAAGATAGTGAAGGCGCGTCGTCCATCTTTTTTTACAGTTTATGGTTTCAACACACTACTAACACAACTCAACCATCATATACCGTATGTACCTTGGCGGATACCTTGTGCGGGAAATATTTAAAGGGGTCATGAACTGCGTTGTTTTATTGTTTTATGATGTTTCCTGCGGTGCACATATAATGTTAGAATGCTTTTTACATCAAAAATTGTCATAATTTAGAAATAAAAGGCATTTTTCCTACCCTGATTTTAGCCCTCTGGTTTGAACGCTCTGTTTTAAGGGGCGTGTCTGCTGTGAGAGTTGAGTGTTGTAGGATTGAAAATAATCAAAGATATTTGATATTTGAAATTGAACAAAGACATTTGCTTCACTGTTTTCAACCCCCATCTTTCTTATCAGAAGGGCCATTTGGAATTCCTAAAGACAAAGAGATTCTGAAGACCTGTAGGCCAAAATGTGTCACACCTTTACAGTGGGGGAAGTTTGGTCTGATTGGTCAGTTTGAATGTCTCACATTAGGGTTTCAGTCACATGGTCAAGGAACAGATAAAAGGAAGATGTAACTGTTGCTCTCTTTTTTTAATTCTCTGGCTCTTCTTTTATTCTCTGTCTCTCTTGATTCTCTGGCTCTCTCTCTTCTTGGGGGCCTTCTCTTTGGCTCTTCTCTTCTTTGCGCTCTTCTTCCCTTTGTTTTTTCTCTCTCTCTCTCTCTCTCTCTCTCTCTCTCTCTCTCTCTCTCTCTCTCTCTCTCTCTCTCTCTCTCTCTCTCTCTCTCTCTCTCTCTCTCTCTCTCTCTCTCTCTCCCTTTCTATCCCTCAGGTAACATTCATGCTGGGTACGATTAATGGTACAAGTTTTTATCATCTCGTACATCTATTTGTAACTGTTTTAAGTGTAACCATAACCAGAAATTGTCATTAAATCCTTTCTATTACAAATGATGTGCTAACTAGTTTTGATTTGGTATTGACTTTGAAGTGCTACCTATTGCAATACAATATAGTCACATTATAGCAACGTTCTCCCACATATTTTGCTATTGTAGCTGCACTTATTTCCGTCGTTGGTATAAGTTGCAGTGGGTGGTAAAGACGAGAAATGTACAGTTTTCTATCCTCTTGCTGATAACGTTTCTTTAGTCATTCGGCAACCCTGCAGCCTGAACCACTGTAGGCGATCCACCCTTACAGATGGTGCCGAAACCCGGGATCCCTTGCAGTGAATTTTCTGAAATTTATTTTGATCGGTCATCAGAATGAGGACATTTTTCACAGTTGATCTTATGAATGGATTAAAGCTGACCTTCTGACCACGGAATGGGTAAGTCTGTTTTCATTGTTTATGAATTGCATGAAACAGAACGTAGAAGGTTTTAAACAGCTTCAATAGTCCCATTACTGTACAATCCGAGAATATTCAGATTATCTCCTCAGGGATGGAAGGGAAAATTTCTGATAACAGTGACGTATTGTTTGCTTTATGGAGTGAAAAAGTTAAGCCTACCTTGTCCAAACTCAAGAAAGAGTATATTGGAATTAAAAGTTCAGATGATGAAATGCTTAAATGGTGGGACATAACTGGCAAACACCAAAAGAAATCAAAACATGGTGAAATAATTGAGGCTTTAAACTTCATAAGTTGTAAAAGGCTACATAATGTGACACCATTTCTATTATCAAGTCTAGATGCTAAATGTAAAGAAGTGCATTCTAAAAATGCAGAAGCAGACAAGTCTTCAAACACAGCTAGATAAATTACTAGCTGAGCAGTTAGCCCTGACTGAAAAGTGTAAAAATCACAAGGAGACCATTGCAGATCTCAAGGCTAAGCTAAATGCTAAAAAGTTCTTGTCTCCCAAAACGCTTAACAGCGATGGGACTAAAAAGCATGTTCACTTCTTAGAGGAGGTGACTTGCTCTAATGAATCTGAAACGTTTAGTTCAGAAAATGCATGTGCAACTCAAGAAAGTGTGCCTATTTCAGTTCTCAAGGTGAAGCAGCACCGTAATAGCGCAGAGTCATGTACCAGAACGCATGGTGTACAAGCATTAGAGAGTCATGAAAACCCTAAAACTCCAGGAGAACATAGCAGACAACCTTATGGCAAAGAGAACAGGTTTTGCAGTTCCTGTCAGAAAATAGGCCATTCAGAGGAAAAATGCTGGTCACTGGGTAGGGGTCGACCTCCACCTTATTTTCAGAAAAATAGGAAATTACTTTCTAAGGGCAAAGATCAGCGCTCATTTGCAGATAAAACTCTTAGTGAGTTAACTGCATTGTTCATGCAAGGCCTTCAACTATTAACCTCACTTCCTAGTGGGCTAGCAGCCTCATAGCAAAACATCCAAATTGCAATGATCCTGTTTGTATTTTCAAATTTGTAAATGTACTAAACACATTGTGCGCATTGAACACACATTATAGTTGTTTGTGCTACTAGATACACATAGACTAGTTTATTCTTTAAAACACATGATTGCTTTACTGTAAGTGTTGTATGAAACACTTAGGATAAAGGTTGTAGATGCTATGCATTCTAGGCCATGTATCTTGTGTAAACTGGAATAACTTTAATACTGGAATTGTATAGCAATTTCAAGTTGCATGTGTGTCTATGCTGAATTTGTTTGTCTCCTAAGTGGAACACTCTGCTATTTCCTATATAGCTGCAGTAAAACCATGTACAGGAGCACAGAATTGCCATGTGGCTACAGTGTAATTTACAATTGCATTAACCATGAAAATGCTTTCATCACAGCAGGATTCAGTAACTCTGAACTTTGCACTTTATCATGCTCCTTAACAAAAACACTCCCACATATTTTGCTATTGTAACTGCACTTATTTCCGTCGTTGGTATAAGTTGCAGTGGGTGGTAAAGACGAGAAATGTACAGTTTTCTATCCTCTTGCTGATAACGTTTCTTTAGTCATTCGGCAACCCTGCAGCCTGAACCACTGTAGGCGACCCACCCTTACAGTGTAAACGCCCACTGCTGTGATTGGCTAACGTCTTTCCATTTGTAATAGCTAAGTATTACTCTCTCTTTTAGCGCGTTTTTACTATTACAGCTCTCATGGTTAACTAATCGTGAAAAGTGTTGCGTTACATTTAGATCTATGGCATTATATTTAGATCTATGACATTATATTAAGATTGTGGCATGAAAGGTTGCAGTGATGATCATTGTAGCCGATCACAGACATGTTGAGCGCATGAAAGCAGTGATCTCGTCATTGCAACTCAGTTTCTGTACACTAATGAATGCTTTCATCATAACTAACAGTGCAAACGTGATATAGTTAAGAGATTTGTTGAATAAAACGGGAGTTTTGGCGCGAGTCCAGAACTCAGTCACTGATAAACTCACGCTGTTTGATTGACAGCTCCAGCGATTACCAAGGGCGCGTTCTTTGATCGCTTTCTTTATAGAATTTAATCACCGTTAAATAACAGATTATTTTCATCCTACTAAGAGAAACAATGCAAGTTGACGTTTAGTCACTGGTTTGATTTACTGACACACAGACAAAGAACATCTGACTGTACATGAATCATTACATTTCAGATCAGGCATTAGAATGAACACAGTTACTTACATGTTGCATTACTGTTGAGCCCAGGCACTGCACAATAATTTGTAATCCTCAACGGCATGTTTATTGCTTGGTAGCTCGATCTGGTTTAACACCTATGTTACTTAGGCTACCTATTCTATTGCATGTCATGCGTGAATCGGTGGGCGGGGCTAAACAGGCAGTGATGAAGTAGGCGTTGATCTTCTTCTGCAGAGGCGGTGCTTGGCTTCCTTTGACGTCATAGATCCCCACTTTGAAAAACCTGTCGTTTGCTGGGCCTGGTGTCAATAAAAGCTTTTATTGGACTAACAAGGAAGTTTTCAGTTCTGAAACTTACAGGATATTCTTATAGTATAATGACCTCTTATATGTCAAAAGAGGTGTTTCAGGGAGTTCGGAAACAGTGCGCACTGATATAGAAAATAACTCCCTTTGAAGTGGACTTTGAGCTTTGTAACTCTGCAGACCTTTTTTAATGCTCAGACAGCAACAATGCACACTAAATATGTTGAAAATGTAAGAAGCAGCAGGTCCTCTTTAAGGCAAGCATCATCATTTCTATTGATCATGATCACATGTTACTTTGCTGTGTGACCAGACTTAATTTTTTTAGCTTAAAAATCTACTTCATCTATAATGGCAGAGAACACTATTTTTATTGCAGTCAGTTTGATGCAAAATTGCTATCTTTATTTTGAGTCATGATTGCATTGGCACCACAGGGTGGATTGAACATATAGATGTTTTTCAACACTCCCCAGGAATCAGTTTATGCAACATGTAATTATTTATAACATGTTTGTGAGCTGTAAAACTAACAGCGAGTGTCTCTGGCATTGGCTTTTTGATCTTCCAAAGTGTTGACTGTGAGGTATTTAGTTTGAAAATTGTTAATCCATTCATGCTGCTGGTGAAAGGCCATCTCTTTGTTTTCGCTGCCAATACTACACCTGTTTTCTGCATGATCTGATCGGCCAGTCAATATTATAAAAGACTTCTGGGAATTCTGTGCATCACAGAAAGCTCTTTGTAACACTAATTGATGTCATGTGTAAATGACTAGCCACAGGGAAATCATTTCATTAAAAAAAGCTACAGAAAAAAGAACAGCTATAGAACATTCCCTTTTTAAAAAGTGGAACTTTACTACTTCTGTCTGTCTATCTATCTATCTATCTATCTATCGTTCTATTGTTCCATCCATCCATCCATCCACCGTTCTATCTATCGTTCCATCCATCCATCCATCCACCGTTCTATCTATCGTTCCATCCATCCATCCATCAATCAATCCATCCATCCATCCATCCATCGTTCTATGTATTGTTCTATGTATTGTTCCATTCATCCATCCATCCATCGTTCTATCTATTGTTCTATCTATCATTCTATCTATCATTCTATCTATCGTTCTATCTATGTATCGTTCTAGTGTACCATCCATCCATCCATCGTTTTATCTATTGTTCTATTGTTCCATCCATCCATCCATGTATCGTTCTATCTATCATGCTATCTATGTATTGTTCTATCGTTCCATCCATCCATCCATCCATCGTTCTATCTATCTATCATTCTATCATCCATCCATCGTTCTATCGCTATCGTTCCATCCATCGTTCCAACTATATCATTCTATCTATCATTCTATCTATGTATCATTCTGTCGTTCCATCCATCCATCCATACATCCATTGTTCTATCTATGTATCATTCTATCGCTCCATCCATTCATCCATCCATCGTTCTACCATTCTATCGCTATCATTCCATCCATCGTTCTACTATATAATTCTATGTATCCTTCTATGTATCCTTCTATCTATGTATTGTTCTGTCGTTCTATCTATGTATTGTTCTATCGTTCTATCTATCGTTCTATTGTTCTATCTATGTATCATTCTATTGTCTGTAACTACAAAATTGGAACAAGAAGTAAATGCGAAAATGCAAAAAGTAAATGCGAGAGTTGTCACTTATTCTGACAAAAAGTACTTTTTTTTCCAAGCAACATATATGTTGTATTTTTTTTTTTTATTACGTTATAGTATATTGTAAATATCTTGGCAGTGTTTGCTAGGTTTGCTTCCTTATTTATTTTTTTATTTTTTATTTATTTATTTGTTTGTTTACAATTGAATTTTCCTGCAAGTGCAATTGAGAAGGGAATGTTAATGTATTTCTTTCTCCAGGTTTTCAGACCTCCTTGCATTGCAACTTTATAGATATCTTTTGAGTATTATATTGTCAGAAATTAGTTATGAATGAGTTTAAATTACATGTACATGATGACCTAGAGAAAAACAAGCTTGCTGTCCTATCTATGAACCTCTATGAAAACATAATTATTGTAATTCTTCAAAGATCAAATAACATTATTCATTTTCCTGACAAAAGTATTTTAATTGCTTAACATTGCAGGTCATAAATTGTTCTACAAGATTTAAATATGTACTCTTTGATGATATTACAAAAGACATGTAGTTTGTAGAGGTCTGTTTTAGTGATAAACTGTCGGAGAAAGTGAAGGTTATTTGTAAAATAAATATTCTCTTCTGTGCAAAGGGACAATGCATATTGGAGAATCTAATACAAGTCACGACTACAATACATACATCCAATAATTGGCTTCACGTGAAACCTCAGTCATGTTTATATTCCCTCATCTCCACAATTCTCCATTTAGATTTCTCAGTTTGACAGTTTCCCAACACTCCTTTGAAATTCAGTTTCATTCAAACCGGAATAAAAGTTTTGTTTTTAGGTTTAGTTTTTGGTTGTCAACTGATTACAGATTTTACATTGAATTCATTTTACATTTATTTCTATAGCTCTTTACACAATTACATCATTAAAGCAGTTATTACAAGTTCATAGTGATACAGTGATCACAATGATTACAATATATAGAACATTTGGAAGTTGTGCATGTTGATTCAGAGTTGGCGTCATCTGGCGTCATCTGAAGTCATCTGAAGATGTTGGGGCATGTGAAATCTTCGTAAGAGGCAGAGTCCAAACTGGAGCTGGTGTGATCTCTAGTTAGAAAACAGAAAAGAAAAGCAAATAGTATAGCTGCTGTTCATAACATTTCAAGCAATAGATAGTCATGCGCATTTGATCTGATATAACTGGAGTGCAAAGTTATGAGATGCATTATGTGAATGCTTGGCTCAGGAGATCTAGATTTAAACTGGGAGTGTGTGTCTAAGCCCGAACATTATCAGGAAGGCTATTCCAGAGTTTAAGAGCCAAATACAATAACGCTCTCCCTCCTTTATTGGACTTAGTTATCTACTACCAAAAGTCCAGAGTTTTGTGACCTTAAAGGGGACCTATTATGCAAAATTCACTTGTGTCGGCAGTGTGTGTGTACACAACCACCCTATAATGGCAAAAATCCACCCATTCCTTTTTTTAAACCCCTAAATCCTAAGCAGTGTCTCAGAATAAGCCGTTTGCAGTTTCTATGCAATGTGACATCACATTGCACAGGCCCCGCCCACGACAGCTGACGGACTTTGCCTTATTAGCATAGACCCCGCCCTGAGTGAACCGTACACAGTCCGCCATGTTTATCTCCTCGCCAGAGCATTTAACAGCAGCATTCAAGTAAGAAATGTATTCTTATTAAAGCTACTAAAGTTATTCAATCAAGAGCAGTGAGTGATTTTCTGTTGTTCTTTTGTTGTTTGATTCATATTAACAGCATATATAACAGTAGGTACTGTATATTACGCTGCTTTCACTTTAATACACAGATCTAATATACACATGCGATTTCTTTACTTTTCTTCACAACTTTTTGTGCTTTTGACCTAACCTTGTGTGTATTTGACAAAGTAAGCGCAATAAGACGTGAAAGAGAACTTAGTTTAATACTCACTGTGCGCGGGCTTCGGATGTGTGTGCTCAGAAAACCATATATCAGAAGTAGACTGATATGACCATGATAAATATGATAATTAAAACCAGACAGATGTTTTGTTAGTTTTTGGCAGAGTATCCGAGGCACAAGCTGTAGGCTCCGCCCTCTTCTGGAAAGTGGGGTGGGGAGCAGCAGCTCATTTGCATTTAAAGATACATGCACGAAAACAGAATGTTTTTCCTTCCACTCAAAAATGGGCATTTACAACATGGTATAATAAATTATATGTGAGGTATTTTGAACTGAAACTTCAGACACATTCTGGGGACACCTGAGACTTATATTACATCTTGTAAAAAGAGGCATAATAGGTCCCCTTTAAAGAGCGTGATGGAAGGTTGGGTGATAGAAGCAAGGTTAAATGCGCATGAGCTAAACCATTTACGGCCTTATAGGTCAGTAGCAATACTTTGCAGTCGATATAGAACTTAATAGGTTACCAGTACAGAGATGATAAAACCGGGGTTATATGATCATATTTTCTTGACCCGATAAGAACTCTAGCAGCTGGACTAACTGTAACTTTTTTTATTGAGGATGCAGGATTACAATAATCCAGTTTAGAGTTCATGAATGCATGAACTAGCTATGAAAATGAAATGCTGATTAATCAATCAAAGCATTTGCAATTATTTGCAAAGAAAAGCCACCAAATGAAGATCTTTACATTATTGTGACAGATTAGTGAAGACAAAATGTCTTTAGAAGTCCAGATATTGTTTGTTTTATTTCATATCATTGAAGGCAAGTCTGTCCTACCGTTCAGAGAAATCTATTATATAACTGAGTTTTTCAATCTATATACACGTTGAAAGGTTTTTATGAATTATTTTATAAATGAACAGTTTAACACTTTGAAATCATGTACAATAAATTGTCTAAAACTTCTCAAAAGTCTCCCCCTAATGACATGAGTCCAGCTGTTAGTATGGCAACCAGGGGAATTATTGGATGGCAGAAGAGGTCTAGATGTGCTTCTCAGTGATTACTTTCCCATTCTCACAAACTGTTCACATCTCTTCAAAGGCATTTTTAAGAGTGTCCCCGTTTAACACTGCACATCACACGTTTCTCATCTTTTTAGAAATGTATGGTCCTTGAAATTATAGATAAAATAGTAGTCGCTTCAGTCACTGCATGCGGTCTGTGATATGATTGTTTATTAATGTCCATATATAGCTGAATGCTCTTATAGAATCATTATTCTATTAGCATCTTGTCACTGGGTAAAATTTGATATTTATGATCTGACTGCCCTTTTCTGGGCTATATTAAAGCAATTACAAATCTGTGGTAAAATGTTCTATTGATTAATTTAGTGAAGATTAAGTAATTCAACCTGCTATTGTTGTGTTGTTTTATAAATTAAAATTCAAAATAATGTTTTCCTTTTAGTCAGTCCTTGCTCTGAGAGTCAAGTCACCTTTATTTATATAGTGCTTTATACAATAGATATTGTTTCAAAGCAGCTTTACAGTGATAACAGGAAAATGATGCTGTTCAGCTGAAGTCAGTTCAGTGTTGATTCAGTTCCATTGGAAGATCCTCAATTATTAAATTTCATCTATAAAGCAGTTCTGCAAAAAATAATGTCATCGACCAGCTCAGTTGAGTTCAGTTCTCATACAACAGTGTCAGTAAAGTCAACAATAATATTGTTGAATATTAAGTGTCCCCATCTAAGCAAGCCAGAGATGACAGTGGCAAGGAACCCAAAATCCATCAGGTCATAAAATGGAGAAAAAAATCTTATGAAAAACAAACAAACAAAAACATATGGAGAGTGATGCGCTGCCGCGGACTAATGTAATGCACTTTAGTTTATTTCAGAATTTCATGTATTGTAACCCTGCTAGAGACTTTGCCATTTCAGCAATCCTATAAGATCATTAATCACACTGTACGACATGGATCTAATAAACTTGGATACGACATGTATGTAGACTGTACGATGATGACACCTATTGAATCGTAGGCTACGACACAAGTTAGTACAGAAGAATAAAACATCATCAGCATGTGCTAGTGGTAAACAAGAGCAATATGAATCGCCCTTTGGCAATTGTGGTTTTTATGTGCGCTGAAAAAAGAGGACGAAGCAAAAGTGGAGATGGCTAGGGAAAAGAGGCCAACTTGGCATGCCAATTTTGCAAATAGAGCTTGAGGTAAGTAGTTTTAAGTTTTAGCGCCATGTCGTGTTGATGAAAACGCCATATCATGTTGCATTTTTATTGGCTAGTCAGTGGACGTAGGTCGTAGCAGAAAAAACACACTGGCTGCATCCGAAAAATTATAAATGCTATCTTTGGATGACACATTCCAAGGAAGGAAGGCATTAAGGCACGTCCGAATCCAAAGTTAGCTTCACTTCACTAGTCTCCTGAGATACCTTAAATTAATTGATTTTTGAAGGCAGCATAGATGTATCCTTCGCTGCCTTTGATATCCCACAATCCTATGCGTTCCATTCTGTGACACTTGAGCTAAAAAAAAAAAAGATGGTGTCTGAAAGTTGCGGTTGCTGGTCAGTTTGTGTGTAAATGTACGTTTTTTGACCAACCTTTTCCATTTTTGATGTCATTTCTAGTTAGGAATTACTATTGTAGTAATTAAATATTTCCTTAGTTTTCCCCAAAGCTCTCTCTGTTTTGCTGTAGATCATTAAACCGTTATGCTGCCTCAGAAGTCTGTCTGAAATCAGTTTCGTGAGGTACCTTTGTGCGCAAACGCTGCCTGCAAAGTCATTGCCTGATAAGGCAGCGAGGCAACAAGTCACTGCCTAAGTTTTCGGATGCAGCCACTGTGAGATGATCATGTTAAATTTATGACACTGTCAGAAAATTATCGTAGGCTATCTTTGGTCACAAGACCGTGACAACAGCCGTCTTTTAACCTCTCTCACTGTATGACGTAGGACCACTGTTTAGGAGCCATGACCACAGAAATCGCCAACATTGGTCATCTTTCATCTGGGACAGATCCTTTTTTTTTTCAGTCTGATTTACATGGGCTATAATACAGTAGCCCAACATTGTGTAATCGTGGTCATAAGGCACAATCTATAATAAGCCTAATTTACATACTGTAGACGTGCTGTATTTGCTCTGAAAAGAATGACAATGCCATTATTTAAATAGTTTTTTTTTTTTGTGAATATGCCCCAAAGGATCCAAAAGAAAAGATCCTGTGACATATTATATACTCATCACATCTCCAGAATATCTAATACCATAGGCTAAAATACAGTCTATGAAAGCCTATATCAGCTTAATGACTGCAGATAATGTGAGTGTTGGATGTAAAATGCCCTCATTATCTTGATAAAACGAGTGTTAAACTATGCGCTGAGGATTCACCTCACACAGATAACTCTGACAAGTCGCCACACAAAAGGCACAACGGTGCATGGAATCTGATTACTTCAATCTTTGTGCATCTTTTATTCATGATGGAGACGGATATTTTATCAGGCACTGTGTGAAATGGAATTGGCATGATTTGAAGATACTGAACATTATACAACATATTTCCACATCATGCATGTTTTTTTTTTGTTGTTTTTTTTCAGACCAGGTCATTGCTAATGTAGCGGATTCCCTCTCTCCCTCTGGTCTGGGTTAAACTGAGTGAGTTGCTCTGTTCTGCTGATTCAGGACTGGCTTCCCTCAATGGATGGCTCACCATAACTCATCTGAGATCTGCACGAACAGGTAATATCCGTCAAAACATTTGAAAATGGTTCAGATATTCTCATGATACCATAAAAGATTAATTAACTATGTCTGGAGTCTATTCCCAGATATTCATCGTGAGGTAACTAGAAGCTTAAAGCTTATGTGATTTCTTTACATATGGTTTGCATCACTATTTCTTTTGCTCAATCTGAAGGTAAGGGATTTCAACAAACACTTAGTATTAAATGTAAAGTTTTAAAGATCAAAGTGCATGATAAATGGAGTTATTGTCTCCCAAAAGAAAGAACCTATTCTGAACTGTCTAAAAAAAACAATTCGTCAATAATTCCATTTTTAATCCTGCACAAGGGGTTGTAACAAACTTGTGGGAAAAAAGATTGTTACTGTTCGTATCTAATTCAGATATGGTAATGGCCATTTCATTTTCAAGCGATAGACCAATCACACCAGCCTGAGCCATCTGACCAATCAGAGCAGAGTATGCTCTCGGAAAGGAGGGGTTTAGACTAAAGAGACTGAATTCTTTATTGAACCATTTCAAACGCTGTATCTATGTTTTCATCCAAAGTTGCAAATTTAACCTATGTGCAAAATTGGAATATCGCACAACATTTGTGAATAAAGCACCGTTTCCATCCAGCGAGAAGAAGAGAACAAAATCATCACTTCCTGATAAGCTTGCGCCAAATATCACTAAGAAAAATGTAATTTGCTGCAGTAGGAGAAGCCACTGTGGGCCTCAGAGCACGCAGACAAAACGCAATGTTATATGGCTTTTGTTTGGGAATGCAGTCGTGTAAGAGAGTTCTGGGAGGGAATTATACCAAACTACTTTGACGACAGACTTTGCTCAGGCATTTCAGAATGACCAAAACAACATTTCAGATGCTGCGCAACGAGATCGGTCCACTGGTTTGTCCAGTTATGCCGTCCCATCACGCAAAGTCACATGATTTTTTGATGCGCATTGAGGAATTTATTCGGTAAATGTGTTTCCATCTTAGGCAACACTCATGTTTTCTTATTGGATAAAAATGTATCCGCCTCAATTGAGTGCATACGTTTTTTATGCAGATTTTTAGAATTTATGCCCATCTTGGCGTTTCCATCCAGCATTTTTTATGCGATATCCCAAAATGCGCATGAAAATAGGTGGATGGAAACAAAGCTTGTGAGAAAAGAGGTGATGCTGCAATGTATATTATGAGAAAATTTGTGTTTTTGACCTTGGATGCATGTAAACCTAGTGTAAGAGACTTCAAAGCAAAATTTGGATAATAGGGGCACTTTAATATTTTTGTGGAAACTGTGATATTTTTTCAGTGTGATTTGATGAATTTAAAGTTCAAAAGAACAGCATTTATTTGAAATATAAATCTTTTGCAACATTATAATTACACTCTTCTTGGGTTATTTTTTTTTACCCAAATCCTTGGTTGAGCTTTTTGGGTCATTTTTAGGGGTTATTTGTCCAGTGTTTGGGTAGTTTTTGTGTTACCCAGCTCCTGGGTCAGACGTAATAACCAAGTGTTTCGGTAGTTTTAATTTGGTGCTCACTGCAGAGCAAATGGGTGGAGCTTACGCCTAGCTCCTCCTCGTTTGAGCGCTCCAGCAAGGAGGAGCTATGCTTCCAGCGAGGAGGAGCCAGCATGTACAGCTCAGTCAGGGCATCACTTGGAAAGATGGCGGGTAGTCAAAGACAATTCGACGAAATGACAGTATGTAAAGACTGAACTTTAAAGTTAAACTGAACTTTGACAAGTGTGTAATTGTTTCCTTAGACCTATCTCAGCATGAATGTTAGCTATTTTTGTGTCTCTAAACGTTATCGTCACAAAAAACGAAATAAGTTAACGTTACATGTAATTTGTGGTTTAACGAAGCATTTAAAGTTTTGTCTGAGCTAATGATCACACTTTCTATTAGCCTATAACCGATTCATTTCATATTGTTGGACACCACTTGTTGCCTTTGGCAACTTTTAGCAAGTGTAGGTAGTGTGTGTATTATGATATATAATATGTGTGTGTGTATAATTATTTATTTATTTTTGCTGAAAGATGTAAATGGTGTGTTTGTTTAACCTGCACAGAAGCATCTGACAATACTGAAGAATGAGATGAACCCCTTATCTCTATTGAGAGATGTACAGTGTACAGGGGATTAGCAAGCAGGAGGATATGGGCTGTCGACATTGCCCCAACACAACAGAATTTGGTGACGTATACCGTATACTATGTTGTAGTCATTTTCATAAATATATATTTTTTCTGGATTACTGTTACATTCTGTATGACTTATTTTACAATTTGTGTATTTCCCTTTTTTAGCTGGCTTATGTCTTGGATAGAGCCAAAGATCCAAAGGAGGATTTACTTCAACTGAGCCCAACCCAAACATTAACCAGAAGTGACTTTTGGTCTTTGGCTTTTGATGAGTTAGAGGCAACGGTAATTGTCCATTTCAATGCATTACTCGGCTGTTAACGCATTAGCTGTTATTAATATCCTTCCATTTCTTTAACAGATTTCTAATCAGTGTTTCTAACTCATAGCTGCACTTGCAGCTTCACAGGTCAGTTTGGTCTTTTCTGTTGTGTTTGGTAATGCAAATGGTTTAATAGAAATGGTTATGAAAAATGTATAATGACACAAACTGCACTCTTTGTATCTATTTCTTCAGGGCAAAGATGTGTTTGCTGTCAACAGTTATGTGGTGGTGACCTGGCTGCCACCATATGACAATGATCCTCTGCCAACATTACCTGTTAGTATACTTTAAAATATGTTGTGAACACACATTACAATGATTTGCTATCTGAATTGTTTGTGCAGTACACAAGTCAAGTCAAAATTTATTTCTATAGCACATTTAATGCAACAGAGTTGCACCAAAGTGCTGTATAGTAAAACAATGAGCATATAACAAAAAAGCATAAAAAGAAACCATGCAGAATACAAAATATAAACACATTAAGCACAATACAATAAAAAAAAAAAAAAAACACAATAACTATGGTTTGCCATGATCCTCATCCCAACTCACAGGATGATGCTGCAACCAAGGATTTTATTTTACTCCCTTCATGGGAGTTGGGGCACTGGATTGTATGTGTAAGTTACCTATTTTTCCATATGTTGATGTATATAATTGGGATATGGATTTTTGTCATTTGTTTTTTTCCCTTATTGCTGCTTTTTTCTTTTAGCCAGCCGTGCACATTGTACACTGTCCTTGTAATGAAATGTCCCCTCTTTTTTAAACGTTTTGGTTGTTATGCCCATAATTACAAAAGTGTGCATTGTGGGCTCTTAATTGGTTCAATTACTAATGTCATGTTTACGTTGCAGCCAGTTCTGGTTAATGCTTCCAGTATTGGTATTTTTGCAATTTTATCATATAGTAAAACCAAACCACTGGCTGTAATGAAGAGGGGTAGTTCTGTTTTACCCCAATTCTTGTTTTATGTAAGGGTTAATCCAGGGCTAAGTGTGCCTTAATTTATTTTGAAGAACCACTCGAAGCGAAGCCTAGAGATGCGATGCACACCTAGGTGTGGATTACTCCACTTATACCACGGTCATATTTAATAAAGTTAAAGCTGTCATTGATTTTGGGTGTCTGTCAAAGTAAACTGGAACTACCTGTGCAATAAACTGTTTTAATGCACACCACCTTCCAGCCAATCAGAATCCAGTATTGAGACTGCCCATGGTATAATACAAAATTATCAACTTCGTTTTCTTCTTACATGTGACTACTCCAGAAGATTTATTGTTGTATAATAACTAAATGTGTTTTATTACAGAAACTTGGCAAACCATATTTCACCTGGCCTTTGGACTATGTCCTTACTGAGTGACTGTGAGGTACAGCTTTTAAATTCTTTGCATGTAAACCCTTATTATCAGCAGGGGAATGTCATCATATAATACATTCAGAGTACACTATATAGCCTACTGTATGTACAATATGGTCTTATTCCACTTTAAATTAACAGGGTGTACCACTTCAGCTTGGAGGGACTGACTGTGGGATATTCATGTTAATGGTAAGTGGTTCTATAATTGCTATACCATTGTCTTTGTGTATGCTAAACACTGCATTTTGTTAATATAAAATCTGAGTTTTGATTTTGTATTTCAGTACGCCCTGTATGTGTGCCTTGGGAAGCCCTTTGATTTTTCAGCAGTGAGTTTTTATCCATTTCTGGTTATTTGTTCAGCAAAAAGAGTTGAAAACACAATAAAAATGTTATGATTATGATTTTCACTTGCCATCTTTTATCAGTCTGACATGCCTGCAATCAGGAGGTGGTGGTGCCATCAGTTACTACAGGCATTTCCACTGGCAAGGTATGATATTGATAACTATACTATGGATGAATATATCCATTATGTGCATTCCCAGTATGCAGGTCATTTGTATTAAAAAATTAATGTACACGAGAATTTTTAGTTACTGTTTTTGAACTCTTTTTATATAAAGCCAACAGTCAGTCTCCAAACAAATGATCCAACCGGATCTAAACATTATGGAGGTGACCCCATTTGTCCCAGACGTCATGGAGGTGACCCCAACTGCGAGAATCCATGTATGTACATATAATGTTTATGTATTATTTGTTTATGTAGTTACCTTTCCTGTTTCATAAAAGTGTCTGAGCAGCACTTGACTAATTACATTATTATTGAAATGTCTTATCTTTTTGCACAAAGACTCTGCGGTGATGAAACAGATTCTGCTCGCCTGTGACTGGGTGGAGGAGAACAGACCCCACTTTGGTGGGAAAGCTCACTTACCACAGGTCATAAGGATGAATGAGGATGATGCCTTGCTGGCCATAACAATGCAGGACCTGTTTATTGAAAGCATTTTCTATGAAGGTGACATGGATCAGGACAAAATCCAGGCTCCCTTCCTTTTCACCTTTGAGAGAATGGAGGACATGGAGCTTTTCATGCAGGAGGTATGCGACAAAAAAAAATATTTGTGTGTCTTGCCTGCACAACCCTCAGCTTTACCAAGCTAACTGATGGGGTAGATCTGGGTTAATATTGTTTTGTAT
The DNA here is from genome assembly GCA_039654105.1 of Coreius guichenoti. Classification (NCBI taxonomy): domain Eukaryota; kingdom Metazoa; phylum Chordata; class Actinopteri; order Cypriniformes; family Gobionidae; genus Coreius; species Coreius guichenoti. The sequence goes on from CM077169.1 coordinate 7,290,281, forward strand.
GTTTTTGTATTGTCATGAAGTTTTAGGTTTTGTAAAATGTCTTGTTTTTTTTTTTAACCAATTAAAGTTTTGTGGGGGAAAAAAAAGTGTTCTTGAAACTTAATATACTTAATAATTTTGTATCTTATCTTACACATTTTGTTCCTAGATTGAAGATTGATTTTTATGTTAACTGTATATTTTACTAATAAAGGTTAATAGAAATTAAATAAACACAACAACACTTGAGGGCAGTGAAGTATGTGACTAATACATTGCAAATTAAGTAACACTCCCAGTCTACTAACGTTCCTGGAATGGTTGTCTTGCAACTAGTCTCAGAGCACACTTGTCCTCTTGTTATTTTCTTTAGTGTGACACTTGACTGCTTTCAGAAAACTGGACAGGTTACTTATTACCATTTGAATAAGACTATTTAAATTATACTCACAACTACACTGTTGTACATGCATTCATGAAAGCAGAGGTGCACACATAGTCTAGTCATGCCGTTTGTCACAGAAACAATGCAAAAAATGTTAAAGATTAGGCAATATAAGCCAATGGTTACGCCAGCATCTCCAGTTATATGCAAGTCTTATGGTTACTTTGACCTAATCTCTGCGCATCAACAATAATACAAAAAATGTCCCCATTAAGTTAAAATTTCGATCTGACGAAGAGCTTCATTAACATTAATAGCCACTAGGTGGCGAAATAAGTGGCGCTTACGTGCTGGCTCCTCCTCGCTAGGCGTAAGCTCCACCCATTTGCTCTGCAGTGAGCAGCCTCTTGTAGTTTTTGTGTTACCCAGATCCTGGGTCAGACATAACAATTTATCACAGGCTTTTTGCGACCTCTTCAGGAGAGAGCAGTGCAACTCCGTCCAAGTATAGGGGTGCGTCTCAATCAGCTCCCTAGTTCAGTAGTCAGGGCACTGTTTAGGGAGTCAGCCCATTGACTTATGTCCTGATCAGTGCCCTGACTACTGAACTAGGGAACTGATTGAGACGCACGCTAGGTCTCTGTAGGATAGTAATAGGAGTTACTAGATCAGTGAGCGAGGCCATAAACAGAGGGGCGTTATTCACTGCTGATTTGCCCACATCACAGTGTGGGTAGGGTTTAGGGGTGGGGTCGGTTGAAGGGGATCATTTTCATTGCATGATTTATAAACACCCATCAGTTTGAAAACACCCACAAATTTAGAAACGCCCACTTTCGTTCCGCAGAGACCCCATACTCACTCCAGCAAATTGGTGCATGTCTTTGGTAAAATACAGGTTTGTGTGCATTTCTAAATTCGTTATTGTGCTGTATATCGTTTAATTTTATGCAAAGCAACATACAGGGGAGCAATGTGAGTCACCTACACGAGTGTTGCGTGACTCGCGTCGGTCTTTTCACGTGATGGAAACGCATAATGCCTTGCATAAAATGTTATGATTTTATTCAAAAAGATACAGAATATAAATACTTAGGATGTTAAAATATGTCTTCAGAGCTGTTCAGTGTTGGTTTATGAAAATGTTATGGAGCTAGTCACAGCATATCGGCTACGAGTGAAACGCAGGGCTGCAGTCTAAAGTTAGAAGTTCCTCCGCTGAACATGATACAAGATCCCACACGAGATCCAGCGCTGTTACGGTGGAAATGGGGCGACAGAGACTGGTCGATTACACTTGAATTACATCTAAATGTTCAATTTTTACTTCTAATATTTGTTAAACAAACTTAAATGTAGGCAATATGCATTAAAAACGATATTGTAAAATAAAGGAATTATCATGCAAACCAGTGATTGTGTGGGGTATTTTAAAAAATGTAGCGGATTAAAGTTAATCTGTAAACATGAATTAATGTATGAAGTAAAATAATAATCAAATGAAAAAATAAAAATGAATCAACCCATTAGGCTGGGTTAAATAAACAACCCAATTTGCATCAGAATGTCTGTTCTCTCCTATATTTATCCAGCCCCTGGGTTGAAAACAATCCAGTGTATCTTTAATGTAATTTGATCAATTTAATGCATTCTTGCTGAACAAAAGTATTAATTTCATAAAAAAAAAATATATATATATTCTTACTGACTCCAATCTTTTGAATGGTAGTGTATATCCTTATACGTTTCCAGCCAGCCAAACACTGAACATAATGGCTCGAATGCAGTTGTTTGCGTTTAAAATGTTTTAAACCATTACTATGAATGATTCATTATATTACATAAATATCTGCGGCTGCAGTGTTCCTCCTCACACAGGCAAACATCAGTTCATTCAGTAGCGGTCTGAGGTGGGATTCCAGTACATCTGTTCAGACCCCTGCTGAACTGAAATGCTATGTATATCTTGCTTTCAAATAAATATGAATATTGCACTTAACATTTCAATCTCCCTCTCCAGGCTTTGATCTTTCTGTTAGAGCCCTGCATTTCAGCCCGAGCTCGACGGGCCCCGACTTATTTACGCCCCTAGGGGCAATTTTCACGTCATACCTCACACGCGGGCCAGGCTTCGGGCCTGTTTTAGGCTTCTCATTCTTTTTATATTTTAGACATTAATTAATTAAAAGAAACTATGAGATGTGCTGCGCTGGTGGAAACAACACGAGACCATGCTACGCGACTGTAGAGACTGGCTCGCGGTGTTCAGAGCGAGCGTTCCTTCAACGCAGCTGCAAGAGTTATGGCCTTTTTACAACTGGTCACTTCATTTGTTTTCGCTGATCAGATATCTATCCGATTGTGAAAAGACCAGGAGTAAATGCCTTCTGAAATTCTTTCGAGACGGATTTAAATCCGATGACTCCAACAAACCAATTCAGAAGGTTGTCTGGGACGCATTTCAGACAAAACTGGACAAGTGTAAATGCATCTGGTTGTTTAAACCACATATGTAAACTTGACATATTGGCAAATTGTTAAAAAATAAACGCGTTGTACACATGTTGTAGTCAGATATGACGGCGCTACTGCAACACGCATTGCCGCAAATGAGTAAAGCAAGCCAACACACAAACTGCCGCAAGTGAAACTGAAAGTAGCCTAAGTCTCAGATGCTCAAAAACACAATCATATATCTTCATTAAAACTAATGAGACTAAATGCTCTTACCAGTGCTTCGGTCGCTCTTTGTCCTATTGCGGTCTTTGATCTTGAAATGAGTTGATGATAAATAAAATGCAGCTCATGCTATCTGTTGTTTTCGTTGACGTGAACTCCGTTAAATTTGCATATAGCGTGGGAATTGACGATCGGATTTATATTCATTTTGCGGAGAGGTGTAAGGTAAGACAACGTGCATGTTTTTTATTTTTATTTTGTTTATTAGTTTAGATTGTATAGCCCGTTTCGTTTGCGAGCAGCAGCAGCCTGCCTCAGCTTATCAAAAATGCCTTTTTACTGTGGTGGTGATAGTAAACGTTTAAACCAACATTGTGATATGCTTGAAGTGATTTATATCTATGGATTTTATTATAGGCAAGACAAGTCAAGTGTTGATTTGAGTGGATAAATTTATCAAATATGTGGTTAACTCACTGTCAGCCGCTGGCCGCTTGGTCGTCACTTTAAAAAACAAAAACTATAATTTAACACACAAAAAATGCTCCAAACGTTTTTCTAAATTAACTTAACGAAACGAAACGAAATATAACTACTTTGACATTAAAAACAAAACTGAACTATTTTAATGGATGCAACAGTGTGTAATAGGGAGGATAAAAAAAAACACGGGCTCCAGTTGGACTCGGGCCGAGATTTTTGATAAGATGTCGGACACGGGCCGGGCTAGGGCCTGAGCGTCTTCTACCAGCATGAACCGGGTGCTAGTTCAGAGCTAGTGCTAGTGCCGGTTCGGAGTTGGTTCGACTGACGAGCCTTCTAAGAACCGGTTTGCCTTTCCACGGGCTAGAGAGCCACCACAGAGCCAGGTCTTACGTCGCTGTATACGTCTCATCTTTCTCAGCAACGCTAGCGAGGCAGCGGGAAACACATACCCCTTTTCCACCAAGGCAGTTTTGAGTGCTGGTTCGGAGCCAGAGCCTAGTTTCAAATCGGTTCTTTGTCTTTCGACACCCAAAGCACCAGCTCTGAACCAGGAAAAGTGGTTCTTAAGTAGCACCAAAACATTGCTGGTCTAGAAGTATGAACCGCTTGTGTCAGGGGCTGGGGGCGGGGTTACCGTGACCAACAAGACGCAACACAAACTTGTGACCGCCATTTTTGAAAATAGCAGCTAATCGAACGAATAGCTGCTCGATTGTAATCTCAGTCTATACAAATTACGGCAAGCTGCACGAATGCGTTGGATTCGCTGTGTTTTGATGCTGATGTAGATTCGCAAAGCCATGAGCATCAATAGTAACACAACGTTCACCATTGTTGATGGAAGGATTGTTTGAGATGCATCGGCGCTGCAAAGACCGATCGCCGTATGACATCAAAGTAACTTACAGCGAGATCATACGACTCCTTATGCTTTTGAATCGCTCTTACGGTACTTTGATGTAATACGCGGATCAGTCTGCGCAGTGCCGATACATCTCGAACAAGCCTGGTGTGTTTGTGTTTCCCGCTGCCTCACTAGCGTTGCTGAGAAAGATGAGACGTATACAGTGACGTAAGACCTGGCTCTGTGGTGGCTCTCTAGCCCGTGGAAAGGCAAACCGGTTCTTAGAAGGCTCGTCAGTCGAACCAACCCCGAACCAGCACTAGCTCTGAACTAGCACCCGGTTCATGCTGGTGGAAAAGGGGTATGAGAGCCCGTGCAGGGCTCTACTTTCTGTAACGTTTTCATTTCACAACAAGCATTACCCAGAAGAGACGATAAATGGTACTGAAACATGATTATTCTAAAAGAAATTTGCATAACTAATAGGATTGTTTATCTGTCGTCTTTAAGGTTTGTTTGTTTTTTGCTTGGGTCCATTTGATGACAATAACAATAATTGCTATTTCATTGCTGGTCCTCATAGCATGGATTTCAGTTAGTTAATGTAATCGTGCTTAATAACAACCTCACTGATGTCTAATCAGTTTTTTTGTGACGTCTTTGATTACTTTTGAATGCAGATGATTGAATACGCTGACACTGATGAAAACTCAGCATAAACTGCAGAAATAATTGTAGATAGATGTCACATTTGTACATATAGGCCATTAGAGGCTGTGTGTTACAGTGATTTTACTATGATAAACCGTTGATAAAATCGCCTCAGTACCTTTTACATTGGTAAAAATCACTGTACTGTAATTCTCAGCTTTGAGATGGCTGGTTTTGAAATGGTGCAAGAGCAATATAAAATACACCAGCAATAAGCAATTAACATTTATTAAACAATTAAAGTGCCCCGATTATGCTTTTTCGAATATTACCTTTCTTGTAGTGTGTAATATAGCTATATTGAATGTATGTAAATTATCAAAGTGCACGATAAAAGGAGTTATTGTCTCCCAAAAGGAAGAACCGATTCTGAACTGCCAAAACTGAGTCATCTGTAATTATAGTCTTACTTCCTGTCCTACATATGTTTGTTTAAAATTTGCATAATGCTAGCCTATGGTTTTCATTGGCTGCCCGCGCGCTACTTTGACCCGTTTTCTGACACACATCACAATAAATTGGGCCATCTAACCAATCAGAGCAGAGTAGTCTTTTAGAAGAGAAGTTTAGAGAGAACGAATCCTTCATCGAGGCGTTTCAGACCATTCATTGTGAGAAAAGAGGTGATGCTGTAATGTATATTATGAGAAAATTTAATTTTTTTAAATTTATTTTTTTTACCTTGGATGCATGTAAACCTATTGTAGGAGACCTAAATAAAATTAGGAACCTTTAAAATAGCATAATAGTTTCAATTTATATAGTATTCAGTTGATGTATAGCTACAGGTGTGCATAATTTACAGTGGCTTTGAAAGGGGCTTACCTAATAAGATTGAATAGGAACCATTCTTTTTATAAATGCATATCAATAACAGGTACAAGCAGGTTCCATCGGGCAGCATATTGACTGCATATGCTGAACATAATGAGATGCTTTAAAGGGAATCCAACTGGCATTTCAGGAGTTTTGTGTACTTCACTGAAGCTGAGCCACATTCACTGGCATGAGCTGGTGTGTGCTAACCTCCTGGTTCACATGCAGTATGACGAATATGAACCAAAATATTACATCAGACATTATTTAAATTAGCATTTTAATGGAATTTTCTCTGTGTACAACAGCCACCGAGGCAGTGTTTCTATTTGGTGTGTACAACTGCACCATGAATAATGTGTTACTCAGTAATGAGATATAAAAAAGTTGAATATGTAATTGGATACCATTAGTCCAAGCCATTTTCAGTTTTCCAGGGAGCCCACTTTTTCTCCCTGAGTTTAAAATAGTTAAAATAGTTCCATTTAATACATAGGAAACAAAATATGTGGGAATATACTGTTCGCAGACTTTACTAGTTAACTTTAGAGGCAAAAACGGTAGATGTGTTCTTCTATAGCTATACAGTAAAATCACTGGTGAAATAACATATTTCCATTTTTTATAAATTGAGGATATAAAGTGTCTAATAAATGTCTTATTATATTCTCTTTCATATTCACAGAGATATTCTGGATAAAGCATATAAGGTACACCAGTCCTCATTAATGTAATCATGGATGGCGCTGGTTTTTGCTCGGTAGTTTAGGCGAATCTCATTCATATTCAGCATAGACACTGAAATGTATCATGTATTGACACCATCTTAAATGTGAAGACCTTTGCAAATGCACAGCTTTAGAAATGTTCAAATCTTGGGACTGAAGTTCACTGCTCTCTATTGCATAACGAAAAAGTTACGAAAAAGTTTATTCAGGTTTATTCAAGTGTGCTATTAGTATACTTCCAGTCAACTTTTTATATACTTCACAGAAATATACTTAAAATTGCACTTAAGTATACTTGACTTATACTGACAGAAAGGTCTATTTGCACTATCCATGTACTCAGTATTTTGATCGAGATATACTTAAAAGTATAATTAGATATTATAAGTGTACTTGGCTTGTAGTTGTGTTTAATCTTTTGATTGAGTAGCCTAAATACTTTTTTCACATAGTTTTACAAACTGTCTTATAAACTTATATCGTTTGAAAATATTGATTTATAAAGAAAACTGAAATGTTCCTAATTCTGAGTATCTGAATTTTTGTGTAGGATAGTCCACTGGTAGTGTACATAGGAATTTACTTAAAATCTACTTTCTCTCTTTCCCCGCTATTCACTGAATTTTCGGCTATGCATGTTTTCACTGTTATACGGTAGGGGGCGCTCTTGCGCGTCTTCTAGTACAGAGTCTCTGGATCAAAACACAGGTGAAGAAGAAGCAGAAACAAGTGATGCTGTTTACACAAATGTAAAACAACGCTATCATCAAATATTAAACAGCATATACAACTGCCTAACGTTACCAAATTAAATGTTGAACCCATGAAGAGGAAACGACTGTGAAGCTTTGGGGGTGTTGATGTACTCAATCTACTTCATCTGTGTTTTGATCATCATTCTGAATCCGATCCGGATGTAAGTTAGTCTATTTAGACAAAAATGTGATTTTCTCAACTTTTTGTTTAAAATTACCCACATTCAAGTGTTGATAAAAAAAAAGGATGCACAAATGTAGAATTAATGTTTTTAAAATGGAAAGAGTTAAAGTACAGTTAAAGGAATTTCAAGTATACAAAATGTATACCTAAATAGGAACATATTAGTAACGTTATACTTAAAGTGCAAAAATAATACATACATTTTAAATTATAAGTATGATGTTATAACTTACAAGTATACTTGCAGTATAAAACTACTAAACTAGTAGTATAAAACTACTAAACTAGTAGTTTACTGAGTGAGTACACTTCAAAGTGTACTTTCATAAACTAAAAAATGTACTACAAGTATTAAAATGGTAAACTACTAATATACTAAAAAGTTCACTTGTACGTAGTTGTGAACTAGTTGTGCATTTAAAGTTTACTACTGTTACACTTATAGTACACATAAACGTATACTTTTATATACTAAAAAGTGGGCCAATTTACTCCCAAGTAGTATTGAAGCTTTATTTTTATATTTTCAGCTTTCATTTTAATTTCAGTATAAGATTTAGTAATTTTGGTATGTTCTTTTGGCATTTTTATTATTTAGATTTTTATTATTTAGATTTAGTGATTTTAGTGCTTTAAAGGGGTCTTGAACTGCGTTGTTTTATTGTTATATGATGTTTCCTGGGGTGCACTTATAATGTTAGAATGCCTTTTGCATGAAAAATTGTCATAATTTAGGCAATAAAAGGCATTTTTCCTACCCTGATTTTAGCCCTCTGGTTTGAACGCTCTGTTTTAAGGGGCGTGTCTGCTGTGAGAGTTGAGTGTAAACGCCCACTGCTGTGATTGGCTAACGTCTTTCCATTTGAAAGTATTACTCTCTCTTTTAGCGCATTTTTACTATTACAGCTCTCATGGTTAACTAATCGTGAAAAGTGTTGCATTACATTTAGATCTATGGCATTACATTTAGATCTATGGCATTACATTTAGATCTATGGCATTATATTCAGATCTATGGCATTATATTCAGATCGTGGCATGAAAGGTTGCAGAGATGATCATTGTAGCCGATCACAGACATGTTGAGCGCATGAAAGCAGTGATCTCGTCATTGCAACTCAGTTTCTGTACACTAACGAATGCTTTCATCATAACTAACAGTGCAAACGTGATATAGTTAAGAGATTTGTTGAATAAAATGGGAGTTTTGGCGCGAGTCCAGAACTCAGTCACTGATAAACTCACGCTGTTTGATTGACAGCTCCAGCGATTACCAAGGGCGCGTTCTTTGATCGCTTTCTTTATAGAATTTAATCACCGTTAAATAACAGATTATTTTCATCCTACTAAGAGAAACACCGCAAGTTGACGTTTAGTCACTGGTTTGATTTACTGACACACAGACAAAGAACGTCTGACTGTACATGAATAATTACATTTCAGATCAGGCATTAGAATGAACACAGTTACTTACATGTTGCATTACTGTTGAGCCCAGGCACTGCACAATAATTTGTAATTCTCAACGGCATGTTTATTGCTTGGTAGCTCGATCTGGTTTAACACCAAGTAGGCCTATGTTACTTAGGCTACCTATTCTATTGCATGTCATGCATGAATCGGTGGGCGGGGCTAAACAGGCAGTGATGAAGTAGGCGTTGATCTTCTTCTGCAGAGGCGGTGCTTGGCTTCCTTTGACGTCATAGATTCCCACTTTGAAAAACCTGTCGTTTGCTGGGCCTGGTGTCAATAAAAGCTTTTATTGGACTAACAAGGAAGTTTTCAGTTCTGAAACTTACAGGATATTCTTATAGTATGGTGACCTCTTATATGTCAAAAGCTCAAGGAAAATTTGATTTCTCAGTTCATGACCCCTTTAACTTGCATTTATTTTATTTCAGTTAGTAGCACTTCTAATTTCTAATCTAATATATGTTTTATTTTATTTCAATTACATTAAATGATTTTTAATAGTTTTAGTTTCAGTTAACAATAACAACAAAACTTTCTCTCTATTAATGAATTTAATTCTCATCAGGGTTCAACCTTAAAGGACATTTGCATGTCTCTAAAGTTGTAAATGCATAAACATATGTATACATTTTAGCTTATGTCGGTAAGTTGATATTGAACTTTTGGTAGAATGGTATGGATTTGGTATGAATACTAATGAGATTTTCATATACATAGGCTGCATAATCCAGGAGCGATCCAGCTCATGTGCCTTTCATCTGGGGTCACCTTAAAATCAGTAAGTGAAGTTGCTACTAACAAATGGCTATAATTTCATTGTTTTTATCATCATTTGCTTGTGGGTAATGGAGAAACTAAGGCTGTAGTTGCTGTATGCACAACACTCTCTAATGATTGCTACCAATTACTGGCAGCTGTGTTACTATAATGACAAGGTTTTAAAAGTCAATTGAACTTTCAGATGGCAATACAGCTGGAGGATTGAGTCGAGGAATTCTAATACCTGGAGAAAGCTGTACGTTAGCATTCCCATTCATTTCGGTGGCAGCTGCTCGGCTGGCGGAATTACAAGGCCTGCATGCTTCCATCTTTGCTGCAGTTACACCAGCAACAGCGTAGGAGACTGACAGACGTGAAGAAAAGTTGAATAAAGTTTGTTTTTCTCGACGCTTCATAAAATTAAAGTTGAACCACTGTAGTCACATGGACTATTTTAATGATGTCTTTCCTACCTTCTGGACCTTGAAAGTGTTAATTAAATAGCTGTCTATGGAGGGGTCAGAGAGCTCTCGGATTTCATCAAAAAGATCTTCATTTGTGTTCCGAAGATGAATGAAGGTCTTACGGGTTTGGAAAGACATGAGGGTGAGTAATTAATGACAGAATTTTCATTTTTGGGTGAATTAACCCTTAAGTTAAGGAAGATACGTTTCTGGCAGGCGGATATCAACGAGCACTTGTTTTCTCTGACAGACTTATGCCTTTAATATAATGACACTGATATTCACTCCTTTGTTTTTTAAGAGAGTGTGAATAAATAACTTCTTAGCGGTTCTTTACCCTGAAACCAACAAGGTGGACTTTTTCATGCATCACCCTGTCACTTAATGCAACAAAAATATACAAACCCGATTCCAAAAAAGTTGGGACACTGTACAAATTGTGAATAAAATAGGAATGCAATAATTTACAAATCTCATAAACTTATATTTTATTCACAATAGAATATAGATAACATATCAAATGTTGAAAGTGAGACATTTTGAAATGTCATGCCACATATTGGCTCATTTTGGATTTCATGAGAGCTATACATTCCAAAAAAGTTGGGACAGGTAGCAATAAGAGGCCGGAAAAGTTAAATGTACATATAAGGAACAGCTGGAGGACCAATTTGCAACTTATTAGGTCAATTGGCAACATGATTGGGTATAAAAAGAGCCTCTCAGAGTGGCAGTGTCTCTCAGAAGTCAAGATGGGCAGAGGATCACCAATTCCCCCAATGCTGCGGCGAAAAATAGTGGAGCAATATCAGAAAGGAGTTTCTCAGAGAAAAATTGCAAAGAGTTTGAAGTTATCATCATCTACAGTGCATAATATCATCCAAAGATTCAGAGAATCTGGAACAATCTCTGTGCGTAAGGGTCAAGGCCGGAAAACCATACTGGATGCCCGTGATCTTCGGTCCCTTAGACGGCACTGCATCACATACAGGAATGCTACTGTAATGGAAATCACAACATGGGCTCAGGAATACTTTACAGAAAACATTGTCGGTGAACACAATCCACCGTGCCATTCGCCGTTGCTGGCTAAAACTCTATAGGTCAAAAAAGAAGCCATATCTAAACATGATCCAGAAGCGCAGGCGTTTTCTCTGGGCCAAGGCTCATTTAATATGGACTGTGGCAAAGTGGAAAACTGTTCTGTGGTCAGACGAATCAAAATTTGAAGTTCTTTTTGGAAAACTGGGACGCCATGTCATCCGGACTAAAGAGGACAAGGACAACCCAAGTTGTTATCAGCGCTCAGTTCAGAAGCCTGCATCTCTGATGGTATGGGGTTGCATGAGTGCGTGTGGCATGGGCAGCTTACACATCTGGAAAGGCACCATCAATGCTGAAAGGTATATCCAAGTTCTAGAACAACATATGCTCCCATCCAGACGTCGTCTCTTTCAGGGAAGACCTTGCATTTTCCAACATGACAATGCCAGACCACATACTGCATCAATTACAACATCATGGCTGCGTAGAAGAAGGATCCGGGTACTGAAATGGCCAGCCTGCAGTCCAGATCTTTCACCCATAGAAAACATTTGGCGCATCATAAAGAGGAAGATGTGACAAAGAAGACCTAAGACAGTTGAGCAACTAGAAGCCTGTATTAGACAAGAATGGGACAACATTCCTATTCCTAAACTTGAGCAACTTGTCTCCTCAGTCCCCAGACGTTTGCAGACTGTTATAAAAAGAAGAGGGGATGCCACACAGTGGTAAACATGGCCTTGTCCCAACTTTTTTGAGATGTGTTGATGCCATGAAATTTAAAATCAACTTATTTTTCCCTTAAAATGATACATTTTCTCAGTTTAAACATTTGATATGTCGTATTGTTGTATTCTGAATAAAATATTGAAATTTGAAACTTCCACATCATTGCATTCTGTTTTTATTCACAATTTGTACAGTGTCCCAACTTTTTTGGAATCGGGTTTGTAAATGAAAATGCATAAATATCAAAGACATTTTATTATTCATTTTGTATTATTGTTTTCTACTGACTAATTTTGGATATGGCTCCAGTCAATATATTATTTACATATTTAAATATAATATTTAATGTTTTATGAATATTTATATATTGTATTTCCATAGAAATGTAATTTACAATTAACAAGGTAAGTGGAAATGCACAGCTTTTGATCACTGCAAAAAAATGAAGGCTGCTTAATGGTAAAATATCTAATATAAATAATATATCAAATATAAATATTGTGATTTAATCCATAAAATACTAAATTTGAAGGCTGCAAATTGGTGAAAGTAAAACCATATACATTTGTGTGTGTGTGTGTTTGTGTGTGTTGACAATTGTTAAAAATGTTTTTTAATTAATTGTGATTAATCACACCTAACATTAAAATTTGTAATATATTTGTTTGTGTTGTAAATATAATAATTGTAACACATAATTAATGACCCTACCAGGGAAGAACAAAACACTAAACTTGGTTAAGGTATTTATCTGACAAAATTATTTGGCAAAAAGGGGAAAACTACAGCTACAGGTTTTATTTTACTTAGCAAAAAACATAAATAAATAATAGATTAACAAAATGCTCAGAGGAAAAAGCATTGACTACAACATAATCAGCTATTAATATTTTGTTGGGTTCTCTCTTGTTTATGTATGTGTTAATAATTTGACAGCCTGGTCAAAAATTATGTCCACACAATTTGGCATGTTTCATTGTGTTATCACAAACAGAACAATTGACTCCAAGCACAACTACATAAATGCTTACAAAATCTTTAACAATTTTTTTTTTTTGTAATAATTTAATAAAAGATGAAGATTTCAATTTCTCTAGGCCGGACGTCACTTTTGGCCACTACTGTATATATACTGTATTTCCCATGTTTTCCTTCTGTCTGCTCTTTTCACCCTCTTTTCTTTTGTTTCTTGTTCTGTATACCCGTCAGTCACCCGTGTGGGTCATAACGCTTGAAAATGAAACATACCTGCTACACAGCAACTATCTTGTATGTTTGTGTTTGAGCCTTTTATGCGCCTTCACTTGTGTGCTTTGTGCTCAGCTCTGTTTTTGTAGGAGCACGGTAAGGACATGTCCCAGCGGTCTATGTCCCAAAATGAGAGCTATATCTTATTTAATCATGCTAAACCAGCTCATTACTTGTACCCTTTCGTAAAGTACAATCTAGTTAAGAGAAATCCTTCAATCCTGTTGGATAGCAGCCCGGCCTACAAACCTAAAATCCTGACAACCTTCATTTTTAAGCTGTAGACATGAGCAGATATGCTTTATATTATAACTCTACTTGACCTTTCTAATTGTTGATTTTATTATTCATCGTTCTAGCTTCAAAAAAATAATCATGTTAAACACCCAGAGAGGCTAAATGGTTTCGGATGTTGCATTGTGTAAGCAGGATTATTACACAAATCTCTGGAATACTTGATTCTGATTGGCTGTTCACAAAATTCTCTTGTTAAATATTTTTTTATAAAGTGCATAATGTTTCAAATCAATATTTCATGTTCATTTATTTATTTAGGTAAGTAGCAGTGCAATAAGCGGGATAATGTACAGTCAGATAGTAAGCAAAATAAACCCACTGACTCTACACAGGAATATATGCTGAGGTTTAGTTAATGAACAAAATCTTGGATACAAGATAATCCTTCACAATGTCTGCCAGCAATGAAATAATGAGCAATTAATGTACATTCAATTCTGATGTCGCTCTACTGTTACTGGATGTAAGGAGTATGTCTTAATGCGTCTGTATAACTCACTCACCATGTGCGTCTGAAGTGCAGAAACAGAACTGAGATAAATGGAACATTTGTCTGCCTTGACAGAAGACAGCAAATTGGGATTAATAGAAATATATGACAGTGCTAGCAGAGCCAGGTGATCAATTCCAGCCAATTTTCAGGCCTGGCTCACTGTCCTCACCTCTGTCACTGCGGGGAAAATATAGTTTTATTTAAATGACTGGATCTGCTTATTCTAGTGTAGTTTAGCCCCTAGTATAGTGTATTTCAGATGACCTAAATATGATATCATAATTATGTAACTATGTTATCATACACACAGCTATAATTTATATCAGACATGTCCTGCACTGTAGAGTTATTTGAAATACAGAAATGAAGAAATGATATAATATGGCTTCTTGTAATATTACTTTACTACAAACCCGATTCCAAAAAAGTTGGGACACTGTACAAATTGTAAATAAAAAAGGAATGTAATAATTTACAAATCTCATAAACTTATATTTTATTCACAATAGAATATAGATAACATATCAAATGTTGAAAGTGAGACATTTTGAAATGTCATGCCAAATATTGGCTCATTTTGGATTTCATGAGCGCTACACATACCAAAAAAGTTGGGACAGGTAGCAATAAGAGGCCGGAAAAGTTAAATGTACATATAAGGAACAGCTGGAGGACCAATTTGCAACTTATTAGGTCAATTGGCAACATGATTGGGTATAAAAAGAGCCTCTCAGAGTGGCAGTGTCTCTCAGAAGTCAAGATGGGCAGAGGATCACCAATTCCCCCAATGCTGCAGCGAAAAATAGTGGAGCAATATCAGAAAGGAGTTTCTCAGAGAAAAATTGCAAAGAGTTTGAAGTTATCATCATCTACAGTGCATAATATCATCCAAAGATTCAGAGAATCTGGAACAATCTCTGTGCGTAAGGGTCAAGGCCGGAAAACCATACTGGATGCCCGTGATCTTCGGGCCCTTAGACGGCACTGCATCACATACAGGAATGCTACTGTAATGGAAATCACAACATGGGCTCAGGAATACTTCCAGAAAACATTGTCGGTGAACACAATCCACCGTGCCATTCGCCGTTGCCGGCTAAAACTCTATAGGTCAAAAAAGAAGCCATATCTAAACATGATCCAGAAGCGCAGGCGTTTTCTCTGGGCCAAGGCTCATTTAAAATGGACTGTGGCAAAGTTGAAAACTGTTCTGTGGTCAGACGAATCAAAATTGGAAGTTCTTTTTGGAAAACTGGGACGCCATGTCATCTGGACTAAAGAGGACAAGGACAACCCAAGTTGTTATCAGCGCTCAGTTCAGAAGCCTGCATCTCTGATGGTATGGGGTTGCATGAGTGCGTGTGGCATGGGCAGCTTACACATCTGGAAAGGCACCATCAATGCTGAAAGGTATATCCAAGTTCTAGAACAACATATGCTCCCATCCAGACGTCGTCTCTTTCAGGGAAGACCTTGCATTTTCCAACATGACAATGCCAGATCACATACTGCATCAATTACAACATCATGGCTGCGTAGAAGAAGGATCCGGGTACTGAAATGGCCAGCCTGCAGTCCAGATCTTTCACCCATAGAAAACATTTGGCGCATCATAAAGAGGAAGATGCGACAAAGAAGACCTAAGACAGTTGAGCAACTAGAAGCCTGTATTAGACAAGAATGGGACAACATTCCTATTCCTAAACTTGAGCAACTTGTCTCCTCAGTCCCCAGACGTTTGCAGACTGTTATAAAAAGAAGAGGGGATGCCACACAGTGGTAAACATGGCCTTGTCCCAACTTTTTTGAGATGTGTTGATGCCATGAAATTTAAAATCAACTTATTTTTCCCTTAAAATGATACATTTTCTCAGTTTAAACATTTGATATGTCATCTATGTTGTATTCTGAATAAAATATTGAAATTTGAAACTTCCACATCATTGCATTCTGTTTTTATTCACAATTTGTACAGTGTCCCAACTTTTTTGGAATCGGGTTTGTAATTGATCAGTCAGTTTGACTATAAAACAGGTAAGAAACAAAACAAAACATTGCATTCTAAGAATTGGCCACTTAAAAAATACCATCTGACTAACATGTACAGCAACCCGTTTTTATGTGCTGTTTAGAGACCGTTATCCGGTATCTTGTAAATACAACTTTGTTTCCATGTGGACTGTAAAAAAAAAAAAAAAAAAAAAACCTGTGTAAAGTGTTTTCCAGCCACAACATTCAGAACACCCTATTAACTATGGAAGCTTGTTTCCGCCACAGAATAATCTCGCAATTTCTCTTTATATCACGCAATTCTGACTTTATAACATGCAATTACGACTTTATATCATGCAATTCTGACTTTATGACACGTAATTGCGAGTTTATATCTCACAATTCTGACTTTTCTCAGAATTGTGAGATTAAAAAGTCGCAATTACCTTTTTTTACTTTTTACTTCGATAATCAACTGCATAGAAACCATTCTCATTTTCTTTTGAAAATGTATACATTTTAATACAAATTTTTGGATGTGTCCAATCGATGAACGTTGCCTTTTCTTTGGATAACTGACAAAAGATGTCTGTCTTAAAAAAAAAAAAAAGATGCTGCTTGTTGAGTTGACAGATGGATTCCTTGGTTTTTTTCCCCCCGTACACTCAGTGAAGGTTAATGGCATTTTGTGGCATCATGATCCCTGGGCATACAATCCTACAACTCTCTAGGTGTCCGCTGCTGCCTCCTCCCTCACACTAGAGTTACGAGGTGACATTGATGAACCATCTGTTCAGTGCATGTCACCCCCAGCATCGCCTGTGATGGGCGTCAGGACGAGAAGTTTTCTGACACTTCTGAGCTCCTGTACTGCCTGCTCAGCTACTTTTTTAGCCCCAAAATAATCACCACCGACCAGGAGCAAGTCATCAGTCTGTCCGCAGAGACTCGCAAGAGGGTTTGAGTAGAACGGAAGACGGGATACGGATGAGTCTGGCTTATGGGAGCAAAGGGTGAATCTCACAAAACCTGCCAAGCACATTCTAGAGTCATATTTCACACCAAAATCGAAAGGAAATGTATATTTTACTGTTTAATGACCATTAAGATTTCTTAGCTTTTCATTGCTTTTGAGTTATTATAATGCAATATATACTGCCAAAAGTTTTGGGACATCTGCCTTTACATGCACATGAACTTTAATGACATCCTATTCTTAATCCGTAGGGTGTAATATGGAGTTGGCCCACCCTTTGCAGCTATAACAGCTCCAACTCTTCTGGGAAGGCTTTCCACAAGGTTTAGGAGTGTGTTTATGGACATTTTTGACCATTCTTCTAGAAGCGCATTTGTGAGGTCAGGCACTGATGTTGGATGAGAATGCCTGGCTCGCAGTCTCTGCTCTAATTCATCCCAAAGGTGTTCTATCAGGTTGAGGTCAGGACTCTGTGCAGGCCAGTCAAGTTCCTCCACTCCAAACTCGCTCATCCATGTCTTTATGGACCTTGCTTTGTGCACTGGTGCGCAGTCATGTTGGAACAGGAAGGGGCCATCCCCAAACTGTTCCCACAAAGTTGGGAGCATGAAATTGTCCAAAATGTCTTGGTATGGTGAAGCATTAAGAGTTCCTTTCACTGGAACTAAGGGGCCAAGCCCAACCCCTGAAAACAACCCCACACCATCATCCCCCCTCCACCAAACTTTACACTTGGCACAATGCAGTCAGGCAAGTACCGTTCTCCTGGCAACCGCCAAACCCAGACTTGTCCATCAGATTGTCAGACAGAGAAGTGTGATTAGTCACTCCAGAGAACACATCTCCACTGCTCCAGAGTCCAGTGGCGGCGTGCTTTACACCACTGCATCTGACGCTTTGCATTGCACTTGGTGATGTAAGGCTTGGATGCAGCTGCTCGGCCATGGAAACCCATTCCATGAAGCTCTCTACGCACTGTTCTTGAGCTAATCTGAAGGCCACATGAAGTTTGGAGGTCTGTAGGTATTAACTCTGCAGAAAGTTGGCGACTTCTGCGCACTGTGTGCCTCAGCATGTGCTGACCCTGCTCTGTGATTTTACGTGGCCTACCACTTCGTGGCTGAGTTGCTGTTGTTCCCAATTGCTTCCACTTTGTTATAATACCACTAACAGTTGACCGTGGAATATTTAGTAGTGAGGAAATTTCACAAATGGACTTATTGCACAGGTGGCAACCTATCATGGTACCACACTTGAATTCACTGAGCTCCTGAGAGCGACCCATTCTTTCACAAACGTGTATAAGCAGTCTGCATGCCTAGGTGCTTGATTTTATACACCTGTGGCCATGGAAGTAATTGGAACACCTGAATTCAATGATTTGGAGGGGTGACCCAATACTTTTGGCAATATAGTGTGTGTGAGTATGTATGTATGTATGTATGTATGTATGTGTGTATATATATATATATATATATACACACTACTGGTCAAAAGTTTGAAAAACGTTTTTAAAGAAGTCTCTTCTGCTCACCAGGGCTGCAGTTATGTTATTAAAAATACAAAAAAAAAGCTGTAATATTGTGAAATATTGTTAAAATGTAAAATAACTGTTTTCTATTTGAATATATTTTAAAATATCATTTATTTCTGTGATTCAAAGATTCATTTTGAGCATCGCTACTCCAGTCTTCAGTGTCACATGATCCTTCAGAAATCATTCTAATATGATGATTTGCTGCTCAAGAAACATTTATGATTATTATCAATGTTGAAAGCAGCAAATTTTAGGATTCTTTGATGAATAGAAAGTTCAAAAGAACAGTATTTATCTGAAATAGAAAGCTTTTGTAACATTGTACTACCGTTCAAAAGTTTTTGGTCGGTAAGCATTTTTTTTTTTTTTTGGGGGGGCGGGGTGGGGTGGGGGAAGAACTTAAAGAAATTAATACATTCATTCAGCAAGGATGCATTAAATTGATCAAGTGACAGTATAGACATTTATAATGTTGCGAAAGCTTTATATTTCAGATAAATGCTGTTCTTTTGAACTTTCTATTCATTAAATAATCCTGGAAAAAAAAATTTACACAACTGTTTTCAACATTGATAATAATAATAAATGTTTCTTGAGCAGCAAATCGGCATATTAGAATGATTTCATTCTAGGATCATGTGACTCTAAAGACTGGAGTAATGATGCTGAAAATTCAGCTTTGAATCACAGAAATAAATTGCATTTTAAAATATATTCAAATAGAAAAAAGTTATTTTAAATTGTAAAAATATTTCACAATAATACTGTTATCTTAGTCTGTTCATTTGTTTGGACAGTTGCACCACCCGACATTTTGAGGGTTTAAGATAACAAAACATAAAATAATATGTATTATTTAAATGTACTAAAAATTAATTCAAACTAAATAGGCTTATAACTCCATAAGAGGCTGTGTATACGTCAGCGTTATCTGTGTTCATTTATGCCGTTTAATGTTATTTGTATATGCAGGAACAGTTAAAGGACTGTGCGAATGTGCATGTTACATCTAAAAAGAGAAATGTGAACCTCTCCAGTTTGAGAGTGGGCGTTCTGGCTGTTTTGAAACGCTGAAGTTCAAATGCACAGCTCTTTCAGCTGGCCTACACTCATGCTGGATGTACGGCTATGTCAACCGTTTGGCTGGTATGTAGTTCTGTAGGAGTTGTGCCGTTTTTGGTTTTATTTTTGGATCAAAAGCAGGAGAGAGGAGGAACAGCTTCAACCTCCACATACGGGCCTACGGATTCAGGAGGCCATGAACCTTAAGAATTGAGTCATTCCTGTTTGCTTTGTACACACATCACTTCCACATCTTGTGTTTGCACCTTGTTGCATGTAAGATCACGGAAAATCGAATCAACCTCTTTTAAGATGTCCCAAATTTAAAGAAGTTCTCTCAAGAAGCTTAGGATGAACACATTGAGTTACATACTTTAATCTTCATTAAACACAAGCTCCAGGAATAAATAAATATTCTTCCCTATTTACTAATGCTCATGTTGTTCCAAAGTTGTATGCTGTTATTGTTTTTAGTAGGAAATGAATGAATTGTTTAAGTTCACAGTGGCCACAGGCTCCAGGACCTGAACAGCATCTCTAAAGCTCAATTAAGTGAAACTGCATTTTCTGCAGAGCACATCGTGCCTCTTCCATCTTCAGTCTAATTATGTTGGATGAGCTCAATTGTGCATGCAGAACTTAGATTAACTTTCTGAGAAAAACCGATGAAGTTTCAAAGAAAATGCATGACACTTTCTTGCATCTAAGTTTCAAAAGATATCAAGAAGATAAAGGCAATTAAAGTGCAAAAAATATTCTACATCCTATTGAGGTTACTAAAGTCTAGAACCATTGGAACAGGATGTGTAAGTCTGTTGAATTAGTCCTGTGCTGGTTATGCTTTGACAGCTTTTCTCTTTTCTAATTTGTTCTAGTGCACTAAAGAAAATCTTGCTGACCAGAGAACTGATTCAACAATGAATAAGGTGAGTTATTTTTTAAATTAAAATTTAGTGTAAAAATCTTTTGGCAGTCTGATTGCATAAGGAGTCCAGATCTGCATGTATCCTGTATGTTATTTTTTTGTTTTCAGGTTTATGCATACAGAAAATGTACATACTGTGTATATGGTATACATACTATATTCTGCACAAACAATAAGATGCAGTCCATAAGTTTTGCCTCTTTGTCGCCATCTCTGTTTGAAACCTGCAGTTGCAGTTATTTGCGGAATTATCATCTTTATGTAGGTTGTGCATCGGCGGCTCCTCAGCGCGGATGAATCTAATGTTTTGAGGAGTATGTGTGGCTTTCATTCATTCACCGTATTGGTGTGGATACTGTACTTCGGAAACACAGATTCTATGTCTTGGAAGTATTTCCGAAATAACAATTTTCACCGGAAAATGTCATCTGAACAAGTAAGTAACATGTCTGCCACTTTTGTTCTGACCAACTGAGAAAAAAGCATTACAGTAAATCGTGCTACCAACAGTGATTGAATTAGAGGATGGATACCCGACCCGAGCCCGATGGGACCCGACGGTACCCGACGGGCCGGGCCGTGTTCGGACAGATATTTAGAAATGATGTTCGGGTTCGGGTCGGGCTCGGTCACGTCAGCGCGATAAGGCATTGAACATTTGAAATTTAAAACAGCTTATTATGTAGGTAGCCAATGGGCCTGTTTAACTTGATGCAAAGGTTTGTTTTTGTGATTAAAATACATTTTAAATATTACCCTAACATCCGTCTTCGTGTGTGCGGAAATTTGTTTATGTAGCTGTGACAACGCGCAACACGTGCATGCATATTGCATATTAGGCTACATGTGGCTGGCAGCGCAATGATGGAAGACGTTAAAAAGAAGGTGGCCTCAGGAGATTTTAAAACCGCCGAAAATGAAGGAAAGTCTACAGTCTACAGCCTTGAAGCCATCCACATTTGATGCAATCCTTTTTCTGCATAAAAACCTGGATTAAACTAAACTGGATGGATTATGTCCCATGTTGCAGTTTAGTAGCCATATAGTTTTCGAGAAAAATGGTAAGAGTGATTTTCATTTCAATAAGCTGCATTTGTGTTACGTTAATGTTTTGTTCTGTTAGCTTGGGCCATTTTTGGTAGACCTTTGTTCATTTAATTTCAATTGGCTATTTGATTGGGCCCTGTGTTAACGTGTGCTTTGTTGCCCCGTGTGCACGCTGATGCGCTCATCTGTAAACATTTCAGAATGCCTTCCTACAGTTGCTTAATAAAAGCGGGCTTTCCACACAAACAAACGTACATGTGTCATTAGTATGAGAAAAAAAATAGCATCGGTGGGGGCTCGGACATAAATATCTCAATGCCTGTCGGTCTCGGGTCGGGTTCGGTTACTGCTCTGTCGGACGCGGGCCGGGCTCGGACAGAAAAATGCGACCTGATCCGCACTGTAGATTGAATCTAACGATCGCTTAGCTCATATCACAACCAACCGTGCAAATTATTATTGTTGTTTTCAAATTGTTAATGTTAACAACATCAGCATTGTGTGACTACGTGTATTTAGTGTGTATTAGCGTTACCTGTAGATTTCAATTTCTGTACATTCTAATCTTTTGCTTTTGACTACGGGTGAATCTCTAGTTGTCACTGATGATTGTCATTTGGGCCTTTCTGGATTACAATCCGCCATCAAAATGATAAGTTTAATTATTCCAGCTGCTGTGAGAAAAGGCTATAAATGATCTGCCACCTGCAGCATCCTCACATGCGATAGCCTACTAGCCGGACTCCTCCTTTATGTATACAGACGTGACGTAATGACGCAAAGACGAGCTTTCGAGCTTTCCCTCGAATTTCCCGGGGAAAGCTACCAGTACCACTCAAATGGTAACTCATTATTACAAGCTTACATTTGTGAATCGGGATAAGGTAAGGAGATAGTTTTGAACACTGGCTGGTTATGTACTTTTTAACCAAAAAAAAGTTACGGACTGCAGCTTTAAAATAGCATTTTTTTTATTTTACTAAAGTTTTAAAATGTAATTTATTCTTGTGCTGCAAAGCTGAATTTTCAGCATCATTACTCCAGTCTTCAGTGTCACATGATCCTTCAGAGATCATTCTAATATGCTAATATTTGCTGCTCAAGAACCATTTCTTCTTATTATCAATTTTCAAAACAGTCGTGCTGCCTAATTTTTTGCTGAAACTGATACTTTTTTTTTTTCAGGATTTCTTGATGAATAGAATGTTCAAAAGAACAGCATTTATTTGAAATAGAAATCTTTGTAACATTATAAATGTCTCACATTTACCAAATTTAATGCATCCTTGACAAATGCATGACATGAAAGAATAAAATTTTTAGAACAACACTTGTAAGCAATTATTTAGTGAATGAGAGCCATTTTCTTTTCTTTCTCTCTCTATTTTGTTAACACATTAGTTTTCATTCAATACCCACACGTTCCACTTGGCTCAGCCTCTGTATCTAATCTTTGCAGCTTTGCTATGCAATTTGGCACAATCATACAGTTGATAAACTTAAGTTCAAATGGCCCTCAATGGTCGTGCTCTTATGGCGTCAGGCTAAAAGCATGTGGAATGTGTTTGCAGCCTTTAGCCAGATGGCCATATTCCTCTCATGCTAAATGAATTCAGTGCTAATCTGCAGCCTTTGTGATAAGAATGTTCTTAGTCCAAAGGAATAGATCCGCTCAGAAAGGATGCAAAAGTGATATGCGATCCATACAATTGTGCACTATTTTTCAAGTCATACAATAGCTTTATATGAAGAATAATCGGATTTACAGATAATCTTGATATCCACCCCAGCTCTTCTTGCCGTGTTCAAGTAGTGATTGTTAGATTTGTGAACAAATTGCTATTTTGAATTGGATCTTTTCAGTGAATTGATTGAGCTGGTTCACATAAATGGGGGAGAATGATTTGTTTAAAAGTCGAACAAACAAACCATTTGTTGGTTAAAATTAACTAAAAGTAATAATATTTGGCTTACACATCGATTTTTATTTGTTTGCTTTATTTTTTCCTCTCACATTTCACCAGTATTAAGCCTCTCGTAAAACTTGATTTTGCCTTTTGAAGGTAACATCAGATGCCTTCAGGAAAAAAAACGTCTCGGTTACATATGTAACCCTCGTTCCCTGAAGGAAGGGAACGGAGACGTTACGTCAGTTACTGACGAAATGGGGGTTTCGCTTAGAAGCCAATTGCCTTTGAGCTCTACAAAACGAGCCAATGGCATGAAAATGCCATGGGTCTGCGGAATTTGCATAACGCAACCCCGCCCCACCGCGTGGGTATAAAGGGCGTTGCGTGGCAATCTCGCATTATGTTACCTGCTGAAGAGCCGAGGCATGAGCGTCCGGCCGTTCCAGCGGTACAGCGGAAGTGGCATGGGGACGTAACGTCTCCGTTCCCTTCCTTCAGGGAACGAGGGTTACATATGTAACCGAGACGTTCCCTTTCAGTCAGTACACTACGAGTTACGTCAGTTACTGACGAAATGGGGGTCCCAATACAATCTCGCCACGACGGTTTCGTGGCGAGATTCTTCCAGCGTCCTGCGCTGACCAGGGCTCCCTGCTGTGAGTCTTAGCACGAACAAGGGGCTAGGCTCAACGTTGATACCAAGGTACACTGGGAAGCATATCCCATGTAGAGAAATGCAACACAATGCCTGCCCGAAGGGAGGACGGCCAGCAACTCGAGGCAATTGACATGCCATAGGCGCTGGGGTCCTCTCCAGGAGCCCGCGGCAGCATGTCCATTGCACATGGCGCCCCAGCCCGTGGCAGAGGCATCTGTTGTTACAACAACATGCCTGGAAACTCGTTCTAGGGGAACACCTGCCCGTAGAAAACTGAGGTTCGCCCACGGGGTGAAGGTCTGACGGCAGGCCCGAGTAACTGGGACCCGAAGCGTGCCATGTTGCCATGCCCATCTCGGGACTCGATCGCGAAGCCAGTGCAGAAGCGGTCTCATATGAAGCAAACCGAGCGGCGTTACCGCGGCTGCGGATGCCATATGCCCCAGGAGCCTCTGAAAATATTTCAGTGGAACCTCACTCTTGCCCTCGAACTGGCAAAGACAAGTCAGCAGTGACTGTGCGCGCTCGCTCGTAAGCTGCGCGTACATGGCGACCGAGTCGATTTCCATACCGAGAAAAGAGATCCTCTGCACTGGGGAGAGTTTGCTCTTTTCCCAGTTGACCCGAAGGCCCAGACGGGCGAGGTGCTGAAGCACCAGGTCCTTGTGTTCGCAAACCTGATCCAGAGAGTGGCCTAGAATCAGCCAGTCATAGAGATAGTTCAGGATGCGAACCCCGTGTTGCCTGAGCGGCACAAGGGCTGCCTCGACGACCTTCGTAAAGACGCAAGGGGACAGGGCTAGCCCGAATGGGAGAACCGTGTACTGATATGCCTGCCCCTCGAAGGCAAACCGTAGAAACGGTCTGTGTCGAGGAAGAATGGAGACATGAAAGTACGCGTCCTTCAGGCCGAATCCAATGGACGAACGCATTCGAAAATGCGTTTGGCTGTCAACATCCTGAATGGAAGCCTGTGAAGGGTTCGGTTCAAGATGCGCAGGTCCAGGATTGGCCGTAACCCACCGGTTTTCTTGGGTACAATGAAGTAAGGGCTGTAGAAGCCGGACTCCATCTCGGCTGGAGGAACGATCTCGACCGCACCCTTCGCCAGTAGGGTGGCGACCTCCGCACGCATGACGGGCATTGCCACCCACCATGGTATAGCGGACTCCAGGAAAGCGGGGAGGAGACCGTGCGAACTGAATCGCATAGCTGAACCTGATGGTGCGAGCGAGCCAGCTGGACAGATTGGGAAGTGCTAGCCAGGCTCCCAGAAACTGTACCAGCGGGGTCAAGCGGACCACAGGCGTACCCCCGATGGGGCAGCGAGGCGGAATGACCGGCCCAGACATGGGAGGCGTGGGAGCGTCCCGAGGTGTGGGCGGGGTCGAATTCCGCGCCCTGATAGAGGAGATCAGGGAAGGACCAGCGTTCCACGGGGGTCTCGTCTGCCAGGGGGCTGGCGACAGAGGGTGCCGAGAGTGGCGAGGCTGCTTGGCGTCGCACACTGCCAGCCGCGCCCTCTTGAGGCTCGGAGGTGAAAATGTCAGTTCTTTCTTTACAAGGATTCTCCCCCGGCCCTCCAGCGGGGGAAGGAGTGGCCCTGCTACCATCTCCTGAGAAAGAACCGAGTTCACCTCTGAGCCACCCTCCACGCCTCGGCCCGGGTGAAGGCTGCTGCTGGGGCTGAGCGGGAGGAACGAGGGCCACAGGAGGGCGGCCTCGGCGGGGAGCAGACTGGAGGCAGCAGCAGGCCGCCGGGGCAGAATATGTTTGATTGCCTCAGTCTGTCTCTGAGCAGTCGAGAACTGTTGGGCGAAGTCCTGGACCACCCCGCCGAATAGCCCATCCTGGGAAATGGGAGAATTGAGGAAACGGGTTCCCTCAGATTCTCCCACATCAACCAGGTTGCGCCATAAGTGGCGCTCCTGGACCACAGAAGTGGACATCACCTGACCGAGAGAGCGAGCGGTCACCTTCGTCGCTCGTAGAGCGAGGTCGGTGGCCGCCCGCAGCTCCTGCATTTTAATGCGGGGTCAGCATTACCCTCGTGCATGTCTCTGAGCACTTTGGCCTGGTAGACCTGAAGGGTGGCCATCGCATGCAGGGCGGACGCGGCCTGGCCCACAGCTCTGTGGGTCTTCGCCACCAAAGTAGACGTAAACCCACAGGCCTTGGACGGGTGCTTTGGGTCACCACGTCATGTTGCAGCGCTCTGGGGACACAGTTGCATCGCAACAGAGCGCTCAACGGGGGAACCCCAGTGTACCCTTTCACCGCGCTGCCGTCGAGGGCAGTGAAGGCGGAAGTGGCTGCCGAACGATCGCGAAAAGTCAAGGGAGACTTCCACGACTTCGACACCTCTTCATGCACTTCCGGGAAGAAGGGCACTGGGGGCTGACGGGCGCCTTCGGCACGGGCCGCCCCCAGATACCAATCATCTAGCCTCGAGCGCTCGGGACATGGCGGAGGGTTCCACACAAGCCCAAGAGCCTCGGCCGCCCAGGAAAGCATGGCTGTGAGCTCTGGATCAGACTCGGGCAATGCTGGGACTCCCGAAGGAGGCAACACAGCCGAATCGTCATCTCCGGAGGAATCCAGCCCACCTTGTGATGCGGCGATCGACATAGTATCCTCTGCCGGTGCGCCAAATGAAACGCAGGGCCCAGGACGGAAAAACATCTGCGCCCTCATCTGGCAACACCACAGGTTGCAGTGTGCTAGAAGGGGGTGTGGCCCGAGGAGGATTCGTCGGGTTGGCCCACACCGTCACCCTCAAGTCACCCTGACCACCAGCCAAAGTATTCCCACTCGTGGAGGGAATAGATTGGGGTGTAGTAGAGGGGACTCTCCCTCCAGCATGGAGATCATGGAGTCTTGACCGCAACACTGCGATGGCCATGTTCCCGCAGTGGGAACATGACTCATCCATGAACGCGCGTTCGGCGTGCACGAGGCCCAAGCACGCCAAACAGCGATCATGCCCGTCAAACGGAAGAACCAGCCGACCGCACCCAGGAACGGAGCACGGGCGAGACATCTTAAAACAGACGTGCCGCGTGCAGCTCTTTTAAAGAAGAGTTTTTGCTCTGCAGAATGCCGAAGCGCCTAGGGAGAACACACACGCTGTGCTAGATCACTGCACAGATCAGACAGGAATGCGGAACTCGCTAGAACGCGCCCTAACACCAACACTCTGGAGAGACACTCGTCTTGAAGAGAAAAACGCTCAGGCAGTAACACTCGGCTCTGAAGCAGAAACATAATGCGAGATTGCCACGCAACGCCCTTTATACCCACGCGGCGTGGCGGGGTTGCGTTATGCAAATTCCGCAGACCCATGGCATTTTCATGCCATTGGCTCGTTTTGTAGAGCTCAAAGGCGATTGGCTTCTAAGCGAAACCCCCATTTCGTCAGTAACTGACGTAACTCGTAGTGTACTGACTGAAAGGGAACAGTTTTTACTCTAAAACAACACATCTTTAAAAGTATTAAACTGTGAGACAGAATGTGCTAAAATCTATTTAAATGCACATTTTAGAGCCAAATCAGCCAGTTTGTGTAATTGACATATCAACAACATTTGTATAAATCCCTTGCGTCACATTTTCTGCCTATATTGAGATGTTGTGTCACTGCCAAATTGCTAGTTTGTGGTGGAACGAGTATGTGGTGCAGATGGGAGGGTGATATAATTAAGCCTAATTTTCTGTTTTCTGTTATTATGATAACAGGGTAAACCACAGACTCTCACAACCCAGTCCCAGCATAACAGAATGCCTTCAGAAAGGTGCGGGATGCCTATAGATTTTCATAGACACAGAGACTGTTATTTCAGGCAAGTACAATTAGCAAACTCAAAATGGTTGCCTCCAATGCCTTAGGGAGTTTATACACTGCAAAAACAAAAATTCTTCCTCAGAGTCCACTCTTCCACCGGAACTAGACTAGCGTACGGCTGTTACCGGAAGCCAGTGATTATAGTTTATAAAGTTATAAATATGGATATTTTTCTTACAAAAACATCTCTTTGCTTCAGAAGGCCCCTGGAGCTTTATGGATTACGTTTTATGATGGATGGATGCAAGACCATTCACTCCCATTATAAAGCTTGGAAGAGCTATGTTTGGCTGAAAGAAGAAAGTCATATACACCTAGGATGGCTTAAGGGTGAGTAAATTATGGGATAATTTTCATTTTTGGGTCAACTAACCCTTTCTAAACCTTAAGTCTTTGCTTCTCAATAAATGTATCTTGATTTAAGAAAGTTTAGATATTTATACTGGAAAACGAGACAAAAATACAGAGAAAGAAAATCCACGTTTTTTTGCAGTGTAGAGAAAGGGAGAAATTGAATTGGTTATTTTTGTCGCCAAACTCTGAAAACCCCAAAACTACTACAACTAATGTCTTCTCCATCCCAGTCTCTCACATTCAGAGGATGTTCTCAGGTGTTCCTGAGGGAACTGTTCACTTATTTCCTGTCTCTTGACCTCAGCTACAGATCAGTGTCTTTTAAGTGTTCCTTCAAGCTTTTCTGGTCGTGAAGGTTAATCGAAAACAATGGCTAGCTGCTGGGATTTGCAAAGCTGCCACATTTAATCCCCCCATTCACTGTGAGATAAACTCTGGATTTTCCACAAGATCTTCTCTTAATTTGTGAAGATTATCTACAGTGGATAATTCCCACCAGCAAATATATAGACACAGCTTGTCGTCAATGGCTTAAGCAGGAAGTATCCATATATTTTGTGTATATTATGTACAACGGGATCCAAAAGTTTGAGGCCACATTTAAATGGTAGGGTTTTTTTCCCATGTGAATCTTATAATAATTTGAGTAAGAAGTTTAACTGGGAAAAAAAATTATATATAATATGCATATATATATATATATATATATATATATATATATATATTTTTTTTTTTTTTTTTTTTTTTTTTTTTCATATTATGCTTAATATTATTTTTTACTGTGCAACTTTTCACTCAAATTGGCATGCTGTTAATATGATTTAGAATTTAAAAAAGAAGTGTCATGGAGGGGTGAGGTGTCTAAAATTCAGGGGTGCCTCAGGGCTCAGTGTTTGGACCTTTTCTCTTCTCCACCTACATTTCATCACTAGGATCTGTCATTCAGAAACATGGCTTTTCCTATCACTGCTATGCTGATGACACACAACTCTACCTCTCATTCCAGCCAGATGATCCGACGGTAGCTGCTCGCATCTCAGCATGCCTGACAGACATTTCTTGCTGGATGAAGGACCACCACTTTCAACTAAACCTTGCGAAGACAGAACTGCTTCATCACTTCATCACAACTTCTCCATTCAGCTAGGTTAGTCAACTATAACTCCATCCAGGACATCCTAGAACCTTGGAGTTGTGATCAATGATCAGTTAAACTTCACAGACCACATTGCTAGAACTGCCCAGTCCTGCAGATACAACATTAGGAAGATTAGGCTCTTCCTATTGGAGCATGCTACACATTCCTTGTCCAAGCTCTTGTTCTATCCAGACTGGACTATTGTAATGCTCACTTGGCAGGCCTTCCAGCATACACTGTCAAACCCCTGATCCAGAATGCTGGTCTTTAAAAAGCCAAAGGGAGCACATGTCACACCTCTCTTCATAAACTTGTACTGGTTGCCAATTGCTGCTTGCATTAAATTCAAGGCATTGATGTTTGCCTCCTGTACAACCACTGGCTCTGCACCCCTATACCTGAACTCACTACTTCAGACTTATGTGCCCTTCAGCTTGTGTTCTGCAAGTGAACAGCACCTTGTGGTGCCATCCCATAGGGGCACAAAATCACTTTCACAGACCTTCACCTTGACTGTTCCAAGCTGGTGGAATGACCTGCCTCAGTCAAGTCAACCCGAGTTGCTGAGTCTTTAGCCATTTTCAAGAAACGGCTGATGACGCATCTTTTCATCAACGCTTGACCCATTAATACTAACACTTAGTATTCTATATATCTAGCAAGAAACACCTTGCTATGCTGTGCTAGACTAACTGGGACTTGTCATGGCATTTGCATATTGTTGCACTACATTTGGTTTTGTAAGTTGCTTTGCATAAAAGCATTTGTTAAATGATTAAAAGTAAAAAAAATTCATGTGTTGTTTTTGGCCCCCATCGTTTTTTTTTTTTTTAATATATAGTCACATGACACGTCTTAGAAAATATTTCTTATTGTTTTAGTTGCTTTGAAGCAGAACATGGCCAGACTTGTTGCTTTGACTCCATTTTGTTTTTAAACCTAAACAAGAACAGTGTCTTGCATTTTTTTTCCCCTGAATATATTTAGTTCTACAGAGCCCCTTAAAGGGACGTGGTTATGGGAAGAAAAATGTTTGCATTTCCCAGAAACCCCCCCCCCACCCCCCCCCCCACAATGATGGCTGTAGTTTAAAGGCTTCATGCATTTCAGCCATTTTAATTCTTGTTCAAAATGAGGCTGCAGGTTAACAGCAGAAGTTGATTAAAAGACATCAAACGACCTTCATTTACATCACAATCCAATCAAAACACACAAAGCACATCTGATTGTTGGACTCTCATCGGCCCACCGCGTGTGTGATTTTCCTGTGGAGAATTGTGATGAGTGATATTGTGCGGTACTAAGAGTGGGTGGCGTAAATAAACTCAATTTCATACTCTCGCAAGG
This sequence comes from Coreius guichenoti, assembly GCA_039654105.1. Classification (NCBI taxonomy): domain Eukaryota; kingdom Metazoa; phylum Chordata; class Actinopteri; order Cypriniformes; family Gobionidae; genus Coreius; species Coreius guichenoti. The sequence continues at coordinate 7,321,142 of CM077169.1, forward strand.
CTACGGCAGATGCCTGGGGCAGATGATGTAAATACAGCGGCTCCTCGGCATGTCGAGGAGCTCGGCTCGGCGCCCGGAGAGAGTAAGACTGATAATTACCACTGCACATTATGACAGCGACACTTCCCCCTCCCCAGTGTCATCACTTACCGCTTTCCTCATCACGACGTATAGATGGCTGCCATAAGACAATATTCCAGTGGAATGTTTTTCCTGTGCCGATAAAGGTTAAATGTGGGCTTTAATGTAATTTCTGAGGACCCAGAAACCTTGCAATAAGATGTGAATTTTAGTGACAGTGCAGGCTTTTTTTTTTTTTTTTTGGATAAAGGGTTGGATGGTTTTTACTCTGGGATTTCATTTAAAGCCACAAGCTATGAAAATCTTTGAATGTCAGTCACCCCGAACAGGTCACTGCAAAACCAGTGACCTTTACTTTTAAAAAGAATGGAGGAAGCACATCAAGCAAAGCCTCAGACTGTTCCCCAGACAGCCCTCGCTCAACGCAAGTCGATACGTTTTAAAAAAAAAAACATCTTAAGACTGTATTTTCTGCTTTAACGTGGAGTTCATCCCACAAGGTCCTTGTGTTGGTTAAGTTCATTCCTTGAATATCTATGTTTTAGGACTGAATTTTAGATAATGCTGCTGAGTGGATGCACCTTGTAGAGTATATCATGTGTGGTTCACTTTAAAGTGCACTTCCAAGACACATCTACGTAGGTTTGTAACAAATTTGCATAATGCCAGCCTATGGTCTTCATTGGCTGCCCATGAACAAAGTCTACTTTGTTACTTTGACCCGCCCTCAAACACTGTAGTTGTAGCTGAGAAGCAACACGTCGTGTTGCACTTCCAAACAATGAGGACTCACGCTGGAATTGATACGGTTAAACAGACGCCTTTGTTACTGTTCGTTTCACTGTGTATCAAGTGCTGAGGAAGATCCGGAGCGGAAATTTAAATATGGTAATGGGCGTTTAGTTTCTAACACGCGCTGTAAGTGGTAGACCAATCACAACAGAATGTGCCATCTGACCAATCAGAGCAGACTAGACTCTCGGAAAGGAGGGGTTTAGAGAGAATCATTGATTTAACCGTTTCAGACACAGTGAGAAAAGAGGTGTTGCAATGTATATTATAAGAAAATGAAAATTGTTTTTTTGATCTCCAATGCATGTAAACGTATTGTAGGAGAACTTAATATACTTAAAATAGCATAATAGAGGCACTTAAACATTAAACATTTTTAACATTTTATCATTAAAGGTGCACTGTGTAAATTTTAGCAGCATCTAGCGGTGAGGTTGTGAATTGCAACCGCTCACCCCTCCCTTTCGAAGCACATAGAGAAGCTACGGTGGCCGACACAGGACATAGATGTCATAGATGAGACAGCAGAGAGTAGCTAGCGCTCTGTAGAGCAGTTTGTCCGTTTAGGGTTACTGTAGAAATATGACGGCGCAAAATGCCGACTTCAATGTAAGGGGACCCGCGGTGTATGTAGATAGAAATGGCTCATTCTAAGGTAATAAAAACATAACGGTTCATTATGTAAGGTCTTTATACACCACTGAAATGTATATTATATTGCATTTCTCTCAATAGATCCTCATACATGCTACTCACTACACCTTTAAATCATTATCTAGCATTCCACCTTTATTCAGTAGAGCTAAATGTATTAGCACAATAATTCATTCTCCTTTGTACATCCAGGGTCAGCATTTTCTTGCAATTGGAATAAGTTTTTTCCATTTACTTATGAATGTAATTTTGCTTAGATATAAATCTGCAGAAGTTATTATTTTTGCTAACCTAAAGAATATATATTTTGATTAAACCATCAGATGTTTGCCTTTACATACTCTATAATTAAATTAGTGTATTGTTGAACTTCTAGATGAACAAAAATCAAGGAACTTTAGTCAACGTGATATCAAAATGGATTCGTTTTTGAATACATTTCAAATACATTGAGTCTTATTGTGAACAGTTTTGTTATTATCGTCAACTAAAACTATTAAAATAATTTTAATTAATTAATTTAAATAAAATATAAGGTATTAGATGGAAAACTTGAGAATTAAATGAGAATTAGAAATGAAATAACTGAAATAAAATAAAGCTCAATAGAATCAAATATTGAATAAAATATAATAAAAAATTTTTACTGAAACTTTAACACAAATTAAAATGAAAACTGGAAACATAAGTAAAAGCATAGTAATAATAGTATATACTAATATATAAACAATACTAACATTATTCTGATTGTGAATGATATATATAAAATGACTTTCTTTTTCTGCTGATGTCACCTATGCTACTTAAGTTTCAACCAATGAGTTCTTGCTGTGTTTTAGGTGAGGCACTGTCTGGTTCTATTCCAGTAAATGCCCATTTTTCTTGAACCAGTCAATTCCCAGTGCACACAATCCTGTACACATTATTTTCTCGGTAAGTAAAACGTTTTTTGAATACTGTTGACCTTTTAAACCTCAAGTGTTTGTCGCCTTGCACACCATCTACATTCCAAGTGTGCAGCAGCAATACAAGAACACTCCTATTATAACCAACAAATCTTTTTCGTCATTGCACACTTACTTCATGTTGTGGATTGCTTCATTGATTATAACCTGAGTGTTCTAGTTTTGTCGTGTCACAAGCAGTGTAGACGGGGCGTAAGTAAGCTGACAGGAGTGTGTTTAGTATAACATACGACTGCTGGCTAAACCTCTCCCTACTGAAGTGTGCCGCGCTCTCTTATGCCAGACTCCTGCAGTGCACGAGTAGTTGAAGGCAGTGGACGAGGACTTGAGTGCCGGCCAGAATTGACAAAGCAGTGGGTCATCATCCGCAAACAATCCCAGCACGCTCCGCCATCTGTTTATGGGAGAGGACAGAACATGGATGTCTGATAGTCTATGACCCATACTAGAGCGCTTTTCAGTGTGTACAACTGATTAGAGGTTGTTCATGCTACACGTGTTATTTCCAGTCCAAATTGAGTATAAATGGTGCAAGGATTCTCTTTTAAATTAATAAATACACTATATTGCCAAAGGTTTTGGGACGTCTGCCTTTACATGCACATGAACTTTAATGACATCCCATTCTTAATCCGTAGGGTTTAATATGGAGTTGGCCCACCCTTCGCAGCTATAACAGCTTCAACTCTTCTGGGAAGGCTTTCCACGAGGTTTAGGAGTGTGTTCATGGGCATTTTTGACCATTCTTCACTTTAAACCGTAGAATGTTATGTTAGAGTAATTATGGAATATGAGAAAATGGAGTTCTTATGTTGTTAAAGTTGAGAGAAACACTAGCTTCACATGATTATCAATGAGTGGATGTGCTGTGTATAATAATATGGCATATGGTCTACATTAACATATTGAACTATTTTGACATTTCAATTATTTTTTAAATTAGCATTTAATCTTCCTTTAGTATACTAAATGTGTTGTCACAATAATTCATTGTTCCTTGTCTATCCAGTGTCAGTATTTTCTTTCATTGCAAATTAGGAGTTTTTTTCCATTTGTGAACGATTGCATAATAAAGGTGTGGGAGAAACTTATTCAAATTGCACAATATTAAAAACTATTATTTCCATCACCTTGTTGCCCAAACCACTGGTTGTGATGTCTTATGAATTTAGGACTCGTAATAGAATCTTAATGAAATGCATTAATGTTTATTTTTCTTATTATTTATAATTGCTAGTGCTGTCAAATCGATTCATCGCAGCCAAAATAAAAGTTTGTGTTTACATTAGGGATGCACGATATTATCGGTACGACATTGGAATCGGATGATAAATGCTTAAAATATAAAAATCAGCATCGGCCGATATGAAAAAATTATGCCGATATGCCTTGCCGATGTGATAACGTGTTGATATGCCTGCAGTAACCCACGTGTGCAAGGAGTGCTATAGCGATAAGATCATGTCAGCAGTGTGGTCATTTCTGAAGTGAACTTGTATGTCAACAAACAAATACATTGCATGTATGGTGATTTATATTGACAGTTTTTAAATGCTTCCTTGATTTTGTGAATGCGCGACCGTCAACAGTGACTCCCCACTCTCTAGCGCGTGCAGGCACAGCAGCCTCCACAGCCTCCTCCAGGTCCTAGTGCCCGCCTGGTAAAATGTTATATATATATATATATATATATATATATATATATTTAGTGGGGGCGCTGTTGTTATAGTAATAAAATGAAAAGTAGAATACACAAATAAGTTACTTATTTTTTGGAATAAATAAAGCAGTAATGATGTCATAAATAATAATGACACTTTTAAATTAAATACTTTTATATACAGTTTATTAATCTGTAATCAAATTTTATGAAATGGATGATGAAAAATAATCAAAGGAGCTCTAAAATAAGTGTAGAATTTTTTATTTTAAGCTGAAGACAGCGTTAACTGATGTCATGCCATCCCCACTTCATGTGCACAAACATTAAATCCAAAAATAAAATATTCAGGTTACAACTGCATCTGTCTGGGGTGAAAAATTACTGACTTTATCATTATTTTCAGAGCTTTTACTATACATTTATTATAAAAAGAACTTTATTAACATTTATTTATCTTTAACAAGTATCCTTTTAGTAAGGAGACCTCAGAAATCTGAAACCAGAATGAAAAAAAAAAAAGTTTTTGCTCAAAATGGTGTTGTTTCCAAACAAAGATAAACGTATATCGGCATCGGCCAAAATGAGTTGAAAAATATCGGCATATCGACAAAAATCCAATATTGTGCATCCCTAGTTTACATAATATATGTGTGTGTACTGTGTATAATTATTATGTATCTATAAATACACACTCATGTATATATTTAAGAAATATTTGCATATATATTCTGTATATTTATATTATATATATAAATATTTTATATATAAATATGACACATTTTTCTTAAATATATACATGCATGTGTATTTATACATAATTATACACTACACACACATATTATGTAATCACAAACTTTTATTTTGGATGCGATTAATCGATTTGGCAGCCCTAATAATTACATCAAATTCTGCAGTAGTTAATCTTTAAAAAAAAATGTCTAGTGCTGTACATCATTGCAATAATATTTTTCAGTCTTTATAAGTAGTGATTATCAACATGATGCCAGACATAGCCAAAGGATGTGAGTTTTACTGCTACTGATGTGCAAATTTGAATCAGTATTTCATCACACCACACACAAATGCTTCTTAAATGTCATAATATTATTGAAAAGCCTTAATAGTGAATGCCAAGAGGAAGAACCGTGTACTATGAGGAATATTCTCAAATTCAGTCAGCGTCACATCCATTAATTTGGTTATGAAAGATGCCTGGTTGTTTTGGCACGCTTCATGTTGTGAATATCTGAGCTTCACACATGGATGAATCATTAGTGATTATGTTAAAGTTCATTAATGAGCAGCAATATGTGCCTTTGAGGTTTCAATCCTAATGGAATATACATGAAATAGACATTCCGTTCTCCTGGGTTTCATTTAGTATTTGTATTGAATTGAAAACCCTCTTGATCACTAATGGACAATTATCTTTTAATATTCAATATACCTATATTTGATGCCACGTTGTTCTTCAGTCACATAAAAAAAGCCATCTGTAAAAAATGAGATATTTTATTTGTCATATATTTATGCTTGTACACCAGCAAAATAAAATGCATATCTATGATTCCATCGCAATTTCAGTGAACAAATAGACAGCATTCCTTCCCAAGATGCCACCTGCAGTGTGTCATGACGCAAACAGAACATAGCACGTATTTGGGGAGAGTTAAACATTTGTCTTTACTGAAATACTTATAAACATAAAAAACAGCATCAAACAAATGTATCACTTTTGAAAGAAAAAAAAAATATTGGGAACAAAAAAAAAAAAGTCAATCCCCTTCGGTTTCATATCAGCATTCCTGTCTGCTTTCGCCGCTCTGGTTTAGTCATGGTTTAAGGATTTTTTTTTCTTTCTTTTTTTTAGTGGTTTGTAGTTTCTACAGTAGTCCCTTTCTGATCAGCTTATTTTTAGGAGGTGATGTGGGAATAGGGAGCTCTTCGCAGTGTTGCTTAAACACAGCACATTAAAAGTACATAGAACAAACATTTGGGCACAGTTTTATATACATTAGATTTCATGTATTCTGTAAAGGCATCCATTTCTTTTAATGCGTCGTTAGCATTGCAACTTCTTAATTCTCAACCATGCGGAGCAACGTCGTAACCCCCTTTTCAATGTCTTTTGTCTGTCCACGTAGGCTACTGCAGGTATTTTGTGTCATTGTCAAGAGCAAACTGATGGATGAGAGTATGAACTAGGACAAAGCCAGAGACAACCAGAACAAGGGGAGAAACAGAACAGCCGATATTTGAATGATGGACCCATGACCCTTTAGGCAATACTGGTCTGATTTGGGCTTTTTGGAGCACTTTTTTTTCTTTTTAGATGGCGCTGTAGGTTCCAGATTGTCCAGCAGCTCTGGGTTGATTTGGTCCAAGGTCTGGTCGAGGTGGTTGGACATGGTTCCCAAAGGACCATCATTGAGACTCTGCTTATTACGAGTGTCGTTTTTCGTTCGCTCGACCTCCCGAAACTTGGTCTTGGAGATGTTTTCCTTTTCTTTCAGGGGATTGTTGGTGATCTGCCGGCTGTTGTAGGATGAAGGATCCGGGAGGGACTTACTGGAGATAATGGAGGATTTGTCGTTATCCGAAAGACAGCACCTGGGAATGCTTTCGACAAGAGGATCATCAAGGGAGAGGAACTTTCCAGCGCGTGCCTTGGTGTTGAAGATGCTGGTTTGAACCTGCGACGGAGAGTCCACGCACCCTTCCAAATCGTCGCTTTTCAGTCGTTTCAGGTCCTTCCCAGTCAGAGAAGTGGGAATGTGGCATTCCAACTCGGAGCTAGAGCCTTTGAAGCGTTTGAACCAGTCCCACAACGGCCTGGCTCGACAGTCACAAATCCACTGGTTCCCATTGAGCCTTAGATACTGGAGGGACACCAGAGGGTTCATGGCCTCCCCTGTCAACATGGTGAGGTTGTTGTAAAAGAGAAACAAGGTGGTCAGCTTGCCCAGATCGTTGAAAGCCCGCTGCTGCACGTGTATGATGCGGTTCTGGTGCAGGAGCAAGCGGTCGAGGTTGATGAGACCACGCAGCATGTGATCGGTCACCACCTTGATCTTGTTGTTGTGTAAGAATAGGTAGGTGAGGTTCGCCAGGTCCAGGAAAGTGTCCTCGTGCAGGGCCAGAAGGTTATTATCCTGCAGGTACAGATACTGCAGCGAGAAGAGTCCTCTGAAAACTCCCACCGGGAGCTCGGACAGCCCGCATCTGTGCAGGTGAAGGGTGTGCAGCTTGGTCAGACCACGAAACGCGGTGGGACTTATGATGCGAAGGTTGCTGTTGTCGCCGATGTCTAATTCTTCCAGTCTCTCCAGCCCGTAAAAGGCCCCCGCCTCAATATGGCTGATATTATTCGAGTACATCCACAAGACCGTGAGGTTATGCACAGAACTAAAGCTGGTCGACCGGACCACTGTCAGTTTGTTGCTCTGGAGGAATATTCGCTGGCTACGGACAGGGATCTCAGTGGGAATGGAGAACAGACCCTGCTGTTGACAGGCCACGGTTGGCCTCGGCTCGCTGTAGCACACACACTTCGCCGGGCAGCCGTTCATCACTGGCACCAGGTTAAGCCATAACACCAGGCAGAGGAGGCGACCACCTGTTGAGAAGAGACAGAAAGGCAACGGGTCAGTTCAAGGTCAAAGACAGCAGCTACTTCATTTGGCAGGTGAAATAATTTAATGTTTGCTGTTGAATCTGTTGAACAATTTTACACAAGCTTGAAAATAAGAAAGTTAAACTGTGATCATGCAACATATACACGGACATTCAAAAGTTTGGAGTCACTAAAAGATATATTTAGCAAGGATGCATTTAACTGATCAAAACTGACAGCAAAGACATTGATAATGTTACAAAATATTTCTATTTCAAATAAATGATGTTCTTTTGAACGTTCTATGTAATTTCCACAAAAATATTTTCAGCATTGATAATAACAAGAAATGTTTCTTGAGCATCAAATCAGCATATTAGAATGATTTCTGAAGGATCATGTGACACTAAAGACTGGAGTAATGATGCTGAAAATTCAGCTTTGCAACACAGGAATAAATTATACTTTAAAATATATTTAAATAGAAAACAGTTGTTTTAAATTGTAATAATATTTCACAATATTACAGTTTTTACTGTATTTTTGATCAAATAAACGCAGTCTTGGTGAGCAGAAGAGACTTCTTTCAAAAACATAAAAAAAAATCTTACAGACCCCAAACTTTTGAACAGTAGTAAAACTTTTTAACTTGCTTTGAATTATATTTATTATGGAAAGATGTAAAAATGTATTTACAAATAAATCTAAATTGAAATAAAAAAAGTCATAATGGTACATTTCTAATGTACATCTAACATTTATATTGGTAGAAAACCAGTAACTTAATACAAAGCAAATATTAAAGTCCCCATGTAGTCAATAATCGTATCCCTTAAAACTCTTCTTTGATTATCAAAATGGCATATTTAAATGTTTTTTTCCTGTGAAAAAAAATTATTCATGCCTTAAAATAGCTTGAATGCAACTCTACACCCTTGCTTCATTTAGTATACATGGAGCCATGAATATGCAAATGAGCCCCGCCTCAACTCACTCACACCAGCTCAGAGATCCACTCGGTCAACTTTACTCAAGTTACTCTAGTGAACGCTGCACAAAAGGTATCGCTCTTTACAACGTCGGACACATAACGGTATTTAATATGATTAGCCTTTTGTTTGACTACATTATCAAACAGCTAATAATGTGTTGTTAATGTTACACAAACCATGTTTCCGTTTGCCATCTCAGTCTGCCTTCTAAAAATCAACATCCTTAGAAACGCTTTTCCAACATCAGTGGAGAAAGGCATATAGTTCATCATTACATCGTAATATACATCATATACATAATTCACCCGCTATATTGCTAAATGTACCTGATTTTTCATATCAACAGACAAATATACAGAGATAACCTGGCTTCTCTTGAGACTCCACTGCTTCAGAGCAGAATTTGCACATGGTTTCTCTTAAAGCATATTAAAAACACCATACAGAGATATAAACAACATTCAAAACTTGATTTTCACCACAGGGGGTCTTTATATACATCTTACATTCTCATATCACATACATTGCAATGGAAGAAAAGTGTAAATCACTTCACCTTTAAAAAGTAAATATTTAAAAAAGTCATTTCAGATGAGTAAAACAGCATGCATTCAATTCAGACACGGCTCTTCTATACATTAAACAGCTCTAAAATGGCCGCCTGCCTGTGAGTGCAGGACCTGTCTGTACTTCCGCCTGCATGTGTGAATGCTACCGGCAAAAATTTGTGCCGCGGGATCCATTTTCATTCATCAGCCAACGCAAGCGAGAAAAGCCGGCCAAATGAGAGAACCGATAAGTGAAACATAGGAGGGAAGCTTGAACAAAATTAGCTCCATCATTGCTATTAGCACTAGCTAATCACATTCCAACATAGTGTAAGTGTTGACATTTAGTCTGTCCTGGGGGAGATAAGTGTGCTGTGGGTGTTCGATACGTGGTTGGGTGAGATGGGGCCAGGGGAGGGACTTAGGATGTTGAATCTGTGTCTCATGGGAGTGTAGCGAGTGTGAACATGCTTGAAGTGATTCTGGAGTGTTACAGATAAGATGGCCTTTCTCATCTCTGATCTGAAGCCCAGTGGTCTGTGTGTGTGGATGTGGCACAGAGGCATCTGAGGGTGGGTTTATCTACGGGAGGCATACAAATAAGAAATGTTGTTTTTATTCAGCCATTCTTGACGTCAGCCATTATTTAGGAGAGCAGATGGGAAAAAAAATGCATCCATCAATGAGATCTTTATCATACATCACTGTGAGATTTATGCAGGGAAATATTCATCTCTGGACAATTAATCCTTCACATGTCAACAATCCACAACATCTGATATTTGTGCACTACAAGCCTCTATCCTCGGTCCTTTTTTGGAACAGTTATACATTATGGTAACACTTTATTTTGACGGTCCCTGAACATTCTGTTAAGTAACTTTGCAACTACATGTCAACTAACTCTACTTGGAGTATTAGTAGACTGTCTGTTTAATATCTGCTGACTCTTTATTGTGATGGTCCTGTGACTATAAGTAACTTTGCAAGTACGTCAACTTATTCTAACCCTACCAGTCTACTAATACTCTACTAACACTCTAATGAGAATGTAGGTGCAAAGTTACTTATAGTCAACAGAATGTGTTAAAGGGACCATCAAAATAAAGTGAAAGCTACATTTCCACCAGGGCAGCCGTAGTACTCTGTAAAAGAAAAAAATCTTAAACACTCAAAATAGTCATCAAAGATGAGAATCATGGGCCTCGAGAGCCAAAGCAGTGATGTCAAAGAATTTTTACCAATATTTACCAAAAAAAATATGATATGAACATAAAAAAACTGGATATGAATATAAAAAGGTTAGATCAGATATTTTATCTGGCTTTTATTATTAATTATTATTATTATTATTATTATAAATAATAAATGAAGCCATGTTAACTTGTCACAAACCTGGTTTGGTTAAACGATCGGAGTCATCTGATTGTACACTATATTGACAAAAGTTTTGGGACGCCTGCCTTTACATGCACATGAACTTTAATGACATCCCATTCTTAATCCGTAGGGTTTAATATGGAGTTGGCCCACCCTTTGCAGCTATAACAGCTTCAACTCTTCTGGGAAGGCTTTCCACAAGGTTTAGTAGTGTGTTTATGGGAATTTTTGACCATTCTTCTAGAAGCGCGTTTGTGAGGTCAGGCACTGATGTTGGATGAGAAGGCCTGGCTCGCAGTCTCTGCTCTAATTCATCCCAAAGGTGTTCTATCGGGTTGAGGTCAGGACTCTGTGCAGGCCAATCAAGTTCCTCCACTCCAAACTCGCTCATCCATGTCTTTATAGACCTTGCTTTGTGCATTGGTGCGCAGTCATGTTGGAACAGGAAGGGGCCATCCCCAAACTGTTCCCACAAAGTTGGGAGCATGAAATTGTCCAAAATGTCTTGGTATGCTGAAGCATTAAGAGTTCCTTTCACTGGAACTAAGGGGCCAAGCCCAGCCCCTGAAAAACAACCCCACACCATCATCCCCCCTCCACCAAACTTTACACCTGTGGCCATGGAAGTGATTGGAACTCCTGAATTCAATGATTTGGAGGGGTGTCACAATACTTTTGGCAATATAGTGTATGACAGATTAAAATAATTGTATTTTCTGCATTATCATTTTCTGCAATGTTTTAGCAAAAGTATCTATTTTTCTGCTCACTCTTTCTGCTACTGTTGTTAAAAGAACCGCATCATCTACAGCTCTTAATGTGGCGCTTTACGTCTTTAGCGGGAGAGAGAAGCAGAAAGGGCTTGTATGATGCGCATTTGGCTCTAGATAAAAATATTAGAGGATATAGCGGCAAAAGATAAATGACCCTGAGCGCTTGTGTTGTGAACCGCTCCGTTGTTTTGACGCGATGCTCACTTTAAACTGTAGAAACGGTAAAATGGCGCAATTATGTCCCGCTGTCCGTACTGTGGTCCGCCATTTGAATACCACTGATCTCGATAGATAGATAGAACAACATAATGATAGATAGACCTCAGTATCTTGTTCACCAGCTATTTCTCCAACCAAGTTTACATAATCAAACCCATGTGAGATATTTTCACGTGCACATGCAGAAGCCTCTAGATCCTCTTGCCTGGCTTCCTGAATTCTTCTGTCCCTCAATCTTGCAGCTTGTTAAATGGAGCTTGCTTGAGGCTTGACAGCATCCCTGTGTTACACTTTCCCTCAAATATCCTCCCTCACCCTCTCCCGCTTCTGTCATCTCCCACCAGTGAGCTGTCAGCCTTCCTCTCTGTCTTTCTGCTTCACAGCGCTTCTTTTTCACCCTCGCTACCGTTAAAAATATTCCATTGCCGCGCTTTGAAATGTTAGGCTTTTTGAATCTACCAGACCTTCTGTTTTATCTTCTAGTCATTAGTGGACTATCCCCACCCACACAATGCACGTCGGAGACCTGTTTTCAAAGCTCCTCTTTTTTAATCCATAGCCGACCTTGCTAACCTTGCGCTTCCTCTGTGTCTTTCATCTGTTTAGTGCTGAGTAAAGCTACTCAAAATGTCATACGCCATCCTCCAATTATTTCGGTGCATTGTCTCGTCCCCTGGACAGTCACATACCCGTGTCCTTTATTGCTGGGCGCCCTTCACTGTAAAGGCCATTTGGCAGACATGGAATACGTACTAGCACTCAATGTTTTTCTACCTCGTCTCCATCAGTATGCCGGTCATGCCTCTCCTTTCTCTAATCCCAGTAAGGAGCCCCGCTTTGCCTTTTTATATTTCTGTTTTTCTCCTTTTTAGTCAAGGGGAAGCTCGTATCCTGTCGTGCCATTGAAAGAACAGCTACACACGCCTGTTTCATAAAAGGTTATTGCATTGAAGCCCACAATCTATATAACTGTTTACCGACCTATTAGTTTTGCATTACCTCTGGTATTTTTCTAAACTCAAGAGAATCCCTTGTAATAGCAGCAGCACTCCAGCCGACCGCTTTACTCATTTTGCAGAGAAGCCAAGCTGCATTCTCAGATGACGAGCTTATTAGCAGCACTCCGTTCGACGTGCTGAGGACCACCCTCTTGCAAAACTGACAACCCGAACGGTGTTTTCAGCTTTGCATAAAATGCACTGATTGCTGCTTGTCTCTCCACTTCTGTGAAAAGCTCTCATCCTGATATAAAAGACGCCACGGGAGAGCGAATAAACCATTGATAAACAGGGAGGCGAAATCAAGGATACTTCTCCACTGTCTAATTGAATTATTTGTATGAAAACAAAAGGAGAAAGAATACTGAACATAGACTTGAGATAATTGTGCATAGAGAGAGAGAGAGAGAGAGAGAGAGAGAGAGAGAGAGAGAGGCAGCAGGGACGAGTGGCAATCTCTGACTTAGCACATTTGCATACAGTATGTCTCCAGCATATGGGAAGCATGTATCAACATTTCTAACATTCTAACATTTCATCTCAACTGTACAAGTGTATATGAAAAGTAATGGCGGCCCTTGTCTTGAGACCAGCACGGGTGCTTTGGACATGGTGTGGATGGATTTGAACAAACTCTAAATTGTAAACGTTCAGTATCTCATCCTGCATTATTTGCACTACAGACATGAATAATGAACTCAAAAGTGATTAGAATTTTTACCTTGCGGACAATGAAAATGGGTGGAAACATCCCACAGACCCATATAGGGACCAAATAATTTTCTTAATCAGTACTTTTTGTCTTAGTTTCCATTAAAACCATCCTTAAAACAAGATACATTTGCTTCTTAACTCTTTCCCCTCCAGCGTTTTTTTTTTTTTTTTTTTAAATGTTGCTAGCCACCACCAACATTTTTTGATCATTTTCAATTTTGATCATTTTCAAGTTTCATGGCCCCTAGAATATTTTGTTGTATTAATATCTGAATATACAGTATATCAAAAGAAAGAATAAACCCTTGGCTTTTAAACAAAAAAACTGTTTTATTCAAGCTTTATGCATTTCTTTTTTATCAACACTTGAATGTGGGTAAGTTTAATTAAAAAAAAGCAAAATTTTGAGCAAAAAGCTGAGAAAATCGCATTTTTGTCTAAGACCACATCCAGATGGGATTCAGAACGATGATCAAAACATAGATGGAGTAGATCGAGTCCAAAGCTTCACAGTCCTGTAGCTCGTCCTTGGTCGACATTTCATTCAGTAACATTAGGCAGTTTTGATTTATATGATGTTTAATGTTGGTGTAATCGTGTTATTTTACATATGCATCTGCTAACATAAGCTTTCACTTGTTTCTGCATCTTTTTCACCTGTGTTTTGATCAGGAGATTCTGTACTCTTTTAGAAGATGAATAATAGCGCCCCCTACCGTAAAACAGTGAAAACACGGGAAGCCAGAAATTCCGTCAATGCAGGGAAAGAGTTAAGTAAATACTGTAGTGTAAGATAATTCTAAATTTTTAATAGTATTAAAACAATTTTCTTGCCAGATTAACAAATTGTTTTGTTTTTATTTAAGCTTAAACCTCACAAAATTTTGTACGGAGCCCCTAAAGGGACACAGTGAAGAAAAAAAAATATTTAAGATTGGAAGAAAAATTATGCTCTCTCTCTCAGTGCTTTTCTTTTCCCTCACAAAACTTTTGTGTTTCCCCGAGAAACTTTGCGATCGCTTACAAAACCTTTGCGTTCCCTCGCAAAACTTTTGCGTTCACCCGAGAAACTTTGCGATCGCTTCCAAAACCTCTGCGTTCTCTCCCAAAACTTTTGTTTCCCCGATAAACTTTCCGAAAGCTTACAAAACCTTTGTGTTCCCTCTCAAAACTTTTGTGTTACCCTGACAAACTTTCCGATCGCTTACAAAAGCTTTGTGTTCCCTCGCAAAACTTTTGCTTTCCCCGAGAAACTTTGCGATCAGTTGCAAAACTTTTGTGTTCCCCCGAAAAACTTTTCAAAGAACACAAAGGTTTTTGCAAGCGAACGCAGTTTTTCGGGGGAACGCAAAACTTTTACTAAATATAATTTTTCCTTCCACCTCATATTTTTTCCATTACCATTACACTTTAGTGGCTCTGTAAGTTAGATTTGTGCATAAAAAACACCAATGGGGTAAGAAAAATTTAATTTCAAGACGAATTCTATGAAAACCAAGTCTTAATATTTTATGCAATTTTGCGTGTTTATGGATGTTTATATATTTTTAATGCAAAACGACAAAATATTACTTTAGTGGGATAATTTGACTTGGGCAAGTATCCAGCTATAACACCCTAGCAATGCCCGGACAACCAGCCTGAACACCTTAGCACCCGCATAAAAATGTCCTGGCAACCACCCACCCTGGCATTGCACTGACGAGTTTTGCACAGGCGAACACACTGATATTCTGTTCAGAATTGATTCGAATATAATGTGAGAATTTATTCAAATTTTTCAATATTTTGCATTCAATATTTGCCCACAAGTAAAAAAACTAATGAAATCATAATCTAGTGGCGTCATACTTCTGGTGATTTTTGAGGGCATCTTAGTTGCATTCCAGTTCATTCCCAGTCAGCACCATTTTCTGCATTACATGAATGTAGAGGATTACTCATTTCCGTAGTTGACATTAATTACACTCATTACCACTGAATAAACAAATGAGTGACAGTGTCGACATCTTAATCATGCGGCAGAATATAAAAATACATTTACTACATTTCAAGCCTCTTTAGCACCCACTGGTTCCGCTCCGTTGTGAGCTTTCTAAAGGCCAATTAACCACAGAATTAAAGTACCAATTAAAATCGAGTGCCAAGTTTAGATGTAGAGAGAAAGAGTAAAAAATAGTGATCGAGACTTCATCTATTTTTGTTAACCATTGATGCACGGTACTAAACATTTCAGAGACTGGAGTGAACACATGGATTTTCATGGAAAGTCTATGTATTGACCAAGAATATCTTGGAGGTTAACCTAGTTAAAAAGGTTAATGAGGAGACCAGCACACCAGCAACTCATGCTGTAGACCAGCCTCCAAAACAACAAATACTGGTGACCAGCTGTGAACTGTGAAATCTTAAAGGGGTCATATCATACATTGTTTTGTTTTTTTTTAATACACACACACACACACACACACACACACACACACACACACACACACACACACGATAGACCAATGTATGAAAGACAGAAACAGCTTTCATTAGTTTTCCCCTGACTGTTACTGTATGGACCTAGTTTCTGATCACCCAGCAGGCATTATTGACCCGTACACATGGACAGTCATGAGTTCAAACGTATCAGCCTCTAGTTCCTGTTCATTTGATCATCAGCAGCAGCCGCAGTGTGGATGTGGAGGTAAAGGTTAAAGCCAGGGAGGAGCAGTGTGGATGTAGGTGTTGTAGCCGATGACAGGCTGTTCCACACACTTTTCGCTCAGCTCCTCTCAATGCCATTCCTAATTGCTACTTTCTTTTTTTTCTCCCTGCGGCAAAATCCGTAATATAATTTCACCTCTTTTGTCTGCTTTCCCCTTTTCTTATTTGAAATTGTTTTGAATCCAATTTGACTCTATTCTGTTCTTGTTGTGAGCTGTCTGAGCAACTACAGCATGGATTGTAGTATTCATTAGTATGGTGTAAGAAAGTCACAGAGGTTAAGAATAAGAATTTTTGCAAGCAGTTTCTATAAATGTTGTTGTTGTTGTTGTTGTTGTTGTATAATATAAAAATAAAAGACAATTTTAAAATGCAATTTTAATTTATTTATTAAAGAAAACATAAACTTAATTTATTTCAGCTAGGCCAGCTTGCCAAGGCAGCATTTCTTATTTTCATTTAGTTGAACTAGATGTACTAAAATAACTAAAACTGAAATAAAAATTAATAAAAACTGCATAGACATATTGTAAAAAAAAAAAAAAAAAAAATTTATAATATTAATAATGATAAAAAAAATACAACAAAATGACTAAACCTGTAACTAAATTTTAAATAAAACTGGAAAATATAAAAATAAAAACGAATTCAAAATATTAATAAAAAAGAATAATAGTATCTCAATCATACTAAAATAACAATGGGTTGGGCTCAGTAATATTTTAAATGGTTTTTTTTTAAAGAAATCTCTTATTGCAACAGTTATGTTCAGCTTTCATTGACACTTGCCCTGTCCAAATACACACACTTGCGGTCTTTGCACTTGACCACTTGTCTACTTACATGAAGTATTTCCTTTATTTGGCCCAAGTGTTCAAGTAGGCATGAAGACTGCAAGTGTGTATGGAACTTTGATTACCCGATACACACTTACAGTGTTGCACCGAACATAATGCATGATGGGATACGCTTAGCCTCGAATACCGCTCCGAAGCGGTTTAGTGTGCATTAAGGCACTTTGGCGTTTTCTTTTTTAAGACATGGGACTGTCTTGCGCACTTACTTCCTGTCGCGTGCACGCGCGCTCTCAAGTGGCCGTGGCCAAGACCGGACCGCAAGTGTGGGTATTTGGACAGGGCAAGTCTTCTTTTCCTGTTTTGCCTGTCTTACCGTTACACGACAACGATGTACTAAAAATGGAAACGTTTTTCCTTTGCATTTTCCGCGTACAGACGGCACCACTGCCAAAATGATCGTTCACATGGATCTGCGAAAATGATTAAAAACACTGTATTCTGCTGCCAGGCCAGTAGTTGGCGGTGTCACTTTGTAAAGAAACACTATGCGCCTAAAGACTGAACGCGTAATACGCATGTGCATGGCGTCACAGTTTTAACAAATTCGCATTTTTGTAGTTCACATGGGGACGATAACAATATTGTATTTAACAACTTGCACTTTGAAACCAGTTTTTAAAAGTTTGCGTTTTCAGGCACCCAAAACGCCATTGTTGTGTAAATTAACAGCCAAAACATATAAAAAGTTTTCCATTTTTAGTTAAAAACGGTGTAGTGTAAACGGCCCCTTATTTAGTATTCCTTTGTTAGTCTCCTTGGTCACTCATTAATTATATCACACCTGTTAGTATTCAGTTTGTTATCTTGTATATATATATAAGTCCTTCAATTCCTTCTGTTCCTTTGTCTGGTAATGTTTGTGCATGGCACACTGTTTCGTTGAGTTTGTACCTTTGTGGATTTCATGAGTTTGCTTATGTTAATAAATGCGCTACTATTTCATCCTTTGTGCCTATCTTCATCATCATCGGACTAGAATGTGACACTTATGCTCACCAAAGGCTGCATTTATTTGATGAAAAATATATTAAAAAAGAAAATAGTTTTACTGTATTTAATTTTCAGCATCATTACTCCAGTCTTCAGTCACATGATCCTTCAGAAATCATTCTAATATGCTGATTTGCTGCTCAAAAACTTTTTTTTATTATTATCAATGTTGGAAACAGTTGTGCTGCTTAATATTTTTGTGGAAAACGTAATCAATTTTTTCAGGATTCTTTGATAAATACAATGAACAGCATTTATTTGTAATGTAACATTGTAAAAGTCTTCACTCTCACTTTTAATCAATTTAATGCATCTTCACTTTAAAAAGTATTTTTTTTTTTTAAATGTAAACTGTACCACTAGACTATCAAATTGTTCACTTAAGAACTACTAAGCAGTTAAAGTGTTTTCTTTCTCTGGCCATATCTTATTATACCAGGACAGAAAAAAACAAAACAAATGAACAACGTCCCTGACCCCTTTAACATGTAGACATACAGTATATTTACCACACGTCCTGTGGACATAAAGGGCACCAGGAAAAGGTAAAGGGCAGAAGAGAGGGACATTTAGAAGAGATATTGGGTGAAAGTAAAAAGGCAACAGGAAAGGTGACACAGATGAAAGGTATTGGGACAGAAACGTAAAGATGGATGCTCAAGGAGAACAGATGCCTGAGGTTTGTGCAGTAACATTAAGTATGAGCTGTGGAATGCAGATGATTTTATTGATGCTGGAGCAAAGCGAAGCAGATCAGGACTTATTTGTGTCTGCCTTCTGTACCACATGCTCAAAGTTTGCCAGATGGTTCATGAATAACAGAGAATCGAGCAGGTTGCGGGAAAAATAAATAAAGGAACTCGCACAAGACACTTTAGTGTACTACTGAGGCCAGAAACATACTTTATGCAAGTTCACAAATGCAAATAAATGCATGGCCAACACATTATAATACAAAAGTAAAGATACTTTTTCTAAAAGCAGCTTGATGTGGATAGAGAACTGTAAGTAAGCCATTTTAGGTTGAATTCTCCAATTTCCCAATTTCATATACAGTTATTTCTGACTTAGAATTTTTTATTTTGTGCCTCAAGCGGGGCAGAAAATACACACTTCACTTTCTTTTTGCATTACTGTGATGGTAATAAATCTCAAGGGGGCGCTAGTGTTACCATTTATTAGGTAGCATCTACTCTCTTAAAGGGGCTATACATAAGAATTTTCATTTATTAATCACTTTTTTATTGCCATTGTGTGAACAGCTTGGACGAAACTTAAAAAACGAGACCTTCCATGACTTCCTAGGTTGTCTATTAAAGCCTGTCGACTGATTTTTATGTAAAATACTTGGGACATTTTGGCCGGAAAAAAATTAAAAGCATGTGATGTTTACGCACGCTGCCAAAAGCCTCTCTTCTGTTCTAACACATGAAATTAATACTTAAACAATGTCCAGGATAATGCAGAAAGAGCTATTCTATACTGTAATGTCAATGTGTCATGCAAAGAAAAGGGATTAATTCAAACTATAGTCTCACATAGCCAGATCTATATAGTATTTAGTATCAAATATACTGTGTAATTTTAATTACCTCATCTGTTGACCGGTGAATTGCAGAGCTGGTGCAAACATATCCACATCTCTATGATCAAATGCTTTCTTAACCTCTGTTTTCTCACTGCTGTCATTTTTTATGGGTTTATTTTGCTATTGAGAGAAAAACATGCAGCGCATATTTACATATTCATCTATACATCACTCTCAACATCGTGGATGCCGTCTGGATGTTCTTCTGAGGAAAGAACAAAAAAGAACTTTGCCGTGAGTATATCGAGGCACTGAATCACGTTCAGCCTCTTGTACGTTACGTGTGCATGAGAGCGAGCACGAGCAATAAGTTGCCGGTTGCAGTTCACTTAATGGCCACCGGTGTTGCTAACAACAAGGGTTTCTGAATTCTACATAAAGCCCCTTTAAAAATATAAGGGCCCTATTTTAACAATCTAAGCGCATGGTCTAAAGCGCATGGTGCAAGTGCACTTAGGGCGTGTCCGAATCCACTTTTGCTAGTTTAACGATGAGAAAAATGGTCGGCGCGTCCAGCACATGGTCTAAAAGGGTTGTCCCTAGTCTCTTAATGAGTCATGGGTGTGTTTTGGGCATAACGTGCAATAAACCAATCAGAGTCTCATCTCCCATTCCCTTTAAAAGCCAGTTGCGCTTGCACCATGATGGATTCACTATTTATATGGCGGAATATAGACACCCTCAACCTGACGAGACAGTTTAAATACATGTGTGTATTGCCACGATTGGTTAAATAAGTAGCCAATTTCATTTGTCATTACTGCAAATAGGTAATTCTGATACATGCAATGACTATCCATTATGACATGTAGGCATTTTTATCTTTATGTACACAATAATAATCTTTTACATTGTAATCCTTTTATTTTTAATATCTGGCATGTGTGTGTGCTGCTGCGCGTCCTTGTGTGTGTAATAAGGAGAGTGTACACGTGTTGTGCACCCGCCTATAGGTGCATATTATTAACGCGCACTTTAAGTAACACAAAAAATTCTGCGCTATTGACTTTAGACCAGGTTTTTGTTGGTCAATGGCACAGTCGTTTTCAGTTGCCTCAAAATAGCAACGCACCAACAATGCGTCTGAACACACCTCGTTTTCAGACCAGCACGCCCATGGGCACACAAATGCATTTGCTATTTAAACAACGTGGCACAGGACGTGAAAATGATAACTGCGTCTGGCTGAAACTAGCAAAAAAACACTTGCGTCGCGCCTGGCGCCGCATTGTGTATCATAGGGCCTATAGTGTTGGCATCAGTGGGTACATGAAGAACCTTAAATTGTGGAATCTTTCCATTCCACAAAAGGTTCTTGATAGTGGAAAAAAAGTTTTTTAGATTTTTAAAATGTTCGCTAAGAAAAAAAAGTTCACTGAAAAGTTCTTTGGGGGAAGCAAAAATGGTTCTTCTATGGCATCACTGTTATTTTTAAGAGTGTATAAATGTTTAAAAGATTTAATATTCTGTTCAAAACTGATGCTCCACCATCACAGTAGTTTATATATATATATATATATATCTGAAAGAGAAAACTGAATGTACACTACCATTCAAAAGTTTGGGGTCTTACATATTTTCTTCTTATTCTTATCAATGTTGACAGTAGTTGTGCTGCTTCATATTTTTGTGGAAACTGTGATACATTTTTTTCAGGAATCTTTGATGAATAGAACGTTTAAAAAGTACATTCTTTTTTAAATAGACATCCTGTGTAACATTCTGAATGTCTTTACTGGCATTTTTGCTCAATTTAATGCATCCTTGCAGGATAAAAGTATTAATTTCTACAGCATTCTGACACATTTAGGAACCGATAGACATGAAATTGAGCTCAGGAGCTAAAAGCATCTGTTCATGTACCAGCGTAAGATTGTACATTATGTTTCAGGGCTGAGACTGCAGAGTTTAAATTGATTATGGATTTTCAATGAAGACACTGTAAATACTAAACTTTGAAATGAGTGGTTTATAATATAAGACTTTGGAAGGTGAGGTTTCAGGTCCAAAAGACTTGACCCAATCTAATTAGTATATAAACAATATTAATAATTTGAGTACTTCTAATAGCACTTTCCAATTCTCTCTCAAAACAATTTCCATCCTCCTCCCACCCATGCAATCCACTTCTCCTGCTAACAATTATGATTTCCCAGCCCATTTCTCACAAGCCCACATGCTCTACCTAGATTATGAGCCAAAATAAACACAAACACAAGCATAATCATATTATATTTATAACTATCCCCAAAGCTTCATCTTAAGTCAGCACAGTCATAACTAATAGTTTTATTACTAACAGAGCCTATAGCCTACATGCAATATGCATCTCCACAGAATCAGTAACACTCATCATTCACAAAGTATTGCAAATCCCCTGCCACTTGAAGACCCCATAACAGGTCTTGTAAAGCTTTCATTTCTTCAAATAGGAAATTTGGGAAGGACATTTAAAAGCAAGCCGATAGCTTTTGTTTGCATCACAGCTGTGAACCATGATTTGCTTCTTGTATTGCTAGTCAGAAGATGGTGGTCCTTAGTCATTCTAAATTTGCATTTGGACAAGATGAGCCATAAACATTTTGATCAATTTTCCTATAAGAAAAAGACTATACGTTTTTAAATGTTTTGTTCATCTTTATAGAACAGTGTTATTTTAGTATTATTGGTAACACTTTACAATAAGGTTTCATTAGTTAACATGAACTAAGAATGATTTGCACTTCTACAGCATTAATCTTATTAATCTTTGTTCATGTTAATTTCAACATTTCCTAATACATTATTAAAATCAAAAGTTGTATTTGTTAACATTAGTTAATGCACTGTGAACTAACATGAACAAACAATGAACAGCTGGATTTTTTCATTAACTAACGTTAACAAAGATTAACAGATACTGTAACAAATGTACTGCTCATGGTTAGTTCATGTTAGTAAATGCATTAACTAATGTTAACTAATGAAACCTTATTGTAAAGTATTACCGTATTATTTATATACTATTATAGTAATACTTTGAATTAGATTTTAATTTTAGATTAAGTTTTAGTCATTTCTTATGCACTTTTGTTTTTTTATATTTCAATTTAGCTTCTCTATTTGGAAGCAATTGGGAACGACAGCACCTCAGCCACAAAGTGGTAGGCCCCTGCATCTGATCGGGGTCAGCACATGCTGAGGCGCACAGTGCGCAGAAGTCGCCAACTTTCTGCAGAGTCAATAGCTACAGACCTCCAAACTTCATGTGGCCTTCAGATTAGCTCAATAACAGTGTGTAGAGAGCTTCATGGAATGGGTTTCCATGGCTGAGCAGCTGCATCCAAGCCTTACATCAAGTGCAATGCAAAGCGTCGGATGCAGTGGTATAAAGCATGCCACCACTGGACTCTGGAGCAGTGGAGATGTGTTCTCTAGAGTGACTAATCACACTTCTCTGTCTGGCAATCTGATGGACGAGTCTGGGTTTGGCGGTTGCCAGGAGAACGGTACTTGCCTGACTGCAGTGTGCTAAGTGTAAAGTTTGGTGGAGGGGGGATGATGGTGTGGGGTTGTTTTTCAGGGGTTGGGCTTGGCCCCTTAGTTCCAGTGAAAGGAACTCTTAATGCTTCAGCATACCAAGACATTTTGGACAATTTCATGCTCCCAACTTTGTGTGAACAGTTTGGGGATGGCCCCTTCCTGTTCCAACATGACTGCGCAGCAGTGCACAAAGCAAGGTCCATAAAGACATGGATGAGCGAGTTTGGTGTGGAGGAACTTGACTGGCCTGCACAGAATCCTGACCTCAACCCGACAGAACACCTTTGGGATGAATTAAGAGTGGAGACAGCGAGCCAGGCCTTCTCGTCCAACATCAGTGCCTGACCTCACAAATGCGCTTCTAGAAGAATGGTCAAAAATTCCCATAAACACACTCCTAAACCTTGTGGAAAGCCTTCCCAGAAGAGTTGAAGCTGTTATAGCTGCAAAGGGTGGGCCAACTCCATATTAAACCCTACGGATTAAGAATGGGATGTCATTAAAGTTCATGTGCATGTAAAGGCAGACGCCCCAAAACTTTTGGCAATATAGTGTGTATATATATATATATATATATATATATATATATATAGTTTTAGTTAAGTGTTAATAACAACACTGCACTAGATTATCAAAGCTAATATGGATTTGTTTTATATAGGGTGTTGAAGTGTTTACTATTTTTTTTTTATTAAATTATTAATACATTTGGTTATGCTTTCAGATATCCATAAGAATGTAGTACTCCCAGCTCTCTTCAACACATTTTATCATGTTTAAATCCATTATGCAGACATCCACATATTTTCGCCTCAAACCAGCACTGAAAATGTTAAACAAGTAGCAGTTTCTGTCTGGCCCTGCTCATATGTGTCCGCGCTACAGATGATTTTTAGTATCTCAAATGTCACGCTACAGCAGTACATAAACCACACCATATCTTTCACGTACCTTGGATCCAGCATATTTACTCACTACAAAGACACATTTAGTTTCAGATAGCTAACCATGTGGACAGATCTGTCAAAATAAAAAAGGCTCCTCTACGCCTCCGTTCCCATGAAAAAATAAATTCAGCGGCGCGCCAAACGCGCTGCTTTCATCACAATGTAAACAATTTATTTTCTGTGAGTCGAGACGTGAGGTGGAAATCCCCCAACTTCACCGAGACTGACAGTGGCATCTTTTAGGTGCCTAACTTAATGAGATCCTGGACTGGTGGATAAACATTCTAATTCAGTTTTGGGTGGCAAAGTGATTCAAAATGCAGTCTAGAGTAAAAACATCTGCGAGTTTAAATAGCTGCACGTTGGAAGCAAATTGAAAATTGGCTTGGCGCACAAAGCGCTGTCATTCATTCAGGCTTTTCTCACCCAATATATAAACACACACATGTTTGTGCTGGAACTGTATTTCCACACCTTTCGTTACAATGGAGAAATCCTTCAGAGCAACAGAAGTCAACAGCCCTAGAAAGCAGCGTGTTTTCTCTGCACATTTAATCTTGATTACAAATAACTGAGGATGGGCTGTCATCTAAAGAGGGTCATCAACTGGCCATTATCTTGAATACACAAATAACACTTTTATCCAAATAAACAGCCGAAAGTGGCTCTAGCTGCAACTGGAGGACAGGACAGAGAAATTAGAATGAATCGCTTGCTTGCTAGTCTCATTTTAATAAATATCCATGTACATTTTATTCTGTAGTCAGCAATAATTCCTTTCCTCATCTCTCACGTTGATGTAATCGCTGAGTATTTCTTGTTAGTACATTTATTATGCAAGATCATAACCCACAGTTCATACAGTAACAGGCCCTGTGGTGAAGCTTCCACCTAGAGACCAGTAAAACCTATTTTAAAAGCCCTTTTAAAGCATTTTTTCCCTCTTAAATTACATTTTTAATGATAGTCAATGTTTCTTGCACCAAACACAGTCAGATTTTAGTTATACAAGAGCATTTTTACTGTTGAAATTAAATATGCCTATTGTACCTTCAAAGACTCATGTAAATGAGCTCTGTTGTGATTGGTTAAACTTTTTGCAACCCTCCACCCCCACCCCCCCAACCACCTGCCATATAGACATTTTTCACACTCCAATCAATTCCTGATGATAAAAACATGGCCTACCATACATTTTATTTTAATCCTTGTTGAATATAATTTCTATGGAAGCTTATTTTCACCACAGAACAAAAATATAACATTTTTATATTTATTTAGATTTTCTTCCCCAGAATTATGTTCATATCTTGCAATTGCGAGTTATTCTGACTTCTTTCTCAGAACTTTGAGTGTTTAAAAAGTGCAATTACTTGTTTCATATTTTTATTCCACTGTATGGAAATAAGCTTCTGTAATTTGTCACATTATGAATATAAAACGGGGTGCAAATGTTTACTTTAATGTCACATCAATATCACGACTTCCCTAGTGAAAAATAAATATACTAAAATGTATTTGAGATACATTTATTTTATGCTAAGTATACTACAAATACATTTACATATTTATGTACTTAATATAAACGCCCTGCAATTGTGCCCTGCTAAACTGGAACAACTAATTTTGTACTTAATGTACTTTAGTTATTCAGAAATAGTGCTGAGGTCCAACTAAAGATATATTTAAGTATATTTGATTGTGCTAAAGTGGAACTATTGCAAGTATACTTTAGATACACTTTAAATATCTTGCATTTAAAGAATGATATTATACAGTGATCATATTTTGATCATATTGAATACACTTACAGTGCACAGCATTGTGCAATAAAGAAGTACTCCAGATAAAGTTTAATTATAATATTTATACCAGTAAGTCTTAAGCAATCATGTCAGTAAACATGTTAATGAATTTATAGTATACTTAGCATTATACAAATACCAAACCTATAACTATACTATTACTCATTTTTGCAGCTTTTGGAGGAGCTTTGTGTTGTAAATGTTTAGATTATGTCTACATACCACTTCAAACTCTATTTCAAAAGCATAAATCCAATTTTCCATTATTAGTCCCTATTAAAACTTTCCAAGCCATTACCTGCTCTTTCATTGGATGCAGCAAAGCTACCGTGATTTCTCTCACACATATACTATACAAATCATATTTTACATCATTGCCTTTTTAACCTTCTTTTCAAGCTGCACTGGACTGGTAATAACCGCAGTGATAGGATTTCACTCACTGTATCCACCTGTAGCAGTCAGACTAACACAAGACTCAACGACCTCTCAAATTTTGATGAGCTCTGGATAAAAATAGCTGAATGGCACCGTGGAGCTGTCAACTGTCAATATTGAGCTTCTGTGATTAAGTGTTTGAACGGCAGCGTCTTGCTGTCTCGCTCTGTGGTCAGCTGTAGGTCAGATGATATGGCTCAGATTCTTCACAGACACAACACCGTATAGATGTGCAGCACAAGCTTTCTTTTGTACAGTGTAGTGAAAAGCATCTGTTCTGGACATACAAGGGTCTCTTCAGAACACACTCCTGTATTTTGGTCCTGGTAAACCCTATGTTATGGGGACTTTTTTTGGTCCCCATGAGGAAAACAGCTTATAAATCATACTAAGTGATGTTTTTTTGAAAACGTAAAAATGCAGGATGTTTTCTGTTATGGGTAGGTATAGGGGTAGGGGATAGAATATACAGTTTGTATAGTATAAAAATGAGAAACCATGGCCCCGGTTCTGTTCATAATTTTTATGGACAGAATTTCTAGGTGCAGCCAGGGGCTGGAGAGTGTCTGGTTTGGGGACCACACGATTTCGTCTCTGCTTTTTGCAGATGATGTTGTCATGTTGGCCTCATCAGACCAGGACCTTCAGCGTGCACTGGGACGGTTTGCGGCAGAGTGTGAAGCGGCTGGGATGAGAATCAGCACCTCCGAGTCCGAGGCCATGGTTCTCATTCGGAAAAGGGTGGCTTGCCCGCTTCAGGTTGGTGGAGAGTTCCTGCCTCAAGTGGAGGAGTTCAAATATCTTGGGGTCTTGTTCACGAGTGAGGGAAGGATGGAACGGGAGATTGACAGACGGATCGGTGCAGCTTCTGCAGTAACGCGGTTGATGTACCGGTCTGTCATGGTGAAGAAGGAGCTGAGCTGTAAGACGAAGCTCTCGATTTACCGGTCGATCTAAGTTCCTACTCTAACCTATGGTCATGAGTTGTGGGTCATGACTGAAAGGATAAGATCCCGGATACAGGCAGCCGAAATGAGCTTTCTCCACAGGGTCGCTTGGCACTCCCTTAGAGATAGGGTGAGGAGCTCTGTCATTCGGGAGGAGCTCAGAGTAGAGCCGTTGCTCCTCCACATCGAGAGGAGCCAGCTGAGGTGGCTCGGGCATCTGTTCCAAATGCCTCCTGGATGCCTTCCCGGGGAGGTGTTCTGGCACGTCCCACCGGGAGGAGACCCTGGGGAAGACCTAGGACACGCTGGAGGGACTATGTCTCCGGCTGGCCTGGGAACGCCTCGGTATTCCCCTGGAAGAGCTGGAGGAAGTGTCTAGGGAGAGGGAAGTCTGGGCGTCTCTGCTTAGACTGTTGCCCCCGCGACCCGGCCCCGGATAAGCAGAAGAAGATGGATGGATGGATGGATGGATGGATGGATGGATGGATAGTATAAAAATCATTATGTCTATGGAAAGTCCCCATAAAACATGAAAACACAAAGGACCCTATTTTAACGATCTGAGCACATGGTCTGAAGCGCATGGCGCAGGTGCACTTAGGGCATGTCTGAATCCACTTTTGCTAGTTTAACGACGGAAAAAACGGTCAACGCGCCAGGCGCATGATCCAAAAGGGTTGTCCCAAACCTCTTAATGAGTCATGGGTGTGTTTTGGGGCGTAATGTGCAATAAACCAATCAGAGTCTCATCTCCCATTCTCTTCAAAAGCCAGTTGCGCTTGCACCATGGCGGATTCACTATTTACATGGCAGAATATAGACACCCTCAACCTGACGAGTTTAAATACATGTGTGTATTGCCACGATTGGTTAAATAAGTAACCAATTTCATTCGTCATTACTGCAAATAGGTAATTCTGATACATGCAATGACTATCCATTATGACATGTAGGCATTTTTATCTTTATGTAAACAATAATAATCTTTTACATTGTAATCCTTTTATTTTTATTGCACCATTGACTTTAGACCAGGTTTTTGTTGGTCAATGGCGCAGTCATTTTCAGTTTCCTCAAAATAGCAACGCACCAACAATGCACCTGAACACACCTCGTTTTCAGACCAGCACGCCCATGGGCGAACAGATGGGCGCGAGTGCGTTTGCTATTTCAACAACGTGGCGCTAGACATGAAAATGATAACTGCGTCAGGCTGAAACTAGCAAAAAACACTTGCGTCGCGCCTGGCCTCGCATTGCGCTGAGTGTATGATAGGGCCCCTAGTGTGTGTGTGTGTGTCTAGTTGTGGTGCTTTAAAACCTGACAGTTTATTTTCTGTCCTTGGGATAAAACAATGGATTTGTCCCTTGTTCTACATGCTCGAAATCAACCACACCATGTAAATGTGTGACCAAAGCAGTTCTACATTTCTCTGGCATTTTAAAAATAGCCTGCATCACAGACGCACCAAAATACACAAACAACAAAGGCTTTTCTTAAAGGCATGCTGGCATTTTATCATTCTGTCAGTTTTTAACATGGTGCATACATTATGTAACTCATGCAACTAGATAATCCATATTCTGCCAGCGGAGACCCAGTTTCTCTGGTCTCTGTAGGAGGAGGTGGAGTGCATGATTTTTGCATGACTTTGCTCAGAATGACACGTCTAGCTGGCATATGTCAAGTGTCACAGGCAGCTCAGCCTGTATTTCACAAGAGCAGCTAAAAAAAATAAATAAAAGACAAACACTGGGAATCCAGACTGACACCTACTAGCTGATAGTGATGGTTTGCACTGATAGAAAATGATAGAGAGAGAGAGAGAAAATGCAGTGGTCTTTCACTGTCATTCTTTCGAAAAAACGTTATTCGTGCAAATGCATTAAATTATCTAGGAGGGCTTCTCTTTTCTCTAAAAAGAAAATACCAAACCATAAGAAAGAGAAATCATGAACAAGATCTATTTAATATCTCAGTTGTTACTTCTAGATGGCAGTGAGATGAAATGGAGAGCAAAGGATTTTTTTTCTCCTGAAAAAAACCTCTCCTTTAAAGAAGTCTGACCAGTATGAAGTAAGATATCAGTACGAAGTCAGCCATTTCCTCAACCCAACCATATTGTGGACAATATAAATATTTATTTTGACAATATATACATTTATGAAGATACACACGCACACACATATATATACATATATATACAGTACAGATATATGTGTGTGTGTGTGTGTGTGTGTGTGTGTGTGTGCGCGCGTGTGTGCGTGCGCGTGTGGTCCTGGTAAACCCTACGTTATGAGGACAAAATGTTTTTTGGTCCCCATGAGGAAAAAAGCTTATAAATCAGACTAAATTGTGTTTTTGGAAAATTCAGAAAGTTTTCTGTGATTGGTAGGTAGGGGGATAGTATATATAGTTTGACAGTATAAAAATCATTATGTCTATGGAAAGTCCCCATAAAACACATATGAAAACACAATATGTGTGTGTGTGTGTGTGTGTGTGTGTGTGTGTGTGTGTGTGTGTGTGTGTGTGTGTGTGTATAACAATATTGAATAAAAAAACAATAATGAATCCGGGCATCACTTTTGGCCACTACTGTCTGTATAGCTATATTTGAAAATGCCATATGGGATGCTACTTGTTCTGTCTAAATATACCAGAATCTGTTTCATAACAGCTTCGATTGTATGCATGTGTTTACTGCTCAACAAGCATTAGGCTACTCTGACACTAAATATCCAGAAAAGTCAGAAGAGCGTGCAGTAAGTAGAGCCCATTCATCGCATATGCAGTGAATTAAGAGTGAATAAAAGTGCATTCTCTGTTATTAACCAAAACCATTCATCCGTTTATTCATCGTGTGTCTCTCAAAATGAGAGTTTGGAAGGCTTAAGACCTGCGGTTGCACACAACTACTAAATATTTCATAGTCAGACATTGACTTGTCAGGAACGGTCTCATCAGTTTAACATTTCGATCCCTTGTGTTGACACGCTCTGAGGATTTGTAGCTGGCTCTATCTCTATATTTGCCAGCATTAAGAGTTTTTCATTCAAGATTAAAAGTACTTTGATAATTTAATTCTTTGTTTGGAGGGCTTTGAATGCAATGATGAATTTACAAGAATCTTTTACAAGAAACTTTTTGTCGCATTCTACCATACTGTTCTTTCTATTTCTGCAGTGTATTGTACATATATACTGTGCACAGTATGCATGGAATTTCATTTTTAAATACACGCTTACGCTTGGTAAGAATAAACAAAGACGCACAAAATATGTAGGCCTAAATTTGCATAATATATAATATCAAATATTTAACAGTTTTAGGGTGTATAAAACCAATGTAGGGTTTTAAAATTTAAAAATAAAACATAAACAGCCAAATTAGATCCTCAAAGTTCCCGCTGTATGTCTGGTAAAGCCCTACTAATAGTGTCCCCTTTCCGCAGTGCCCTTCAAAGACGCAAAAACGCCACCTGTCTTCGCCCAAAGCCCTTTCTTTGTGTATTCAATCTGATTGAAGGCTCTCTGTGAGATCCTCCCTTAATTATACGGCAAATGAGCCATTACAATGCCATTAAAATGATGTTCTTTTTTCCCTCGCATTGACTAACTGTCTTCCCCTTTTTTCCCAGAGCTTTTATTAGCAATAAAATTCAATTTTGCGTTTCCAGGTTGCCAGCCTAAGGGGGTAAAAATGCATTACCCTAGACTGCGGGAAAGTGGGAGCTAATGATTCAGCTGCATACAATGGAAAAGGCTTTCCATCATTACTGCTGAATTATTAGCCTGATGCTATACAGTATCGTCCTGTCGGTGGAAGTGAGGGAATGCGCGTATATCTGTGAAATGAGAGCGCAGATGACTGAGCAGAACAAGTTAAAGTATGTGTGTCTGTGCTATTTTCAGGATGATTAATTGGTTACCAACTACAGTAGATCACAAGGGACCGAGTCAAACGTGTGTTTTGTTCTTCTGTTTTAACATTTATAATAAAGAGCAAGTTTAAGCTGGTCAGCCAGCGCATCTCCCAATCTGACCAGCTGAAATGTTACCAAAATACATTTTTGGTTGTTTTAACGTGCATTTGGGAACCAACCATCTTTTCATACTTGTAAAGAGAAGCGTTTATCAACAAAAGAGAAGCTTTAAAGGTGCAGTAAGCGATTTCACTGTTGAAAGTGGATCGGACCGAGCACCAAAACACACTTGTAGCCAATCAGCAGTAAGGGGTGTGTCTACTCATGAGGGGGGAGGTGCCTGTGCTGCATAGCGTGTTTGTGAATTTGGGGGCGGAGCCATCAAGATAGGGGTGTGATCCTATTGGCTAGGGGCATGTTTGTTTTTATTGATTTCAAATTTCAACAGCATTTCTTAGAAACTGCTAACTGCACCTTGTTTTCCGTCAAAATAATAATTTGATGCTGTAATATTAGAAAATGAATAAGCCATAATATTAGTATTGTAATTTTACAGTGGTAATGTAATATACACTCCTGGTCAAAAAAAAAAGGGCAAAAATGTCAAAATATATAGTGTTTTTTTTAATGGTCTTAACCATTTTAATCACAAATTACTGGTCAGGAAATTAGCAAGAATTGCACAAATACTGTAGATAAAGTAACTTAGCACAGAATAACTGTTAATGGCTTCAAACAGTTCACGAGTAGTTGAAAAATGTCTCCCAGTTCGTTTGAGTTTAATGTGAGACCAAATATTCACTATAGGGTTCAAATCTGGACTAAACATAAGTCTGTGGCTTCAAGAGTTAAGTACTGTGTGTTTTATATGCCATTTTATTATATCCATCACTTTCTTCTTAAAATACTTTTTTCTTTCTTTAAGAGGTTTTTATCAGTTCTGCCAATGTCCTGTATCGATGTAAACAAAGCAGTTATGTTAATGGCTTGAGCGTGTATAAAGTTAGGACACAAAGTTGTGAAGGAGCTGACACAATTACTCGAAGGCCTATGTGACACAGGTATTGAAAATCTATTGTCTTGATTTAGTTAGCAAACATAAACCACACTGCAGACATTGTGGATTCAGCACAAACATGCCCCCTCATTTCTGAGCTAATACTACAGGGCTCCTACACTTCTGACCACTGGATTTCCATGACTTTTCCATGACCTTTTCAGTTGCAAATGATTAGTGGATAAGAGCTTTTTACAAATAATTTCACAGAACTTGCTGGCCATATTTCCATTTATACACCAGTACCAATCTTTAGAGTAACTATAGCATCAATGGCCCCTTAACGGACAGACTAATCGCTCTCATCATGCTGGAGCAAGTGCTCGCAAAGACCATCTAGCCGGTTAAATATTTTAAAGCTGAAAAAGAATTAACACTCTCATTAAAAAGTTTGGTGTTGGTTGTATTTAAAAGAAGTGCTCACCAAGGCTGCATTTATTTGATCAAAAATACATTAAAACAACAATATTGTGAAACCATGATGCATTTTATATCTTTGAGGTTTAGGGTTAGCATTCACAACAGCCTTTATTTGAAATAGAAATGTTTTGTAACATTATAAATGTCTTCAATGTCACTTTTAAGCAATTCAATGCATCCTTGCTGAATAAAAGTATTAATTTAAAACCTTTGAAGTCACGCACTACTCACATTTCCTTCAGAAAATGGAAACAAATCCAGTTTATAGTAACGTATACTGTATTAGAGAAAGCTATGATCCTCTCTGCTCCTTTCGTAGAAGGGCTCTATAATGCAGTGTGCTGATGAAGCAGACCTGCAGCAAATGTGTGTCATCTACAAACAGCTGAGTAATGCTGGCCCCTGCCCTAAAACACCATAATGAGACACGGAGAGTGAGAGTGTGTTGGTGTAATGAAGTGTGATCTCAGTAATGAGACAAAGGTAATGTGTGTAGAGAGGTGGAGGGCTAGAGAGAGAGAGAGAGAGAGAAAGGTAGTGAGTGTGTGTGTTCCTGGTATACCCTACGTTATGAGGACGAAATGTGCCCACAAGATTAGTACAGTTTAGAATATACAGTTTGTACAGTATCATTATGTCTATTGAAAGTCCCCATAAAACATAGAAACCAGTATATGTGTGTGTGTGTAGCCAGGTAAACCCTACATTATTGTATGATAAAGATGGCAATATCTGAAATTCTTGTCCTTGTGGGGACATTTTTGGTCCCCATGAGGAAAACAGCTTATAAATCAAACCAAGTGATGTTTTTTTTTTTTGAAAATGTAAAAATGCAGAAAGTTTTCTGTGATGGGTAGGTTTAGGGGTAGGGTTAGTGTATGGGGACAGAATATACAGTTTGTACAGTATAAAAACCATCGTGTCTATGGAAAGTCCCCCATGAAACATGAAAACACACATCGTCCGTGTGTGTGTGTGTGTGTGTGTGTTTGTTTGTTTGTTTGTTTGTTTGTTTGTGTCTAGGGAACATTATGGTCAGCCTGCAGAGTCAAGTTCATGTTGGCAGTATGTTTACTCAAATCTTGTTTTCAATCCTGTACTCTGCCCATGTACACAATATTGAAATATTGTTCATAATATTCAATCAAAATCTAATGAAACAATATTATGTAGCTAAGACTAAATAATAATAAAAAAAAGGTGTAGAATTTACTTTTAAAAAAATTCACTCAGAAACTGCAAGTAAATTTCACAAATAATTACCAAAAACAGCAATTAACACATTGAATAATAATAACAATAATAATAATAATAATATTATTATTATTATTATATATCCATATTGATATATAATTACCCTAACCCTAATCTTTGTTTTATTTATAACTTATAAAAAATGTATAAAAAAATCTTTTTTTACAGTGTACTGTGGGGGGTGAATAGCAAAAATAATATGAAAATAATAATCAATAATTATCCTCAATTTTTATTGGTCTTAAGAATAGCAAAACCTAATATACCCAATTAATCCGCAATCCAATTCAATCCTAATGGATAAAATGAAGCCCTGCCCTAAATTATTTCCTTCTAAATATTTAAAATACGGCATATTAAAAATGTTAAAAGTGTTAGCAATGCTTTTTCCTGCTGTCCTCAACTACATGAGAATCCAAATTGTGGGTGGTTGATTCATCCCCACAAGCATCCATTAATAACTCT
The DNA here is from genome assembly GCA_039654105.1 of Coreius guichenoti. NCBI lineage: Eukaryota > Metazoa > Chordata > Actinopteri > Cypriniformes > Gobionidae > Coreius > Coreius guichenoti. The sequence goes on from CM077169.1 coordinate 7,355,461, forward strand.
GTTCCAGAAGTAAACATGCCCACACTCAAAAACAACCTTCTGTCCATATGCTTCTCTTGCAGTCATCTCTCCAGAAATGATTCTGTCCACTCTAATTTATAACCAATCCTCCTTTGAGGTTTTACACATCAATATGTTTGTTTGGACTAGAGTAAAGGCCCAGAAGAAAAGGTCTCAAATCTCAGTTATATCAGTAGGCCTATATTATTTGTGGACTTTCTGCAGGGTGACTTTGGACATATTAACCCAAACAAACATCTCTGTTCTTGTCTTTGGATATGAACAAATTCAGACGAAAAACACTAAATCGCATTGCTCATGTTGAAATATGATCTGGAGCAGAACTGCACACACTCCACACGGCTGACTCAGGTGCCCTTGAGCAGAGCATGTGTTAGAAGTCATGTTCTCCATCAACACATCTGGTATGAAATACTCCTTTTTGCCTAAAATCTAGATTAAGCTTCCTACCTCCAATTTGTACACATAATTATGATGAGAGGAAACATGAGCAACACCAGAACAGCATAACACACGGCCTCTAGCAACACCTAGACATGGTATCAGCTTTCTTATAAATCAAGCCAGAGACTCCTAATTATCATACAGGGAATTCGAGTTTTGACATTATCTTTGGAGCATTTGGAGGAATAAAAATAGCACTAGCTATGTTTCCATCCAAAGTTGTGAATTTAACTTATGTGCAATATTGTAATATTGCATCAAAACGTTTGCAAAAAAAAAAAAAAAAACATTTAGTCCTGGTCTGCTTAGTGTTCACGTTGGCATTTTAACACCAAAACTAAAGATACTGAACTTAAAGTCCTAGGGATATGTTCACAACCTGATTGGTCTGCTCTTATTTCGCAACAGAACTTCTCGAACATCCAAAACAATGCTGTGTGCTGGGCTAAATGTGCTCGTTGTATCTGCGTAGCCTATTATGATGATATTTTGACCAGTTGAGAACTCGTAAAGAGCTTATAAAATGTGTAAAAGAGTCAAAACAGCATCAGGAATCCCCCCGTCACACACACAAACGAAGATCTGCTGCGAAGAGACGCGGTTCTGATGCCTGAACCGAACTGTGATGGGCAACATCGCGACTATGACAAGAAAAAACAGGTATGCTTGAGCATTCTGTCCTCTTTAGGGTCGCATCTTGTGACATCATGTCCTGTTTTTGGTTTGTTTACATGTCTTTGGTACGTGTTGCGTTATTTCATTCGAATCGCACCAGAGTTCGCTTGGACATGAACCGAGAGACATCTTTTTAGTGGTCTCAGTCCGCTTGTTTGGTGCGCTCCAGGCAGCGTTCACACTTATTCAAATGAACCGTGCTAACAGAGCAATCGCACCAGGGTTCGTTTTAATCGGACCAAACATGACAAGTGTGAACACACCCTAAATCTTCACTTCCTGGCGCAAAATATCTGTAATAAAAATGGAAGTTTTTAGAAGATTTTTTCTTCTGTATTGTACATCATAAATTACTTGCGCTTTGCATTTCAGAATGACAAACCAACATTTGAGATGCTGTGCTATGAAATTGGTCCACTGGTTAGTCCAGTTATCCAGTCACATACTTTGTTGAGGCAAAGTCATGTGAGCTTTTTGTATGGCATTGAGGGATTTATTTAGTAAATGTGTTTCCATTGTACTTTAGGCACGTCTTATGGGAATATAAAAAGTTATCCGGCTCGGTTTAGTGCATATGTTTTTTATGCACGTTTTTAGAATTTATGCACATCTTGGTGTCTCCATTCAGTGTTTTTAAGTGATATCCCAAAATTTGCATAAGGTGGATGGAAACATATCTACTGTCATTAGGAATGTGCCCAAAGCCGAATACTATGCTCAGAAAGGAAATGACGCTTTCTACGCATTCTATGGGGAAAAAAATATAATGCTTTCGCGTTCTCTCGCAATTATATAGTTGGGTAATTTTATTGTATATAATTTGCAGGCATCAAGGAGCCGCTATCAGAATGCTTGCTTTTCACTTTCAAGTTCGAATTCACGGTTCCTCTGTGTATAGGAAGTGGCAGTACTGACCACACATTTTAGATAAGATGATGATCAATGACACTCAGGATCTGTTGTGCACCAAATCCTCCGCTATCATCCTGTCAGTCATCTCTCCTTACTATCTTCATCTGATAAGTGAAATCTGATGTACTGTTATGTAACCGACTACCATAAAAAAGCCTAACTATGTCCCTTTAGGGGCTCCATAGAACGCGTTGCACATTTTCTGTGCCTTTCCGAATTCAGATTTAAGCTTCGGGCCCAAACATATCCCTAACATCCCTAATCTTATTGTCAACATTTAACTCATTTATGTCTAAGAAATTAATGTGGATAGAATATACAAGATTATTTAGTCTTTGAGAAATGTTCATAATGAGTTCATATTGAAATCACCTTGGCATTTTGGAATGTTTCCTGTTAGAGACATTGCTGAGATCTTCTCTGAAAGGAGACACATTACACTTCTTTAGAGGAAAAAAAAACTGACAAAGACTTATTCTCCATTTAATCTGTTTGACGTCTAGAAGAAACAACTAAGATGTTCAAGAGATCTCGTTTGTGATTTCTTTATGGCAAAAAACAAGATTTTCCCATTCTTCAGTTCCTTACCCAGCTGTTTCAACAAAGCAACAATTCTGACTTTGTCAAAACGGCTCAATGGCAGGCTAACTATTCTAGCATATCTCACACTATCATGCCAAGTTATCCAGTTGAGCAAGTAAGCCACGTTTAAAAATAAAGACACACAACACTGCTCTACAACTACAAAATATAGTTTTGAGAAATCCGATTTTTCAGACAACATCTTATGACAGAAGAGTTTGGCTCAAATATGCTCGGATTCAGAGGAAACTGATATAAAATCAATCAAAATTCCAAAAATGTTTGAAGCCATTTTTCTCCTGGTAGACTGGGTTTTTCTCAGCTGTAAAAAACTGATTCAGCTGTTTGTTCAAATCTATTCAAATATTCAGATCCAAAATAAAATGCAACAAATATGTAAATCAATGAGATTTGGACATTCTAACAACCTTGCAAAGTGTTTGAGTAGTTTTTCTGTCCTCACTAGCTATGTTTCCATCACCGTTTTTATGCGAACTTTGAAGTATCGCATCAGAAACGAGTGATGGAAACGGCAAATTTGGCAAAAAAATCCCTTAATTCGCTTGAGGTGTTTTTTGACGAATGTTTTTTGTTAATGCGAATAATGGGAGATGGAATAAATTCTGACGTAGCGAACATTAAACCCACGTGACTGATCGTCTGTTTCCCCTGATGGGGACATTCTAAAACGCTTAATGTACTAAGAAAGTGATATTAAAAGACCAAACTCAGTAAACAAAATACTAATAAAGCATACTATGTGCAGAAAAGCAGATGAGCCCAGAATATGACGAAAGAATGCAAATTTGTGTTCAGGGTGAGAGAAATTGTTAGAATAGTACTCCCTCTTATGACAATCTAAGAGTGAGTACAGATTTTGTTTTTGCAAATCACTAAACCTGCCTGTGTTTTATTAATAATGTATAATGTTTTCTTGTCTTTTTTATAACTGTTGGTCCATTAAGCCTCATTATAAGCGTTTTCTTGGTTTTCTAAGGGAGGAAACGCTTAATGTGTAATTAAACGCGTTTTGTTCATATTCCGGACTCATCTGTTTTGTGAAATGCTGCAGCAAAACAACAAAATCAAAGCCAATCGGAACAAATGTGATGTTTAAAATAAAGCTGAAATGCAGCTTGATTTTGAACCAGTGACATTTTGGGCGGAGCTCCACAGCACTGTAACAAAAATAGAAACCAAGTGACCTATAAAACTTGTCTGATTAGAGCAAAAACTATATCGGCATGCAAGAGATTTATTATTTGTCACTTTACAGCTTCATGCCTGGCTAGGACAAGGTGTAAGAATGCTCAAAAAGAGACTTGAGAAAAAAATGTGCACAACTAGTCAAAGGCAACAGCTAGTGATCTGTGTTAGCAGTCTAGAGATCCCCTGGTTGTGCGGTTGAGGATGTTGCTTTGCTGACACTGATGCACAGATAAGCCAAACACTGTTATCATCCGTAGATTCTAGCTCAGCCCTCACTGATCTATTTCACTTTACCAGCCGTAAACACCCTGGAGGCAAATTGACCTGAAAAAGAAAACTCCTTTCATCTCTTCTCAGTTTTCTGCACAGGCTGCAGGGTGCATTAAGTCCAGGCTGTGCTTTTCCGCCTTATTTTGCCGCAGTTGCGGTGCCCCAAGTTTGAAATGTTACAATTGGAGCCTTACTGTGTGTGTGATATTTCAAATGTATTTGTCTGCACAATGGATATGGTGTTTACTGAGGCAAAACCTTAAAGTTTAAGTATCAAGTCACCTCTATTTATATAGCTCTTTATACAATACAGATTGTTTCAAAGCAGCTTTACAGTGATAACAGGAAAATGATGCATTTGGGCTGTTGTTCAGCTGAAGTCAGTTCAGTGTTGATTGAGTTCCGTTGGAAGATCATCAATTATTAAATTAGTTAATTTCATCTATAAAGCAGTTCTGCAAAAATTTATGTTATCGTCCAGCTCAGTTCAGTTCTCATGCAGCATCAGTACAGTCAGATCAGTAATATTGTTGAATATTAAGTGTCCCCAACTAAGCAAGCCAAAGATGACAGTGGCAAGGAACCCAAACTCCATCAGATGACAGAATGGAGAAAAAAAAAACCTTGGGAGAAACCAGGCTCAAACTTATGGCAAACCATTTGTGCAACAGATGTGAATGATGCCTCAAATCACACAGCATGTTGAGATGACGTCTGATACTTTTTTTAAGCAATCAGATTTACGATTTGTGCCTGACAGATGATAAAACTGGGACCAGAATTTCATAGAAACAGCCTGGAATCTTTTTGAAAAACAGCAACCACCCAGAACATCCTAACAACATGCTGGCAACCACTCAGAACACCAGAATTGTTCGACAGGCTCAACATTTTTTTTGTAATATTGGTAACACTTTATTTCCTAATTTTCTACTAACTATAAGTAACTATGCAAAAAATACCAGTCATTAGAGTATCAGTAGACTGTCTGCTTAATATCTGCTAACACTTTATTTTTATGCTCTCCCAACAGACATTCGACTAACTATAAGTAACTTTGCAACTACATGTCAGCTTATTTTACTAACCCTAACCTAACAGTCTACTAATACTCTAAATGAGTTAGTTGAAACTTATAGTTAGTAGAATGTCTAAAGTGGACCACACACACGTGTACACGTGCGCGTGTAAACCTCACTCCCCTGGCCTCAAGAGGCGTACTAGCGACTGACGCTAGAGGCTGTGGTCTTTAGCGTCCTTGTTAGCGCGCCCGCCTCCCACACCAGAGACGCCAGTTCGAATCCTGCCTGGAGTGGGTCGAGTAGGACCGGTTACATTTGGTGCCGTGACCCAGATGGGAGTGAGGTTTAACGGAGTGAGTGTAATGTAGGCTAGTAAGAGCTGTGCGTGTAAACCTCACTCCCCTGGCCTTTAAGAGGCGCATTACAGGCTGTGAGCGTCTTTAGAGTCTTTAGCGTCCTTGTTAGCGTGCCCGCCTCCCACGCCAGAGACGCCAGTTCGAATCCTGCCTGGAGTGGGTCGAGTAGGACCAGTTACACACACACACACATATATATTCACAATTATATTACTGTAGATGTTTTACAGTGGCTGTTCAGTTCTGCAGGGACACCAAATGTGAGGAAGCAGGGTGGTCATTGCTTGTTGAACGACTGTCACTGTGATCAATGAAAGGAAAAAAGTGGTTGTAAGGGAATGGAGAGAGGGCAGAAAGGGTGTAAACGGGGATAAGACAACGATAAAGAGTTTAAAAGCCATACAGTGAGAAGGTGAGGGAGAACGAGGACAACAGTGAGAGGAAGGGAGAAACAAATGGCCGTGTGAAAATACCCTCCTTCCTATGCTGGAATATGGCATGGAGGCAGCAGGCAGGCTTAGAGTCCCAACACTTGAATTCAATCAGCCTGCACGCTGAATCCCTTCCAGAGAGGGATGTGAGAGGCACAACCATCTGTCTCTGCTCTGATGTTTCTGCCGTCCACGCTGTAAGCCAGCAATTACAAGGCAAAGCGGCAAGCTGGCCTGGGCCGACATAGAAGCATGGACGAGCCGCCCCCACCTTTCTTCTCTTATCCCTTTAACAGGCCTCTCAACCATTCAGTAGAACTCACTTTGAGTTAAGAAATCCTGTCATGAAAACTTCTGTATTTAACTCAACCTGTTTGAGGCATCTCTACTATTAAAAAGTGATACACTATCGTTCCAACACTTGGGTTTGGTAAGATTTTTTTTATGTTTTTGAAAGAAGACTCTGTTAAACTTTATTTTAAGGTGTTGTTGTTACAGTGTAATTGTATATTTAAGTACTGAGTAATATTAATTAACAACATGTACAAACCCGATTCCAAAAAAGTTGGGACACTGTACAAATTGTGAATAAAAACAGAATGCAATGATGTGGAAGTCTCAAATTTCAATATTTTATTCAGAATACAACATAGATGACATATCAAATGTTTAAACTGAGAAAATGTATTATTTTAAGGGAAAAATAAGTTGATTTTAAATTTCATGGCATCAACACATCTCAAAAAAGTTGGGACAAGGCCATGTTTACCACTGTGTGGCATCCCCTCTTCTTTTTATAACAGTCTGCAAACGTCTGGGGACTGAGGAGACAAGTTGCTCAAGTTTAGGAATAGGAATGTTGTCCCATTCTTGTCTAATACAGGCTTCTAGTTGCTCAACTGTCTTAGGTCTTCTTTGTCGCATCTTCCTCTTTATGATGCGCCAAATGTTTTCTATGGGTGAAAGATCTGGACTGCAGGCTGGCCATTTCAGTACCCGGATCCTTCTTCTATGCAGCCATGATGTTGTAATTGATCCAGTATGTGGTCTGGCATTGTCATGTTGGAAAATGCAAGGTCTTCCCTGAAAGAGACGACGTCTGGATGGGAGCATATGTTGTTCTAGAACTTGGATATACCTTTCAGCATTGATGGTGCCTTTCCAGATGTGTAAGCTGCCCATGCCACACGCACTCATGCAACCCCATACCATCAGAGATGCAGGCTTCTGAACTGAGCGCTTGGGTTGTCCTTGTCCTCTTTAGTCTGGATGACATGGCGTCCCAGTTTTCCAAAAAGAACTTCAAATTTTGATTCGTCTGACCACAGAACAGTTTTCCACTTTGCCACAGTCCATTTTAAATGAGCCTTGGCCCAGAGAAAACGCCTGCGCTTCTGGATCATGTTTAGATATGGCTTCTTTTTTGACCTATAGAGTTTTTGCCGGCAACGGCGAATGGCACAGTGGATTGTGTTCACCGACAATGTTTTCTGGAAGTATTACTGAGCCCATGTTGTGATTTCCATTACAGTAGCATTCCTGTATGTGATGCAGTGCCGTCTAAGGGCCCGAAGATCACGGGCATCCAGTATGGTTTTCCGGCCTTGACCCTTACGCACAGATTGTTCCAGATTCTCTGAATCTTTGGATGATATTATGCACTGTAGATGATGATAACTTCAAATTCTTTGAAATTTTTCTCTGAGAAACTCCTTTCTGATATTGCTCCACTATTTTTCGCCGCAGCATTGGGGGAATTGGTGATCCTCTGCCCATCTTGACTTCTGAGAGACACTGCCACTCTGAGAGGCTCTTTTTATACCCAATCATGTTGCCAGTTGACCTAATAAGTTGCAAATTGGTCCTCCAGCTGTTCCTTATATGTACATTTAACTTTTCCGGTCTCTTATTGCTACCTGTCCCAACTTTTTTGGAATGTGTAGCTCTCATGAAATCCAAAATGAGCCAATATTTGGCATGACATTTCAAAATGTCTCACTTTCAACATTTGATATGTTATCTATATTCTATTGTGAATAAAATATAAGTTTATGAGATTTGTAAATTATTGCATTCCTTTTTTATTCACAATTTGTACAGTGTCCCAACTTTTTTGGAATCGGGTTTGTACTTACTATAGGGTTAAGATTTGGTTGAGGCTTAGTTGCATGTAATTATGCATCATTTACTGTTATTACTATGGTAAGTACATGTAACATATGTAACAAGGACACTGTAAAATAAAGTGTTACCGAAGACTCTTATCAAGACTCTTACTCTTTGCTGCCAAAAAAGCACATTTTTTTGTTTCATCTGACCATAGAACCCGTCTCATTTGAAGTTCCAGTAGTGTCAGTTACTTTTCAAACGTTCTATGGACAGATGAAACAAACAAAAAAGAGCTTTTTTGGCAGCAAACACTTAAGATGGGTTTGGTGCATACAGGGATAAAAAAAGCCCATGTGTAAAATGAAATACTCTGCTGTATCTTTAATGCTGTGGGCCTAATTTTCTGCCAGAGGTCCTGGACATCTTGTTCAGATACATGGCATCATGGATTCGATCAAATACCAACAGATAAAAAATCAAAACCTGACAGTCTGTGCTAGAAATCTTATAATGGGCCATGTTTGGATCTTCCAACAGGACAGTGATCCAAAAACAAACATCAAAATCAAAACAAAAATGGGTCACTGAGCACAAAACCTGCACAACACCTGCAATGGCCATCCCAGTCCCTGACCTGAACCCTATAGAAAATGAGTGGGCTGAACTGAAGAGAAGAAGTGCCAACATGGATCTGGGAATCTGAAGGATCTGGAGAGATTCTGTATGGAGGAATGGTCTCTGATCAAACTCAAACTCATCAGGCATTATAGAAGAAGACTCAGAGCTGTTATCTTGGCAAAAGGAGGTTGCAAAAAGTATTTAATAAAAGGGGGCAAATAATTGTTCTGGAGAAAAACATTTATTTCATAATGTGATTTCCCCCTCACTTTCAATTCCTTTACTTCAATGAAAGGTTAGATTTTTGCTAATATTTTAAATAAAATATCAAAAGGATTAACAATGCAGATTATTTATTTTTTTTACAGCCATCTTTGATAATATTTAACAAGGGGGCAAACACTTTTTCACACCACTGTATATATTGTATGAGGATGTTCAGACTGGAAAACAAGACAAAATACTGATAAAGAAAATGCCAAACTTAAGAGCGGATTGTAGTATGAAAGAAGTCTGGCTTGTGGAAGAGAACTGCTACTGATCACATACAATTTGCATCTTTGCATGCTTCCAGTCACACTTATTATAGGATAATGCATTTCTCATAGCTGTTTGTCTTCTAATAAACTACCTTCTGAGAGCAGCTCACATTTTTCACATCTCATGCAACGCATCTGCAAATGTCATTCTGTGCAAAGTTCTGGTTGCAAATCCAAAGGGAAAACACTAGAGTGAAAATGGTGTCTTCTCCTCCCGAGTCGTGACCTAGCTACAGTGGTAAACAGCAGTTGCTAGTACTGGCGGTGGTACTCACAATGATGATGCAAAGTACCGTGGTTTGGACGCAAAAGTACAATGTGAAAAAAGTCCTGTGGGTGCAAAGGGAGGAACAGAACTCTGGTTCAGACCAAAACAAGAGCGAAATACAGCAACTTGAGTAGCTGTGCTCTTTTCCTTTCACCTCGTTCAAAACACAGTTCCATCTCAGAGTCATCTCTTGGGATAGTTTTGGTCTTTGAGATGGGACGTGTTTCTGACTAAACCCTAAGAAAACAAGGACAGAAATTTGCACTTTTTGTAATAAGGGCACTTCAGAGAGGCTGCGTAGAGGCTGAGCGTGTGAACGCCTCTGCTAAAGAAAAGAAAAGCATATGCATTATTTACTACCTGTCTGTGTTCCTCTGCTCTTCACTGCTCAGGCAAACCTCAAGGCCCACAGCAGAGAATTGAGTGTGATGAGAAAGAGATGAGGCTTGAGCAAGGCCTCTTCTGAGCCCTTGTTTCATTCTAATGTCATTTTTAATGCAAGTCTGTCTATTTGGCCGCCATCTTGCATGCTATTTTAAAGAGGCTAAATGTAGAATTCCCTTGTTATTAGTGACACCGATGACCATTAAGTGAATTACACCCAGCAACTTATTGCATGTGCTCGCACTTGTGCACACGTAACATATAAGAGACTGAACGTGATTGATTCAACGCCCCGATCTAGTTGCAGTGAAGTTCTTTGTCGTTTTTTGCATAGAAGTAAAAAAAGTTGGAAATACGTTTGCAGCAATATACTGTTAATGAACATCATAAGAACATAAGAAATTCAAAGTTTAAGCAAGCAGCATTTTGCACTATATGTTAATTGCTCTGAACTTGAAGTTTAAGTAAGTTAACTCATACATTTAACTTAAAATGATCATGTAATCTCAACTTAAATATTTTTAGTAGTGGAAACATAACTATATATAACTAGCTAATAAAGTAAATGCTAAATTGGTAACACAAAGCTTTGATTAACAGCAATTGCTGGATGAGTACAACAAAATAGAACATTTAACATATATATGTTGTCAAACTAAGCTCATGCTCCTCTCATCACCGTCAACCCCCCAAAAAACCCAACATAACAAACTCTTCTAAATTAGCATTAGCATTAAACAGTACTAAATCTCCCACTTAACATTAATTTTGCCCAATAAAACATTATATAATATTATTATATAATTTTAGCATTTACTCTCCTCTTCGAATGCCATGGCAAAGTATGCTGGGAAATAGAAATTAAATTTCAGTTAAATTTAAGTTTGTCTAAATTAAAAGATACAAGTTCATTAAACTCAAAACAATGAAACAATTATGATTACTTCAAATGTGTCAGTTTCATGAACTCAAAAGAAAAAGAAAGTTCTAAATACTCAAAGTTAATTTGTTTGAACTAATTTGTTCAATTTAAGTTCGCCCTACTCAAACCAATTAATTATTTTGAGCATTAGGGTTGACAGTGCACTGCTGAGAGTGACGTTTACATGAATATGTAAATATGTGCTGCAAGCTTTCCTCTCAGTAACAAAATAAACAAAACAAAAACAACAGTGTTGAGATGTGTCAAAAAAAACGGAAGAGAGGCTCTTGGCAGCACAGGTAAACATCACATCCTTTAAATTTTCCCAGTAAAAATGCCCTGAGTCCTTCACATAAAAATAAGTCTTTCACAGACATCCTAGGAAGTCAGGGGAAGTCTCGTTTTTTTTGTTGGGGTTTTTTTGTTGAAGTTTCATTACAAGCTTTTCACACTTCTTACATATAGCATATTATTATGCATTAATATGTGCTTTATAAGTACTAATAAACAGCCAATATCCTAGTGATATGCATGCCAATAAGCAACTACTTTATAGTGAAAATGGGACCTTAAACTAAAGTGTTACTGTATCAATATAACAATATCAGGTCAAATCACCAATAAAATCAAACAAAAAGTGACAACACTTGGAATGCCCACAAGCAACTTCCCAGTACAGAGACTAGCGACATGCAGCGATAAAGTCGTCAATGGTGTAAATGGTTAGGTGCAATTTGCATGACCAACCGTGCCTTTAACAAAAAAGATCACACTGACAGCGAAACAGCAACTTAAAGTCATTCATTTTCAACGAATACTACAGCGGGTGTTGGCGACTTGACAAATTTTCAAGTGCAACTTTATGCAAATAAGAGCAACTTGTCTCATATGATTAGTTTGCTGTGAGTCGAAGTGCAGACAAGATGCTAACGTTAATGTAATCAACTTTACTCTTCTATATGATTTGTCTCTGCCCAGTGCAGATACATCATTACAAAATCATTGTCATTGTGAAGTGACTTTGATTCATGCATTGATAATCGTTCATCTTAATCATGATGTGATGCATTATGCACTGCTGCAATTTAACTACAAGCACTTTCCCTTGTAGAATGTTAAAGGGATATTTGAATACAAGTTAAGCTTAATCAACAGTATTTGTGGCATAATGTTGAATAACACACACACACACAAAAATTGGGCTCACCCCTTATGTTTATAAAAAAAATGCAAAAATCGAGATTGCAGTGAGAAACTTACAATGGAAGTGAATAGGGAGGATTTTTGAAAGATTTAAAAGCAGAAATTGTTGCTAAATGAATAAAATGTAAATAATACAATTTAAAGCTTATGATTTTATAAAAAACACTTAAATTTGTTAAAACCTTTGCATTATTTGAGCTTAAGGGCCCTATTTTAACGATCTGAGCGCATGGTCTGAAGCGCATGGCGCAGGTGCACTTAGAGCGTGTCCGAATCCACTTTTGCTAGTTTAACGATGGAAAAAAACGGTTGGCGCGCCAGGCGCATGGTCCAAAAGGGTTGTACCTAGTCTCTTAATGAGACATGTGTGTGTTTTGGGCGTAACAAGAAATAAACCAATCAGAGTCTCATCTCCCATTCCCTTTAAAAGCCAGTTGCGCTTGCACCATGGCGGATTCGCTATTTACATGGCGGAATTTGCAAGCGGAAAGATCGAACGCTTCTCCAGAGAGGAATCTTTTATTTTTAATATTTAAAAATGTGCGTGCTGCTGTGTGTGTAATAATCAGAGTGTACGTGCGTTGTGCACCCGCCTATAGGTGCATATTACTAACGCGCCCTTTAAATAACACAAAAAATACTGCGCTATTGACTTTAGACCAGGTTTTTGTTGGTCAATGGCGCAGTCGTTTTCAGTTGCCTCAAAATAGCAACGCACCAACAATGCACCTGAACACACCTCCTTTTTCAGACCAGAACGCCCATGGGCGAACAGATGGGTGTGATGTGAAAATGATAACTGCATCGGGCTAAAACTAGCAAAAAAACACTTGCATCGCGCCTGGCATTGCGCCGGGTGTATGATAGGGCTCCTAAAGTTGTTCTTCTCACAATTTTAAAGTCGCCATGAAATCCATTCTTATTTTTTATGTAATATTGCAGTGTTTATTATAAATTATTTATCTGTGCACTTCATTATTTTTTTTATTTATGTGCCCTCATAATCTTTATTCAGAAACGTTAACCTTCCCTCCCCCCTCGAAACGACTTCTCTTCTTGTCATGTGCTATGGCGAGAGGGCGGGGCTATTGCGGTCAATCTAGTTTCTGCCTCCATTTTGTTAGCAACGGCCATCTTCCAATGATCTAATCAATTCCCGAAGGACCAAAGCAAGCCCTGTCCTACATTTTTTCTCATTTCAGTTTCACTTGGATATACACTCACCTAAAGGATTATTAGGAACACCATACTAATACTGTGTTTGACCCCCTTTCGCCTTTAGAACTGCCTTAATTCTACGTGGCATTGATTCAACAAGGTGCTGAAAGCATTCTTTAGAAATGTTGGCCCATATTGATAGGATAGCATCTTGCAGTTGATGGAGATTTGTGGGATGCACATCCAGGGCACGAAGCTCCCGTTCCACCACATCCCAAAGATGCTCTATTGGGTTGAGATCTGGTGACTGTGGGGGCCATTTTAGTACAGTGAACTCATTGTCATGTTCAAGAAACCAATTTGAAATGATTCGAGCTTTGTGACATGGTGCATTATCCTGCTGGAAGTAGCCATCAGAGGATGGGTACATGGTGGCCATAAAGGGATGGACATGGTCAGAAACAATGCTCAGGTAGGCCGTGGCATTTAAACGATGCCCAATTGGCACTAAGGGGCCTAAAGTGTGCCAAGAAAACATCCCCCACACCATTACACCACCACCACAAGCCTGCACAGTGGTAACAAGGCATGATGGATCCATGTTCTCATTCTGTTTACGCCAAATTCTGACTCTACCATCTGAATGTCTCAACAGAAATCAAGACTCATCAGACCAGGCAACATTTTTCCAGTCTTCAACTGTCCAATTTTGGTAAGCTCGTGCAAATTGTAGCCTCTTTTTCCTATTTGTAGTGGAGATGAGTGGTACCCGGTGGGGTCTTCTGCTGTTGTAGCCCATCCGCCTCAAGGTTGTGCGTGTTGTGGCTTCACAAATGCTTTGCTGCATACCTCGGCTGTAACGAGTGGTTATTTCAGTCAAAGTTGCTCTTCTATCAGCTTGAATCAGTCGGCCCATTCTCCTCTGACCTCTAGCATCAACAAGGCATTTTCGCCCACAGGACTGCCGCATACTGGATGTTTTTCCCTTTTCACACCATTCTTTGTAAACTCTAGAAATGGTTGTGCGTGAAAATCCCAGTAACTGAGCAGATTGTGAAATACTCAGACCGGCCCGTCTGGCACCAACAACCATGCCACGCTCAAAATTGCTTAAATCACCTTTCTTTCCCATTCTGACATTCAGTTTGGAGTTCAGGAGATTGTCTTGACCAGGACCACACCCCTAAATGCATTGAAGCAACTGCCATGTGATTGGTTGATTAGATAATTGCATTAATGAGAAATTGAACAGGTGTTCCTAATAATCCTTTAGGTGAGTGTACGTCACAATAGGGAAAAAAATAACAATCGCAATTTCCGTTTCATGCCGACTTTAACATTTATGATAAATGTTACAAAAAAAGTTGTAATTGGAAATAACTTACACAGAAAAGATTAGTATGTGATTTCCCCCCCACATTAAATATATTATGATACTACTAGGCTACATGGTACTAATAGTATGGTATGGTTTTCAATCTTGTGGCTATACTATCAAAACAGTATTTTAATGATAACGAATTGGCCCCATTCACTTCCATTGTAAGTGCCTCACTGTAACCCAGAACTTTTGCTTTATATTTTCAAGAAAATAAAACAGGAGACGAGCTGAAATCATTTGTTGTGGTAACTGAGCTGTAGATTGAGCTTAATTTATATTGAAAAAGGACTATTCCTTTTATTTTTAACATCAAGAAAATGGATTCCTTGCCAAATTACACTGACATATTTTCACTGCTGATTCTCATCATGCCGCTTGTATTGCAATTCCTCCCATTAATTTCTCTACGAGTGGCCCGTCTCCTCAAAGTGCTGCTGATCTCTCTCCACTCTCCACTCTCCTTCACATCTGTCTCTTGAATCTCCAGCTAAACAATCAGCTTGTTTCTGAATCTAGTGCCCTTCTCCCAAGCATATTTCCTCCTCCTCCTCTCTCTGTCTCTCTTTTTCCCTGATGAAGTGGTCGTCCTCTATCAGTCCCCTCAATGAATCACTCACCCTTTTCTCTTAAAGGTCATATCTGCAGCGCGGAAAGCTGATAAGCTGTGTGTTTGTCTCAGCTGTGACAGTGAAACAGAGGTGGAGGCAGATGTGCGCTCTGATAGGTCCATGCTGTGAGGGATGAGCACGTTCGAGAGGGACTGCGTTACGGGGGTGGCCATCAGATAAGCGGCACGATATGCTGGCGAGGCAGACTGGTTAGGGATATAAGCATTCGGGGATAATACCGGCTTGCTTGACTATCTGCACTCTGTCTGTGGCATTTCCAAAGCAAGTGGGAAAAAAGAAAAGTCACCCGGAAATGTGGTTAGCGCATGTGCTGCAGACATAAGCTGCGGTGCTCCTGCATGGAAGATTTTTTTTTTTTGAAGCAAGTTAATTCGGCAAGGGTGCATTAAATTGATCAAAAGTGATAGTAAGGACATTCATAATGTTACAAAAAATGTTTATTTCAAATAAATGCTGTTCTTTTGAACTTTCTATTCATCAAAGAATCCTGAAAAAATATGTAAATTGCTTTCCACAAAAAAATATTAAGCAACACAACTGTTTAAAACACTGTTAGTAATAAGAAATATTTCTTGAGTATCAAATCAGCATATTAGAATTGATTTCTGAAGGATCATGTGACACTGAAGACTGGAGCAATGATGCTGAAAATTCAAAAATTTTAGAGTTGTACACTGTATCATCCTGAAAAGCTTTGTCTAGTGATATTGACCAGATGACTGCAAATTATTCCAATTATTACACCACTTTTTGCCAAGAAAATAAATAAATAAATAACATGGTCAAAAAATATTGATTTGAGGTAAAATTATCTTATAATGTGAGAAGAGGGAAAAAAGACCAGGAATTGCTATGAGAGTCAAATTCCTTGTATGTTTAACTGCTAATGAAACATGAAGCACTTTGGCTGTTTACACTGCAAGTCTTAATGCACAGATCTGATCTTTTAACCATATCCGTTTTTTTTTTAATTATTTCCGCCTGTTTACATTCACTTTAGAGACGAGTGGTATCCGATATCTGTGTTTACGTTAATCCCTGCCCAAAACGTTTCTGTTGGTGACCGCTTTACTATGCGACATGGCTGAACCTCAGGTTTTGAATTGCCGTACTAAAATTATTTTATAATTCACGTTGGGTGGCCATGATTATTATATAAGTTAAAAGAGTACATGGATGCTTGCAGCGCAAAATCTGACGGAACGGATAGGCTATAGACCGGAAAATAATGGTAATTTTCGTTTGTTATTTTAGTATGCTCCTGAATATTTCTGTGTGTGCGCAATTTAACTATAAAGTTTCCACCTCAGCAAAAAAAAAAGCTGTGAGTTTTAGTGCAAGCGTATACAGGTACGTCTGGTCCATAATACTACATTAAAATGCCGCACTTGCATTGCATTGCATTGTGGTGGCTTGGAATTCCAAGGGGAATCAGATTGATGTGTTTAGACGTATAGGTCAGATGTCCATGTATCGGATATGAATCTGATTTAAAACCACATTTGGAAGTGGCTCAGATCGGATAAAAAAAAAAAGGATCTTGTGCAGATTTTTGTGTTTACACATGAGCAACAAATTCCGATCTGTGTCAGATGAGTAAAAAAAAAATCAAATTTTTGGTGCTAGTGTAAACACAGCCTTAATTTCAATGGTCCACTTTAAACATTTTACTTACTATAAGTAACTTTGCAAGTAGGGTACAATGGAGCTAAAGGCTCACCAGAGTAAAAGGCACTTTCCTCTAAACCACTATGGCACAAAAACTTGCTGCAGCACTTTCCAAAACATCCACTTTTCAAGATGCACGTGGAAATTTGGCTGATCCTTAACGTGATCGCGGGCAGCAGCGCAAAGTTGATTCTGCACTAATTTGATCTAGTATTTGATGTTTTTTTAAATGTTGTAGAATTAAGTAGCAAATGAGAATCTCTAAAATGATTGACTATATTTTGAGAAAAATGTCTCTTAATGATTTTCAATCATTGAATTGGTTTTGTTCAGGCTAATTAAAGCAACAGTTTTTCAATAAAGGAAGAATATGTAAAAGTATGGTATTTGGGGTAAAAAAGCTGCTGTTGGGGTGAAAGGCACAATAATTAACATGATAATAAACAGCTGGCTGACTTTTCTATTTGTTGACATGACATGGTTAGATTCAGATGGTGAATATCATAGGGTGTCCACCTTAGAGTTAATACTCTAAATATTTATATATTTTTAAAATATATTTCTATGTTAACATAGTATATTTATTGAACAAAAATGCATTCTTTTATTTATCAAAATAAACAGAAAATAGTACAAACTTTGCTAAAATTATTGTTTTGAACAAGAATTAACTTAGACATTATTAAAAACATATTATTTTAGCTAAAGTACTAGTATAAATACTTTATGCCATTTGCCCCATGCTGGTTTTGCCCTGTGTGTGGGGTAAAAGGCCCCCCTCGCCACCTCATACATTTATAAGATTTTAAAACAAAATTAACCACTTTTATGATTTATTTTCATACAAAATCTGTTGCTCCATCAATGTTCAATACAAACATATATTTTTTTCTGCAATCATACACTATGGGAGTAGTGAAAAGCACATTTTTCTTAAGGTGTGCATTTAGCCCCGTTGTATCCCACATGTCAACCAACTCTCATTAGAGTACTAGTAGACTGTCTGCTTAATATCTGCTAACACTTTATTTTGATGTTCCCTCAACAGATATTCTACTGACTATAGGTAACTTTGCAACTACATGTCAACTTATATTCTGCTTACCCGAACCCTAACACCTAACCCTAATCGAACAGTCTGCTAATACTCTGAGTTAGTTGACATGCACTTGCAAAGTTACTTATAGTTAGTAGAATTTCTAAAGTGGACCATCAAAATAAAGTGTAACCGAATGTTGATTCTGATTCTACTTTATCTGTCCGATAAAGAAAAAAACAATACAGATGAAAAAGGTGAGCAATGCCAAGGTGGTGCAACATTCTCACTGTCCAGTCATGATTTCATCACTCACCTCACACTGTTTGGCTACACTGGCATGGACTTCAGCTTCCTGCGGCTCAGCATGTACAATCATTCTGCCCTCTGCTGTACTCACAAGTTAAATGTGCTTTTAAATCCAAAAATTCAAAAGCTCATTGTCAGGCAGCAGCAGCAATTTCAGTTCATCTTTGAAAACAAAGCTGAACATGTCAATGTCTTATTAATATTCATTGCTAATTGAGTATTTACTCAACAAAGCGAGTAAACTATCCTGCTAGCATTCCCATTGCATTTTCACCTCTACATTTTGAATCATTTGCAGAGCAAAGTATTTGCCAGCTAAACAATATTACAGAAGGTAAAAGTGCCCTATAAAAATGTACCATTGTAACTGTACTTTCTGCCAAAACAAAATAAATTGCAGCAGTTATTGTTACTACTAAGCCAAAATGCATTTAATACGAGAGGGAGACTCACAAAAACATACCTGGGACACATTTTACAGCCAAAAATCGAAACAAAATAAGAAATGATTTATTTTTGGCATAAAGATAATGAAGCCTATAATAATGAACATTTATACAAGATTTGTTTTTCCATTGTGACATTTTATGACACTATTTGGATGGATAGATCCATCTATCTATGGATGGATGGATGGATGGATAGATAGATAGATAGATAGATAGATAGATAGATAGACAGACAGACAGACAGACAGACAGACAGACAGACGGACGGACGGACGGACGGACGGACGGACGGACGGACGGACGGACGGACGGATGGCATGACAAACAGACATGGATGGATGGATGGATGGATGGAACGACAGATTCATTTTCTATATTTTAATTTTCTATATTTTCTTTTACAGTAGTGCCTAACACCACAGTGTATTGTTGTATGAATAAGTCTAGAAACAAAGGCTTCTCTGACAGAAACTATGGTTGTCACGGTACTCATCCCAATACAGCAAGCAACTGTTTACCTGCATAATTCTAATAAGACTGAGGGCGAGTTGACAGGACGTACTTTCACTCCGTCAGGAATGGTTTGTTCCTTTTCATGCCTTGTCATCCTTCCATGTGTTTATGCAGTACCCGTTTTCATAATGACCCACATGACTGAGGTTTTCTGCCCTAATGTCTCGCTAATGAGTAGCTCAGCCCACGAGAACAACAATCTGCCATGTTTTATCCAGCATCTCCAAGTAGTGTCCTCTCTTGGGAAAGGTGTGTGCTCTAAGGTGCAGTGCTGTACACTCAAACTTCTCTTCACTAGCTAATTCTAATGAGCCTGCCGCATCATGGAATTAAACAGACATGCAAATCAGCACTAAAAAGGCATACACGGTCCGCTTTATGCTGCCTGCATTAGCATGCGCTGCTCCACTGAGTGCTGTTAGGTGTAGTGTAGCTTCTAATAGCAATGAGCATCAGTGGAAAGTGCAGGCTAGGTTTGATTTATGCTAACTAATATAGACGCTTGTTCGACCTAGAATTTAATAGTGGAAAGTCAATTTGCTGCGCAGTCCTGACTTACATAACAGATATACACAGTATTACAGCCTGATGACAAAGAAAATTCTGTGTACTGGTACTTTTAAAGAATCCACAGAGAAATATTATGTTATGAAGTACTGTTGTTTTAGTATCAATGAGATACTATTGTAGTTTTTATTAATATTTTGAATTAGTTTTTATTTTATTATAGTTTATATTTTCTTTTTTCATTCTCAAGTTTGCCTTGGCAACTAGCTAAGTTTAAGATTTATTTTAAATATTTTATTTCAGAAATGATTTTTTTATGGCTTTAGTTTTAGTTAACTATAATAACCCTGAAAAGAAGGACCTATAAATGTAACATCAAAAACTCTTCATCCCCCTCCTGCTGGAAAACCTAGTTAAAGGAACATAAAGTATGTTCTGTGCCTGACATTAGCTGGTTGACCAGCTATTGTGTTGTAAAACGTTGCATGTAAAAACTAGCTTGACCACCTAAAGGGTTAGTTCACCCAAAAATGAAAATTATCCCATAATTTACTCAAGCCATCCTGTGTATATGACTTTCTTCTTTCAGCCAAACACAATCAGAGTTATATTAAAAAATATCCTGGCTCTTCCAAGCTTTATAATGGGAGTGAATGGTACCATTTTTTTGAAACCCAAAAAAAGCGCATCCATTCATCATAAAAGTAATCCATACAGCTCCAGGGGGTTAATAAAGGCCCATATTTATTTATATATTTAAATATCCATAGTTATAACTTTATAAACTATAATCACCGGCTTCCGTTAAGGGCCGTACGCGAGTCAAGTAGGTTGACCTCTGACCCGAAGCATGACGATGTAGGAGTATCGTAAGCTTAGGTGAGAGTTAGTCTCAGCCTCAGACTTCACTCCCGCTGACTGTTGGCTGACGTCTGATGCATATGGCACACTTATCTGGAAACACTTCAGGAGTTTCAAAGTCATCACCTGATTGGTTGAATTCTACAGGATGTCTGCGAGACGTGTGTGTTGCGTTCTGGACACGGTCCGCCTGGAAACAAATGCCGCGACTCCAAACTCCCTCATGGAAGAAGAACGCCGTCGTGTTTACAACTGTGACAATGAGTGCTTATCAGGATCCACCAAACATTAGATTTTCAAAAGTGTGTGAAGTTCGCAGCTCCTAAACATGACGCGGAACAAAACGAACTGTGATTGGTTGCGTTACATGTCCGTCAAACGTCCTCTTGGGCGGTCCTTGACCAATGAAAGCTGTGATAGAGTCCAGACCTTCTGCCGTCAGTCTGAAGGTCTGGCTACGCGAGAGTAGAGTAGACGCCTTCAAACAAATAGGGCTGGGCAACAAACTCAAGCTCCTCCAACATTTCTCTTTAAAACTTCTCATTTTAGACTTCTAATTCATGACCGGTGCTTTGTTTTGCCGTATCCTCTGCGCTTCCACGTTCGTTAATACGTCATGCGTCGGGTTAGAGGTCTAGTTCAGCATATGGCCGTTACCGGAAGCCAGTTATTATAGTTTATAAAGTTTTATAAAGATATTTTTCTTACAAAAACGCATCGCTTTGCTTCAGAAGGCCTTTATTAACCCCCTGGAGTCATATGGATTACTTTTATGATGAATGGATGCGCTTTATTGGGCTTCAAAAAACAAGGTACCATTCACTGCCATTATAAAGCTTGGAAGAGCGAGGATATTTTTTTATGTAACTCCGACTGTGTTTGGCTGAAAGAAGAAAGTCATATACACATAGGATGGCTTGAGGGTGAGTAAATCATGGGGTAATTTTCATTTTTGGGTGAACTAACCCTTTAAGTTGGTATGATCAGTTTGTTACTGGTAAAGGATGGTCTAGCAGATTTCACCAGCTAATGACCAGCAAGAAACCAGCTACCATGTTACAAAGCATCTTAAGCTACAGTAGAGTGAAAGCAGGAAGAGTGAAAAATGGCCTTTGTTAAAGATCTTTGGTCCTTTTGCTGAACCTTAAGATTAGGTAACCTTTATTTTTTTTTAGAGTGTTACTAGAAGACATCTGTGGTTGAACATAAGGTGGTCAAACATTCTTGACCGTGTCTTTAATCGCACCACGCAAGAGCACACACTGTTTTGTTTGTTTAGGTTCATGTTTACCCCTATATACTATTGATTTCTTCAGCCACCCTGTATGATCTCTCTCTTACACTGCTGATATTGAATATCAAGTTTACCTTTAAAAAAAAAAAGAAAATTCTGCCATTGTTTACTCATCCTCATGTCATTCCAAACTTTCTTACATCCATGAAACACAAAATGTACATTTTTGAAGATTATTCTTTTGTATCTTTTCAATTGAAAGTGAATGAGACGGTCAAGCTCCAATATGACAAAAAGTGCTGTGAAAAAGACATTACCACTTTAACCCCTGGTTTCACAGACAACGCTTAAGTCTAGTCCCAGGCTAAAGTGCATGTTTGAGCTGTTTTAACTGAAAGCAACTTGTACTGACATATCTTAACCCTTTCATGCATGGCGTCCAATACAGTGGACAGATATTTGGAAGCCATTTTGAACTACCATGTCCCAACCCTCAATAATTCATGCATGAAAGGGTTAAAATATGTCAGTGCCATTGTTTTGTCTCAAGATGCACACCAGTAATGTTTTTTTCTAAGGCACGTTTATAAAAGCTACTTTAATGTCCTAATTGAACTAAGGTCTAATCCTGGTTCAATCTAAGCCCTGGCTGTGAATCCAGGTCTAAATGTATTCAGCTTCTTCCTGTCATTTAGAAGAAACCAAGCCACAGATAAAGAGAAAGGGACAACTAAGGTTTGGTTTAAATATTCCATACTCTTATTCACAGGTAAATTAATTCAGAGATTAGTGGAAAGGTTAGGTAATCGTTTTGTTATTTTGCATTGGGAGCAGTTTCCCGAATCTTTTGAGCCATTAAAATGTAGTCAAGCTTCCCCTGTGCCTCTAATATGGGCAACTCCTGTGACTCTGTTTAATGAACCTGCGTTCAATGCTATGCAACACTCTTGGTGATTTAATTAGGTGTATTTGCTTTAAAGTTTGCATTTCTCTGCAATTAAACTGTGCAATCATACCCAGCCAGGCCAAACTAACCAAAATATCCAAGTCATAACACGTTTAATTATCCTGTAAGCAATTTACAAAACTAAACAACCTACTCTGTGGGGGAAACAGGATATATATGAGTTAAGTAAGAAGGAGCTTATGCTCACCAAGGCTGCAATTATTTGAAAAACAAACAAACAAAAAAAACCCAGAAACATTTATTATTATCAATAGCTATGTTTCTGTCAAACTATTTTTATGCAATGTGCATACATTCTAAAAAGGCAGCGGCTATTTGCACTAAGTGAAAATAGCTAATTTTCTTAGCGATAGATGCTATTTACACTTAGTTTAAATAGCAGTATTTCTTAACAATCTGCTATTTACACTAGTTAGATTATATTTATACTTATAAATAGTGGCAGATACTATTTGCACCTTAGAGTTGTTGTACATTAAACAGTATGCAATAATAACAGGGTGTAAATGATTATATTTGTTAAAATTATTAAATGCATCCCACCATATTGGGACAATAAAGCCCTCCCTAAACCTACCCCTAACCGATAAACACACGTTAGACACTTTATTTCCACTTTTCGAATATTCTCTTGATTTTTATTGAAAATAAATGCCTTTCCGATCTGATATGTGATGGGAAAAGGGATTAGAGCGAGTTCGGCAAAAGGCGGATCCTCGGGTCGATTTACATTAAAACTTTCTGCCGCGCACTTTACCCCTATACTATTGCTGCTGTTCACAAACCAGTGTCTTCCGTCCTTTTGTCTGGCCCAACCAGATGTCAGTGGGCGGAGTTAGTGCAAATAGCATTTGCCAACAAGGCATTTGTTTCAAGGCGGGCTATTTGCACTTAGTGTAAATAGACACTCCGTTCTAAAAATGTGCATAAGAAAACGTATGCGCTCAATTAGGGTGGATACATTTTTTAACTGATAAGAAGACATGCACATAAACTACGATGGAGACACATTTACTGAATAAATCCCTCGATGAACAAAAAACTCTGCCTGACTTTGCCTCAACAGTGGATGTGATTGGATAACTGGCCTAACCAGTGAACCGATTTCATTGCATAGCATCTGATAGCAAGACAGCGTTTATTGCATTTCATCTGTGCTATGAGATTCAAGTCATTTATGATGTAAGAGCCACAGTGGTTTCCCCGAATGCAGCAACTTCTATTTTTATTACAGATATTTTGCTCCAATTTATCACGAAGTGACGATTTTGTTCTCTGGAACACTCGGGATGGAAACGTTGCTTATTCGCAAATGTTGGTTACACTTTATTTTAAGGTGACTTTGTTCCAGTGTAATTGTACATTTAAGTACTGAGTAATAATAATTAACTACATGTACTTACTATAGGGTTAGGATTAGGGTTTGGTTTGGTTGAGGGTTAGTTGCATGTAATTATGCATCATTTACTGTTATTACTATAGTAACTGCATGTATCATATGCAAGAGTGACACTGTAAAATAAAGTGTTACCCAAATGTTTAATGCATTATTCCAGTTTTGCACATTAGTTAAAATCACAACTTTGGATGTAAACATAGATAATGTTGTGTTGCTTGAAATTTTAGTGGAAACCATGATAGAAAAAAAAAAAAAACCTTAGGATTCTCTGATGAATAGAAAGTTCAAAAGAAAAGCTTTTATTTGAAACAAATCATTTATAACATTATAAATGTCTTTACTGTCACTTTTGATCAATTTAATGCATCCTTGTTAAAGTAATTATTTATTTTAAAAAAATCTTACAGTCCCCAAACTTTTGAATGGTAATGTATAACATAGTGATATAATATTCTTAATATTTACCTCTTTTCATTATGAGGTAACAGTTGTATGAAATCAATAAAGAATGGTCCATGTTATATTAGGAATATAGTCACGTCTGATAGGTTACATACACTGCATGTGCCAAACATCTTTTATATTCACATATAGTACAATCTCTTGTACCTTTTTGTTTAATTGAATTTCCAAGGCCAGTCAGAATTAGTTAAGCAGCAGAGCAGTGGAGAATAAAAGAAGAAATTGACCGTGACCTTTTGAACCTTCTTCACACCCCGAATACCTCTGTGGCACAAAAACACTCGAATGCCCGAAACACAAAGAATCACGGGCCATAGGTGAGCTACATGGGTACAAGTTGTGAGTGGATTTTTTTAGAATTTAAATACTTTCTAAGTTTAATATGAGTCAACTATAAGTCATTAGTAGGTGTCTCGGCCACCCTGAAGCAGCAACATTAGCTATGTTCCCATCCATCTATTTTTATGTGCATTTTGAGATAAAGAAAAATGCTTGATGGAAACGCCAAGATGTGCATAAATTCTAAAAATGCGCATCAATTCTCAATTGAGGAGGATGATATTTATTATCTGATAAGAAGACATAAAATTAAGATGGAAACACATTTACTAAATAAATCCATCGATGCGCACCAAAAATTGTGTGTGACTTTGCCTCAACAGTGGATGTGATTGGATAACTGGACTAACCAGCAGATCATTTTCATTGAACAGCATGTCAAATGTTGGTTTGATCATTCTGAAATGCCTGAGCCAAAGTCTGCCATCAGAATGATTTGGTTTAATTCCCTCCCAGAAGCGTGACTGCATTCACAAACACCAGCATCCGAATGCAAGATAGCATGACTGCTTTTATTGCGTTTCGTCTGCACGCTCTGAGATGCAAGTCATTTATGATGTAGGATAAAAGAGTCACAGTGGCTTTCCCGATTGCAGCAACTCCCATTTTTATTACAGATATTTTGTGCCAGGAAGTGATGATTTTGTTCAGATTTTGTTTGATGAAGTTTTATGCAATATTCCAATTTAAATTTGCAACTTTGGATGCAAATATAGCTATTGACTCGACCAAATATTTTAGGACAGGATCTATTAGTCTGACCTACAGCAAAAGTGCTAGGGAAACCTGTTTGAAAACAATAATTATTTTTGCAAATCCATTTGGCGACACCAGTGGCATAGAAATGACACACTTAACCTTTAAACAGAGAGTGCAGTAGACAAGGTCTGTTGAGGTTTTGATCAGAGCCCTGAGCTGACATTGCACATCCAAGATGAATGCAAATGAAATCAGGCAGTGCAAACGCAGACCTCTCAGTCAGGCTACAACCGTCATGCATCTATAATGCAGCAGGAGGGAAATCCAAGTGACTTCTCCCGGAGCGTTAGAGTTACACACACATACTGCTGAGAAAGACTACTACTAAGAATTCGAGGAAGACCTAAAGAAGCAGAACGCAGAAAGAGGTTATGAATGTGAATCTATTGCAGGCAGAGCCACAAATTAAACAAAGCGAGAAGCAGAGGGCAGGACAGACGGGGTGTGTGAGATGTTCTGTAACTGGCTTCTCCATTTCTTTCCGCTGTCATTCTAATTGTGTGCATGAAGCTCAAGTTTGCCCCCTAGTGTTCACGCTATTCCCCAGAGGACTCCAGTTCAAATATAAATGACCCCCTTCCCCCGCACTGCAATATCCTGCAGATAACTTTCCCTCCGCTCAACATGCCTGATCATATGATTTTGTGCCTATGAATTATGAAATACCTTTGAGTTGGTGAGTTAGTGGTTTAATATGCAGTCACTCTATCCCTTTACATCAGCCCTTACAGAATCTAAGCCACTTAATGCAAAACGTTGCTTGAGGAAAACTCACTTTTATATGTCTCATGACACATGGACGAGAGTTAATATGCAAAGAATGACAAACTCAAACCTGTTCAGCTTATATCTGATTCGTACAATGTTTGACTTTATATCTCTTCCTGCTATGGACATTTATCACACCTTAACCACAGTGGGCCTCATAATACTACAGAAAGGTATAATGAACTAACAATGAACAATTTTCTACAGAATTTATTTAAAATGTTAATCTTAAAAAAATGTTCACTGTTAATTCATGTTTGTAACATTAATATATAAAAAAATGTATTAGTATATGTAGAAATGAACATTAACCAACATTAATAAAAGCTGTAATAGTATTGTTAATTGTTAGTTCATGTTAGGCATTGCATAAAGTGTTTTTCATATTTAAAATCTTATTGTAAAGCATTAGCAAAAAATTATAACATGGCACAAATAAAATCGAAATTCGTCGTTGCACACATACACATTAAAGGTGCAGTGTGGGTCATTTTTCACAGAGTTGTAGCAGTACCACTGTGTTGAGCAGCAGGAGCTGGAAGTGGTTAGAAACTCAGTGGATGTGAAGCAAGATGGACTACAGCTCATTAGCAGACCCACATGGAATCTACGATCTATCTATCTATCTATCTATCTATAGCACATCCCTTTGCAGACCTAACATTCACATATGTAAGATGTGATCTGTTCATATCTTGATGCAATTAGATGCAGTGTGAAAATCACACCCATCACAGTTCTGACACATTCTGCAGTGTGTGTTGAAGCTTATGGATTTTATCTGCACTTCCTCTGTTTTTCTATTGGCAAGATGGTGTCAAGAGAAGCAAAATGGCTTGCAGGGGATGACGGACCCATTTTTGACTTGCCCATTCCTGCTTATTAGTGACTTCTTCAGCCTGTTGCAAACGTTGAAATTTCTTTACTTAGATATTCTCAATGCTTGTGACTGTCAGGTTCAGAGTCTAACTAGAGGCATTCTGAGCCCTCAATCCATTTACTGACCATCTGATACATTTTGCACACAAAAATGGCAAGAACTGGAGGAAAAAAAATTAAAAAAAAATCGATAGTTCCAATCTGACTGGTTGGTGCTACACAACTTCTGGGAGTTGGGGTGAACCAATCCACTTAAAAACCAACTAATTCTTACAGGTTCCTGAGTTTGAGGAAGAACCAATCACTGGATTTTGCCAAAGTTCACCAGGTTAGTGGCATCAAGTGTTTGAAAAGAGTTCTGTTTGAGGCGATTTTTTGCATATCCAGATTTTTTCCAGATTATAAATTATGTCTGTGCAACAATACACTTCCGTTCAAAAGTTTGGGATTGGTAAGAATTTGTAATGTTTTTGAAAGTCTCTTATGCTCACACAGCATGCATGTATTTGATAAAAAAATACAGTAAAAACAGTAATATTGTTAAATATTACAATTTAAAATATCTTTTTGCTTAAGATTGCAGAGGGCACTCCTTCCGTCTCCTGTGCTATCTCATCATGAACTGTATTTCCCATAAACCATTGCCTGAACTCATTATGTTTGATTGCTTCCACCTGTGTCTCATTATTTTAATGCCTGCCTGTTTAAGCCCTGTGTTTTCACTCATTCTTTGTGAAGTCTTGTAGGCTGTAACACTGCATTTTTGAGCGTTATCCTAGTTTCCTGTCTTTAACAAGGAACACCTGAGACTGATTAATCAAGGAAACTAAGAAAACAAAGGAAACAAACAAGGCATTTACAGAGACAAAGGCTGTTTCTCAATATGCGATCTTGCGTCCTTGTGTTCTCGTACTACGTCATCATCAACCATCCAAGTTCAATTCTAATACTCAAGAACGCAAGAACAGAGGATGCATGAAAGTACCTGAATGTGTTCTTGATATCGAGGATGCATCTAATGCAGACTTGAGAGAATCTTAAAGGGTTAGTTCACCAAAAATGAAAATTCTGTCATTAATTTCTCATCCTCATGTCGTTCCAAACCTGTAAGACCTTCGTTCATCTTCGGAACACAAATGAAGATATTTTTGATGAAATCCGAGAGCTTCTGACCCCTCCATAGACAGCTATTTAATTAAAGCTATTAGCTATTTCCCCAAAGCATTTCGTTACTTACTACAAAATAAAGTCGGAAGAACACAGACTGCAAGCAAGCATGTGCAAACAAGTGCTCGCACGACCGCGGCTGATTTCACTTTCTGGGATGCGTCCCTTGCTATAGCGACTGAGAAGGGTCTGCTGTCATTATACAGTACGAGAGCGGCCTCTAGAGGCCAAATAAAAAGTCACTGATGCCTCGTAGAGTTTGTTTTGACACGTGACGTGAGGCTGCGTGCTGCACAGAGCGGGACACTTCAAAAATGGATTTAAAACAGACAACAAAACGGTATGTTATACAGTACGCTATATGTTTTCATATCACTATAAAGTAATTAGTTTGTTGACTAAATGCTGCATTCGTGGAGAACAGCAGTGTGTTTGCCGTCGAGGCTGAGAGGAACATTAGTAGTAGCCTACCTCAAGCGGTTAAAACAATGTGACAAAAACACACGCAAATCTGACCCAATTGTTTAATGTCACGATTGTTACCATCTATTTGCATTAGTTTTTATCCATTTGTTCGCTTTTATGCATTCGTTATCCAGCGAAATTGCATATTTAAACTGTATCCTTATCATGCAACCGACAGAAACATAACATATCAGAAATGCATTTGATTTCAGTTTTTTTCATCGGCACGGTAACATATTTTGATTAGATAATTATGAAGTGTTCTAAAATAGAAGCAAATAACGTGTGAAAGTATACACATAATATAGCCTACATAAGTGTATAATTTCAACATTTTAAAGTCGTCTCTTACATTAGTTACTGTAGGCTACTATAAATGAATGATCAAGGTATAATTAATATATTTGTCTTTTTTTATATTTAAAACTTACAATAAACATTTTGCCATTTTTTAATTCAAAAGAAATCAAAATGGAAGAAAGAGTTAAAACTGAACACAATCTTGCTGCTCAAACTGTGTATAGAACAATTTTTAATATTTATTTTTTTTTGCTCCTTTTGTATTTTGCATTTACTTGTACTTTTACTTTCAATACTTAAGTATGTTTAATATCAAAAAAATACTTTTCATACTTAAGTACAATAAATATCACATACTTTAAAACTTTTACTCAAGTAATATTCTAAACAGTAACTTTAATATCTACCAAAGTCATTTTCTTGTAAGATATCTATACTTTTACTCAAGTATGGCTTTCAAGTACTTTATCCACCACTGGTAAACAGTACAGTGCTTCCTAGTTCTACGGCAGAATGACTTGTGCGCATGCATCATGATGCTCACGTGAACAGCATCGGCCAATGGTAAGCCGGCTTTCTGGAAGCACTGTGCTGTTTACACTGCGTCAACAGTGTAAGAGTCTGACACAGGCTAGAATAAATTGTTGAATAAAGTCGTTATTTTTATTCGTTTTTTGCGCACAAAAAGTATTCTCGACGCTTCATAAAATCAAGGTTGAACCACTGAAGTCACATGGACTATTTTCTGGGCCTTGAAAGTGTTAATTAAATAGCTGTCAATGGAGGGGTCAGAAGCTCTCGGATTTCATCAAAAAGATCTTCATTTGTGTTCCGAAGATGAACGAAGGTCTTACAGGTTTGGAACGACATGAGGGTGAGTAATTAATGACAGAATTTTCATTTTTGTGTGAACTAACCCTTTAATATTGACAAAGCATAGGTAACACATAGGCTACTCATTTTCATAAATACACACGGTAAAATAAAAAAGATATAAAATTATATGAAAACAAGTCTATGATAATATGAAAGAAATGTTTTAATAAGTTATGACATTTGTTTGTGATTTTATGTTGTATTTATTGTGCATTAGCCACTATACTTATAATATGCTGGGACGTTCAGATGAGCAACAAGCACATCTCAATTCTCATAAAGATGCGTTCTGTGTGCTCGCGTTCTTCCGAGTTCGTTCTTTCAAGGTCGCCTGACAAGACTGGTCTCCACGAGAACGCAAATCCGTTCTTTGCGTTCTTGGAATTGAGAAACAGACAAAGGCAACCAGGAACTAAACAGGAAAGTGAAAATACACTTCAAAATAAGAGTCCACAAATACAGCAAAAGACATAAGACAGGGATCATGACACTGACATTGCAGTTTAATCCTTTGAATGAGATCATGACCCATTACTGTGGCATCAATTATTTCAGATGAACCCGCCCCTTAAACGTCTTGTAAAAATTATAACTGGTTGCTTTAAATGTCAGTCAGATGGTCTTTTCCTGTCTAAATGATAAGCGATGTTGTTAGACAAAATTTGGCTATGTGAGACTAAACTAGCGGTTACTCATCAAAAGAGAGATACAGCAATCCTTGTGCATAGTGTGAAAGCTGCAGCCCCATTCCTGCTACGCTAATTATAATGATGAATCCGTATCTATCACAGAGGCTTAACTGAGTCATGCCCTGAGTTACGGTTAAAAAACAAAAGCTTCAAAGCCCACTAATGCCTGTCTCGTATGCTTTAGGACCAGTCTCTGTGCTGTAGCATCTAACTAATGACTGGAGTCGTTTTTACCAAGGAGGGCCACGCTGAGCACATCCACTGACTTCCCTCACCCATTCATCATTATACCCTGCCACTGGCTTTGATCTAGAGCTAATAAACACCTTCTTTATGGTTTATTCATTGTAGCGAGGCCTCACGTCCAGGATAACTTGTGGGTCAGTGGTTGGGTCAGTCAGAAAGAGGTGTGCGCAATAGAGAAAGTGCCTGGTGTTGCATGTCAGTTGTTTTGTCTGTGCTTAAAGACCCGTAACAACCTTAATCTCAAATGTCAATAGACAAACATTTAAACCAGACTTGTCTACATAAAAAGGGCTTTTCTTGACCTTACAAAGTGGTGTCAATAGATGCTTAACACAATCAATATGCTGGTAAACAAAATACGATGTGATCAATAATCACATTTCTCAGAAGAATCTTACCAGGGAATTTCACTGTGGCTGACTCTTCAAGCTGTCAAAAGTCTTTGTAATAAGGAGATGAATGCAGCTAGCTGTTAATTTCCTTTGTGGATCCTTGTATCCTAATATAATAAAGGAATATTCCTCAAATGCAAAGAAAATGAGTTCTATTATAAACGGTTATACATTTCTGAAGAGTTATATTGGGGGGTGAGCACTTGTTTTCAATAATGTGGTACTGAGCCTCTGCGCTTCAGTGGAGTCATATATCACCTAGCAAATGTTCTCAGTCAATAATTCATAATTTCTTTGTGAATCAGTCTTGAAAAGCTCAATACGTACTATGAATATGAATGTCCCTGAAAAATTCCATCTGTAATTGTGCTTTGAACAGTGGGATGCTGTTGCTTTTTCACTGACAGCTTCATCTGTTCCACTGTTGTTGTTCATAAGTGAAGAAAAAGATCTAGCGTCCCTACAGAAAGACACTGAGAACCCCACAAACGGTAGGAAAAACTCATAACATCTCCAAAGTCATTTATGAAGAATTAAAAACATATATCACATATTATAACCCACTTAACAGTACACACAAAAAGACCATCTGACCTATCTATCTATTTATCTATTTATCTATTTATCTATCTATCTATCTATCTATCTATCTATCTATCTATCTATCTATCTATCTATCTATCTATCTATCTATCTGTCTGTCTGTCTGTCTGTCTGTCTGTCGTCTATCTATACATCTGTCTGTCTATCTATCTATAGACCTCTTGTTTACTTGCTAACTATACTGCCACAACTTGCCTCAAACAAAAATGAAACAAAACAAAATGTTTTATGCTAATAACCTGCAAAATGTTGGAAAATCTAATTATAATAAACATAATAATAATAATAATAATAAACATTTATTTGTATAGCACTTTTCATACATTGAATGCAACTCAAAATGCTTTACAAACATAAAAACAAATATTGGGAATACAGTTTCACATAATATCAATATAAAAATATTCAAAAACAACTACAAAAGGTTAACAATGCAAGATAAATAAATTGGCAATACATTTTCACCTAATATCAATATAAAACAACCTAACACAACTTCACACAATAATGTTATACTGATAAGCAACTTTAAAAGATATATATTAACCGTTATTCCGAAAACGCTTCCCTGCCAAACACAGAATTTTCTGGGTTTCCGTGTTTTCACTGTTATACGGTAGGGGGCGCTATTATGCATCTTCTGAAAGAGTACAGAATCTCCTGATCAAAACACATGCGAAGAAGATGCAGAAACAAGCGATATCATATGTAATCATATGCATATGTGAAATAACACGATCACCAACATTAAACGCCATTATAAATACAAACTGCCTAATGTTACTGAATGAAATGTCGACCCAGGACGAGCTACAGGACCAGGGCCGTAACCACCATAGACATTGAGGGGGACACGTCCCACCCAATATTTAGAAATGGCCAAATTGTCCCCCCCAGTATTTGAAATTATTGCACTGCTCTGCTGCACTTCATTACGCAGCGCTCTGTATGTTGTTGTTAGGATGACAAAAAGGGTTAAAAGTCACATATTTAGTCTGGTCTGCCTCAGTGGTCTAACAGTGCTCAATGTCAAAATGATTGAGATGGCCAATCAAATCAAAGTAGGCGGAGTTTACCAGTCACAGAAGCAGAGCGTGAATTCCAGCAGGAAGCGTCAGTTTAACATTGAAAGAAAGTAAGGTAAGCGAAACATTTAATACACGTGAACTATTTTGCGACAGAAATGTTAAACGACAACATCCAGTGATGCAAAAAAATGACATGTTCTTTACTTAGATTGTAGGGCTAAGATGCCCAATCCAGCTTCTATCCAGTGATTATTTCACCCTGAGAAGCACCAGATACCCTGTGCACTTTCTGAAACAATTAAATCGTCCAGGCTGGTCTTTTCTGAACTATTTATTTACCATCGGAGATTCCAGTTCTCATTCTCTTTGATCGTTATGTACAAAGTGAAAACGTATGACTTTTTTAAGTTTGAGATGCTCTCTTGGATAATATTAGGGTTAGGTCTATAATTAGATATCAAGGGAAATGCTTGCCAAACTTGGCTGTTTTTTATTCTCCTCTGCCAGGAAGTGAGTGATTTTTGATCAGCAGTTATTAATGGGTACTCAGCCATCGTTCTCCTTCTCTAGCCCTCATTTTCTTCTTCTCATTATGATTCAATAAAGCATAGCAAACAAAGGTTGAGATTCCCTTCGTGATACCTAAACCTATTATCTCAGCATCTCTGCCGTGACAAATTGGTTCAGCTGAAAAAGGAAGGGAAAATATTCCAGAAAGGCTATAGTGTAGGAATGAGCATGCAAATAAAGTGCATCTGGTCAACAAAGCTTTAGCAAACTTTGAAACGATGGTTTAAAATTATTGTTTTCTTCAAAGGTTCTTAAATCCGCAGAGATCATGCAAATCACCATCAATCCCTTTTGATAAACTTGAATGGCAAAATCAGAGACTATTGAAAGGCACGCTATAGTCTTTTCTTTTTCTTTTATGCTAAATGGATGCTGCGCTACTGCGGAACACTGGCATTGATCTGAAAAAGCCCCAATACAGTCCATCCTGAAAGAAGCACTTTAATTAATCTCATACATGAAGACTCCAGCCGCTTTCACACAAGACTTACCGTCTGTTTGAACGGGAGCTAAATCCAGTTCACAAAATTAACGTGATTACCTGCCTTTTCACAGATTTCAGAAGGCCAATTAGGCTATTAGGTCAAGTTACGATTCACGCCTGAGCGCAACTAATCCGCTACAGTGCACACATGCACATCACAAAAGAGAGAAGCGAACCTGATAATCCTCAAAACAATTGCATGATTTATGTAAGTGCAGCAGGTGCAGGTGCATGAGTGTGTACAACAAGGGATTTGCAGCATTGTGGTCGATGTTTCTTGCAAAGACCAGGTGGACCAGAGACAGATGGATAGAAAGAAAATGTAGAGAGCAAAGCTTAGGTTTGATAAATATCTCAAAATGTTCATGATACAGTGGGGAGAACAAGTATTTGATACACTGCCGATTTTGCAGGTTTGCCCACTTACAAAGCATGTAGATGTCTGTAATTTTTATCATAGGTACTCTTCAATTGTGAGTGACGGAATCTAAAACAAAAATCCAGAAAATCACATTGTATGATTTTTAAATAATTAATTTGCATTTTATTGCATGACATAAGTATTTGATACATCAGAAAAGCAGAACTTAATATTTGGTACAGAAAGCTTTGTTTGCAATTACAGAGATCATACGTTTCCTGTTGTTATTGACCAGGTTTGCACACACTGCAGCAGGGATTTTGGCCCACTCCTCCATACAGACCTTCTCCAGATCCTTCAGGTTTCGGGGCTGTCGCTGGGCAATACGGACTTTCAGCTCCCTCCAAAGATTTTCTATTGGGTTCAGGTCTGGAGACTGGCTAGGCCACTCCAGGACCTTGAGATGCTTCTTACGGAGCCACTCCTTAGTTGCCCTGGCTTTGCGTTTCGGCTCGTTGTCATGCTGGAAGACCCAGCCACGACCCATCTTCAATGCTCTTATTGAGGGAAGGAGGTTGTTGGGCGAAAATATTCGTTAACGAAAATATGACGAAAAATGTTTGTCAACCTTCTTTTCCATGACTAAGACAAGACGAGATGACACAAACGTCCTTAAACGATAACTGTGACTATATAAACATGCAATATCGTTGACGAAAAAAGACGAGACTAAAATGTAGTTTAAAAAATAAAAACTTGACCAAAAATCACTCTTTGTTTTTGTCGGGTGGAAAAAGAGATTTCAATAATTTAAATCCCCCAATCAGAGCTTTTCTGTTAAAAGAACACGTATTCTATCCGGTGTTTTAGGCTACTTAAAATTTGCAATCTGGCAACCATGTTCACGCGAGCTCTCTCTCGCGCGGATAACCTGAAAACACCAATAAACAAGAGAGCTGCATTTCAGCAATCTCCATTTGAGATTTTCTGCTTAAAGTGTCATTCGGGTGGTCTGTGTTCTGTGACGACTCGCGAGCCGCTTGTGCTGTTTGAGATTGTGTTTGCTGAATAACTGCACTTGTGTGAGCTACTGAAATGAGCCTTGCTGTGAAACAGCCAATCAGAGCAGAGCTCAACATTATTATTCATGACTATTCCAAATAAGGTAATAACAGCCTATTTCATTCTAGGGACAAATCCTAGGGTTGTAAATGGACATGTAAAACCATATCTGGAGTATTTTTGCCCTTACCTAAGCCACATACCTTCTAGGTAGATATCAGAGAACAATTTAAAATATTGTATCAATGCATTCTATGGCACCTTTAAAAACATGCCTTTGTTTTGCTTACATCATATATCTACTAGTCAATAATGGATGAAATAATAGAAAAAAACAAAAATCACTCTTTCAAGTCATTACAGAGCAAACACTTAAATATTAAGGCACTTATTGAACATTATCACAGGGCTAAAAATACTGAGATATAATTGTTTTAGCTTTATTGCCCATATTTGTCTCTTTTCCTCTGCCTGTTTCTATGTTATAAAAAAGTTGAGATCCAGTTTGTGTGAGAGTCTGTAATATCAGAGCTTTGGGGCAGAACAAACGCTCTTTAAATGGTTGAGATGCTATCAGAGGCTAAACCCTCCTTATCATCCCCACCTCAAGTATACAAATCAGCCCTCAGAAGACTAAGGGAAGGACGTGTGTCCAGCCCCGTTCTTTGCATGCCTGCCAGAAAAACAATATAACAGGGAGTTCACACTGACAATGATTTGCTGCAACAAAGCAACCGGTTGACATTCATTTTCAATGAGTGTTGAAGGAGATTCAAGGAGACATGAGCAACAATAACTGCTGGCGATGTGACAAAGATGAGATAAATTTAACTTTATGCAAATGAGCTCACCTGATCCATCACCAGTCAACAGCCATATATAAAAGTACTTACTAAATACTTACTAGCAGCTAGTAATTAAATTACCATAAGAGTGAATATTCATAAGAAAATTACTAAGTTCTCGATGTGCCATGTCTCAAAAAAGTCAATTTAATAGGGACAGGAGCTTACCATTTAAAATGTTTGGGGCTTTTAATGAAATTAATATGCAATTAGCAAGGATGCATTAAATTGATCAAAAGCGAATATAAAAACATTTACATTGATACAAAAGATTTCAAATAAATGCTGTTCTTTGGATAAACTTTCTATTCATCAAAGAATCCTGAATGAAGTTGTTAAAAAATGTTTCTTGAGCACCAAATCAGCGTGTTAGGATGATTTCTGAAGGATCATGTGACACTAAAGACTAAATTACATTTTTACAGAACATATTTTGCACAGTGAATTTCTACCTTCCAAGTGCATGGAAATAAAAGCTCAGTAGATATCTAGAAATAAAATGATGTCATGTTAATTATTTAGCATATTGGAGTG
This sequence comes from Coreius guichenoti, assembly GCA_039654105.1. Lineage (NCBI taxonomy): Eukaryota > Metazoa > Chordata > Actinopteri > Cypriniformes > Gobionidae > Coreius > Coreius guichenoti. Next base: position 7,392,366 of record CM077169.1, read on the forward strand.
TCTATGCAATTTATGGTAATATTGAATGTCTGATTGTGAAGGATGTTTTTTGTACAATAAACTACTATCCTGAAGCAAAATTATTTGAGGCAAAATCATCTCTGTTGCTTAAAAGCAATTATCAGGCCAGTTGAATCCTTGAATCTGATTGGTTGACGAACGTTCTAAGGTGTGCAATTATTTTCAGGGAAACGCACGGCTAAAGTAATTCCAGGCAGGTCTTGACCGCAATACAGTTCCATATCACTTCGCCAAATGATTCAGTTATTTCATATGTCTTTACAGCCGACAACAGCAAAAGAACCAAAACCCACAGCAACACTGACCAAGCAAAGGAATATAGTAAACGATAGAATAAAAACAACAAATTACTTCCATCTTTTTTGCCACAAAATTATGCTTTATTATGTACGGAAAGCGTATACTCTCTTTCTCCCGCTCTCTCTCCGACTCAAAGCACACACACAACGGACACGCACTCGCGCAGAAGTGTGTTGTCAGCACGGCTCTGATGATTTTATCAGTAAAATAGTTTAGCAACTTAAAAGCTACATGACATTTGTCACTAGCGAGGTAATAACGGCGCTGGTTCTTACAGTTTCGTATTAGTAGACGCTGCTGCCGAACACTGTTAAAAGAGACGCACAGACTGAGGTAATTCACATACGCGCTCTCTCTCTCTCTCTCTCTCTCTCTAATAACTGCATTAATAACTGCATTAGTCTGCTATCAAAGGCTCAAGCCTCCATTACTAGCTCTAAAATGACATTTTGGAATTAGCAACGGAGGCTTGGGTTTAGACGTATAAGAAATGAGTCCTACACACAAGAGCGTTTAAGGACAAAACCTGACAAATGTCTTGAAATAAATTATCTGAACAATGTTTTGAGGTGTGGTAACCATAGTATAAGGGGAATAATTGACTCCGCTGTTGAATTACTGAAAAATAATGCACACCCGCTTCGCGTCGTGACTGCATTACCACACTTAGGTGTGCATTACTTTTTCTAATAATTCAACAGCCCAGTCAATTATTCCTTACTTATATATCCACATTCCCTTGCTGCTCTTTAGTTTTCTATAGAGGAAAGGGCTGAACAGACTCTACTGCCTGAGAAGACTCGGGTCATTTAATGTGTGCAGCAGCCTGTTACAGATGTTATATCGGTTTGTAAGAGCCATAGTACTTTAGATAGCGCAGAGGGAGCAACACTAGCTCAGCGGAGAATCCAAACAAAGTGATGACGGAGGCCGGCTGTGTTATCAGACCTCACCTGGGCTCTCCGGAAGCAGTGGCACAGAAGATGATGCTGGTGAAATTGGAATCCATCCTGAAAAATTCTCCATGTACTACCCACAACGGTCCGTCCTGGAGGACCTTTAGCCACTGGCTTGTTCAACAACACTGTTATATATTTATATAAAAAAAATTTTTTTTTTTAAAAGTACTACTGGGGAACTTTTCTGCCTGTTGCCATCAGCCGGTACAGCACTTACATATCTCCCAGTTGTGCCCGCTCTCACATTACTTTGAGCTGTCAACCGGGCCTGAAGTAACATTGCACGTGTATCTTTTATCTCACTCTGTGATGTCTTGCACAAGAAGGAAGACTGAGCAGTGTGTTTTGCATTTGATGTTTCTGCTATTTTGCTCTGAATTTCCCATCAGGGATCAATAATGCACATCCATTTCTTGCAAACTCTTCACACTTTCACAGAAAAAAAAGACAATTTCGCAAGGGAGGGCGAGATAAGACCATCCTAAGACACAGCAAAGTCAGGGTGAGTGCAGTACGTGCCTGGAAACTTTGATAGGAACGGATGGAGAGCGACGCAAGGAAAGTCAGTTAGTAATTAAGGATCTCTAATTGAAGAATTGTAGAAACCACAGAGCAATGGTTCTCCATAGTCACATTGATCTTGGCCAAATTGAGATTTTTTTGTCCTAATTTATTCCTGTGATCAAAGCTGAATTTTCAGCATCTTTACTCCTGTTGTCAGTGTCACATGATCCTTCAGAAATCATTCTAATATGCTGATTTGCCGCTCAGTTATTATTTTTGCTCAATTATTAATGATGGTTCATATTATTTTCAATGTTAAAAACAGTTTTGCTGCTTAACATTTTTGTGGAAACTGTGATGCATTTTCAAGGTTATTTGATGAAAAGAAAGTTAAAAAATAAAATTATTTTGCAACATTATACATACATTGTATATGTCTTTACTGTCACTTTTGATCAATTTAATGTGAAGTTTAATAATTTCTTTAAAAAAATGTACTTAAGCAGCACAACTGTTTTTAAAATTGATATTAATAATAAGAAATGTTTCTTGAGCAGCAAATCAGCACATTAGAATGATTTCTGAAGGATCATGTGACACTGAAGACTGGAGTGATGATGCTGAAAATTCAGCTTTGCATCACAGGAATAAATTACATTTTATAATATTCAAATGGAAAACAGCTATTTTAAATTGTAATAATATTTCACAATATTACTATTTTGCTGTATTTGTCATCGAATAAATGCAGCCTTGGTGGGCAGAAGATATTTCTTACAAAAACATTTTAAAATCTTAATTATTCCAAACTTTTGACCGTGTATGTTGTAGTGTATGTTCATTCAAATTCAGCCAATTCATATTCTGAACGCACTGTATATTGCATTGGATAAGATAATCTGCAAAGTAAATAAATAAAACTTACAGATTTACTTCCGATTTAAAATAAAAAAAAATCTAATTACTTTTGATTCTTATAAGAAAAGTTTGAAAGTATATGTTTATTAAACATTTAGAGCCCTATCATATACCAGGTGCAATGCGACGCCAGGCGCGACACAAGTGTTTTTTGCTAGTTTCAGCTTGACGCAGTTATCATTTTCATCCAGCGCCACTTTGTTTAAATAGCAAATGCACTCGCGCCCATCTGTTCGCCCATGGGCGTGCTGGCCTGAAAACGAGGTGTGTTCAGACGCATTGTTGGCGCATTGCTATTTTGAGGAAACTGAAAATGACTGCGCCATTGACCAACAAAAACCTGGTCTAGCGCAGTATTTTTTGTGTTATTTAAAGGGCGTGTTAGTAATATGCGCCTATAGGCGGGTGCACAACACGTGTACACTCTCCTTATTACACACACAAGGACGCGCAGCAGCACACACACATGCCAAATATTAAAAATAAAAGGATTACAATGTAAAAGATTATTATTGTTTACATAAAGATAAAAATGCCTACATGTCATAATGGATAGTCATTGCATGTATCAGAATTACCTATTTGCAGTAATGACGAATGAAATTGGCTACTTATTTAACCAATCGTGGCAATACACACATGTATTTAAACTGTCTCATCAGGTTGAGGATGTCTATATTCTGCCATGTAAATAGCGAATCCGCCATGGTGCAAGCGCAACTGGCTTTTAAAGGGAATGGGAGATGAGACCCTGATTGGTTTATTGCACGTTGCGCCCAAAACACACCCATGACTCATTAAGAGACTAGGGACAACCCTTTTGGACCACGCGTTAAAATAGCAAAAGTGGATTCGGACACGCCCTAATGTGCTTCAGACCATGCGCTTAGATCGTTAAAATAGGGCCCTTATTCTGTGCAAAAGAAAATTAAAAGTTTACACTATTGCCATGTCCAAGAACATGCATTTTTTAAAGACACCATATGAGCATGAACTGTACACCTGCAATCTGACATGAGCAGATATTCTATTCTAAAATAGTCACATATCTGACCAAATATATAATGAAGTACCTTTTTGCATTTAGCAGATGCTTAATTTTATCAGTATGTGTGTTCCCTCTGAATCAAACTCACAGCTTTGGCATTGCTAGCAGCATCAGTTACTGAGATACTTTACATCTACCTTGAAATACACACTGTGATCTCCAGCCAGGCAATCTGTTCTTAATCATCAAGCTCTATTCACCACCAGATCATTACCTTCACATCAAACCACCACACACCGAAGAAAGACCAGTCCACAACATCAGGTGCTCACAACTCAATTAAAAACACTCAGAATTCAATCCGGTGAATTTTATGTTACAATGGAAGACATTCACCCATTATAATGGCGTCAGTGAAGTGCATCAGCCCAAACAGTGAGGAGATGCGCAGTCTCAGCTAATGGTGAATATCCTGAACCTTCCAGCATCTCTGACTCCTGACGTTTATCTAATGTACTGGGGTGTTTTATTGTAGTAAGCTAAAAGTTCAACTCTGCACGCTTCAGTAAGTGAAACTGCTGCCTCTGAATACTTTCGCCTTCTACAAGAATGTTTTTCTCTTTAATAATTCTGCTGCTTGATGGAAAAACAATGGGTTCTGTGCTCATGCATTCACAACATTCATTATGCAAAGACACTTTCAAGGAATTTCAAATTAATCCGGAGCTGTATTACAGCTTTAACTGGGATTGTTGCATCGAGAAACAACAAATAAACTCTTAGAACCCCAATACAAGACTTGACTATGTGTGAACATATGTGTGCCCCTGATAAATTAATGCTGCATTCTCTGTGCATTTAATGCTCCCCTTCAGTGTTACAGGCTAAATAGATCAGTAATTAGCCGAAGAGCGGCTTTGTCTATATGTTCGCCGCAGTGAATGTGAGCTGAAATGGTGGTTTAGACTGCATGGTATCAATAGATGGATATGACTTTTAAAGGTGGTGTACAGAGAGAGAGGGAGAGATAAAAGCTGAGTGTTGCACGAAGGAGTGGAACATCAATATTCAATAGGCTCTGGAGAATCCTCTTTTGAGAATTTCTCCTCTGGACCTGAGCACACACACTTGTAACACAAACACACACACACACACACACCTGCTCATCCTCTCTTTCTCTCTCTCTCTCTCTCTCTCTCGTTTCAGTACTGTTCACATAATCTTTGCATCTCTCAACTGCTACAAAAAAAGTAGGTTGCACTTTATTTTACAGTATGTGCACTTACGTGTACTTACAGTGTACTTACTTAGAAAGTACTGGTTAATATAAGGTAACTACATGGGTTAAGGTTAGGTTAGTACCTAGTTATTACTGTAAAAACTATAATAAGTACATAGTATGTACATGGGGAACATGACCAAAAAGCATTTATATGGTTTTCTGTGCATTTACCATGATAATACCATGGTATTATATGAAGTATCTTGGAATAAGAAAGCTATTTTGACAGTTACCATAATAAAATCATGACGATACTTTACCTTAAAAAACAATGTTATTTTGAACTTGTAATATAGTAAAAGCACAGTATTATTTGAAATACCTTAAATAACTATGTTTTCAGACATTTACCATAATAATACCATGGTATTATTTAAAGTATCTTGGAATAATAAGGCTAGCTTGACAGTTACAATGGTAAAATCAGGATATTACTGGAAGTACCAGTATTTTGAACATTTACTATAGTAAAACAACAGTATTATCTGAAGTACCTTGAAGAAATTTCTTTTTTTTTAAATTTACCACAATAATACCATGGTTTTATTTGAAGTGTCAGTGAATAAGAAGGCTATTTTGACAGCTACCATGGTAAAATCATGATATTATTTGAAGTACCTTAAAAACAATGTTATTTTGAACACTTACTATAGTAATACCACATTATTATCTGAAGTACTTTAAATAACCAATGTTATTATACACATTTAATAAAGCAATAGTGCAATATTATTTGAAATACCTTGAAGAACCATGTTTTTGGACATTTATCATGGTAATACTAAATAGTTTAAAGTACCTTGGCAAACATTTACTACTTAACACCATGGTCTTTCAATATACTTCAAATAATACCATGTTTTTAGGACATTACATGGTATTTCTTGACTTCTATATCATAATTGTCATTGTGAACTCCACTATATCAAAGAAGAATTGTACAACTATCTGATACATCACTTTACCATGGTACTGCCACTGTATTTTTGAAGGTATTTTGAACAGTAATAATTAAGGCACTGCTCTGCTCTATTGTCAATCAAGGATTGTTTAATTATTTAATTATCATGATTTACATAAATGCGATTTGTAATATTTGGAACAGTTTTTGCTACAAAAATAAATAGGCCAATGTTTTCATTCAAATATAAATGCCAAAAGAAATCTAGTATGCAGAGCCAAGGTTATACAACGGAAATTCATAGTGCACTAGATTTACACGCATACAAAGTCAAAGAAAGAACAAGTCAAAGGTCAAAAATAGTCTAATACAACAGTCTAACTTAAAGGTGCACTATGTAACTTTTCCGTCCGCTAGAGGTCGCCTATTCAAAACAAAGGCGTAGTTTGATGACGCCAAGTTTGAGCACAGAATCTTGGGACATGTGGTCTTCACCTCACAGCCGGTGGAAAAGAATCGGGATAGAACTCAGGCAGAAATCATGTTCATGGATGCGATTATTAACGTTACTGTAGTATGAAGCAGAGAAGGGCCGAGTGTTGTGGGAGCTGAGCAAGGCCGCTGGAGCGATTGCGCAACACAAGCGAGCAGCGGGACTTTTATTATGCCACAGTCTCCGGTGCCATTTCCGCTTTTCCGGTCATGAGTATGAGGTAACGTAGCTCTGTTTATCATATTAGATACATTTGAGTGTGTTGAAAATGATGTTATGACAGCTGCTATGACACTTGTTGCACACTGCAGTAAGCGTTTCTGCTAAATAAAACCAGAAACCGAGGGTAACGCAGATATGACGCAATTGACAGGCGACTCCCTCACACGTCCCGGTTCCTTGGTTAAAATAGCAATTTTCTCACGATTTACAAATAGTTGGAAACATTTGGGATATTGTAAGTACTCAATTGAACAAAATATATAACACTGGCCTAGTGGTTTTTGGATATTTTACTGCAAAAATGTTACATAGCGCACCTTTAAAAGAAAAGCTGCTATAAAATATGAATGCTTGTTTTAAAATACAAGCCGTCTCTGAGTGCAGCTGGTATTTAGGTTGGGAGGTTGGGTATGTTGTGGCTGTTACACAACCGTGTGCGGCATACACATAGACTTCACTAAAATAGATTATTTTATCTCTAAAACAGTCTACACTGGAAGTTGGCAACACAGAAAAACTAGAACACTCTCATTATAAGCAATTAAAGGGATAGTTCACCCAAAAATGAAAATTTTTGTCATCATTTACTCACCCTCAAGTTGTTTCAAACCTGTATGAATTTCTTTCTTCTGTTGAGCACAAAAGAAGATATTTGGAACAACTTGAGGGTGAGTAAGTGAAAAATGTCATTTTTGAATGAACTATCCCTTTAAGTTGTCTATTTAGAATTACTTAGTATAGAGTAAAAGATATCCACTAGTAAAATTGTATATGCTGCATCCATATGCAAACTAGTACCTATTTATTACCCCGTTATTGTACATAGTATGTACATGGGGACTGTAAAATAAAGTGCTACCAAAAAGTATTTCTATGGTTTTCTGTGCATTTACCATGATAATACCATGGTATTATATGAAGTATCTTGGAACAAGAAAGCTATTTTGACAGTTACCAACATCATGATTTTATTTGAAGTATCTTAAAAACTATGTTATTTTGAACATTTACTATAGTATTACCACAGTATTATGAAGTACCTTGAAGAATCAAAACGTTTGTTGGACATTTACTACAATATTACTATGGTTTTATTTGAAGTTCCCGTTAATAAGGCGGCTATTTTGAGTTACCATTGTAAAACCATGATGATATTTTAGCTTTTTTAAATTTACTAGAGTAAAATCAGTATTATTTGAAATACCTTGAAGAATCATGTTTTTTTTCTTCTTTTTTTTTGCACATTTACCACAATAACACTATGTTTTTATTTGACATGCCTGTGAATAAGAAGGCTAGCTTGACAGTTACCACAATAAAAAAGCATGATATTATTTGAAGTACCTTAAAAACAATGTTATTTTGAACATGTACTATAGTATAAACACAGTATTATTTGAAATACCTTTAATAACCATGTTTTTGGACATTATACCAGTGTTTTATTTGAAGTATATTGGAGTAAAAAGGCTATTTTGACAGTTACCATGGTAAAATTATATTATTTGAAGTACCTTGAAGAACCACATTTTTGGAAATTTACCACAATAATACCGTGGTTTTATTTGAAGTGTCAGTGAATAAGAAGGCTAGCTTGACAGCTAAAAAATCAAAACCAAAATAATCTACTCATACACACTTTGATCATACACACTTTCTACAAACAGTTCTGCTCATGTACATCTGGTTAACAAGCTCCAAGCAGTACCTCAAACAAAAGTCTTTCTTTGAAAAGATTTTATATCACAAACTTTGCAAAATCCAGCAAGGCAGGTCTCAAATGTGCTCAAAAGTTGGCAATTTCAGCTTGTGCTTGCCAGTTTTTTTTTGGGCAATAGAGCGCGGCAGTGATGGCCCACTTTTTCAACGTTCTTGGTATTTCCTCAAAGTATTTTTCCCATTTTCATTTTGTCCACAGGTTTTTCAAAAAAATATTGAATAAATGACTTCTGAGTCATCAGTTCAGAGATGAATCACAACATTTACAAAACTCTGATTGAAGCAAAAAAAGGTATGAAAATCAGGAAAAATTACAAATGTTCAAGGCTATGTACTTAACATCTTTTAAAAGGGAATTAACTCATTATGCTGTTAACAATGACTCATGAAAACAGCCCATGAAGCATTATGAATGTAATATCCAAAAATATTCTGAAGGATTATGTGACACTGAAGACTGGAGTAGCCTAATGATGCGGAAAATTCAGCTTTGCCATCATAGGAATGAATTACATTTTGAAAATATATCAAAATAGAAAACAGTTATTTTAAATGATAATATTATATAATTCTGTTTTTACTGTATTTTTGTCAAATAAATGCAGCCTTAGTGAGCATAAGAGACTCGGGGCCCTATCCAGTGGTGTAATGTAATGAAGTAATAATACTTCGTTACAGTAGCTACTTGAGTATTTTTTTTGGGAGAATCTGTACTTTTACTTGAGTTTTTATATTCCGTCAACTTTTACTTTTACTCCACGACATTTCCTACATAAAATGTATACTTTTACTCCGATACATTTTCCCAAAGCATTTTCGTTACTTACTACAAAATAAATTCGATAGACTGCAAGCAAGCATGTGCAAGCAAGTGCTCGCACTTTTCTGGGTTGCGTCCGTTGCTATAGCGACTGACACGTGAGGCTGCGGCTGCACAGAGCGGGACACTTCAAAAACGAATTTAAAACATAGACAACAAAACGGTATGTTATACGCTACAGTACATGTTTTCCTATCACTATAAAGTAATTAATCTTTTGACTAGATGCTGTATTAATGCCTTCGAGGCTGAGAGGATGCTAACATTAGTACCTCAAGCGGTTTAAACAACTGACAAAAACACACGCAAGTCTGACCCAAATGTTTAATGTCACGTTTGTTACCATCTATTTGCATTATTTTATACCCATCTGGACGCTTTTATGCAGTCGTTATGCAGCGAAGTGGCGTATTTGAAGCTAGTGACATGAGAAATCAAACTGTATCCTCACAGAAACATACAAACAAATCAGAAACTCATTCGGTTTCAGTTTTTTTATCATCACTGTAACATATTTTGATTAGATAATCATCAAGTGTTCTAAAATAGAAGCAAATAAAGTGTGAAATATACATATAATATACATATACTGTGTCTAATTTCAATGCATGACTGTTTGGATTTATATGAAATGGTAACATTTTACAATAAGAGTCCATTTTTAACATTAACTAAGGTTCATCAACATTTACTAATACATTTTAACATTTTAAAGTCGTCTCTTACATTAGTTACTGTACTATGAATTAACATGAATGATCAAGGTATAATTAATATATTAATATTTTTTATATTTAAAACTTACAATAAACAGTTTGCCATTTTTTATTCAAAGAAAACAAAATGGAAGAAACAGAGTTAAAACTGAACACAATCTTGCTCCTCAAACTGTATAGAACAATTTAAAAAAAAAAAAAATTTGCTCCTTTTATATTTTCCTATTGTACTTTTACTTTCAATACTTAAGTATGTTTAATATATAAAAAAAAAAAAAAACTTTTTATACTTAAGCACAATAAAAATCACATACTTTAAAACTTTTACTCAAGTAATATTCTAAATAGTGACTTTAACTTTTACCAAAGTAATTTTCTGGCAAGATATCTATACTTTTACTCAAGTGTGGCTTTCGAGTACTTTATCCACCACTGGCCCTATTTTAAGGATCTGAGCGCATGGTCTGAAGCGCATGGCGCAGGTGCACTTAGGGTGTGTCCGAATCCACTTTTGCTATTTTAATGACAAAAAAAAAACGGTCGGCACGCCAGGTGCATGGTCCAAAAGGGTTGCACCTAGTCTCTTAATGAGTCATGGGTGTGTTTTGAGCATAACGTACAATAAAACCAATCAGAGTCTCATCTCCCATTCCCTTTAAAAGCCAGTTGCGCTTGCACCATGGCGGGATTTGCGAGCGGAAAGACTGAACGCTTCTCCAGAGAGGAATCTTTTATTTTTAATATTTAAAAAGGTGTGTGTGCTTCTCCACGTCCCTGTGTGTGTAATAATCAGAGTGTACGTGCATTGTGCACCCGCCTATAGGTGCATATTACTAAACGCGCCCTTTAAATAACACAAAAAAGTCATTTTCAGTTTCCTCAAAATAGCAACGCACCAACAATGCACCTGAACACACCTCCTTTTTCAGACCAGAACGCCCATGGGCGAACAGATGGGCGCGAGTGCATTTGCTATTTAAACAACATGGCGCTAGACGTGAAAATGATAACTGCGTCAGGCTGAAACTAGCAAAAAAGTGTTTTGATAGGGCCCTTGATTACTGATGTTTTTAACTGAAGCTTATACCAACTAACAACTGAAAAGCTCACGATACAGAACCTGTAAACGTTTCTTTAGAATTGTTAAACACCAATGTCTCTATGGAGAAAACGAATAGGGATTTTTACTTTCCAGAAATTAACTGTTGCACTCTATATACATGACATGAACTGTAGGCGTCCTGTATTACTTTATGTCATGTTATATCTTCTTAATGCATTTTACTTTACTTTTTCCTAGGCAGAGTTAAGGACTGAGTCACTCCTGCAGTCTGAACTCTTAATGATCATAATCTCCATACGGCGAACCCCCAATCCCGCTAATGCCGAATCCCACCTGCCGCTTCCACTCTTGACTGTGGCGGGGGTCGTAATAAAGCAGGCCTCATTAAGAGCACGTTTGCTTCCTGTGCACCATGGGCTCCCTGTCCTCGACCTGTTTTCTTCCTCTCTTTCTCTTTGTATATTTTTAGTCTTGTTTCAATCTCGCAGTGTTTTAATTTCAGCTGGCATCCTTGAAATTAGAGGAGAGATAAAAGAGACCCAGCGCTATGTTAATATCTCTTTGAAGATGAGTCGAGTTGGACGTAGAATCCCTGGCTTTCCTCCTCCTGAGCGGAATACCGAATGAGGCGATCCTGCCTCGTCAGCTCCGTCAAGACGCGAACATGAAAACAGCCCATATGGAATTTTTTATTTTTTTTTTCTGGCCAAAATATATTTTAAATATATGGTAAATGTATGTTGTAAACAGTGAAGTTCGATGAAATATATTTTTGAAAGTGAAAATATATTTTGTTCCATCCTTCATATACCAAAATATATTTCAAAATGTATTTCAGGGGCAAGAAAATACATTTTCAATCGTATAGAAGCCTATGTAGACAAAATGCAAATGTGGATGGAACATATCATAGTAGCGATCAAAACCTAAACTAGATTTTGTATCCATCATTTAAAATGTGTTAGAAGTATTTTAAACACTTACAGGAAAAACCACATGAATTTCCTATGTTTTCCGCATGTTGTCCACTTTTGTCCACATATGATCTTCCCAAAATACAGAGTAATTGATCACGCAACCAAAAGAAGTTTTTTTTTTGTTGTTATTTGTTATTTTTTTGTAATTTAATGCAAGTTTAACATGACAATTATACCATTTAAATGTACATCAAATAAAAATGTAAATATAAATAAATTGCTAGTTAAGAACTGCGTCATCATTTGTGCGCACGGACTTTTGGACTACTGCGCATGCGCCTCATTTTGCTCCCTAACGGTCGACTACCAGCAGGAGTTCTCCGAGGAAAAGGTAAGAGCTATACATTTAGTTCGTCATCATTTTTTGCATATGTTATCTTAATTGTCACTTCAGATGTGTTGTCTTTTCAAGGTTTTGTAACATTATTTTTTCAATTTAATGCCATGTTTGGTTCATTTGCTCACAATCTCCAGTGAGCTGTACTGAGGTAAAATCTGAGATACATTTTTAGATTTCCGTTGTAGTTATTTTTAATTTGGACATTTAGCAAAAACTACACAAAAATCAGTTTCATATTTGAGCCTGTCACTGATACCATCAGTGGAGCCTGTACATTTTTGCTGAATTTAAATATTAAAGATAAATTTGTTAATTTGGCACACGTTATTCGCTCATCATTGGAGTTCGATTCATTCACAAACAACATTTTCTATTTATGTTTTTATGTATTGTTTGTTTTAATATATTGTTTACTATATAATAGTTTTTGTTGTCTTCTGCAGAATGACAAGCTGTTTTTCGAGGAACCAGTTAAGTCAATAATTCAGGGAGTTGATTATAACAAAAGATGCTTATTTGTCACCACCTACAGGTTTAAATGTGTAATTCATTACTGTAAAAATTAAATATACTTTTCATTTTCAGTAGCAGAAGCAACAGAGACAGTTTGTGCAGGGTGAGGATAATCATGAGACACAATTTAAAGGGATAGTTCACCCAAAAATGAAAAATAGCCCATGATTTATTCACCCTCAAGCCATCCTAGGTGTAGACATTCTTCTTTCAGATGAATACAATCAGATTTATATTAAAAAATGTCCTGGCTCTTCCAAGCTTTATAATGGCTGTTTCTGTTTTCAAGTCCATAAAAGTGTATCCATCCATTATAAAAGTGCTCCACACTGCTCCGGGGTTAATAAAGGCCTTCTAAAGCGAATCGATGGGATTTTGTAAGAAAAATATCAATATTTAACACGTTATAAAGTAAAATATCTAGCTTCCGGCGGACCGCCTTCCGTATTCAACTTACACAGAAAATGTAATGCCTCTCACAGTTAAAAATGCTTACGCTATGTCCGACGTCATCGTCGTGCCAGTTACGTTTTTTTACGCTACGTCCGACGCTAACGTCGCGTCAGTTACGCTTTTTTACGCTACGTCCGATGTTGAATGCAGAAGGCGGTCCGGCTGAAGCTAGATATTTTACTTTATAACGTGTTAAATATGGATATTTTTCTTAAACAGACCCATCGATTCGCTTCAGAAGTCCTTTATTAACCCCCCGGAGCCATATGGAGCACTTTTATAATGGATGGATGCGCTTTTTTGGGCTTCAAATTTTGGGCTGCCATTCACTGCCATTATAATGCTTGGAAGAGCCAGGACATTTTTTTAATATAACTACAATTGTATTCGTCTGAAAGAAGAATGTCATATACACCCAGGATGGCTTGAGGGTGAGTAAATCATGGGGTAATTTTCATTTTTGGGTGAACTATCCCTTTAGTAAGTAGAATAAATCATTTTTAATCATTGGTCAAATATTAATGGATTTTATTTGTTTAATTTATGAATGGATATGTTCTCTGCATGCGCTTATGTCTTTGTTACTATCTGTCTCTGTCTGGAACAGTTGCAGCCCATCTTCCAACACAAGACACATCCCTGTCCACATGCTGGCCCAACACTTGTGCTGAAGAGGCTCTGACCAGAAGCTTTGCTCTGCAGAGCAGTCATAGGTACAGTATATAATGTTCATAGTCAAGCCACCGATAATAAACAGGAAAATAACAGAATTCAAAAGACCATAGGAGATTAAAAGTTTGAAGTTAAATGGAAGAATTGCTAAGAAATATAAATTTTTTGTGTTTCTAATAATACTAGAAAAAGGGATACTCCACCCAAAATTGAAAATTCTCTCAGAATGAGATTTTCTTTATTCAGAAGACTATAAATGATGATTTTTAGAAAAAATAATCCATGTCTATGAGTGCAAGTATAAGGGACCCCCAAGGTTGACGCTTCAAAAACCACACAAAGTGAACACAACGGTAATCAGTATGAGCCTAGCTAATGAAGTGAAACAAGGTGTGTTAGAAAAATAGAAATGTTTAAAACTCTGTGCTTCCGCATTACTTCTCAAGCTTCAAAACGCATTTACATCACAAGTCACAACATGCTGACGTTGAGCCCATATTTGACCGCTTTGACCGAAACAATGGTTTGTACTGCTTTGGAAGACATTGATTCATCAACTGGGGTCATATGGATTACTGTTATGTTCACTTTATTTAGTTTTTGACCTATCCACTTGCGTGGATTCACAGAGATGGAGTATTTTTCTTAAAATCTCTATGTTCCAAAGAAAAAAAGAATGTCGTATGCATCTGGGAAGGCATGAGGCTAAGTAAATTATGAGAGAATTTTCATTTTTGGCTGGAGTATCTCTAAATTAACTAGCTTAAGTGAATCTGCCTTTGTGAGATTCCATTATCCCTTTATTTTAAGTGAAAATGCAGTGCAGAAGTGTAAAAAAAGGCTAATTCTACCTCTCCTGCATTTTCAGTTTCTTAACCGCACTTTCCAAAAAATATGCCCCATTAAATATATTTAAAATCAAACATACCTATAATTGTTTTAGTTCCCCTGTGAACAAAAATATCAGGAAATCCAAAACTAGTCAATGTGTGCATGCCCTCTGTACCCTGTTCAAATGTTTATGTATTGTGTTGTCTTTTGTAGGAGGGAAGAGCAAAACTGACAGTGGTGCAGAGAAGTGCCCTTGATGAGGCAATCATGGCAGCCATATACGGTAAGTCAATACTTGGTGAAAGGAAAATGTACTAGAAAAATTCAGTTAAAATATAGCTGTGATTTTGTCTCTTGCAGTGGCAGTCAAGAAGAGATTTCCAAACGTGTCCAAAGAGGCTTTGGTGATTACAGTCAATTCTAAACGGGGGGAATTCACTGCTTGAAAGGGGGAAAAAAACAAACGTTAAATCTTTTGAATATATTGTATTATTGTAATTTTTTTGAACATTGTAAAGTATGTTTCTTGCACATTTTATTCAAATGTTCATATATAAATGTTATATAATGGAATAGACAAATAAAGTTTTTCTTCAAATGTGACATGTGAATGTATTTTCTTGGATTGAAATATATGGAGGGGAAAACATGGCCAAATGATATATTGGTAGAAAATATATTTATGTAAATATATTTTTGCAAATATATTTTTTGGCCATATTTTTGTATATTTTGAAATATATGTGAAAATATATTTTTTTACCGTATGGGAGCCCCTCTCCCCTTCCATCCATCCATCCATCATGTGGCTATTCACCTCCTTTATTTATTCACCCTTGCTCCGAATTACCTCGACTTTTTCTACAAAGGCGCCTCTCTTTCTGCCTGCCTGCTTCGATTCGTCCATCTTCCCTGTCCTTGCGTGTCACTCGGGTCGGTGTGCGATGTGATGGTTTACCGTCTTAAGCCCCATTACTTCTTAATGGCCATGAGATATTTGAAAATAAACCCTGGAGCCAGATTTCTGCACTTCTCTGGTAAATAGGCCAACACATACTGGACTTTAACAAGACATGCAGGAATATTCACACTGCTACGGTCTTTGATCAGATTCCTGGCATCTCGTTCTCCTCCACCCGTTCTTTCTATCCATTTCTCTCCTTCTCAAACACACAATCGCTCATTTCTTCTCCATCTCTCCTTCTGACACTCTTGATCTATTCCAAAATTTGTGAGCTGCCTCGCTGTCTGCATCCTAACTGAAATGGAACCTCATAAGTGACTGATTTTAAACGCTCTCGGCAGCGACCCAGCATGACACATATATACTCCTCTCACGATGCCCACAGGAGACTCCACTCAAAAATTTATGTTGGCATGTTACTAAACTAGCAATGCAATTGTCAATTGTCACATTCAATTTGATCTAATATCCTGAGATTCTAGGTTAATATGTCAACAATTTACCAACACGCATGTTCACTTTCATAGTTTTTTTTTATGTTGGTTATGTCGTAGGTATTCATACAACTTTAAAAGCGATTTTCTCAATATTTAGATTTTTCTGCACCCTCAGATTCCAGATTTTCAAATAGTTATATCTCGGCCAAATATTGTCCTATCCTAACTAACAAATCTCAATTTCAAAAAATTATGACTGGTTTTGTGGTCCAGGGTCACAAATATATTTAATACTTTAAAACCCCTTAACTGTCACCGTCCCACTAGCGGGCCGTTTGGTGCTTGGCGTCATAAATTAAGTATAATTCGAAAGCTTACGAACTCAAAATTCAGCCTGTGAAAACCGTTTTGAAATTGTAGTGGCGACAGTAATGAGTCCCAGGGAGGAGCTCCGGAAGGATAAAAGGAGGAGTGATGAGGACCAGGCCTGGGCTATTTATGTTGCGTTTTATTATGTTTATATGCGGCAGTCGTCTATGAGGGGCTGTCGCTTTACTTTTGTTTTGTTGTTTGTTTATTTTATGATTAAATGTTGATCGTTCGCCGGTTCCCGCCTCATTCTTCCCTGGGCCTTTAAACCTTGCTACATTACCATTCAAAACAGCCTTCATGTCGGAAGCATGCCTAAAAATGCTGTCTAGATAGGCAGTTCTCAAGTGTTTAGAAAAGAGCTTCGGTCTGCGTTTACTAATCTTGTCTTATCAGATCTGCTTGTTTAGCGCTGTGCCTCTGTATCGCTCCATCCTGATGAACAGCCTGACATGAGGAGATCAGCGTGAGACGAGAAACCCCAGAAGAAAACCTCAATGTGTCAGAGCACGTTGTACAGCTCTTTACATTTAACATGACAAAAGCATGGGTGGTGTCAATAATTGACTGTCTGTTTCTAAGACATGAGATGAATTCAGCCGTCCCTGCAGTTCACACATTCAATTTTACTTATCTATAGCTATAGTTAGCACCATTTAAGTATTTTAGACTGGTTGGTAGGGATGGGTGGTATGACCTCAATCACACTACAAGTGACTATATCATGGCATACATATATTGATGATATAGTTATTTGTGCTGGTAATTTAATAAAGAAAAATTTATTTATACTGCATATTAAATAGATGTATATATTTTCAGATAACTTAGAGGTACTATTAAAGGTACTAATTTGATCATTTTTCTTTTAATTTAGAATTTGATGGACATGAATATGAGTATTGTGTGGTGTTTACAGATAGGAACAACTAATAAACTGACTTCATATAAATCAGGATAAATAGCAAAACCCTTAAATGACTTTCACTGGTGTAAATGTTAAAGGCACAATATGTAAGATTTTTGGATTAAAATATCCAAAAACCACTAGAACAATGTTATATATTTTGTTGATTTGTGTACTTACATTATCCCAAATGTTTCCAAGAATGTTTAAAACCAGAGAAATAAGCAATTTTAACCAGGACATGGACCATGTCTGTGCATCGCCTATCAATGACATCATACCCACGTTACCCTCGATTTCTGAAAAACCATGGAAACACCAGACGCTTTAATATATTGTGTGTTTTATTAGACAGGTGAGCAATTGTTGGGAGACATTCATTGACAGAAAACGAATCATTGTTATATAGCTCAACACAGTTAGTCTTATTGTTTGAATCTCGTTTTCTTGATTTACCGCGAGTACCATGTTTTACCATGCCTAATATTGATCTATCTTACTGCAGTGTGCAACAAGTGTCTCATAGTAGCCTCCGAGCGAATGCACAGAGTAGCATTATAACATAACTTTCAACACACTCAAATGTATCTATAATATGATGAAACAGTGCTGTGTTACCCCACTACACATGAGCGGAAGAAGCGGAAGCGGTCGTCTGTGGCATAATAAAAGCTCCGCGAAATCAAGGCGTCATCAAGCTACGCCTTTGTTTTGAATAAGTGACCTCTAGTGGCGAAAAGTTACATATTGTGGCTTTAACAATTGTCATTTTTGAGTGAACAAAAGGTTTTTACAGTAGGTTATATTATTTTTTACACCTTTTTCATACATATAAATGATTGTAATTTTAACTGTAAAACACTGTAAAAATGCAACAGTGAAACCAGTTAATTGGTTAACAGTAAGTTCCGGTACTATACACCAGACATGTTCACAAGTCCCTGCGGTCCAAGTCAAGTCTCAAGTCTTTAAGGTCCAAGTCAAAGTCAAGTTTCAAGTCCCTGCGGTCCAAGTCAAGTCTCAAGTCTTTAGGGTCCAAGTCAAAGTCAAGTTTCAAGTCCCTGCGGTCCAAGTCAAGTCTCAAGTCTTTAAGGTCCAAGTCAAAGTCAAGTTTCAAGTCTCTGAGGTCCAAGTCAAGTCTCAAGTCTTTAGGGTCCAAGTCAAGTCTTTGTTCTATTTTTAGCAATATTTTTTTTTTTCAGCTAGTTGAAACAGATTACTTTTACTTTAAAAATGCACAATAAAGCACACAAAATACTACTTAAATCATTACTATTACTTTCCAACTTTGTACAAAATTATACTATTTAGAACCACCACAAGGGGGAAAAGTGCTGTGTATTTTGAGCTATCTGAGTTGCCGTAGTTTGCTGTAGATCTCAAGCAATGCTGGATAATGTAGTCTTCCAGTGAGCGCCGGCGGTAACAAAACCTGTGTATGGACAAGCGTTACAGTAAACGACACAAAGAACAACATTTCCATCTGTGTGTCTCGTTTGTGGAAATGAGTTGGACAGGGTCATAAATTGCGTATAAAAGTGTTCGTGCAATTCAGATGCAAATTAACTTGGTAAATCTGGATTATATGCATATGTTAGCAAATAGGCCACTTTGGGGAAAAACATGAAAAGGACATGGAAATGTGTATTTCTTGAAAATGGACCGCAAGCAAGCCTCTGCTGCTGTGCAACACCGCAGCTTCCCTTCGGATTAATTGATTGCTTTTCAAATTAAATGACAAAGTTTTGTAAGGTAAGGCTTGACCATATTGTTATTATTTGTTGCTAATTTATTTAACAGCAGTTTTCTAATGGGTGATGAATTTGCGTGCCTTCAGATGCATCACAATTTCACACTTCAGAATTCAAGACAGAATCACACACACTGTATGCACGAGTACACATGGAAACACAAATCCCACACAGCAGCGGCATGCATGTTGGCATGAACACACACACACTCTCGCCCCTCATTTCCTCTGAAGCACACTAGGCTGAGGGTGTAATCGCCAGTTAATTACTCTGCTTTTGACCTGTGAGTGAAACGAGTCGCTTTGGTGCTGCTATCTGTATAAAATGCATTAGTTCAAGCTTTCTCTAATTGCTTTAATTAGTCAAGAAGGAAGGCCTGATCTGCTGCTAATTTATAATGATTTAAATAGAATGGCAAATGGTTGGATAATAATGAGATTTCCTGACGAATTTGGTGAAATACTGCGGTGAATTACTTGGAAATCCAAGTTTTGTCTATCTATCTATCTATTTATCTATCTATCTATCTATCTACTCATTATTTGTTATGCAGTGCTAGAGAAATTGGTCGCCATAAAGAAAAAAGGTGTTATTGATTTTTTTGCACAGCTCATATGAGGATGAACAGCCGAAAAAATTAATTGCAGAAAAGAAGGGAGACTGAAAAAAAAGGAAATGTGTGATGACTAAGAACATCTGAGCTTCACAGTCGTAGATGTTTTTGTTTGCATATACAATATTTCTCACCTAATTTTCTACTCACATGTCTCTCTCTCTCTCTCTCTATCCCTCTTTCTCTGTAGCAAGGTCTCCAGGGAGAGGGAGGTGTGTGTATGTGTGTAACTGCGGGTGTATGTTCACCTGTCTGTTGTGGGCCAGGTGCTCACCGGCCTCATGTGTTTGTGGCTCTCAGTCTGTTAAAAACGCAGTGGGATGCAGCTCTGCTGTGCTACACATATTCAATCTGCTTAAACCTTTTTGCTGGGAGATATCAGACACAGCAAGCCAAAAACACAAAACCTGTCAATTAAACACAACACTGCTATAATTAATTATTAACTTTAATTGGCAGAACTCATTTGAGACTGAACAATCAAAAGACATTATTAACTTCACTACAGACATCTATATATTGCTTGTTTTTAACAAACAAAGGGCCAGATTTACTAAACAGGGCAAATTAGTGGGAGAGCACAATTCCATACAAACGCAGATGGGAGTGGAAAGTTCAGCACGTGATCTACTGACGACGAGCACATTAAAGCAACGCAATCTACCAAGAGTAGGGCTGGGCGATATGGCCAAAAAATCATATCTCAGTATTTTCTGGTTGAATGGCGATACACGGTATATATCCCGGTATTTTCTACGTTTTTCTATTTGGATAAAAAAAAAAACTTTAATAATAATTTTATTTCACATCCTGCCTAGTGATGTCCTAAAAACAATGTTGATATTGAAGGCTATAAACAAATACAGTGAATGTAATGTAGGCTATGCAATATATTATGGGCAAAAAGGGGGTTTACAATCTAAAAATAAAATTAATAATTTTGTTTTTAAATTCACTAAACTAATGAAAATAAAAACAAAAGCATATAGCCTATATTTGATTACCCCATTAAAATGGTCACTTTCATAAAAATATACTTACTTGTAGGTTTAAAATTCCACATATGGCACATTTATTGTCCAACAACAAATATTTTAGAAATATGTATACTTTAGTCAGAATTATTGCGTTCCTATTGCACTCAGTCTGTTTGGCGCGAATGCGCGTGGCGGCGCTCATTCACAGAAGCCTGAATTTTAGTATAAAGCATATATTTAATATAAAGCATGTGTCATGTTTAGGACAAATTGTACCCTGCATCAGCTCACTCTGCGTACTCCGCTATTTTTCAGATGCGTTCGTATCAATCTACTGTATATCGATATAAACGGTATTGCCTCATTCCATATCGTCTCTAAAAAATATATTGATATATTGTACAAACTCGATATACCGCCCAGCCCCAACCAAGAGCAGCGCAAATTAGCGTCTGTTTTTTTGGGCGGTAAATAATGGCGCAAACACCAGTAAATTGACGAGCACAAACCTTAGTAAATCACCTTGCATGATTCATTTAAATACTCTCCTCCCATAAATTTTGCTTCTGAAAGGGAAACTCCTACAAATGGATATGCAGTAAGGTCAGCCGCAAAAATAACCCTGTCCACGCCTTTTCAGCGCTAATTTCTCACTGCGTGTCTTTAGTAAATCCTGACTGTAATAGAATGATGATTAGTTATGTCTGCATATATGACGTAACAGAGACGTATAGAGGAAGTGTGTGTATGGCGCTGCTACTGAACAGTTGTTACGAGTGCACTGAAAGATTCAGTAAAAGTTCAAGGAACGAAATCAAGACTGGACATTGCATTCTTTTGCACCATACAAGGGTTTATTACATGGTGTCAGAGTGCTGATCGTCGGGATGGCCAAATTTAACCCACCGGAAAGCTTTTGCTTCGAGAGACCAGCTGAATGGACCGACTGGAAAAAGCAGTTTACACGTTACATAATGACGGCAAAACTGAATAAAGAGGACGGCAGCGTACAAGTAAGCACCCTTATATATGCCTTGGGGGTCGAAGCAGAGAATATTTTCAGCTCATTCACCTTCAATGCGAAGGGAGATGATAAGAACTACGAACTGGTCCTCAGGAAATTTGATTCGTACTTCATACCAAATCGCAACGTAATCCACGAAAGAGCATGCTTCTATCAGCGCGTTCAACGTCCAGGGGAGAGAGCAGAATCTTTCATCCGCTCCCTTTATGAACTGTCAGAGCACTGCGAGTTTGGGTCCGCCCATAAGGAACACATTAGAGAACGAATCGTGGTAGGAATCCAGGACAAGGAACTGTCATGCAAGTTGCAGCTCATCCCAAATCTCACACTCGAAATGACGGTGCAAGAAACCCGCCAGTCGGAGAAGGTGAAAGCACAAGTTAGCGCGCAAGGAGAGGCTGTACAGTACACCGATTAGCTTTAAAATAGACACCGGCGCTGATGTGTGCATTATGACTGAAGAAGCATTTAATATGCTCAAGCCTGAGAAAACACTGCTCACTGCTAAGACTGTACTGAATAGCCCAGGCGGCCGTCTGAACTGCATCAGTCAGTTTACAGCACACACTGAGTATAAAAATAACCAGTACTCATTCAATGTGTTTGTTATCAGAGGAGAGACCGCTAGCAACCTACTTAGCCGAACAGTAGCTGAACCAAAGTATTGGCCATTAACAAACTGCCTCCACCTGACAATGCACAGGGGTTAAAAAGAGTTCTCGGGATGGTCAATTACC
Source organism: Coreius guichenoti (assembly GCA_039654105.1). Lineage (NCBI taxonomy): Eukaryota > Metazoa > Chordata > Actinopteri > Cypriniformes > Gobionidae > Coreius > Coreius guichenoti. The sequence goes on from CM077169.1 coordinate 7,414,837, forward strand.
TGGGCAAGTACATCCCCAATTTAGCAGATGTCGGACGGCCGCTCTATGATCTGCTGAAAGTCAAATCAACATGGACATGGGGCCCAGCCCAACAAGCAACTTCGCAGGAGATAAAAAGACTCCTCGTCCTCACCTACGCTAGCATTTTATGATGCAAGAAAACCAACCATGGTGTCGGCAGACGCAAGCAGCTATGGAATTGGTGGAGTACTGATGCAGCAACATGACAAGGACTGGAGACCAGTGGCTTATTGCTCCAGACGACTGAGCGAAGCTGAAACCAGATATGCTCAAATAGAAAAAGAGTGTCTGGCCGCTGTCTGGTCATGTGAGAGATTTGAAAAGTACTTGTATGGTCTAAATGAGTTCAGGCTGAATAGTGACCACAAGCCATTGGTGCCACTAATAAACGCCAAAGACCTGGACGTGGTTCCGCTCCGCTGCCAGAGGCTGCTTATGCGATTGATGAGATTCAACCCTACTGCAGAATACGCACCTGGGAAAACTCTCATAGTGGCCGATGCTCTGTCCAGGAGTCCCTCAGATGATGTACAGGACTGTAGTGACACCCACTCAGACGTGGAGTGCTATGTGGCGTCCATTATGGACAGCATGCCAGCTTCAAAGCAAAAGATGGACATTATCAGGTCTAGCACTGTCGAAAATGAAAGCCTGCAAAAGGCACATATATTCAGTCAGGTTGGCCTGAACACATAGTCAGGGTGCACCCGATGGCAAGAGCCTTTTTTCCTGTGAGAAATGAACTTTCAATTCAAGATGGGATTGTCACCAGGGGCAACAGAATGGTCATATCTGAAAACCTGAGGGCAGAGATCATAGATCGCATACACGACGGTCACCAGGGTCTGAGCAAATGCCGGGAAAGAGCAAACACCTGTGGTGGCCCAGTATATCATCCCAAATTAAACTCAAAGTCTTGTCTTGCCAGTCCTGCCAAGAAATGAGAAGAGCTCAGCCCAGAGAACCATTAATTTCCACGCCACTTCCTGAAAGGCCATGGAAGAGGATCGGAATTGATCTGTGTGAACACAACAAATAGACCTACCTAGTAATTTTGGACTACTACTCATGTTTTCTAGAGGTACTACACATGCCCACAACTACCAGTACACAGGTAGTGAGAAAACTGAAAGCCACCTTTGCCCGCTATGGTATAGCTGAGGAGGTGGTCAGCGACAATGGGCCACAATTCACCAGTGCGGAGTTCAAAGAACTGGCTTGTGAGCTAGATTTCAAACACATAACCTCCAGCCCACATCACCCACAAGGGAATGGGCACGCTGAAAGAGCCGTGCAAACAGCCAAGAGAATCCTAAAGCAAAAAGACCCCTTCTGGCGCTTATGTGTTACAGATCTACTCCATGCAGCAGTACAGGTGCCAGTCCAGCAGAACTCTTGATGGGTCGCAAGATCCGGACAACCTTACCCACCCTTGACAGTAATCTGTTACCTAAATGGCCAAACACAAAAGTCATCAGAGAAAATGATGCAGCCAAGAAAAAGGAACAGGCTTACTACTACAACCAGCGTCATGGGGTGAAAACACTACCTCTCCTATATCCAGGGGATCAGGTCCTTACCAAAGTGGACACCCAAAAATCCTGGCTGACAAAGGCAATTGTGATGAAGGGAAGTGTCACACCACGATCTTATCTGGTTGAGACTAAGCAAGGTGGTATGTTACGCCGAAACAGACGACAACATCTGTAAATACCCCACAGCACGAGACCGCACTATCAATGACGCCGAGTGCTGACAAATCACTGGACAAAACACAAGATGTCCCAGAACAAAATGGAACAAAACCAAAGTCTCCTGATGGACTGATACGAACCAGGTCTGGCAGGGTTAGCAGACCACCACAAATCCTGGACCTATAAATGAAGAAAGGACAGAAACAGAAATGCATATTATGGATACTTTGAGAAATGTTAGGAGATGTTGAATGCGGTTCACACTACACAGAGTTCTGGTAACAAAGTAAATTTTTCTTTAAGTTAAGTACTAGTTCGTTTGAGACTGTGTATGTTGTACATATGGGAAAGGAAATGCTATGCCTAAAATTGCATGTATGCTTGAAGTAACAATGAAACATTTGTCATAAAGCAAACAAATAGATTTGTAAAAGGGGGAGATGTAATAAAATTAGTTATGTCTGCGTATATGACGTAACAGAGACGTATAGAGGAAGTGTGTGTATGGCGCTGCTACTGAACAGTTGTTACAAGTTCACTGAAAGATTCAGTAAAAGTTCAAGGAACGAAATCAAGACTGGACATTGCATCCTTTTGCACCATACAAGGGTTTATTACACTGACAGTAGTTTTGTAACGCAAAAAGAGGGTTTGCGCTGGCACAAGCTGTTAGTAAATCTGGCCCAAAAAGTCATAACTTCAAGCAAAAAAAAAAACCTTTCAAGTGTATTGGGAGTGTATTTACACTATGTGCAAATAGGCCGCCTTGTTGGCAGAGGGTATTTACACTGACTCCGCCCACTGATGTCTGGTTGGGCCAAACAAAATTACGGAAGACACGGAGCACGTGGCAGGAAGTTTTGACGCAAATCAACCCGAGTTTGAATCTGCCTTTTGCCAAACTCGCTCTACTCCCATTTCCCATCACATATCAGATCGGAAAGAGGCATTTATTGTCAATAAATATGAAGAAAATATTCGAAAAGTGGAAATTTACATAGTGCAAATAGAATCTATGGATTTAGTTTTAATTTATTTATTTTGTTTTAGTTTTTTATTTTAATAACATTTTATGAATTAACCACCTCGTAAACATACTTTATCACTAGAAGAAATTTGAAGTATTATGCAACCATTGAAGACATTTCTCTGTATATAGAACCTTTTTGGCATAAATGGTTCTTTAAGATTGAGTTAAGGGTTTTATTTAGAACTTAGAGTGTAGACTTTGGTAAATATCACATGTAAATGCCGTCCAAAACGCATTCAAGTCACATGGCAATCTGGCCAGTGTTGCCAAGTATAAATGAAATATGCATATCTAATTAGATAGCAGTCTGATTGATCAAGATGCATGAAGTGATTGAAGCGTAAACATCCCAAAAGTGACAAGAGCTGTTTTTAAAACTCAAATATCTTGCCTGAGCACCACAGTTCAATGTCACAGCAAATGCTCTAGACTACTTATACTATACTATACATTGGTTAAACATTCCTGTACAGTCACACAATCTGAGACTCAGTATTATGTACGGTAAAGGTTTAGACAGGAATCACAACAGGTACAGCAATACAACAATGGATTTATCTTCCTATGGAAGGTGGTACTTTATCTGTTGACACAGGCTGAAGCTGTTAAATAATAATAGCTGCCTGAGGAACGATGCTGGCTATTTAATATATATATATATATAAAATCCATCCACAACGCTGTTCAGAGATGATGAGAATGAAATGGATTCATTCTAGAATAATTCTACTTTGAATGACAATGGCAAATTGTTCACATGCTGAAAATGAGGTGTTGACAGTGGACATGTCTCTCGTTTTCTGATGTTGATTATTGAAATAATTGTGTTTTTTGGAGACTTGAACAGACAGTTAAACAGAAAGTGAAACACCAGCTGTATACCTTTCCTTTTGTCAGTACATTTAGAAGAATGGATGACCTTTGAGCTTAAAAACACATTAACAAACACACAGACAAAAGCTTATTCTAAAGCTCAGGATTGGACCAGCTTCCTTTTGTGACATGTGGACAAATAATGTCATTCACTGTTGGAAAATCCATAAAACTGTACCAATGCCAAGTTTTCAGAGACAGATCTATAACCTGTCCTGCCACCACGTCCTCGCCTGCCCTCGTGAGACATGAGCGATGGGCGATAACATTATCATAGACATTCCACCAGGGAGAGTGTGGTCACATTTAATTTGCCATGTTATGGTACAATAATAATCTGCACAAACCACACCCAAACCTGTCTTATTATCTGGGATACGGTCACACACGCCCGCGCGCGCACATACAGACACGCACACAAACACACACACGAGACCTTCAAGTCAGCATAAAAAATTTGCAACCCATACTTCCATAATGTGATGACTGAAACTGGATATTCAAGAATAAAAATATGTAGGACAGGAAATTGTTTTTATTTACTTTTTTTTTTTTGAAAAACAGAAAAAACATTTTTGTATTTGTAATATAAATAATTAAAAAAATATTTTTACTAATAAATAAAACATTATTATTATTATTAAATATGTAATATAAAATGGTACGATATACAATATTAATATATACTAAAATACAAATATATGAATGTTTATGAAAATACTAATATATACTACTATTATTTTATTTTTTATATATTATTTAAGTAATTTTATACTTTTAAATATATATATATATATATACACACACACATACATATATATATATACACACACACACACAACAAATATATACAATTATATATATATATATATTTTATATATATTTAAAAAGTTTAAATAATATTAGTATATATTAGTATTTTATAAAAAAAAAAAAAAAAAATATATATATATATATATATATATATATACATACATACAGTGGTGTGAAAAAGTGTTAATTATGATCAAAGATGGCTGTAAAAAATAAAGTTTGTTAATTGTTAATCCTTTTGATATTTTATTACAAAAAATCTAACCTTTCATTGAAGTAAAAGAATTGAAAGTGGGAGGAAAAAAATTCACATTATGAAATAAATGTTTTTTCTCCAAAACACGTTGGGAACAATTATTGGCAACCTTTTATTAAATACTTTTTGCAACCTTTTGCCAAGATAACAGCTCTGAGTCTTCTTCTATAATGCCTGATGAGTTTGAGTTTGATCAGAGACCATTCCTCCATACAGAATCTCTCCAGATCCTTCAGATTCCCAGATCCATGTTGGCACTTCTTCTCTTCAGTTCAGCCCACTCATTTTCTATAGGGTTCAGGTCAGGGACTGGGATGGCCATTGCAGGTGTTGTGCAGGTTTTGTGCTCAGTGACCCATTTTTGTTTTGATTTTGATGTTTGTTTTTGGATCACTGTCCTGTTGGAAGATCCAAACATGGCCCATTATAAGATTTCTAGCACAGACTGTCAGGTTTTGATTTTTTATCTGTTGGTATTTGATCGAATCCATGATGCCATGTATCTGAACAAGATGTCCAGGACCTCTGGCAGAAAAATAGGCCCACAGCATTAAAGATACAGCAGAGTATTTCATTTTACACATGGGGTACTTTTTTATCCCTGTGTGCACCAAACCCATCTTAAGTGTTTGCTGCCAAAAAGTATATGTATGTATATATATATATATATATATATATATATATATTAGTGCTGTCAATCGATTAAAAAAAAAAAAAAAAAAAAAAAAACGCATATTTTTAATTAATCGTGATCACATTCATTGAAATGATGAAAGATTCAAAATAACATCAGGAATATGTAATAAGAAAGTCAATGTGGTCAATTTTGATTTCTTGTTGACTTTAACATCCGTACCCTTATCGACTACTTCACCTGCCCCTACATCTCTCCCTTTCACCCTGCTTGCAGTGGATTTGAAAGCCAAGTACTGGATTTATCGAGCTGTTTTTGACCCCATTAGAGGTTTGAGAAGAGCTGAGCGATTTCACCTCCCCTCTCCGGCTATGTGGATATAATCTCCTAATTACTGGAAGTCTACGTGATGTTTCCCAACCCTGCAGTTATCTGGCTTTTTTAGTGTATATGCATGTGTGTTTCTCATTAAAAAGGACTTATGAAGTACTAGCATCTCATGTTGTGTTTAGAGAGTTCATTAATGGAATAAAACATCCCAGTGTTTCATTCATTAGATGTTTGTCGTGTTTATCTTTGGCTTAATGGTACTTTTGTAAATGAGCTGTCTTTTACTTTTACTTCTCTCTCTTAAGATTCAAGCTCCAAGAAAGACCACAGATGAGATCTCCTGAATCTCTTAATTGTTTCTCCTAAATAGAAATAAGATAACATTTTCTCATGAGGTAAAAAACAGTAACCTCACAAGTGATCTCAAAGTCTCAAACTGTGCTCAGATTTGGAAATGCAAATTCACGTGTGTACAGTAGAGGGCGCAGCTCAAACAAACCTTTCAGCTGTGCTGCCATTCTGGATAATGGAAGAATAGGACGCAGGAGAAAATTTTTTTTGACACCACCAATAAAAACAAAATATACTGAATCTTTTTTGTGCAAGTGAGATTAGTAAATGCATGCTCACATTTATTCTAAAACTACAATAACCCTCATGTTTACACACAACGCCTCTGCACTTACGATTTTTCTCAACATTTGGACAAGAGAGCAAGTCAATAAATGGGAAAACAAAGTAACTTGAGTTACTTATTTGGAAAAGTAACTTAGATATTTTGTTGTAAATTTTATAAGTAATGAGTTACTTTACTAGTTACATGAAAAAAGTAATCTAATTACGTAACTCAAGTTACTTGTAATGCGTTACCCCCAACACTGGTTGTGTTTGTTTCATGTTTGAGAATAGACGATTTCTTTTCCTCACTGGAATTCCTACACAACTTGAAATATTTTAAACAACATTCAGATGCAATAAATACTATAGTGTGTACTTAAAGCCTGTCAATCAACAGTAGAGTGCCACCCTCAGGCTGAATAATGCAACCTCTGCCAAAAGTGTTCTGTGTGTCTTCGAGAGGCTGCTCACTGCAGAGCCATGGGTGGAGCTTACGTCTAGCTCCCCCTCTAGCTACACGTAAGCTCCACTCATTTGAATGTAATTTGGGCCTAATGCTAGAATATCCAACCACACCCTAACCCTATCTATAACTCTGTCCCCCCACCCCATTAGACGTCCAGAGAGGTGGAGCTGGACGTCATTTGACTCTGCAGTGAGGACCACTTGGTGTGTTCAGCGATTACAATATAAAGCTTGCAAAATATTTATCATAAACTGGCGCCAAGACCCAGAATCTGCCCTTACCTAAATTTACGGTCACGAGCTGCTACTGGATTCTTTACACACTTGGGAAACAATGTGTTTTTAATTTGTGTGTGGTTAGGGCATAAGGTCAGAAAGTCTAGTTCTGTTTCTACCTCATTTTGTGTGCAGTAAAAAGCACAGTCTGCCCGTGTCTGTCTGTACCTGTCTGTCTCTGCGCCAAGGCCGTGTTCGTGGAGTCTGTACACTGTCAAGGCGTTTCTTGGTTCAAGGCTGGTGACAGTAGACAGCTTCTCCACTGTACATTCTCTATTTAATGAAAGATAGCATTCTAGTTGACTGTTTTGTGCAGAATTTTTTATCCATTGGGTTGGTTCTATTGGCTCTAACAAGTAACTAATCAGCCCTAGCAACCACTCTAAAAATCCTAGCAACAAGCATAGCAGCACTAACAACCACCCATAATACCTTAACCAATACCTAATCCGGAACATCCTAGCAACACTAGAAAACATCCTAGAAAACGCCAGCGCTCTTCTGAAAACAGGCGCTTGAGATGTTATCTGTGCTATGACACAGAATATCTGCGGAACTGTTACTAGTATCTGATTTTGTAAATAGTTCGTTTCTGAATATAAAAATGTAGAGATAATGTAACATACTTGCTCTGGCACTCGTGCTTGAGATGTGCTTGTTGTTGTCGTTTGTTATCATTATTGTACAAGCAGAATGTGACGTTTGGTCGGTGTGGTATTAGTCCCGCCCCTCCTCCACTGTGATTGGACGGCTGGGTAAAAAGTGACAGTCATGAGTGCTGTGTTTTACCCAAAGTTGAACATATCTAAACATTTCCAGTACAAATATTCAAATATTCTTAAATCAAGATACATTTAATTGAGAAGCAAAATGACTTAAGATATAAGTCTTGTTTTCTGAAAAAAATATGAGGTAATGAAATGAGGTAAGAAAACCAATGAGGTAAGAAAAATAATCTTGTTTTCCCTTTGAATTAATTGTAATTTTCTGACCCCATTGGCAGAATTGTTTTCTAGTAATTTTGCTTCTTAAGTAAATGTATCTAGATTTAGATATTTTTTTCTTTTTTTATATATATTTTTAATAGAAAACGAGACAAAAATACTAAACAAGAAAAACATGTTTTGCAGTCTAACAACAACCAAGAATACCCTAACAACTATCAGCCGTTCAAAACATCCAAGCAACAGCATATCAGCTCGATCAACCACCAAAAACACCCTAACAACCACTTAGTAACCACTCAGAACACCCTAGAAACAGCATAGCAGCACTAACAACCACCCAGAATACTCTAACAACTACCTATCAGCCGCTCAGAACATCCTAGCAACAGCATATCAGCTCGATCAACCACCAAAAACACCCTAACAACCACTTAGCAACCACCCAGAACACACTACAAACAGCATAGCAGCACTAACAACCACCCAGAATACCCTAACAACTACCTATCAGCCGCTCAGAACATCCTAGCAACAGCATATCAGCTCAATCAACCACCAAAAAACACCCTAACAACCACTTAGCAACCACCTGGAACACCCTAGCAACAGCATAGCAGCAATAACAAAACACCCGAATTGTGTTCTTGAGTTTTGCAGAGGCCTAGAAAAGAAGAGGCCTTTTGTTTTCTTCAGAAACTTGGAATTGTTTTGACTTTTAGGCCCGGTTCCACAGACAGGGCTTAGATTAAGCCAGGATTAGACCTTAGTTCAATTAGGACATTTAAGTAGCTTTTATAAATATGCCATAGAAAAAACATTACTGGTGTGCATCTTGAGACAAAACAATGGCACTGACATATTTTAAGATATGCCAGTGCATGTTGCTTTCAGTTAAAACAGCTCAAACATGCATTTTAGTCTGGGACTATAGGCTTAAGCATCATCTATGAAACCAGGGGTTAGAGTTAGATTTTTCATTCAGTCTTATGTCTGGACTGATACATTCGAAATAGCCCAGAAAACTATATTACCATGCACCAGAATATCTGCATTGAGTTAATCTCATTCACTCTCCACAAGCACCCTTTACTATGTGAACAGTGTATGAAAAATCACCCATAACAATTATGCCATTAGTCCTATCAAGGTGGTTATCTCCGTAATCGTGTGAAAGTCATTTGCTCGGATCCAGTGAAACATCCGTGTTGTTTCTCACTGTCAGACGTTGCCTTCTCATCTGCCTCACTTCGGTCCTCTCCAACCAGACGAATGACGGTCTGAATATCTTTTTCCATGCAGGCCTGCCTCCTAATGTAGATACATTGCTTGTTTCAAACTATACTTATGATGAAATAAAAGATCTTTTGTCTTCTATTCTGTTTCACACTTTTTTGTTGTTTCATTTTATTACAGTATTTTTTTTCTCCAATGGGTATATCAACCATTCACTTTGTGCCTTTGTTTCTCCGTCTAGCCATTCGTCTGTCTCTCTCTCTGTCAATCTGTCTGATTCTTTTTCTATCTTACTACTCATTGATTTTTCTTTCCTCAAAAGAAAAAAAAAAATGTCTAAGATGAGCAATACTTGCACTTCTGAATCAGTATTTTGTTGTTCTAGAAAAAAAATCTGTTCATAAGAAGCTTTGGAGAATGTTTGTTCCCCATCTAAAAGAGCCACTTATTTAAAGCCAGAAGAAAGAAGCAAAAAAGATAAACAGTTCTTCTTTGTCCATATTTGATTAAATTCCCAGTGTTATTCAACAGTATCAGTTAACACAGAAAGAATCAATATCAGTGTGATACACTAAGGTTTTATGTGATATCTCAAGTGAGTTTGTTTAGCCATGAATTTAGTCTCAGATCCAAACAAGAGTCAGTTCTTTAGCAATGATAGTCTAATGTAAAATAATACGGTGTTTGACTGTGCCTTATCTCCATCGCATCCTTGAGGTCCAGATTAATATACTTCTGTCATGACAACTCTCTGAGTGTTTGGCATGGTAATGGATATGACAATGTTAATATGTTTGGTCTTGGCAGAATAGATCTGCTATTGATCTGATTATCGCTGCTGCTGCAGAGCAAGTACGGGACTTGCTACTGCCAATACATACATGACACGCTGTTGTGAGCAAGTAAGACATGCTGCTGCTGTACAATAGAGCATACATGAGTAGCAGATCTATACAGGTGGAGCTGGGGAAGGTGGAGGGTTTCTGAAAGCGTGTTGCAACTGCTACAGAAAAAGCTGACCAGTATTTGAAGGTTGAGCAGTGAGCTCATTGGCTACTGATACAGCAGGAACCAATCAGATGTGCCCTATAAAGAATGATGTGATTGCAAGCAGATTGAGTTAAGGACCTATCAGCCTGCGCCATCTAGAGTTTCATGACAGAACTTCATATATGTGAATCTCATTGAAAAAAAAAAAAACATGTCTCCAAAACCAAAATTATATTTTGCATAATGAAAATGAAGCCTATTTTAGGTCCATTAGGTTTTTTTTTTTTGATAATTAAATTTTTTCATGACAATTAAACATGGATAATAATTTCCCCCACAAATTCTGATTATTGTAATAGATCGAGATAAAGAGTTTAAATATATAAACTGTGAGTCTTATTAGATTCGATTCACAGTGCTGCAGTATAATTATCTGATCATTTTAATAATAATTCAGTTTTTATTAATACAGTAATAAAGGTTTAATATTATTTTATTATAGTTTTTTGTATTGCATAAATGTAAATATAGGGAATAAAAAAAAATTAATAAATCAGACTTGATTTTCTTTATGAAACATATATTTTCTTATTTATTTCTTGTGATTTTGGTGTGATACTGTATATGATCCAGACATGTTCTTGAGAAGTAAAACATACACTATATTGCCAAAAGTATTGGGTCACCCCTCCAAATCATTGAATTCAGGTGTTCCAATCACTTCCATGACCACAGGTGTATAAAATCAAGCACCTAGGCATGAAGACTGCTTCTACAAACATTTGTGAAAGAATGGGTCGCTCTCAGGAGCTCAGTGAATTCAAGCATGGTACCATGATAGGTTGCCACCTGTGCAATAAGTCCATTCATGAAATTTCCTCACTACTAAATATTCCACGGTCAACTGTTAGTGGTATTATAACAAAGTGGAAGCAATTGGGAACAACAGCAACTCAGCCACGAAGTGGTAGGCCACGTAAAATCACAGAGCAGGGTCAGTGCATGCTGAGGCACACAGTGCGCAGAAGTCACCAACTTTCTGCAGAGTCAATAACTACAGACCTCCAAACTTCATGTGGCCTTCAGATTAGCTCAAGAACAGTGCGTAGAGAGCTTCATGGAATGGGTTTCCACGGCCGAGCAGCTGCATCCAAGCCTTACATCACCAAGTGCAATGCAAGGCGTTGGATGCAGTGGTGTAAAGCACACCGCCACTTGACTCTAGAGCAGTGGAGACGTGATCTCTGGAGTGACGAATCACGCTTCTCTGACTGGCAATCTGATGGACGAGTCTGGGTTTGGCAGTTGCCAGGAGAACGGTATTTTCCTGACTGCATTGTGCCAAGTGTAAAGTTTGGTGGAGGGGGGATGATGGTGTGGGGTTGTTTTTCAGGAGTTGGGCTTGGCCCCTTAGTTCCAGTGAAAGGAACTCTTAATGCTTCAGCATACCAAGACATTTTGGACAATTTCATGCTCCCAACTTTGTGGGAACAGTTTGGGGATGGCCCCTTCCTGTTCCAACATGACTGCGCACCAGTGCACAAAGCAAGGTCCATAAAGACATGGATGAGCGAGTTTGGAGTGGAGGAACTTGATTGGCCTGCACAGAGTCCTGACCTCAACCTGATAGAACACCTTTGGGATGAATTAGAGCAGAGACTGCGAGCCACGCCTTCTTGTCCAACATCAGTGCCTGACCTCACAAATGCGCTTCTAGAAGAATGGTCAAAAATTCCCATAAACACACTCCTAAACCTTGTGGAAAGCCTTCCAAGAAGAGTTGAAGCTGTTATAGCTGCAAAGGGTGGGCCAACTCCATATTAAACCCTACGGATTAAGAATGGGATGTCATTAAAGTTCATGTGCATGTAAAGGCAGACGTCCCAAAACTTTTGGCAGTATAGTGTATTTAAACACTGTTGTAAAAGTTCCACTGTACCCATTATCTAGTGGGTTATTTCCCAAAGTCAGTTTTGTTTTGACTAGAAATATATAAATGTACACACACTGTGGTTCTCTAATTCTATTTGATTTCACGCCATTGCTCAAAACCAGACAAATAAATCTATATCATAACAACCGTCTGTCCAGAGTCTGAATCCAAATCATTGTGGCTCTCACTCTAATTGTGCTGATTTCTAAAAGAGATGCTAAAAGATTGTCACTAATGGATCTGTGGTGTTAAAGGCCTGAAAAAATCATGGCTGCCGGAGTGATAAAAAGAAAAAGTGACAGCGGGCAGAGAGAAACAGAGTGTAAAGGTGGCTGGAGAGGACTAAACAAAGACACGCAAAGATTAAAATTGTGAGACGGGCGAGAGAAGGAGGGACGACACTGACTTATAATCCAGACAAAAGCTCCAGTCATGCACCTAATTTAAGGTCGTCCTGTGCTCTGTCTAATTAACTATTTACCAGCTCATCCATCATGAGCTCTATTCAGCTCCTTACAGAGACCTCTCTTCTCCAGATTAAAGGATAAATGTTTCATTACCATGGGCGTGTTCAGCTAAAAATGGTTGCTAGCTGTAGCATTCATATTCGAGTTTTGTAATGAGAAAAAAAAAAAGAGGTTGAATCACCATTAATTTTTTACTAAGAAAAGAGAATGTCTACCGCAGCTTAAAAGAGGAGCACAGGCTCCCTTGTTAGCTTAAAGCTTTCCATGTTTGCTTTGAAATGGAGAAAGTGGTGTTTGTCGGGAGATAGAGTCGGAGTTAATCCTCAGAGGGACGCTTTACTGCATGTCCACCTCTTGTCAATTACACTAAGTTCCAAGGCACCATGTTCACTGCAATAAGATCCTCCTCCCAGGCAATATCTGAAATACATTTACATATGATCATTTATGCACAATTTAAGGCAGACAAAAGTTGTTGATCAAACGTACCTGCCCAGGAGCAGCACTAATTAACAGAGCTGGACGGTGCGATGTAATGTAATGTAAATGTGCCAGTTTTGCTTTACCATTTATAATGTTGTAGATGTATTTAGCAGTTATCAGTATGCAGGCTTAGTCTTTATGTTACAGATGACAGCGAGGTACATGATTTCTCATCTTGTGTCCTAGTTTTTGTGCATTACTGATGATGTTTACAATAGTTTTTCATTCAAACAAGAAGTTACAGTGAAAACTAACAAATTAGTTTTCTGTCTCCATTATGTGAATTATATGGAAGCTTGTTTCCGCCACTGAATAAAAAATACAAAGGGTAATTACGACTTTTTATCTCACAATTCAGACTTTTTTCTCAGAATTGCATGATATAAACTCGCAATTGTGAGTTAGAATGTCAGAATTGCGAGATATACAGTCAAACCAAAAATTATTCATACACCAGATATAATTTTTTTTACTAGTGGGTGCAGCACACTATAGTTCATTTATGTAAGTGAGGATAGCAAAATAAAGTAAATGTGACATATTATACCCAAAAATTCTTCATACAGTGGACTACCAGTAAAATTGATAAAAATTTGGGACCAAAATTATTCAGACACTTTGACCTGACCATGTTTTGCTTAAGTGTTTTTTCTTTAATTGCTAATGCCACCTTTTACACCACAGACTGAACAAAATTAAGCATTGCTTGGTAATTGGTTGACCTAAATTGGTATTATCTAATTGTGCACTTAAATTTAACAGCTGACAGCTGTAAACCCCTTTGTTCAGACAAAGGAGCTTGTAGTCACTGATGGTTCTCCCAGGTGTTTTCATAGTTTCAATCCTCTGTTACAATCCGGTTCTTCATTCTGTCACTTCCCATCTTACCCATGTATGTGTGATTTGTATGTATGCGTTTATGTTAGTTTAGTCGTGTTCGTGATTTAGTTAATAAAATTTGTGCACAATACATATTTGGTTCGGACTCCCTGCCTGCAAACAAATTGTCGAAGAAATCTCAGATTAGCAGCATAAATTAACCTGCGTGACGAAGAAATCTCACTACAGCGTTTGTAATGGTGACTAGAGTTCTAGAGGACTAGAGTTCTCAATGCGTGCTCTCAGCGCGGCTCGGACGCTGCTCCGTTCGGGTTTTGTTGTGAGCTGGCATTGTTCTCTTAGCAACGCATGACACCGGAATGTGCGAGCAGGCACTTCCGTTGAATCTGATAACAGTGATCACAGCACCAACTTCACAGACCTTTGTGTAAACAAACAACTGTGTGTAGCAAAAACTAGCTCTTTAGCAACTCTACACATATACAAGTTATACATATACAAGCCCTGTACCTCGAATGATAGCTGTTAGCACCCTGCTAACACCTAGACACGTGTGAGCCTAGAGCGTAACACACGAACCGTAGACTCTACAGACTTTGGGACCCCCTTTAGACTAAGGGACTTTGATTTGAAACATTGATGAGGGATCCGAAGCTTTGTGAAGCTCCAAATCAAACGAATCCATTGCGTCGCAATTGATTCACTGATTTGAACCGCTCAAAGCCACAAGCTGATGACCCCTGCTGGTCAGAACAGTAAGCGCAGCAAAAACTTAATGAAACATTTTTAACAAGCCATTCACAAATGTTTTATTGAAGGTGTAATTAATTAAAGACAATCAATGAACCATCTAAACATGAGGTTTCTTGTAAGGTGTGATATTTCAGTAAACTTTAGGGCTTATTTTATGAAAGCTGGGCTAACCCGGCAAATAAGAGAATGTTAAATATGCCTCTTCCCTTTATCAATCAAAGGCATCATTAAATGTGTCTAGATTTATAACTGATACGAGCGCACATACAAATCATATATAGACATTGGTTGACAAGACCTAATGAAGAACCATTGAAATTTGAAATCATTTTGAAACCGCTATGATGCTTAATCTCATTTACTGAAATCACATGACTTTAGCAGTTTGATGCACGCTTCGAATCACTGATTCAAGACAAATGATTTGCGCAAGTTCCGAAGCTTCACAAGGCGTGCCTCAAAGGCACCCATCACTGGTTTAAGCCATTGTGTTTTTGTTTTGTGTGTGTCTGTTTTATTCCGACTTTATTCCTGCTCTATTTTTATTTCCTTGACTTACTTTTGTTTAGTCTGAATACCCCTATTCAGCTAGGTTGAATCTTATTAAATTTCAAATTTAATTACATCAACTTGTCTACGTACCTTTCCTTTCGTTTTCTAGAAGCTATAAGGACATTCTCCTTTACGTTTACCTTATTTTAGTTATCTTACCATCACCATCTTCCCTCTCTGCATAAGATTAGTTCTAGCAACTGTTGTTTCTTTAATGAGTTACACAGATTATTAGTAACCCCTTCTCACTCCTCAGTGCCAGGCCTAGTCCATGAAGTACGGTTACGGTCCAAACGCACTGTAGGCCCCAGATAGAACCAGAAACACTTCCCATTGTTTCTTTTCTTTTGACCTTGAGGTGTTTGGTGTGTCCCTGCTAGTTTAAGCTAACTGTCTAACCCTAGGATTATGATTTAGTGCAGCATCACCCACAAGTGACACCTGCTTAGCCGTATTTCCTAGTTAAAACTAAATAGGTAAAACACTCCTTTCTTCCTTTCCCTTTCTGATCTCATCTTACTGTTTTATTTCAGTTTTGTTTTATTTGTTACTCCATCAGTATTTTGAGTAATAGTTTGACCACACGTACAGCCCAGTCATTAGCTGACTGCTTACAGCCCGTCAACAAAGATACTCAAATTCATCATTTGTGTTTACCAACACAAGATCTTAACGCCCTGCCTTACTAGCTGCCCCACATCAGCTATTCACGCCTTACGCGGCCCACATAACCGTTCTCCCACACAGTTAGCTTACCACCTCTGTACAAACTTGCATTTGCCTTTGCCATCTCTCTCTCGTGTTCCCACAAGTGTGCCAGTATGCCTCAGACATCCAGCCCTGCCACCCACCAGGAACCCCTGGAGACCCGGCAGAGCATGTGATGGACATCCTTCAGCCTAAAGCAGCCAACGACCTGCAACGGCAGAGAAAGGAACAGCGAAACTGCAACACAAGTGGACACCAGACACCCAGCCTGAGCTACAAACACTTGACCAGCATCATCGTCTCCTTGGTCACACTCCCACAGGCCTCAAAAGAGAGGTAAACGAACTGACGCTGTAAGTCACAGAGTTCCACGGAGAACCAACCCCCGTTCAGCATGGGAAGGCACAGCACAGATGCAAGGACGCTGCCAGAAGGGAGCTACCGGAGGAGATCACTGGTCTCCAGGAGGCTCTGACAGCTGCTGGGCACCAAGAGCAGCTGAATGACGCCACCGTACAAGACCTTGAAAGAGAACTGTTTCACACAAAGACTCTGTTAAAAACAGCCAATGTGGAACTTAAAGAGTGAAGACGCTAAAGCTAAGGCCCTTGGAGGCCATCTGCGTGTCCAAACACTGACTCAGCAATTCTGCAGCATTAGAGACAAGCTCGATGTGGTCCGAAAAGAACTAAAACGGCCCGACCAACTGCAAATGAACCCCACAAGAAAGATGTACCCTGCTGAACTTCACATGAGCAGCGCAAGCTCCCCCAGCCCTGCGCACAAACGCAAAAGGGGGGAGGAGCCAAAGCCCTCCGCTTAACATTTCACCAGCCAGTTTCCTGAAAGCCTCTGCAGCTGCAGAAGGAAAAGGATTAATTCAGACAAACCCTGAAATGGCACATAAAGTGACACTCAAAGACATCAAGCGAATGGCCAGACACATCCCTGCATTCACACCAAAGCTTGCAGGAGACCATGACCTCCATGCCTACCTACGAGACATTGACCTTGTGTGGCCTGCCCCCACACAATGCCATGCATGTGACTTGACAAAGAAGGCCTTTAACGAACACGAGGCCCCCTCCGAAGGGGTTCTCAAAACCCCAATGACTTTGAACTGCAAAACACAGAAGCCAAAGTGGGCACCAGAAGGCACCCAGCATGGCCACAATGCAAGCATAGGACATAAAATTTTTAAAGTAGATGAAAACGTGTTCACAGAAAAGCAAAAGTCTGCATTAGTGAAATTTGAATTTTACTGATTGAAAGAGAAATCTTGAATGACTGTGTAAGCCTCACGTCAACAGCCTAGGCACAGCTCGTTGAAATATACAGACATCTGATATACACTCTTTGATTTGGCACTGCGGCGCATTGGTTTCGACGACAACGTCTTGTCAAAACAAACGCTAACTCCAGATAGCGCATATGTCATTGTGGCGACAGATTGAGCTGGTCAAACTAGCGCGGCCTAGCGCCATTCGCTTAAACCACTGTCAACCTAAAGGTCTGACTTTGATAATTACAACACTTGACACAACATTCGATACGCATTTAGATCGCTAGTGGGGGCTTGTTAGATGCAGATAAAACGATAGCTTGAATTGACATCTCTACTGTAACAGAAAGAGCCTTAACAGATCTTAACATAGGTCAAATGTATCAGCATAAGGTTACTCTGACTTTAGAAAAGAGACTCTAATTTCAGTATTAAAGCGTAAGTCTGTTTTGACAAAAGAATCTCAGCTCAGCAGCATATAAACTGTACCAGAATCGATTAGTCTGCTTTGGTTGAAAAAAAAAAAAAAAAAAATACCACTTGCAGTATTGCTTAACCTGTTTCTGATGAAGGAATCTCAGTACAGTGTTATATAGATATAGATTTGGGTGATGATGGCCTTAGAAATTATAGTCAGATTGATGTCATTCATCTAAACTTTAGCTGCATCTACAAGCATAGCTACGTGGTGACTACGCATTGACACTATATGATAATTGAAATGAGCTGGATGACATCACCGTTTTCACCAGAGCGGCTGTACAGCCGAATCAAATTCTGTTGCATTATTTTCCTGTTACCACTGTGAAGCTGCTTTGAAACAATTGGCATTGTAAAAAGCGCTATATAAATAAAGGTGATTTGATTTTGATTTGATTTGGTGATTAATACTATGTTTCATTTGCTGAAAGAACTATAGATCTGAGCACCGGTGATAAACAAAATCTGAATAGGAATGCTGTTATTTTTCCTTTTTTTACCTCTTAAGAGATCTAGCCTGTGAGTGCCATTAGGAGATTCTGAGAAATGATTTGATCATAAGAACCATCTTAAGTCATTTATTAAATCTTGGCTTACACCTTTCAGAAACATCCTCAGAACCACTCAAATCTTAGCATCCTAGCACCCACAGCTAAGATAGTAATCATAGCAGACACATTTCAATAGCAAGCTATGCCAGAAACATCAAGCTGTATGCTATATCACTAGCTGATCAATTGAACCTTTAGCTATGAACTCTTTAGGGTCATGCATTGGTCCCTCACCTTACTCTCAACAACAAATGTTGCAGATGCTCAGCCCATCCTCCCAGACGGGAGACCTAAAGGACTGACTGGCCATTGCGAGGAACACAGTTCCACCCAGGGTTGAGGAAAGCCTAAAGCACCAGAGACAACGCAACTGGACAATGAGAGAAGAGGACAGACCAGCTAGAGACTGAGGCTCAAACCAGAATCAAAAGACTTTAAACGGCTCAGACAGCTGCTGAACAATGAGAGCAGCTGGACAGAGCAAGCACAGGACCACTGCAGAACTGTCACTATGGCAACAGCCCAGGTACCAGACAAGCCACTGGGAGAAGTCATGGAAGACAGCACCCTCAACCTGCAGACACCACAGGACGTCCCACAGCCATCGACGACAACATCCTCCTCCAAACCCTTCACATGGGTGTCAGTCGGAGGCTGCACAAGGACAGCTGGACACGCCTGCCTCAGAGTTACAGGAGCTGCTGACAAGCAAAATAGCTCCCTGAACAGGACTCACCCGAGGAGTACTGTGAAGGACAAGCTTCCGACTCTTTGCCCAACACTGCTCAGGCACGCTCACGTCAGCCCTGCCACAAGAGCAGAGCAAAACTCCAAACCTTCTGACTTCTCGTGACTGAGAGGCTAACAACCACCTGTTGCCCTCCTGCCACCAGCACTAGGCTGGTCTAAAAACCCTCTTCAGGCCACACAGACCCCTAACCACCATAAGCAGACACCTGCCCCACACAAACTGACTTCAGGATGACAGGTGACACACTGCCAGGACACCTGCTGCACAAGCTCAGAGACCTGCAACTTGGCTACTGTCTACATTATCCACCATGGAACGACCATCACTCGAGGGGAGACAAACAACCAGAGCCCACCACTGCCTTCCAGCCTTGTATGCCGGAGGTGTGTCTGATCTTTCTGCACCTTCGATAATCGCTCGCTGTTGTCCATAGGAGGGGCAACAACGATCGAAAGGGGGGAATTATGTAACGACTGAGACAAATCAGACACATAATTACTTGTTACATTTAACAAATACGCTTTAAATGCTTTATGCTTAGTAACAGACCTTCCCCCAAAAGAGCAGGAAAGGTCTCCGTTACCAGGGCTACCATCAGATAAGACCGTTTATGGCTTGAAAGAATGTGAAAAGGGAGACCCAATGCCCTTAAACAGACTTTCCTGCATTAATTTATAGAAAAACTGTTATATAAATGAACATGCAACCCAGGACATTGTGCGTATGATTATAACTATCTTGTATAAGTGTATCTTGTATGGTATTTCGTTTTATGCATATCTTATGAACAAACCACTAGTTAAATGTAACCTCACCTATACCTTGTTTGGTGTCTACGAAGCTGTAATTTAAATATCTGAATGACTGTGTATATGATATGTCGATACCTGTGCAACATATTAGTATTACTAGAATCTTTAATAGTTCATCAGCAACCAATCCAGTTACATATACAAACGATCTGCTTGAGACAAAGGATTGTAAAACTTTCCCTCCGAAAGCCTAAGTACGATTGGCTCACTGACCAAGTGAAGTAGAGGTTAAAAGGCCCCCGTGCAGAGCCGTCTCTCTCTTCTCTCTCTCTCTGGACCGACGACCGACGCGTCACCCCGGCTGGCCAAGCAGGCCAGGCTGGTAAGGCCTACACACACACACACACACACATCAAGCTATGTGCGTGTGTGGGACCACACGGTCGCAGGCCGGCAGGCCCAACACCTCAAGTCATGTGCAACTTCCTTGACCTCGACAGAGTCAAAATAACTGCAAGTTCATCATATCTTCTTCAGTCAACGCAGAAGAAATCGATTGCAACTTCAACACCATCGGACCAAACTATCAAGACTTTCTCCTGTAATTGTACATTGGACGCTCTTCAATAGCTCAGGCTAAATGCAAGTAACGTACAATATACAAAATCGCTGTGTAGTTAGTAAAAACTGTAAACCCCTTTGTTCAGAAAAAGGAGCTTGTAGTCACTGATGGTTCTCCCAGGTGTTTTCATAGTTTCATTCCTCTGTTCCGATTCTTCATTCTGTCACTTCCCATCTTACCCATGTATGTGTGATTTGTATGTATGCGTTTATGTTAGTTTAGTCGTGTTCGTGATTTAGTTAATAAAATTTGTGCACAATACATATTTGGTTCTGACTCCCTGCCTGCAAACAAATTGTCACTTAAATGATCGATTTTGTTACGCGCTCTAAAAAAGAATTATTTTTCTGTGGCCATGAAAAATACCCTTTTCTTAGAATGAATTAATAATCAATACTGAGTGTTCACAGGATGAACTGATTGATTGATTGTAATGTTAATGTAGCTACATCAAGTTAATCTCATTAACTGATTCAAATATTCATAATTAATCATAATGAATAATCATAATGAGTTATAATTATTAATATTTCCCCTTTGAGCTAATTCACTACTACACATGCCTGATATAAAATGGTATAAAACTTTGATCATACTTCCCTATAATGTAGGAAATATAAAATTCATTTTTACACAGAATAATAATGTTTGGAACTCTAATATTAAAAACTGCACAATGGATTTACATAAAATGGTATCATGATAGTCCAAAACCATTATGAAGATCCTCAAAGATTTAATTTCTCCCCGATTTCACATTGAAATCACGCAAAAGTTGTTCCAGTTTTATTCCACGCTATAGCTCAAAGCATTTTAATAGTCAAATGCTGCCAAAAATGAGATGTTATAGCAGCTGGTCACAATTTCATCCCTTCAACTATGACTGTTAAGCTTATTTTGCTAAATATTACTTCAAATTGAACAATGTCTTCATTTTGTCATTCACAAGACATCCCGTGTCAATGAAAGACTGCAAAGCATCATTAAACTGCATCTCTAAAGGTCACTCGATAGATGCGGTCTGGTCATTCGGTTGTACACAGAGCTTGTCTGATGCAATAGTATGTGAGATTACCTGAATAAATGAGCCTATTGCAGTGGATTCACTTCATTTAGAGGGATTTGATGAGCGTCTATTGAGTTTCTCACCACGCCTGCAATACTTTTCCCACTATATGCCATTTATTTATTAATTTTTGAGTGCAAAATTGAATCCACAAATGTTGCATAACGCAGCATCTGCCACATACAGCTTTGACAGTTTGAAGCCCACAAGATACAGGAAGCTGGTATTTTCAGTATTCTTATTATATTCTTCAATGTGTTTCCATCATCCTGGAATCCATACAATTACATGATGTGTCAAGGACAAACCCACACGAAAATTGCTCTAAGGTTGCTTTTTCATAGCTCATGAGACTTGAGTTAAACATATTTTGAGAATTCCATTAAGTATCAACAATGTTTCTCCTGAAATCCTAAAAAGAAATAAAAAATAAACACAAATGAGTCAATTGTTAACACACAGTATGAACATAGAGCTATAAAATCAAGTTGAGTTCATGTTGAAATCTCATTTAAATCATATCTCATTTTGAGATATTGTTGAGATATTGCTGGGGTCTTTTCCTCAGACAAAAAAAAACTAACTAACTCTGAGACACAGGAGCAAAAGTCTATTTGATCTTACTTTTAAGAGAAGATATCTTATTTTCTTCAGGAAGTCACCAAAGTGAAAGGCATATACATATTGTTTTTATGTTTGGTGATATTAACATGTTTATTCTTATTGCTGCTGTTGTTGTTCTACGTGAATATATACAATCAATTTATTCCCCATTCTTTAAATCTTTAATGAATCATTGATGCTTCCCATCTATTCAATAAGGTGGGATTTTCCTGTCTCTCCTTTTGTTGATGCTTGATAATGCTGCCATCTCAACAAATGACTGAGCAAACCAGGTTTACACTTACAAGAGAGATAATAATTAGAAGTGATCTCTCCAATTATTATTATTGTCAGTGTCAAAAAAACAAAAGGTTGATTTGTTTTTTGTTTACATAATCCACAGTAAACTGAAATCGTGAAATGATCTTGATTATACCTTGAAACAGCATGCTTCTGTTGTTTCTGCACATTAAATGCAATTTTTAGCAGGCAGTTTGAGGTCAGCTGTCACTCAGAAGGCTATTTGGCAGAAACATGGAAAGACCAATGACCTTGATAACTTCACCAAAATACACAGCAGGAGCATTAAGCTGTTTTCTGTGCAAGAACCAATTTTTTGCCTTCCAAACTCTCTTGAAAAACAACTGGTACTTTCCAAAATTATATATATATATATATATATATATATATACACACACACACACACACACACACACACACACACACACAGATCAGGAATAACATTATGACTATTATTTTGTTGGTCTCCCTTTTGCTGCCAAAACAGCCCTGACCCATCGAGGCATGGACCCCACTAGACCCCTGAAGGTGTGCTGTGGTATCTGGCACCAAGATGTTAGCAGCAGATCCTTTAAGTCCTGTAAGTTGCGAGGTAGGGGCCTCCATGGATCGGACTTGTTTGTTCAGCACATCCCACGGATGCTCGATTGAATTGAAATCTGGGGAATTTGGAGGCCAAGTCAACACCTCAAACTCGTTGTTGTGCTCCTCAAACCATACCTGACCAATTTTTGCTTTGTGACAGGGCACATTCTCCTGCTGAAAGAGGCCACAGCCACCAGGGAATACCGTTTCCATGAAAGGGTGTACATGGTCTGCAACAATGCTTAGGTAGGTGGTATGTGTAACATCCACATGGATGGCAGGACCCAAGGTTTCCCAGCAGAACATTGCCCAAAGCATCACACTGCCTCCGCCGGCTTGCCTTCTTCCCATACTGCATCCTGGTGCCATGTGTTCCCTAGGTAAGCGACGCACACGCACCCGGCCATCCACGTGATGTAAATGAAAACATGATTTGACACCGTGCCACCTTCCTCCATTGCTCCGTGGTCCAGTTCTGATGCTCACGTGCCCACTGTTGGCGCTTTTGGCAGTGGACAGGGGTCAGCATGGGCACCCTGACTGGTCTGCGGCTATGCAGCCCCATATGCAACAAACTGCGATGCACTGTGTATTCTGACACCTTTCTATCAGAACCAGCATTCACTTCTTGAGCAATTTGAGCTATAGTAGCTTGTCTGTTTGACCACACTGGCCAGCCTTCGCTCCCCACGTGCATCAATGAGCCTTGGCCGCCCATGACCCTGTCGCCGATTCACCACTGTTCCTTCCTTGGACCACTTTTGATAGATACTGACCACTGCAGACCGGGAACACCCCTCAAGAGCTGCAGTTCTGGAGATGCTCTGACCCAGTCGTCTCACAATTTGGCCCTTGTCAAACTAACTCAAATCCTTATGCTTGCCCATTTTTCCTGCTTCAAACACATCAACTTTGAGGACAAAATGTTCACTTGCTGCCTAATATATCCCACCCACTAACAGGTGCCGTGATGAAGAGATAATCAGTGTTATTCAATTCACCTGTCGGTGTATATACACACACACACACACACACACACACACTCACAAGTAAATGTATATATCAGGGGCGTTTCCTCCAAGGAGGCAAGGGAGGCAGTGCCTCCTCAAAAAAAAAAAAAAAAAGATCGATATTACAAAAATAAAACAGCAGAGATAGTACAAAATGTGACATTAAAAAGTGTAAAAGTCACTCGTTTTTATAAAGTAACACTGTACAACAGCGACACCATCAGGTGACGTTACAGCGAGAGGCCCTGAGCCCATTGACTTTTAACAGACCCCCTAATGCGTGCAGTGAGTTTAGTGGGGGGTAACAGAAAGAATGGGGGAAAGTAACGTGAGAGGAGACAATGTCTCCATCACGCTATGATTGGATATGATCAGTTATGATTGGTTCGTGTGATAAATCCCGCTTCTTGTTTTCAAGCGCATTCTCGAATCGACTAAATAAAGACAATGATGGCGTTAATGGAAAGACTAATAAAAAGTAAGTAAACAACACAGCCACTTAGATATCACCACTTTATGTCAGGTCAAAATCAAACTTGAAATAACCTGAAAACATGATGAGTGTGGGGGTTTTAGTGAGCAATCAGCTTGGGGAAATTAAAGGTACATCTTCATGTCTGTGGCCAGTGTGTACAAGCTTGATGACTGCTGAATATAAGTTGACTATTAAAAAGAAAAGCTGAATATTAGTTCAAAAATATATTGCTTAAATTGTTACTGCCTTTAATTATTATTTTGGAATAAATGTAAAAATGCATAGTATATACTGTATATAAAGTATAGTATATATAAAAAAAAAGTATATATTAAATTGTGTTTACCTATACTATATTTTTAATTATGTATTTACTCATATATAAGCATAATATTATATATAGTTTTCATTAGTTAGGGAGTAACTGATTATTTGACTATTTTATTACATTTTTCTTGTGTTAAAATAAAAACAAAATTATTTCAAAAAAATGTATTCATTAATTCATGATTCATGTATTCAATTTTTTTCATAATTCATTAAATTTAATTGAATTAAAAATAATTACAAATTAATTCAAAATCTATTTAATTTAAAGAATAACATTGATTCAAACTACACAGTATAAATGACAGTTGAAAATCCAGTGCAATACCAGGGCGACTTGATTGGTTGACTGTGATGCTTTCAAAATTAAACCTCTCGACAAACACACACGTCATTTGAAAAAAATATCACCAAGTCCTATCGTGATGTTTGAAATCCCAGCACTATCCAGACCACAGCTAGCCTGATTCATCCTATGGCAACCTATGCGACTTCATAACAGCTGATCCTCTTTTTTTCACACCTGCGAGTAGCAGATGAAGCTCTGTATCAGAGAGACCTCTCAGCAGAATGAGCCTCCCTCCAACAGAGAGCTCTCTGTGAGTCTGCCATGTATTCTGATCACCCTCATCATTCGGTTGGATAATAGGAGACTGGAGTGGAAATTACTTGTTTGTCGTCTGTATAAATATGGACGGTTCTGAAGAGGGTCTTGTTGAGAGTGACAGTCTGAAGGAAAGTTATGAGACAAAGCCTTCTTCTAAAAGTTCACCACAATGAATTAGTTTTTCTGCTGGAGAGCTGCAGGCTCGAATGTTTTCCGCACTTTAAATACGTTTCTCGACTGACTCGGAGGAAATGGAATGTTTACAACTGCCTTTCTGAAACTGAAGCAAAAACCTCTTGGAGAAAAACGCTCAAAACATAAGCAGAACTGCAGAGCCACTGGCTACAAGCTTAAACACACACATCTCTGTTAACCATGCCTATTGACTGAAGTGCTTGCACTTTCTATAGAGAACCATGTTCACCAGGTTTCTGCTTTTGTCTTTGGGGTTGATTTGCCACCTACTTTACAGAAAGATTACAACACAAACATATGCACATTCTTTAAACTTGCTTAAAATGTAAAATTCTGTCATTATGTACTAGATCTTCCCCAATCCTGCAGCTCTCAAATCTCAATTCCCCTTCAGGCGAGAATCAATGGCATTGGTGTTAATGATATCAAACCTGCTGGGTTATATCAAAATGTGCCATATTTTAATTTGAAAGCAAGTGCAAATTAAATGTGTGAGTTTTAGGAGAAAGTTGTTGTTTTTTGTCTGTTTATGACATTATGGTGTTTTTTTGTCTTTATTTTGGAGCTTGACAGTCATCAGGAACTTGGGTATCAACTAATGAATATTTCTGATTAATTGATCAATTATTTCTTTGACTAATCAGATAAAAAAAAGCTGTATTTTTAATTAAATATATATAATTTAATATTCTGCCGATGCTCAACACCAATGTGCAAACTGAAGTCTATAAAAATGAAAAGATAGATGTACATTACAATATAAAAACATACAACAAATATATATTTGTGTTAAACCTTTAAAAGGCAGAACCATTTTAATCACTAAATTATGACGTGGAAAACATTCTTAAAGAATAAACATTCAAAAAAATAATAATTTTGAAAAGATAACATAGGGTGATAAATATTAATAAAGTATAATAAATATTACATAAAGGTTTTTTTTTTCCTTCAAGCAAGATAGAGATCATTTAAACTACATACTAATGTTTACTCATTAATAAAATTAATCATATTAGTGTATAGTTGCTTAAAAGAGGCACAAATCAGACAAAGAGAATGAGAGAAAAAGCTTTTTGAGTGGGCTGTCACCAATCAACTCAGCTCTTGCTTTAATTACAGGATTCACAGCAAAAACAAATCATCCAAATATCAATACCATCACACAACCCTGTAGGAAATTAAGACACCTTATTCATTTTCCTCTCCACCCCAGCAAAACCATCTGCGCGACTAGACTACCCCTCTTTCTCATTCTTAATGCTCTCCGTCTCACTATGATGGAATATTTAATGTGTTTTCAGTTCAATCAGGTTAGCTCCGCGAGACGGGAGGGGCCACGGATACCCAATGGGTCTAAACAGTGAGAAGTACGTATCCATCTGGCATCATAAACAACATCACAACTCCTGTGAGAAAGCACAACGTGAGGAAACACACAAGATGGATGAAACGCTGCACTGAAACCTTTTTTTTTAATTTAATTAATGCAATACCTTTTGCATTGTGGCAAAGAACCAAACTAGAGTGCATTGCGTTTGCCGGAGAGTTGTGCAGTGAGCAGCTTCCATCCTTTGAGCTTTACGGATTTAGTCACTGCTGTATAGGGTGGAGCACTGCTGCTTTTCACCACCTCCCAGAGCTTCCTGTGATGTGATCTTTAGTTAGATCTGCTCACGAACTCACAGGTGCAAGCATAACAAGCACCATCAAGTTCTTTGTTAAATCCTAATTAGACCACGGATAATGCAGAACAAATGTGTTGCAACCATTTTCTACAGTGCCCCGATAAAGCTCTGCTGTCCTCTTTGGGTTGAAAACAGCAAAACAGAAAGATGAACTCAACTCAAGTCTTTATGTTCTTGATTTCAGCACCACGGACAGCATCTTTCTGAATTAATGTCTGGTGTAGAATTTAAACTAAATGTGAGACTTAATACTGATAAAGTAATAGAATAAAGTTAGTAAATGTTTATGTGGGATCCCCTTGACTTATTTGTTAATAAATGCAAGGGAAAACTACACAATATTACACTGAAAAATGGCTTTTTGATTTTACTATTCTTGTAATAAGTGAATTAAATTGATTTATCTACATAACAGCTATATTATGAGCTGAACATACTAATTTTTAGTTATATAAGCTTAGTTCTAATGACTTAAGTCAGCATATCCATCCACATCATGCTAATTCTACTTTACAGAAATGCACACGATTAATATTTTTACATAAACCCAAACTTCAACCGGATTTTTCAAGTAGAATTTATTCACTTGCATAGGATGCAAATAAGAAAACGCTCTTAGATGTAAGATTAGCGTCCTTTTCTTCAGATACTGGTACTGAATGTGCTCAAATACACACATTGCACATTTGATAACTATTATAATACTGTAGATCAAATCAAACACCAACAGAACTGTACGCGAAACTATCAATTACCAACAACAACTATTTGCAATCCTCATAAGCTCCCATTCATTGTCCAGGCCTACGTAATTAAATATTCAGGTGTAAAAGCCCATGACCACTCCCCCAAACACAATATGCACCGCAGCTGAAACAACTCAGATGGACACTGCGTATATTTTAACCCCCTTCATTACGACTCCCCAAAATGTCAAACATTTTCAAATAAATAAAAAAAAATAATTTACTTCAATTTTCTCTATGCATCAACAACGGGAAGAGTCTCGTCTCCGGTAGGAAACTACTAACCAACCTCGACCATGCCACTACCCTGCATGAACCTATTCAGATGCCCAAGCTCGCGCATCCCTTAATGAACGCGCATTAACGAGTTGAGAAACATGCTTAACTGGACGAGACATAGCAGCTCGTGACAAGCCAAAACAATTGGGATTCTTCCTGACAGACTGTTTTTAGTGGGACGCGTCAAACTAGGATAGCGTCGCGTCGTGCCTCTCGAAGTGAAAAATTATCGTTTTCTATGGGGAGTTCTGAATATATAACCAAACCGATTTAATATTTACAATATGTACCGGGATACAAGCATATAACACCCTTCTCGTCCGTGACAGATATTTGGGGATGCGCGCGGCGTATAAATGCGGCAGTTAAACTATGTATATGAAATAAACAATAACGAATTCAACAAATATAACTTTTTAAAACAATTTCCGTGACTTACCCTCAACAATTAAAGTCTTCATGTTTTATGAATATATCCAGTAAATGAGTAATCCCAGAAAGAGGTCCCCGTTGGACTGGAGAAGACGGTTTTTTTCTCCTCGCTGTGGTAAATTTTAATAATTTGCAAACCTCACGGAAGGTGAAACCACCATCATCCCTGCCGTTCAAACTTTAGCCGACGGTCGCCGTACAGTCGCGGGACGGAGAGCAGCGTCTCCCGGTGGTTCCTCTCTCAGTCATTTGGGCACACAGACACAATAACAGTAATATCCAAACTCAAATATCTGCTTCTGCCGAAGCGGACCAGCCCGGAGGAATGCCGAGACCTGGCGAAAGTCACACTGGAACAGGGGATAAACTAGCCTACTGTCGGGATGAATCCAAATAGGCTGTATGCCACATTACCGGTGAAAGCAGAAGTATTCCAACGATCCGAGTGTCCGTGCAGCCGCGCGGGAGGAACGGAAAGAGGCTGTGGCGCCGTGCGTGTGTGAGAGAGAGAGAGAGAGAGTGAGGTGCGCGCGTGTGTGTGTGTGTGTGTGTGTGTGTGTGTGAGAGAGACAGAGAGAGAGGGGGGTGGCGGCTTAGAGATAAATACGGGTCATTTTTCCAGACATTTTTCTAAAGTAAAATTTTGTTGAAAACAAGTTATATGGAAGTCATTTTTTTTGTGTTTGGGTCAAACTTTTTTTTAAACCGGTTTTCCCTTTCTACAGTAATAAGCTATTAAAATGTTCTTATTTAACTATTTTTTGCTTGAGATTGCACAATTAACACGTTTTATTCGTCATGTAGAATGCTTTACTTTAAAAATCAACGAAAATCACTAAAATGAAACTGGAAAATCACTGGTTTTACATAACGACCCTACACTGAATCGTGTATAATGATAGAAATAGTGTTATCTTAGTGTTCACCCAAAAATGAAAATTCTGTCATCATTTACTCACCTTCAAGTTGTTCCAAACCTGTATGAATTTCTGGTAACACTTTATTTTAGGGTTCAATTCTCACTATTAACTAGTTGCTTATTAGCATGCATATTACTAGGATATTGGCTGTTTATTAGTACATATAAAGCACATATTAATGCCTTATTCTGCATGACCATATTCTACATCCCTTAATCATACCCAATACCTAAACTTAACAACTACCTTGCTAACTATTATTACTATAAGCAGTAAATGAGTAGTTTACTGAGGCAAAAGTCGTAGTTAATAGTGAATGTGTTCCCCATACTAAAGTGTTACCGAAATTCATTCTTCTGCTGAACACAAAAGATGATATTTTGAAGAATATGGGAAGTCTTATATAAGTCTTAAATACTATGGAAGTCAATGGGGCCCATCCACTGTTTGGTTACCAACATTCTTCAAAACATCTTCTTTTGTGTTCAGCAGAAGAATGAATTCATACCAGTGAACTATCCCTTTAAGATCTTAAGATTCTAGTGTTTTCTTTAACTTTCTGTATCTTTGTTTAATCATTCATCTAGTATTGTTGTTGTTTTCTATACATTTTTAGTATAATACTTGACTTAGCCACAATACTGTACCCAAATAGTAGTGCAAATAAAGCGCAACTGAGTTAAACAAGAAAAAAAAGTTAGAAAGGGAGAGAGGGTACTGTGGGGTTTCTTAGTGAGAGAGAGAGAGAGAGAGAGAGAGAGAGAGAGAGAGAGAGAGAGAGAGAGAGAGAGAGAGAGAGAGAGAGAGAGAGAGATGAATGTTTTATAGGAGCAGGAATAGAGCACTAATGAATCTTTTATAGATTTCAGATGCTTTGACGTGCAGAGAATCCATTTGTATAAAACCAAGGCATTCCTGCACATATATACACACAGAATTATAAACACAGAGGCCTGAGGACATGTAAACTTTTAGAAAATTATGTTTTATTAAAGTTTGGGAGGAGCATGTTCAGATAATCTAACCAATCAGTGCGAGAGGAGGCATATATAGCCGACTTACCTCAGTTCCACAACAGATTTTCAGCATCCCTCCTCCACCTCAACTCTTCACTCTCGATTATTCCTATCCCAGCCAGGGATGGGAGGAGTACTCTGGGTTCGGGCCAAATTCCGAGCTCTGAGCCCTCTCCCCGGACAGCACGCCAAATACGCATATTCCATACCCTATCTGATTATATGTAATCGCAAATTAGTGAATTGCCCCTGCATTCATTTGACCTAAACATCTGTGATGGACTGGTTTTAAACACCATTAGAACAGCTAAAGAAATAAAAATAAAAGAAAAGAAATATCAAATTCCTTTAACACACTGCCCCATAAATCAACTCTCTGATGGTAAAATGTACAGATGTGAAATATGAGATGTTCAAACCAGAAAGATGATATACGAGTTTGATGACTTTGAAGGACTCTCATTTTACAGTCATACAAAAAGATGTTTTGGCTATCCATAGATTCTCACCTCACAGACTAATGATGTGAATTATTTAACAGTGCACAAATTGCATTCAGTTCCCATTTGTTTAACATCTACATGCGGCTCTCTATCATGTAATAATGCAGCATCCAGCTAATTTTGTCCATATATACATTACCTTGAGGATTGTCTGAAGGTGTTGTTTGTGCTGTATTTGAGATAGCCTTTAATACAGAGCAATAATTGAGCCTGTGGCTACCAAACACATATTGCGCTAACAAATTAGTGCTGGAGTGTAATGAGCAGTACCAGATTGTGATTGGAATACAGTATGTAAACTTGAACAGTGGATGAAATTAGCATGTTAATTCACACAAACAAAGTAAGTAATCAGGGATATTGCTTTAGGCAGAAGAAGCCCCCCAGTGACCAAAGAAGATGGAGAAGTCAGTTTTGGATGCTGATTTTAACTTCCTGTAGTGGGGCATGTTGTCACACTATAACGACACAATGGAAACCTGTTGTTAAATGACACAGATTTGAAATGTGAAATATTGCCCTAAAATGCCATCTTTCAACATATCTGTGTTTAGAATTCTGGGTGGAGAAATTGCATTTTAGCTTTATATTTAAACAGGAAAAAAACAAATATGAACACATTGAAAAAGTAATATACAAAAATATCAAACTGTACTTAATAAATCATGAAATTTCAATATATAAAGCGCAATTTCATATTAATGAAAAATATTTAAATATTTATATACCTTGTCCTGAGAACAAAGAACAAAGTTCAAACTCGGTTACAGTCCACCTCCATTATTTATTTGGCTCTTGCCTGGATGTGTGTCCTTGTGGCTTTGTTATGTTCACTAGTCACAATACTATTTTTAGTCACTAGAAAATTACCATGATATTGATATATTTTAATTTAATTCATTTAAAGTGAATGTTTTAAATTAAGTGTTGATTATAACCCCAATGACAACTTCCTGTTGTGACAAGCCAGGTCTCCCCTTGAGAGAAATCCTTTCGTATAACTGCAAAATGGATTTAGAAATGGCTTCTTAAAAACGGTTTTAAACGCAAACATAAATTATTTACGATGGCCACGATTTCAAACTAATCCCTTCCCAAGTCTTAAAGAGTTGAAGTGATGAAGGGGTTTTAAGATGACAGAGAGAGAGAGAGCGCGAGAGAGCGAGACAGAGAGACAGAGAGACAGAGAGAGAGAGAGAGAGAGAGAGAGAGAGAGAGAGAGAGAGAGAGAGAGAGAGAGAGAGAGAGAGAGAGAGAGAGAGAGAGAGAGAGAGAGAGACACAGAGCTTTCACACTGGGAGCTGTTTTTAACCATTTAACACAGCCACATCCAGAACCTCCTGCAGGCTTTTTTAATGTCAAATCACAAATCAAATTGTATTAGTTAGGGACCTGCCTGCATGCTGACGTGAAGAAATCAGGGTTGGTCAAAATATGCTCTGTCAATCATGGGTTTATAGCGCTTCTGAAGCTCTCGTCCAACTGCAACTTCCTCAAGTGATCTTTTATCCAATCATGCAGCTTTTTTTTTTTTTTTTTTTACAATTTTGACTATCACATGACACATCAAAGTATTATAAAATCTAACAAAATAAACAAGCCTAAAATTCAGGTAGTAAACTGATTTTTATGCAGAATGGACAGAAGGATGGAACGATAGAATGGTAGATAGAACGATAGACAGACAGAGAGACAGACAGAACAAACGAACGACAGACAGACAGACAGACAGATAGATAGACAGACAGACAGCCCAAACAAACGAAAGACAGACAGACAGACAGATAGACCAACAAACAAGAGAGACAGACAGACAGACAGACAGACAGACAGAGAGACAAATAAAACAAACAAAAGACAGACAGAGAGAGATAGATCAAAGAAACAAAAGACAGACAGACAGAGAGAACAAACAAAAGACAGACAGACAGATTGATAAAACAAACAAAAGACAGACAGACAGATATATAAAACAAACAAAAGATAGATAGATAGATAGATAGATAGATAGATAGATAGATAGATAGATAGATAGATAGATAGATAGATAGATAGATAGAAGAAACAAAAGACAGACAGACAGATAGATAAAACAAACAAAAGACAGACAGATAGATAAAACAAACAAAAGACAGACAGACAGATATATAAAACAAACAAAAGACAGACAGATAGATAGATAGATAGATAGATAGATAGATAGATAGATAGATAGATAGATAGATAGATAGATAGATAAAAGAAACAAAAGACGGGCAGACAGACAAAACAAACGACAGACAGACAGACAGCCCAAACAAACGAAAGACAGACAGACAGACAGACAGACCAACAAACAAGAGAGACAGACAGACAGACAGACAGAGAGAGATAGATCAAAGAAACAAAAGACAGACAGACAGAGAGAACAAACAAAAGACAGACAGACAGATAGATAGATAAAACAAACAAAAGACAGACAGACAGATAGATAAAACAAACAAAAGACAGACAGATAGATAGATAGATAGATAGATAGATAGATAGATAGATAGATAGATAGATAGATAGATAGATAGATAGATAGATAGATAGATAGATAGATAGATAGATAGATAGATAGATAGATAGATAGATAGAAACAAAAGACGGGCAGACAGACAAAACAAACGACAGACAGACAGACAGACAGACAGAGATAGATAGATAGATAGATAGATAGATAGATAGATAGATAGATAGATAGATAGATAGATAGATAGATAGATAGATAGATAGATAGATAGATAGATAGATAGATAGATAGATAAAACAAACAAAATACAGACAGATAGAACAAACAAAAGACAGACAGACAGATACCTCAAATACTGACTCACATATTTCCACAGTCCTCTAAAAAGCTTTTCCAATAACACTCATACAACACAAATCTCATATGACAGGAAATGCAGGATCAATCATGAGCATTTCTGTCATAATTACAGGCTCTGTTCTTCCACTGCAATCCTTTTCGTTTAACAAGCATTCACACACAATCAGACGAGACAATCCCATCCCCCATCATTTGTCGACATGTCACAGATCCGCCACGCAAAGCTCCACTGTCATGGCTTACAGTGCGCTGTGACCTCCATGCCCAGATATACATCCTCCTGCACAGTGACACTGTTACCGTTAAAAGCCTGTGACAGCTCATTCTCTTCAGCGGCCTAGAAAGACAATATCCATGATGGAACTGCCCTGCGTTGCTGTCCAAAACTCATTAACACATTGAAATAAAGACACTGTAGTCTTGTTCACATTAAGTTCCACTCTCGCTCCCTTTCTCTCCTTTTAATTTTGTCTTTTTAATTAGATTTTCAATTGCTGCTGTATAAATTAGCTTACCTTGAGAAAAATGGCCTGCCTTCGTCCACTGCATGCTTCAAAAGTTCTTTTATAATGAAGTATCAGACAGATTGGACACTTTGTATTCTACATATACACTCTATACTCCAGGGGACGGTTGCACCAGCTATGCCTAATTTACAACTTAGACTAGTTGTGACTATTTGAGAATAATATTTGCTTTGCACCATTAAACTTAGTTAAAACGTAATTCTAGCGCTTACGACCTCCTAGCTACATTCTGCCTTAAGAAAAAATAATCACAATAATAATATAGAAAAAACCCTCCAGGGAAAAAAGGTACAAAAGCTGTCCCTGGGGTGGTACCCTTTCAAAAGGTACTAATATGTACCATTTAGGTACTAAACTACAATAGGGATAGTGCACCTGAAAAAATAAGAATTCTGTTACATAAGACTTTCGTTCATCTTCGGAACACAAATGAAGATCTTTTTGATGATATCTGAGAGCTTTCTGTCCCTCCATTGACAGCTATGCAACTACCACTTCGCGTAACACACGAGAATGAAGCTCATTGGTTCTTGTAGAAGTTCAAACGTGCTGTGTAACTCACGAGAATGAACCTCATTGGTTCTTGTAGAAGCTCAAACATGCCACATAACACGAGAATGAATCTCATTGGTTCTTGCAGAAGTTCAAACGTGCTGTGTAACTCACGAGAATTAATCTCATTGGTTCTTGTAGAAGTTCAAACGTGCTGAGTAACTCACGAGAATGAACCTCATTGGTTCTTGCTGAAGCTCAAACGTGCTGCGTAACACATTAGAATAAACCTCATTGGTTCATGTAGAAGCTCAAACATGCTGCATAACACCAGAATGAATCTCATTGGTTCTTGCAGAAGCTCAAACGTGCTGCGTAACACGAGAATGAAGCTCATTGGTTCTTGCAGAAGTTCAAACGTGATGTGTAACTCACGAGAATGAACCTCATTGGTTCTTGCTAAAGCTCAAACGTGCTACGTAACACGAGAATGAATCTCATTGGCTCTCGCGTGTCAAGTGAACATGCTTGAGCTTCCGTTTACCACAACTGATGTGTGAGTTGATGAATGTTTATATGTGAATAAAAGCCGAAATTCAATCTGTTCATCAGACCATGTCTCTTCAGAAAATTTGGACTAAACCGCTCAATTCATATGGATTAGTTTTAAGATTTTTATGAACTTTTTAAAGTGTCAAAGTGGTAGTTGCGTGTCAATGGAGGGACAGAAAGCTCTCAGATTTCATCAAAAAGATCTTCATTTGTGTTCTGAAGATGAACGGGTCTTCCGGGTTTGGAACGACATGAGGGTGAGTAATTAATGACAGAATTTTCATTTTTGGGTGAACTATCCCTTTAAGGGGTAAATAATGATCAAAGGTATACCTTTTAAAAGGGTACTGCACCAGTGGCAGCTTTTGTACCTTTTTTTTTTTCTGAGTATAGAGAATAAAAAAAATTATAGCTTCTTGCCATTAGTCAGTACCCAAAAACCATTGTCATGGCTTTAACTATAATAAATTCAGAGTCTTAGAACAAAATATTGAATGAATATTCAAGTATAATGAGTTCATTTTAATCTTTTACTTTTCTATTGTATGTCAAAGAAATCAAGCCAAGACAACCTTGCTGTAATAGTATCGCATACAGATGTCCTAGAATTAGTGCATGACCGAGAAAAAGAATCTTTTTAAAGGTAAAATAAGGTCCAGTTTTCCATCTGGGATTATTTTGACATCTCAGGATTTAAGAGTAAGTGAGGACAAGAACACACCCCTCCCCACCTTCCTCTACCTTCCTTCTGTCTTGTTTACTCATCCTTTCTCTTCCCAGATTACTCCGTTCTCCAGTATTAGTATCCATCAGATTAAACTCCAATTTTTGGAACAGAATTAGATTCATTTGAATGTTTACTAGGGCTGTCACTTATACCCATTCATTTAATGAGATTAATTATGCAATAAAAAAATTTGATAAATCAGCAATTTAATCTAATAGGCCAAAGACCACATAAACTGAAAAATAGATGGAACACAAGAAGCCCTAATTTTCACTGTTCTGCTACCTCCTGTTTTTGTAAACGGAAACCACTGCAACATTGTGATTCAGTCACAATGAAACGTGTGGTGACACTGATGTCGAAGTGCAAAAGAAATGCTTATTAAATCTTTTCAATAACAGAAATACTATAGCTTTTTATAGCTATTTAATGCCGTGAAATTATAGCTCTATACATCAGACCACAACACAGAACAGCAATTACGGTTTCACCTGCAATCACTAAATACGCAGACAACAATGCAAACAACACACAAAAGGCAAAGCTACAAATATGCATATCTGAAAGACTGAAACAAGACTGAAATATGGATAATGAAAGATAAGATGCATGGGATAAGCGCTGAGTGGTATTCATTATTTTTTGGTCAAAAACACAAAAAATCACAAATATTTGATTGTCAAAATGACACTTATTTGTGCAGTTTGCAAAGTAATTCGCGGCAACAAACAAAGCTACAAAAAGAATGACTGTTTCCAAACAGGTCTCAGTTCCCACTGAGATGAATGAAATGCTAACTGATGCTGCCTTCACGTGCTATCTGAAATAGGAAAAGTCGTGATCATTGCATTCATGCACATGACATCACAGTAGGAGGGAGTCACTGCGGTTACACCCACTGAGTGGTAGCGTTGTGTTGCCAAGTCCGCGGTTTTCCCGCAGAATTGGGATACTTTTACACTGTTGCCGTGGGTTGTTTTTTAGTCCGCAGGTTCCCCGGAACTTTAATTTGATTGTGCGGGTAAAAATTGGGCGGGTCACGGGTGGACAAAATTTGTCCTGGTTTGGGGTCAGTTTGGCGGTTTTCAAACATCTAAATTTTATAGGCTAATTGGTTAATAAACAAAACTCCAGTGTGCATGTACTCCATAAAATAATCATGACGTCACTAAACACACAAGCCCACCACAGAGTCGGCTGGTGTTCGTGTTGATGTCGCAGATGAGCATGCACTTTTAGCCAATCAGTGATCAGCAGACAGACGTGATCATTCATGAGTGATGGGTGTTTAGTGAGATAACTTGTAACTGTACACTCACCTAAACGATTATTAGGAACACCTGTTCAATTTCTCATTAATGCAATTATCTAATCAACCAATCACATGGCAGTTGCTTCAATGCATTTAGGGGTGTGGTCCTGGTCAAGACAATCTCCTGAACTCCAAACTGAATGTCAGAATGGGAAAGAAAGGTGATTTAAGCAATTTTGAGCGTGGCATGGTTGTTGGTGCCAGACGGGCCGGTCTGAGTATTTCACAATCTGCTCAGTTACTGGGATTTTCACGCACAACCATTTCTAGAGTTTACAAAGAATGGTGTGAAAAGGGAAAAACATCCAGTATGCGGCAGTCCTGTGGGTGAAAATGCCTTGTTGATGCTAGAGGTCAGAGGAGAATGGGCCGACTGATTCAAGCTGATAGAAGAGCAACTTTGACTGAAATAACCACTCGTTATAACCGAGGTATGCAGCAAAGCATTTGTGAAGCCACAACACGCACAACCTTGAGGCGGATGGGCTACAACAGCAGAAGACCCCACCGGGTACCACTCATCTCCACTACAAATAGGAAAAAGAGGCTACAATTTGCACGAGCTCACCAAAGTCAGAATTTGGCGTAAACAGAATGAGAACATGGATCCATCATGCCTTGTTACCACTGTGCAGGCTGGTGGTGGTGGTGTAATGGTGTGGGGGATGTTTTCTTGGCACACTTTAGGCCCCTTAGTGCCAATTGGGCATCGTTTAAATGCCACGGCCTACCTGAGCATTGTTTCTGACCATGTCCATCCCTTTATGACCACCATGTACCCATCCTCTGATGGCTACTTCCAACAGGATAATGCACCATGTCACAAAGCTCGAATCATTTCAAATTGGTTTCTTGAACATGACAATGAGTTCACTGTACTAAAATGGCCCCCACAGTCACCA
This sequence comes from Coreius guichenoti, assembly GCA_039654105.1. Taxonomy (NCBI): domain Eukaryota; kingdom Metazoa; phylum Chordata; class Actinopteri; order Cypriniformes; family Gobionidae; genus Coreius; species Coreius guichenoti. The sequence goes on from CM077169.1 coordinate 7,453,309, forward strand.
GATCTCAACCCAATAGAGCATCTTTGGGATGTGGTGGAACGGGAGCTTCGTGCCCTGGATGTGCATCCCACAAATCTCCATCAACTGCAAGATGCTATCCTATCAATATGGGCCAACATTTCTAAAGAATGCTTTCAGCACCTTGTTGAATCAATGCCACGTAGAATTAAGGCAGTTCTGAAGGCGAAAGGGGGTCAAACACAGTATTAGTATGGTGTTCCTAATAATCCTTTAGGTGAGTGTATATTCAAGCGATCACTATGCCAAAGTGGCATTACCCCCAAACGTGGATTAGACCTGTGGTGGGAGAACTCTAAGGCTCTTTATAAATATAACTAACTCTGAGAGCACTTTTGAATGATTTAATTGAAATCTAATATGTGACGACTTGTGTCTATCATCATGTGCACACTGACCTGATCAGGAGTCAGGACAACTGCAACTTTTAAACCGTCCAGACTGCACTCCGGTATACTCGTCCCCGACAGCTGCTGAAAGAGGTTTGAATCAACGATTAATCAGTTTTGACTGTGTTAAGTTCTGCGTTATGTTCTACAATGTGTAGAAGAAAGACATACTAGTTCTGTTTGCAGTTAAAGTGCAACACAAAGGTAAGTGAATTATTATTATTGTCATTAATATTCTGACCACGAATGAAACATTTTCGGCTTTGAGGCTAGTTGGCTACGAGGTTTAAAGACCTTTGAAAAATTTGACATACTTAAAAGGGATAGTTCACCCAAAAATGCAACAAAAAAACACAACAAAAATATTTCTAGCCAAACAGGTATAAACTATTAAAGGGATAATTCACCCCCCCCCGCCTTTGCTCACCCTCATGTTGTTCCAAACCTGTATGAGTTTCTTTCATCTGTTGAACACAAAAGAAGATATTTTAAAGAATGTTGGTAATCAAAGAGTTGGCAGCACCCATTGATTTCCATAGTAGGAAAAAAAAAATACTATGGAAGTCAATAAGTGCTGTCTACTGTCTGGTTACCAACATTCTTCAAAATATCTTCTTTTGTGTTCAACAGATGAAAGAAACTCAAACAGGTTTGGAACAACAAGAGGGTGAGCAAATGATTACAAAATTTTCATGTTTGGGTGAACTATCCCTTTAATAGTTTATACCTGTTTGGCTAGAAACATTTTTGTAATTTTTGCTACTTTTCGATACGTTTTCCTGCTGTATTTTTATAATTTTACTTTGTCATCATTATTTGTTTTAAGGTGGTAAATGGTACTTATACATCTTGGTTGTCATGACAATAGAATTCTATCACATTCTTTTTGCAGTGAATAAATTTGTCGGGTTTTGGGTTTTTGAGAGCTTTTGGGCTGGAAATCGCCGTCCCGATCGGGCAACACTGACCCTAAGCTTAAATGCCATGAAAATTACACAAAAACACATCTAAAATGGGAAAGAGCTTTGCGATCGACTGTACTAATGGATTCAACAAGAAATCAGAGCTATCTTTTAACAGCCTGCCGAAAGCAATTCCCAGAAACAACTGGAATACAGGCAGCGAATGTGGATTTGCAGTTACCGTTTTGTGTCAAATTTTGGGGTAAAATCATATCCTAGGTTATACAGTATATTGTATTGATAACTAATCAATTAAATATTTACCATCTTATATGTGTAACTCTAAAGCTTTTTGTCAGCGTTTATTAAATTATGATGAGCCGTGTGTTCTACATAGAGGAATGTTTGGATAATGTTAGACAAACACAGTTTGCCTTACAAAGCAAGTTTAGATAGGATAGATAGAAGCACAAATTAGTTCTTAAATATACTCAGGTTACAGAGCGGAACTCTGTCTGCAGCTGACAGAGAACCAGATAACTTTCTACAACAAAACAACCAGAATATCTATTGACTTTGATCCTATCTTGAAGTAAGCATCAAGTCAAATTTATTAGAGCTTCACAATACACATCGTTTCCAAGCAGCTTAACAGAAAGTCATAATGTTATGTCTATAATGCCTTGAGCTTTAACAAGTTTTAGGGCTGGCCGATATGACGATATAACAATGATATGTGATCATCCAGATTTAGATCAACCTATATTGTATATTGAGTTGTCCAGCAGATAAAGCATGCAGGTTTAGCTTCGCAGGCTGGAGTCGAAATCACGTACATATGAATGTCATGAAACCCAATTCCTGGCCACATGTCAATGTCCATGGGCCACTGGTTCTTTGGTAAGTTGTAAGGATCACTGTTGAGTCCAAATGCTTTTAATTTAAGAAGATAATCATTTGTTTTACTCCCATTTTCGCAGTTTTCCCTATTAAATCCAGTCATGTTGCAGGATGCTTTGCCACTCAGTCCGGCTAAGGAGGCAATCTGGCGGGAAAGTGACATCAATGCATACCCTTTATAGACCTTATATAGCCTCACTTTTTTTCAGCGCTACACTCGTGTTCTGTCTTCCGGTTTGTATTTCCACAGCATTAAAGGTAAGATCTTACGGATTTATGAGTGAAACGCTCGTTTTAAAAACTTCCCGATCAACTGACATTTGTCATGACATCTGCTTCAAACATTACAATGCCTATGATAACATTCGTTAACCCTACAATAAGTAAATCCACTTCTAATTACTCTTCGACAGCGATGCCATATAAATATACAGAGCTACTGCAAAAACAGAAGTTTTTTCTTGTTTCTCTGGCGCATAAGGTATATAGTTTTCTTCACATCTTACACACCTCCTTGACTGAATCACTCTACTTGACTTACACAAAGCGATGATGAAAGCACCACAAAGTCACAAGTTTTACACTTTTCAGGAAAATGTTCTATGTGCATTACGCTGAAAGAAAATGGGTATAAACATACACTGAACTCAGAGTTTCAAAAACTGTTAAATATTTTACATTATGTGATCTATGCTCTACAAAATATTGCATTTTCCTGTGGATAGAGTTTCCTGGAGTGGCTGTTGGACTAGATAAAGGACAATATGAATGAAACAATGATGCACACAGTTTCCTTCACTGTGATTAATGTCTTATGAATATGACACACTTTTGTGTCCTGGGGAACACATGGCACCAGGACGCACTATGGGAAGAAGGCAAGCTGGCGGAGGCAGTGTAATGCTTTGGGCAACATTCTGCTGGGAAACCTTGGGTTCTGCCATCCATGTGGATGTTACTTTGACACGTACCACCTACCTAAGCATTATTGCAGACCATGTACACCCTTTCATGGAAACGGTATTCCCTGGTGGCTGTGGCTTCAGCAGGATAATGCACCCTGCCACAAAGCAAAAATGGTTCAGGTATGGTTTGAGGTGTTGACTTGGCCTCCAAATTCCCCAGATCTCAATCCAATCGAGCATCCGTGGGATGTGCTGAACAAACAAGTCCGATCCATGGAGGCCCAACCTCGCAACTTACAGGACTTAAAGGATCTGCTGCTAACATCTTGGTGCCAGATACCACAGCACACCTTCAGGGGTCTACTGGAGTCCATGCCTCGATGGGTCAGGGCTGTTTTGGCAGCAAAAGGGGGACCAACACAATATTAGGAAGGTGGTCATAATGTTATTGCTGATCACAAACCAACATTTGGTCCCAAACTAGATTTTCCTTGGCAGCTTTAAGGCTAAATTTGCAACCTTGTTTTACCTCTAGATTATTACCATGTGTCTGCTATGTTCTCTATACCATTTTATATAATAAAAAAACAGCACATTAATTGAAAAAAGTGGTGTTATTAATTCTCAAAAGCTGTCATTCACACTTAGTTCACCCAAAAATGAAAATTAGCCCATGATTTACTCACCCTCAAGTCATCCTAGGTGTATATGACATTTTTCTTTCAGACGAATAAAATCAGAGTTGTATTAAAAAAGTCCTGGCTCTTCCCAGCTTTATAATGGCATTGACTTGTTGGTTAACTTTTGAAGTCCATAAAAGTGCATCTACCCATCATATAACTGCTCCACACGGCTCCGGGGGGTTAATAAAGGCCTTCTGAAGCGAAGTGGAAAAATATCCATATTTAAAACTTTATAGACTAAAATAACTAGCTTCCGGCGGTCAGCGGTACGCAAGTCGACTTATGGCAAAAGAGTAACCCTTGACCCTTGAACCCTTGACGCATGCGTATTGACAGCAGAGGACAGAGCAAAACAAAACACCGGTCATGAATTAGAAGTCTAAAACGAGAATTTTTAAAGAGAAATGGCGGAGAATTTCGATGTAAGAGAAGAGGGGCTTGAGTTTGTTGCCCAGCCCTGTCCGCGAGAGGCGTCAAAGCTTGTGATGCTCCTACACATCGCGTCAGGGGTTACTCTTTTAGCGCAAGTCGACTTGCGTAACGCTGACCGCCAGAAGCTAGTTATTTTAGTCTATAAAGTTTTAAATATGCATATTTTTCTCACACAAATGTGTCACTTCACTTCAGAAGGCCTTTATTAACCCCCCGGAGCCGTGCGGAGCAGTTATATGATGGATAGATGCACTTTTATGGACTTCAAAAACAAACCAACAAGTCAATGCCATTATAAAGCTGGGAAGAGCCAGGACATTTTTAATATAACTCTGATTGTATTCGTCTGAAAGAAGAATGTCATATACACCTAGGATGACTTAAGGGTGAGTATATCATGGGCTAATTTTCATTTTTGGGTGAACTATCCCTTTAAGACTTTGATATTTGTCACCCCCATCAAACACATAGGTATATCACCTCCGTGAAGTTGGCACCCCATAAAACTAAATAATCCCTAAAACTATGCCATTCGTTTGTGCTGATTTGTGCCGCAAAAACGAACGTTTGTGCTGGTTTGGTGTTCAAGAAAACCCCGCGTCTTCTTAAATTGTTCCAAAATGTTTTTTTGTTTTTTTTTGCCAGTTTGTGCTGTTAAAAAAAGCAACTACGACCCCTTCTTAAATGGACTTGTACATTTGTGTGTGAAGTTGCCCCCCACCCAACACAAAACGTCGGCAAAATAGTCTTAATCGTTTGTGCTTCTTTGTGCTGGTTTGTGCCGTAAAAAAGTTAGTTTGTGCTGCTTCTGTTTTTTAGATATTAAAAGAATATTTATTGGTCATTCTGAGGTCACTCAGCCCCCCACATGCTCCAAATTCACCCCAAATAGTCTCAATCATTTGTGCTCTGTTTGTGCCTGTAAAAGTTTAATTTGTGCTGCTTCTGCTTTTTAAATATTCGATTTTGAATTATAGGCGATGACGTCACCAGCCCCCCCACATGCTCCAAATTTACCCAAAATAATCTTGTTTGTTTGTGCTGGTTTGTGCCATAAAAATTTTAGTTTGTGCTGCTTCGGTTTTTAAAATAGCCTATAAATGAATTGAATGACATTGAACGGCTGTAAACGGCTGGCCGAATTCGGAATCACATATAGGAGCATATTAGCCTACTCATATGGGCTATAGCCTAAAACATTTAGCAGAAATAGTAAGAGCAGTAGGCTACCTATGTTATTTCAAATAACATACTCTCTGTTTGAACAAACTCTGTTTGTTTTCCTCCTCCTTAGTGACAAGCGCGTGTCAGAAATGGAAAGTTGTGCAGCATCTCAATCCATGTCATTCCTTCAATTAATTAAATCTGGGAAAAAAGAAAGAAAAAAAAAACTACTTATTTCACTGTCTAACAAAACCAAAATGAAAAAAAAACAAACAAACAAAAAACCAAAATAAAGGCATTTTCTTTTAATTTGATTTTCTACTTAAAAAGAAATAAGACAAATGAGAAACGGTTTGACATTTGTTTTTTCGTTTTGTATAAGAAACGGAAAAACGAGACTTAAGAGGTTTTTCGTATTTTTGGTTCATGGGTAAAAGAAAATGTATGCTTTATTATTTTTTTCGAATGTGTGGGTGGCCCTGAAACGTTCCTTTTAGCTTTATGTGATCTAAAACAACATTGTTTTTTTATTGTAATTTTATTGTAACATTGTAATTTTATTCATTTTTATTTATTTACATTGTAATTTTATTCATTTTTATTTATTTTATTCTCAAAAGGCCTATTAAGAAAACATCAGATGCAACATGTTTTCAGTCGCTATTACAAGCAAAATTTATCTCCTTTTTTTTTTTTATTTCAAATAATAACAATTTGTATTTCATGGGAAAAACCCAACCCCATAAAAATAACTAATATTAGCAAAAAAAAACTTTGCTTAAGTTTTCATCTTAATAGTCTACTTCAGTGTTTTAAGGCCCATTTTCAGGCCCCTTTGGAATTATGAACTGAAGCGATGAAAAGTATAACCTGATGAAGCTATGGTCCGTTGTTTTATGGAGGTGATGGAGACCTTTATGATGTTCACATGGACGATTACCAGCCCGCCCTTCGCATATGATAATGAGCTCAGACGGGGAACGAATGAGGCTACCTCTGGTTTTTATATGTATTACATAATCAGAAAATTATCTAGACATTTCAAGCTTTCTATAGACATGTTTTTCATGTCTGTGAGGCAAGTTTTTCACTGAGTTTCGGCAGAAAGCACACACAATTTGTTCTCTATTTTACAAAGCGTTTTGTAACGGTTTTCGCTATTATGAGTGTATACAAATAAAAGACAGTTTTGAAAAATATATCTTTTCTGTAGGCTTGACCAAAATGATTAATGATTAAATATTTTAAGTTATTTCGCTGTTATCAGGAAACAATGGAAGGGATCGCGCCGGCGCCTCCGCCGAGAAGAGAGGTGTGCTCTTTATGTATATTGGCAAGAAATAGCCTATATGGAGCAGCCAGTATGAAGAAACATTATTGTAACTAATTTGCAGAGCAGTACATCAGATGAACTCGTATGCTGCGTGATGGGACAGGCAAGACAGGATTAGTTGCTCATGAGAAACAAATAGGCTATTAAAGCATCTCGTTTTTACCCCTGAACAAAAATTATGAAAGATCTAGCTTCATTTTCATTTGATTTTCATAAACAAAACGAAAAAAATAAAAATCCAACCGTGTCTTATTTCTCTTTATTTCTTAGAATAAGTAGAAAAAAATAAAATTACCAGAAGGCACAGGGGTCCAATAAAACATGCAATATTTCATTATTTCTTTACAAAACCAAAACGGAAAAAAAACAAAACAAATAAAGAATTATCAACAATTAATTATGTAATTATGATCAATTATCATTCAGGAAACAACATACAATATTTATATACCATTCAACCCCGTTGATTTGTGTACCGGGAGTATTTTCTGTAATGATTCCATATTTCTTTGAAATATGAAACTGTTATTCTTGGTTTTACATATAATGAGAGAGAAGAGTCAGATGTTTTTTATTTTTTTTATTTAATCTTTTGTTTTTGCTAAATATTTTATATACACAAGTGTAAAGTTAGTAAGAGTAAGCCTTTCTTTAACCTTTTTCTTAAAGACTTAAAACACTAGGCTATATGTAGCCTATCAGATTTCTGATTCTTCTAATAATTTTCTATAAGAAAGCTGTGATATCATCGCCTATAATTCAATGTCTAATATTTTAAAAACCGAAGCAGCACAAACAAATTTTTATGGCACAAACCAGCACAAACAAACAAGATTATTTTGGGTGAATTTGGAGCATGTGCGGGGGCTGGTGACGTCATCGCCTATAATTCAAAGTCTAATATTTAAAAAACAGAAGCAGCACAAAAGGAGTACAAACGATTGAGACTATTTGGGGTGAATTTGGAGCATGTGGGGGGCTGAGCGACCTCAGAATGACCTATAAATGTCCTTTTTAATATTTTAAAAACAGAAGCAGCACAAACGAAACATTTTATGGCACAAACCAGCACAAACGATTGAGACTATTTGGGGTGAATTTGGAGCATGTGGGGGGCTGAGTGACCTCAGAATGATTAATAAATATTCTTTTAATATCTAAAAAACAGAAGCAGCACAAACAAATTTTTTTACGGCACAAACCAGCACAAACGATTGAGACTATTTTGCTGACGTTTTGCGTTGGGTGGGGGGCAACTTCACACACAAATGTACAAGTCCATTTAAGAAGGGGTCGTAGTTACTTTTTTTAACAGCACAAACCGGCAAAAATTGAGCACAAACAAACAGCACTATTTTGGAACGATTTAAGAACGATTTTTTTTCCCTCATTTTTTTATTAGGCCTATTTTTTGTTATCATTTAGGGATTCTTTTTAACGGCACAAATCGAGCACAAAGGAATGATGCCAGTTTTGGAGCGATTTAGATGACAGGGTGGAGATTGGGTTTTCTCATTATTTTTTAAAAAAGGTAATCACTTACAGGGTTTGTTTTAACGGCACAATCCGGTACAAGTCGAGCACAAACGAACAATACCAATTTGGAGCTATTTGGACGGCATGGGGTGGAGAGTGACGTCACAACTCATGAATTATGTTTGTTATTTCTAAGCAGGGCGAATAAATAGAATGTTCATTTTAACGCCACAAATCGAGCACAAACTAACGACACCGGTCTGGAGTGATTTGAACAACATGAGGTGGAGACCCAGCAAGCAATAGTCCTCATTTCGCCTTCTCGGTTAACTATAGACCCGATATAGTCCGGCTATGGGTAACCCACTTTTAGCCAAAATAACCTTGAATTTGGATACATGTCGTTTTGGCCAAAATAACTTGCAAGATGTATGATATTCCATCATGTAGCCTAAGCAAAGTCAACAGTGATTAGAAGGTGTTTAGTTTATTTTCTTTCACATGTTCTATGCGTAGGCTGTGCGTAGCCACGATTTAGCTCCTATACAGACCGGCTATTTGTAGCCCACTTATATTCAAACCTGATTCATTGTAGTTTTTGGCCAGGAAGCGGATGAGATGGTTATATCCCATCATGTTCACAATGTCAGTGATATCTACAAGTGTTCATGACATGGTCGATTTGTCAAGATTTAGCTCTGAATTGGATAGGCGGAATCTGCTTTTTGTCCAACCGCCGAAATTGAGGCAATCTATAGTCTAATTTTACCAGCTTGGCTATAGCCCTGATTCAGACAAACGAGGAGTATAGCCAAGTAAACATTTGAATTAGCATAATTTGTGTTGTCACACATAACATTCATACACATTCTATGATATTATTTAACTGTCTTTCATTTTAAGTTCAATAAAAATGTAATTACAATTCTCAACAGCTAGATGGCATCTAGCCCTACTGAGACATGATTACTGGCAACGCGCAACTTTAAAAATGAATAGAGATTGTTGCCAGATCTCGCGATAAACATTTCCGCCATTTTCAAAAAAGAGCAATACTACTGTCAGAGAGCAACGGGCGAGCAACAGCAAACGTTAAAGCAAATTCCCACTTTTATCTTGTAAGTATGTGTGTTCGTTTTGATGTGTTCATTATTTAAATACATTATTTGTTATCATGTGTAGGAACCATGACATTTCAGCGGGTCACATTGCATAATATTTTTTTCTAACAAGCCAAGTCTTAAGATGTCTAAGTTGTTAATGTTCTTTTTCTAAATAAAACCTAATTATAATTTTGTTTTGGATGGATTGTCATTTATGAGAACCAGTTATATTTGAGTGAAAATAATCTTTTAGCCATCATTTTGTTGTCTATTAGATGTAGTCGTTTAATAGCCGTCTAATTGATGACTAGTCTATTCTTGGGCTATGGTTAGATGTCTATTAGACTTTCACTGACAGCCCAAATTTAGCCTTGTTTTAGCCTAGACCCATATTCACTGTCTATTAGATGTATATATGTAGTCGTTCAATAGCTGTCTAATTTATGACTAGTCTATTCTTGGGCTATGGTTAGACCAGCCCAAATTTTGCCTTGTTTTAGCCTAGACGTCTGGGCTGTGTTTTCACGGCTATTAGACGTCTTTTAGACGCAAAATTGCTTGCTGGAGAGTTACATAACTGTTCATAAAACATTGTTTCATTATATTTAAGAAGAGGTCTTAGTTACAATATTTGTTTTAACGGCACAAACCGAGCATAAAAATGGCACCGGTTTGGAGTAATTTGCACGGCATGGGGTGGAGAGTGACGTCACAGCTCCCGAATTATATTTGTTATTACTAAAGAGGGGAAATAGATACAGTGTTCATTTTAACGGCACAAATCGAGCACAAACCAACGACACCGGTTTCGTGCGATTTAGACGAAGTGGGGTGGAGAGTGACGTCACATCTCCCGAATTATATTTGTTATATCTGTGGAAGGAAAACAGTTACAGAGTATGTTTTAACGGCACAAACCAGCACAAATCGAGCACTAACGAATGGCACCGGTTTGGAGCGATTTGAACGACGTGGGGTGGAGAATGCTGTCACATGACCAAAAAAATAATGCTCAATATCTCGAACACCAAACCAGCACAAACGTTCGTTTTTGCGGCACAAATCAGCACAAACGAATGGCATAGTTTTGGGGATTATTTCGTTTTATGGGGTGCCAACTTCACAGAGGTAAGAATATCCTGTAAGAACTAAAAACTTCCTTGTTAGTCCAAAAACAGCGTTTGTTGTTACCAAACCCAGATAAGGACTGTTGTGGAATGTGCCTATAGGTGAAAGAAAATCAACGCCTACTTCATCTTTGCAACTTTGGCCCCGCCCACTGGCATGTTAGTGAGATGACGAGGAGTGAAGAGCAATTTAAGATGGACTACAAACAACATTACCTTCCAAAGGGTCCTAATGCTAGGAATGTGGTTATTTTATTTATTTTCAAAAATGTAAATGTCTCAGTTGAGCATTATTTATTTTTATTCGGCGGCGCAGGCTTTGCAAACAGACTTTTACGATATGGACTCGACAGTAATGCCACAACATAAGTAGCCATGTTAATTCTAATGCCTGATCTGTGATCAGTGATTTCTGATATGTAATGATTCATGTACAGTCAGATGTTCTTTGTCTATGTGTCAGTAAATCAAACCAGTGACTAAACGCTCAACTTCACATTATGTCTCAGTAGGATGAAAATAATTTGTTATTTAAACTATGATTAAATCATATAGAAAGCGTTCAAAGAACACTCCCTTTACAATCGCTGGAGCTGTCAAAACACCATTTTTGATGTAAAAATCATACTAACATTATAAGTGCACCCCAGGAAACATTATAAAACAATTAAACAATGCAGTTCATGACCCCTTTAAAATGTATTTGTGGAACAGTGCGACATTTAAAAAATAAACTGGGGAAAAAAAACTTCACACCTTAGCAACCTCATAGCAATGCCCTAGCAATTACCCACAACACCATAGCATCACAGCAACTGCTGCAGTTAAACACCACACATTCATCATTATTTCAGTGTTTGCTTAAATCTTTTATATGACAACACAAAAAAGGTCACTCAGTCAACCAGACGCCTGTAAAATAAATGCTTTTCTACATCACCACAACGAAAAAACAGATGCGCAAACATGCAGGGCTTTCAATAAAAGCACAGTTTAGCTGATTTTATTCTCCATAACTGAGAACAGCAAGCTTCTCTAAGCTTCTCTGACCCCCAACATCATTTTCATAGAATTCAAATGGGCATTTCAAGAATTTTCATTTCTATCATGAAAATCCTATTGACAGTCAATCATCTTTAGAATAAGAGGCCCTGTTTATCCTTGCATGCCAAATGTCAGTTGTTGTTTTTAAGAGAACAATGTGAAAGATCATATTTACACACGCACTGTACTTCCGACATGTGCGGTGCTGTTACTGATTGTTATATAACTTTTGTTTTCCGACTTCATTTTTCAACACTAAAACCTAAAGCTTCTTAGCATGTAATACAAAGCGTGTATGAATATATACAGTAATTGGGGTGTTAAGCGGATGTTTAGATTACATCATTAGAAAGTTAAATTTTTGCATGCTAAAACCCATTTGAATTCTGTGAAAATTATGTTGGGAGTAAGAAAAGCTAAGACAAGATTGCTATTCTTTCCCCAGCTTTACATAAGATGTTGATGTGAGGTCACCGGGGATTGCTTAAGGATTTTATGATTACATCTAAGAACAACGCAATGTGTGCAACAGTGCAATTCTGTACTAAGCCTCTTATAACAGGCAAATGGCTGAGTGAAAATGTGAGCATAATGTCAAGTGTCAAATCTAGATAATATCCGATATCCGTCTCAGCTGCAGCTCAACAATGCAAATTCAATAAAGTTTAATGTCCAGAGAGATGTACCAATTGTGACTGTACCAAAAGAAATTGAAGTCTTCAAGTCAGTATACTCATTGTGTGATACAGTCATATAAAGAAGACGAAGAGTGTACGTGTTACATATAAACTCATAAAGTCTCTAAGTGTGTAAATGTTACTCTATGCAGTGAACTGATTAAATTGCAAGCATTAAATGAATGGAACATTATACAATACAACCATACAGCCTCTATTAATCGGCTTTTCTAATATCTTTCACTCATAGCAATATCGCATGACAAATGCAAAACAAACAAAAACATTAAAGGGCCCTATTTTATACTTTTTAAAATTAGAAATACACTTTTCTTTTGCTTCATGATTACTTGCAAATCTCACAAGCCTTTCAAAAACATGTTCAAGTCGATTTTCACGCCAAAATCAAAAGCAATAAATAAGAGATTATAATTTTACATAAAGAAAGCCTATTTCAGGGCATAAAAATAGTGGATATATAAAATTAAAATATTATTTATGTTAATAATAATTTAAAAAATACATTACAGTAATGAGAATCACCACTGAGAATTATGAAAATTCTCAGAATTAAAAATGATGGTAATGAGAATGAGGGAAACTGTCTCAATTTTAGGACCATCAAGAGTTTTTGCATAAAAATATAATATATAACAATATAAAAATATATTTAATATTACATAAAATATGAAATATATTATTATTAGTAGTATTATTAACAATAATAATAATAGTAGTAGTAATAATAATAATAATAATATTTAACTAAGTTTGCCTCATTGAAGTATCTTTGCATTTAATTTATGCTAAGTTGAAAATAATGCTTGAATGAATTATAGTAATGATGAGAATGGGAAATGTCTTGAAAATACAGTGTCACAATCTTAAATAATTTTCATTTTATTCATGCAATTTTTTTATTTTTGCATGAAAAGTCAAAGTTTGAGTTTATAAAAGTTTCAGGAAATGTATTTTTTACTCTTCCCTTCATTTCGTGTCTTACTCTAGGGTACAAAGATAGTGGTCAGCTGTAGTGTCCCAGGATAAATATAAGCCAGAATTTTCTCATCTGGGAGCTACAACCCCGAAAATGACTTAAACAGTGAGACTGCAGAATTTGTACCCCTGCTAAACCCCACTGATAGTAAAACTAAAAAAAAAACAAAGATAACTGACACCAACGGTCAGCATTAGGGCTCAGAGAGACGCTCCACTGCTTTCACCACAGAGCGGTTCTGCGTCTGTCTCACAGCAGAGGAAGATGGACCTGCCAGAGGATAACCTCTTTAAAGTATCATTTAAGATGCCTCTATTAATCTCTAAGCAGCCAGTGATGAACGGAGCGCGGGTGTGACAGTGGTGCCCTTCACTTTGTCCACTGTCATATATTTCTCTTTCAGTTCAGTGCAGGGAAACACAACGGCATGACAGAAAACATTCTATGTTGCCACTTCCTGTTCTGGATACATGCTAGGACCTTCGTTATTCTCAAAATATGGAGATTAAGCATGTCCCTTGACCTTTCGGTCATGGGAAATATTTCACATACATATACACATACACACACTTATAATAATATAACAAAATATTTATTTATTTATAATAATATAATAATAATAATAATAATAATAATAATAATAATTTTTTATAATAATAATAATAATAATAATAACAACTGAGAATTGTAGGATTTCTAAAAAGTATTTCTTGTTCTCACCATTCAGTTGTCAGTAACTATTTGTTTATTCAGCCAATCACCCACCCACATTTTCACAAGATGTAATATAAATCGAGCAGAAACTCCACATATGCCTCAGAGAAGTAATATAATGACGTTTTCAGAAAATCCCTAATGTGAAGCTAGCGCTGTAGCTGAATAAAAAGAAGACAGAAACCATAGACCGTAAAAAAATATGGACGACGCGTCTTCACTACCTTCGACTGAAGAAAAGTCCAAATATGGTGCTGACATCTTGCGTATCTTTGGGATCGAGTCTGCGTAGTAGTGACCTCGGGACCGGAGTCTGCGCAGTAGAGAGCAGGAAGTAGAGCCGCGATATCAAAAGCCCGCCCACACTCTCGCAGATGCAGAACAATTCATTATGTTGGTGTGAAATAAACAGTTATGGAAATGTAGAAATTAAAGCTAAAGCTCCAATCTCCTCCCGAAAATCGTCTGTTAGTGCCTCAGTGACAACTTCACTCAGAGAAGCCGTCAATCTCAGCTGTCAATCATGACGTCACATCCCCCTGTTTTTATAGCATCAAATAACTAACTAAAACCAAACTTATTTAAAAAATGAGCACTTGAAATGAAATCATCGTGCTAAAAACTGCCTAAAATGACAGAAGCCATCTTTGGGAAAAAATTATTTGAAGTGTAATTTGATTGTTTAGTTTGTCTCACGTCCATTAGAATACATGGAGGGGCGGGGGTTATGAGCTATACTGGGACCAACCACCTGGGGGCGATCGAGACGCGTCGGCTTCAGTTTTCAACACGAGTGCGGCAGGCTTGATAGAAACACATTGACTGATTAAATATGAAGACAATAAACACATGACTGCATCAAGATATGATCTTTTTCGAGTTCTCGGGTATTTTTATAATAATAAAGTATATTTATAATGCAATGCAAACACTGCTGACGATATGAAGTGAGTAAAACATGTTTTTAAACGTTGTCTTTTGCTAGACAACAGGTTTATGAACACTTCGCATTACAAGTTTACAAGATGTTTGACGCATGTTGCTTTTTCAAATGTACGTTACAAGCGACTCAAACTCGCAGTGCTTTCAGAGATTGAGCAGCATTTATTACTGATCACAGAATTAAAAATCGAGAGAAAAAAAATAAAATAGTCGCAGCCTTTGTGATGTCATAATCGCACTAAGCCAAATCGCGATTTCAGTTTGATTTCGATTAATCGCGCAGCCAATATTTACACACGTGCTTCAGACACCGGTCACGCTGGAGGAGTTCCCCAAAGCGTCCTAGGACGCAGTGCGTGTTCCCATTCAAAAGGGAACATATACACTGCAAATACTACACTTTTGTAGCACTTAATTCTGTTCCCCAAAGTCCAGGTCAAGGTTTCCTGCACCAGACTTGCTCAGGTCACAATTTAACCTAAATCAAAAAATAGATATAAAGACTAGTTAAGATTTTCTTTGGCATTTTCAAGGCAAATTCCATTCACATTACAATAATGCATTCACACATTATTTTTTAATAAAATTTTTACTGAAGGTTAAACCAGTATACACACATGCCTGCCCATAGTATAGCAGCCTATTTATGAATCAAATATCGAATGAGCTTACTGACCAACAGAGCAAAAGTCTGTCTGGACCCCTCACAGGCTCCCTGTCAAACCCTCTTCCAGCTTAATTGCCTGGGGTGTGTGTCTCAGCAAGCTCCATGGGACTGATCTGTACAGATTCCACCAAAGGTCAACCCGAGCCCCACAGACTCGTAAGAGAAGTCCAATTAATACTAGCTCAGTGAAGCTACATTATTTATTTAGCATTTAAGAGGAGGAGGAGGAGAGAAAGAGAAGAAGATCAATGAAGGTTTGGAACTTAATTACAGCTTGCAGTCGACAGGCCTCTTTCAAAGTGGCATAATCCCTCTCCCGTCTGTGGTGGGTCTGAACACGGTTAAACTGCTATGAGGAGGAATTACCGAGATCACGCTCAAGAGTGTGTTTGGAATATTTAATTAACATTTATGCTACTTAGTCAGATTAAAAAATAAAGGCAACACTTATTATGAAGCCTATTGGTCTGTAAGTACACTGGCTTACCATTATTTTCTAACAGTACTTTGTCTTGTTTTCCAGAAAAAAATAACTGAATATCCAAGATTAATTTACTTCAGAAAATTGTTTGGCTTTGTCTTATTATCTTTTTTTTTTGCCAAGTACATTTATCTTGTTTAGATATAATTTTAAACAAGATATTTTTTGTCAATTTAGGGCAAAAAAATTAAAATAAATAAATACATAAATAAATACATAAATATATATATATATATATATATATATATATATATATATATATATATATATATATATATATATATATATATATATATATATATATATATATATATATATATATATATATATATATATATATATATACACACTCACCTAAAGGATTATTAGGAACACCTGTTCAATTTCTCATTAATGCAATTATCTAATCAACCAATCACATGGCAGTTGCTTCAATGCATTTAGGGGTGTGGTCCTGGTCAAGACAATCTCCTGAACTCCAAACTGAATGTCAGAATGGGAAAGAAAGGTGATTTAAGCAATTTTGAGCGTGGCATGGTTGTTGGTGCCAGACGGGCCGGTCTGAGTATTTCACAATCTGCTCAGTTACTGGGATTTTCACGCACAACCATTTCTAGAGTTTACAAAGAATGGTGTGAAAAGGGAAAAACATCCAGTATGCGGCAGTCCTGTGGGTGAAAATGCCTTGTTGATGCTAGAGGTCAGAGGAGAATGGGCCGACTGATTCAACCTGATAGAAGAGCAACTTTGACTGAAATAACCACTCGTTACAACCGAGGTATGCAGCAAAGCATTTGTGAAGCCACAACACGCACAACCTTGAGGCGGATGGGCTACAACAGCAGAAGACCCCACCGGGTACCACTCATCTCCACTACATATAGGAAAAAGAGGCTACAATTTGCACGAGCTCACCAAAATTGGACAGTTGAAGACTGGAAAAATGTTGCCTGGTCTGATGAGTCTCGATTTCTGTTGAGACATTCAGATGGTAGAGTCAGAATTTGGCGTAAACAGAATGAGAACATGGATGCCAATTGGGCATCGTTTAAATGCCACGGCCTACCTGAGCATTGTTTCTGACCATGTCCATCCCTTTATGACCACCATGTACCCATCCTCTGATGGTTACTTCCAGCAGGATAATGCACCATGTCACAAAGCTCGAATCATTTCAAATTGGTTTCTTGAACATGACAATGAGTTCACTGTACTAAAATGGCCCCCACAGTCACCAGATCTCATATATATATACACTCACCTAAAGGATTATTAGGAACACCATACTAATACTGTGTTTGACCCCCTTTCGCCTTCAGAACTGCCTTAATTCTACGTGGCATTGATTCAACAAGGTGCTGAAAGCATTCTTTAGAAATGTTGGCCCATATTGATAGGATAGCATCTTGCAGTTGATGGAGATTTGTGGGATGCACATCCAGGGCACGAAGCTCCCGTTCCACCACATCCCAAAGATGCTCTATTGGGTTGAGATCTGGTGACTGTGGGGGCCATTTTAGTACAGTGAACTCATTGTCATGTTCAAGAAACCAATTTGAAATGATTCGAGCTTTGTGACATGGTGCATTATCCTGCTGGAAGTAGCCATCAGAGGATGGGTACATGGTGGTCATAAAGGGATGGACATGGTCAGAAACAATGCTCAGGTAGGCCGTGGCATTTAAACGATGCCCAATTGGCACTAAGGGGCCTAAAGTGTGCCAAGAAAACATCCCCCACACCATTACACCACCACCACCAGCCTGCACAGTGGTAACAAGGCATGATGGATCCATGTTCTCATTCTGTTTACGCCAAATTCTGACTCTACCATCTGAATGTCTCAACAGAAATCGAGACTCATCAGACCAGGCAACATTTTTCCAGTCTTCAACTGTCCAATTTTGGTGAGCTCGTGCAAATTGTAGCCTCTTTTTCCTATTTGTAGTGGAGATGAGTGGTACCCGGTGGGGTCTTCTGCTGTTGTAGCCCATCCGCCTCAAGGTTGTGCGTGTTGTGGCTTCACAAATGCTTTGCTGCATACCTCGGTTGTAACGAGTGGTTATTTCAGTCAAAGTTGCTCTTCTATCAGCTTGAATCAGTCGGCCCATTCTCCTCTGACCTCTAGCATCAACAAGGCATTTTCGCCCACAGGACTGCCGCATACTGGATGTTTTTCCCTTTTCACACCATTCTTTGTAAACTCTAGAAATGGTTGTGCGTGAAAATCCCAGTAACTGAGCAGATTGTGAAATACTCAGACCGGCCCGTCTGGCACCAACAACCATGCCACGCTCAAAATTGCTTAAATCTCCTTTCTTTCCCATTCTGACATTCAGTTTGGAGTTCAGGAGATTGTCTTGACCAGGACCACACCCCTAAATGCATTGAAGCAACTGCCATGTGATTGGTTGATTAGATAATTGCATTAATGAGAAATTGAACAGGTGTTCCTAATAATCCTTTAGGTGAGTGTGTATATATATATATATATATATATATATATATATATATATATATATATATATATATATATATATATATATATATATATATATATATATATATATATTACTGCAACCACAGTTATAATACATTTATGCTTTATATAAAAAATTATACTTGAATATTCATGTTTACACCTTTAAAGGAGTAGTTCACTTCAAAATTAAAATTTCCTGATCATTTACTCACCCCCACGTCATCCAAGATGTTCATGTCTTTCTTTCTTCAGTTTGAGGAAAACATTCCAGGATTTTCTCCATATAGTGGACTGCAACGGCAATCAACGGGTTGAAGGTCCAAATTCCAGTTTCAATGCAGCTTCAAAGAGCTCTACACGATCCCAGACGAGGAATAAGGGTCATATCCAGCGAAACGATCTGTCATTTTCAAAACAAAATAAAAATGTATATACTTTTTAACCACAAATGTTTGCCTTGCGCTGCTCTGCGATGCGCCACGTATTACGTAATCACATTGGAAAGGTCATGCGTGACGTAGGTGGAAGTACCGCGGTGGGACGAAAAAAAACTCCATCTCATTTTCTCCTCCAATTTTAAAATTGTCCGACATGTTGTTTTATCTTTTTTTGTGAAGGCCGTTTGAATTAGTCTTTGCATGTTTGCTTTGTAAACACTTGATCGGTACTTTCATCACGCTTGACCTTTCCAACGTGATTACGTAATACGTGGCGCATTGCAGAGCAGCTCAAGGCAAACATTTGTGGTTAAAAAGTCTATACATTTTTATTTTGTTTTTAGAAAATGACCAATCATTTTGCTAGATAAGACTGGGATCGTGTAGAGCTCTTTGAAGCTGCATTGAAACTGCAATTTGGACCTTCAACCCATTGTACCCCATTGAAGTCCACTATATGGAGAAATTTAATTTCTTTTCAACTGAAGAAAGAAAGACATGAACATCTTGGATGACGTGGGGGTGAGTAAATAAGGAAATTTTAATTCTGAAGTGAACTACTCCTTTAAAGAGTACAATGCATTATAATACATGATGTAAAACATGCATTTAAAACATTATACATTTAAATAGAGCAATGATAGCTGTGGTTATAATTATGAGAACACTGAATTGATAATTAGGTGCACTGCAAATGCATTATGAATGGTTAGTTGGCAATTAGCATGAAATATTCTGCAATGTGACACCATGTACTTCATCTAAAACTAATTTAAATTAATTGAGAGACTGGAAGACTTTTGCTTTTTTTAAAAAAAAAAAAAAAACATTTGTCACACCACAGGACCATTTAAAATGACCTAGTAAAGGCAAAAATGTGATTAAACATGATGATAAGCTTAAAAGAAAGAGTCACCACCAGTTACAGCACTTGAAACATTCCCTAACATATTTCATATAAATTGTAAGCTAAAGTCTTTATATTTAATCAACGTCATATCATGGATGTGTCACCTACCCAAGTATCCAATCAGAATCTATCTGCATGATCATCCACATTTTCAGAATGTGACATTATTAACTGTGTTTACAATTGCTTTAGAAGCCTTGGAAGCTAAAGCTGGTGGTTATGGTAAGAGGTGTTACATTTTCAACACATGCTTGAGTTGTTTGGCCAATCACAACACACTGGGTCAGCTGGCCAATCAGAGCATTCGGGGCTTTTCAAAAAAGAGGGGCTTTGTAGAAATCAGCATGTTTCAGACAGACTGGGAATAGAGGTACTGTATGGAAGCTTTTTTCCGCCACAAAATAAAATATTTTAAAAGATAATTGCGACTTTTTAATCTCGCAATTCTGACTTTTTTTTCTCAGAATTGAGATATAAACTCGCAATTCTCAGAAAAAGTATTTTTTTCGACTTTATAACTCGCAATTCTGACTTTATATCACGCAATTCTGACTTCTTTTGTCAGAATTGTGAGATATAAACTCGCAATTGCAAGTTATAAGGTGAGAATTGCGAGATATAAAGTCAGAATTGTGAGATATAAACTCGCAATTGCAAGTTATAAGGTCAGAATTGCGAGATATAAAGTCAGAATTGTGAGATAAGCTTCCATAGTACTGCAATAATGTGCAGTATGTGAAAAATAATGTTTTTGAGCATTAAAGCATGTTATCTTATATTCTATTACACCCAATAAACAAAATGACTTTTAAAATAGCATGATGACCCCTTAATTGAGTTACCAAGCATTAATATTCCATCCACTATCTAGTTTTAAATAAGGTAAACAACACATGAAAAGCATGCAGTGATGTTGAGAAGAGTGTTTGTTAAAGGGGATAAGGTAGGGTAAAAGAACAAAAACACATGTCTAGGAAATTAATGGAAGCCACTGACTTCCATACTTTTTACGTCAATGGAAGTCAATGGCTACCGTCAACTGTCTGGTCACCAACATTCTTCAAAATATCTTCTTTTGTGTTCAACAGAAGAAAGAAACTCATACAGATTTGGAACAACTTGAGGGTGAGTAAATGATGACAGCATTTTCATTTTTGGGTGAACTATCCCTTTAAGGTTTCTTCAGTAATCACTGCTCTCTCCAGACCCTCTCACCCAGAACTAATCTCTCTGTGCTTACCAAAGGTTTAGATATGAATGTGAGGAACACAAGGACCAACAATTAGTGTTCTGTTGCAAAGCATTACTGCGCCACTCCGGAACTAAAACACATTGAGGAGCTAACTGAAAAGCCATTCATTTTCCTCCTCTGGTATGTTTTAAAACAATTTGTGAAAGTTCACAGCAATGATCGGAAATGTTATTTCAAGGCTAGCAAGGATGAGACATTCAAAAGTGTCATTTAAAAGTAATGGGACACATCTGCACCTGGGCTTTCTTTAACCCTACGTGTCAAAGTAACCTGTAATTGGATGCACTGGTGAATAACACAGAGAAGCTTTCCACCACAAGCCCTGCAAGTCGTTAAGATATGACTCAGTATGTGTCACAGCAGTGCTTGTTTTGAAAAGTGTACTGGTTAAACATTGTATCTGTCACACTGCAAGACAGAAGCATAACAGAAATGATGGACCCAATATTTATTGAGTGTTTTGAGACTCTTCCTGTTTAAACATTTACAACAAACAGCACAATAGCAATGCAAATTCTGCTCAGCTGCATATTAATCTGTTTGTTTGTTGTCTGACTGATTGTTTAATGAACACCAATTCATTGTAGAATAATAATGTTGGATATGATTTCTGTGGATTATGATAAAAGTAAGGCTGCCAACTTTTTGGTTGCTCGCGTGAGCTCTGCGTGTCCGCCAGTAATAATCAGTGCGACGGACTCGAGGAAGCGGCAGCATTGAGGGAAAGCTCTCAAAGAAGAAGTTGTGAAATAAAGCCAAATTACTGACCTCTTCACTTCAGGGCTTCAAATGCAGGTCAGTTTCACCTGTAAATAGGCTGCTGTGGGTTTGTCTTCTTTAACGTAGCTAAGTATTAAACTGCTAGCAAATGTTAGCAGTAGCACTCCATTACTATCGTCATTCAAAAAACTGTATGCTAAATGACATCATCTATTGTAAAGTTGCAGTAGTAATTTAGCAGACAGATATTCACATCGATTTATACGTTTGGAGGGAGCTAGCGCAGACAACAACAACAAATATTAGTAATAATGCAATAACTTGTTCAGTATTATGATTTTTCTATAAAGATATTGTCATGATGTATTTATTATTGTACTAATTTTGACATAAGCAATTTAGAATTTTTTTTAAATATATTTGCATGAAATAGTTGTTAAATATTGGATATTTAAGACATTAAGATAAAACAACAGCACATTGTCCTAATGTGATACTTTGAATTTACCTAAAATAAATTGAGATTCTGTGCAAACAAATTACAATGTGTTTTTTTTTGTTTTTTTTGCAACGTTGAGACAGTTCTGTTCCTAACGGTAGACCTGCTGAAGAAAAAGTGACAGGTACAAAAAGAAAAGTAGCAAAGAAGTAAACACACACAAGGGAGAGAGTCGAGACCGAGAGATGTCAGGGAAAATGAAGATAATGAAAAGGAAAAGGGAAGTGAAGGTGCAGTTCAAGAGAGAACCTTTAATCATTTTGCACGGCCTCAGCCTATGGATCTAAACCTTTTTTTGTGATGACCATACAAAAAAATATGGTTCTCTATGGTTCCAAAATTTGTTGTGGGTGTATGGGATGGCCTGGATGGGTGTGACATTTCCCGGTCTGAAATTTTGTCGCAGTCGGCCCTGATCCCAATACTATCCCACTGCTCATAAAACATTCACTACTAGACTTAAGAGATATAACCAGTTTAGATGGATGGATCTCAAGCTGACTAGCTGAAGACGTTACTGTAGCCATTAATAGACTTGGTACTTTTTTTAACAGAATTGCAGGCAAATATCACAGACCATGCAGCTCACACCGCTGAGTCATCAGTAAAAAAAAACCCCATTGGAATAATAAAGTCAAAAACTTAACTAATCATTTGAACGCATGTTCCTTATGAATATCCAATAAATATTGAATCACTGTACAAAAAGTTAATAATTAAATTAATGTCTTTTAAAGGTGCAGTAAGCGATTTCTGAGCGATATTTGAAAATCAACCCAAACATACGGCTCCAAAATGCATGAACACGCAATGCAATAGTGGATGTCTCTATAGCTGAAGTGAGGCAAAGTAATGCTCAATGAAAAATAAAGTGAATACGGCGAATGAGCAACAAGGAAGAACAAAAACTGATCATACAGTGCACAAGAGAATATACAAGCAAGAGTTGGTTGTTAGTCTCGATCAGAACACCAGCTCCAGACAAACAATGACACTCAAAACTGTCCTGTTACTACAGCTAACATTACAACAACAGCTTATCTTGATTCTGTGAAACAGCAAATCCAATGTTACTCACATATGAAGCAGAAATAACCTTATTGTAAAGTGTTACCAAAAAAACAAGAACCACAGTGTAATTTCAAAAATGTGTCCTTGAACACAGAAGTACATTTGTGGTTTAGTGCTCGTCCTTGCTTATATAGACATTTACAATTATGCATCTGGCATATACTTTTATCTAAAGTGACAGCTCAGCATAGAAACAAAATAAATATGCAAAATAATTGATATTGTGAAATTTCTTATGCATGAAATGGGCCATTGAAAAGTCTGGGACAAGCATGCATATTTTATGATCATCATATATCATTTTTAAATGATATGCAGAAGTTGCATGCAAACATACTACCATATGTTGCCCTCCGAGGGTGCCCATAATAGTGCAGAGTCAAGATAATAAAAGCTCTTCTCTACCATAGATACAGTGGGGAGAACAAGTATTTGATACACTGCCGATTTTGCAGGTTTGCCCACTTACAAAGCATGTAGAAGTCTGCATGTTCACAGACCTGTAAATAAATAAATGTGGAAAAAAAATAAATATATACATAAATAAGGAAATAAATGTATAAATAATTATTTCTTTTTTGATTTTCTTTGTATATTTATGTATTTATTTTGCCAGCTTTGGAATTCCATATTTCACCAACAGATGTGGTGCAGAATGCAGAAGTTATTGTGAATGAAAATGGCCTTGACTCAGTCTGTTAGATTTCATTCAGTCTGTTAGATATGTAGATTCAACATAATGACCCCAGTGAAAGCTATTAGCAGTGTGATTTACCAGAGTGAAACAGACTGTACTAAGTGCTTCAGAATCTGTGGTAAGAGTGCATCACATCATGAATAGGAAGACACTGACTGAAATTCTACATTAGGCAGTTTTGTTCTACTATAAAGCAGAGGTAATGAAGGTTGCTCATTATGACCTCAAGCAAAGCTTTCACCTTCACCAATCACTTTCAATAGGAAATTTAAATGGTTTTCATTTCTTAATAGTACACACTCATGGTCTTATTGTGAAGGACACATAATTGCATGTAAATAAATAAATTAATAACCTAAACCACAAATGACACATAATTGCATGTAGTAATACAAATTATTTATCAACTACACCACAGATGATGCATAATTGGATATAAACTAAATAAATAAATAAATAAATAAATAAATAAATAAATAAATAAATAAATAAATAAATAAATAAATAAATGACCTAAACCGCACATGACATATAATTGCATGTAACTGAATTTAAATTAAATAAATACATACATACATACATTTATTTATTCATTTATTAACTAAATCACAAATGACACATAATTGCATGTAATTTAAATGAAATAAATAAATAAAAACTATTTATCAACTAAACAACAAATTATGCATAACTGGATAAACAAATAAATAAACAAATAAATAAACCTAAACCACAAATGACACATAATTGCATGCAAATTAAATCAAATAAATAAATAAATAAAACTTATTCCTCAACTAAACCACAAATGACACATTATTGCATGCAGGTTAAAACAAACAAAAAAATAAATTATTGTATTTATTTATTTATTATTATTTGTTTGTTTGATTGATTATTTATTTATTTAAATCACCTAAACCACAAATGATGCATAATTGCTTGTAATTTTAAACAATAATTAAATAAATATTATTTATCACCTAAACCAAAAAAAGATGCGTAATTACATGTAAACAGACAAATAAATAAATAAATAAACAAACAAACAAACAAACAAAAATAAATAACTTAACCTAAACCAAATGATGCATAATTGCATGTAAATTAAAATAAAAAAACAAAATTCATTTTGTAAATATATATATATATATATATATATATATATATATAAATTGATTTATTTATCACCTCAACCACAAATGCCATGCAACTAATCACTCTGGAAACACAAAAAGTTATTTCATATTATTTCAGATAAATGTAAAGATATGTGCAAACTCAAATGAACAAAAGGAGAAATATTTAAGACAGACAGATTTAAGAGAACTGCCTACAGTACATATTCTTCTGGTGATGAACTGATGAGGTTGCAAACACAGATCTAGTGGAAGAAGTGGAACATAATTGGTTTACTATAAATAATGCACGCATACAAATATCGATATTGATCTAAAATTGATAGTTTGGAGAAGATAGCTTTTTGGAATGCATAAACACGGCTAATGAATTTCATTGGATCTGAGATTTAATCATTTCTGATGGGTTTTGAAGACAATTTGATTACCCCCACAGACCATTTCCCCTGACAGCCTTCTCTGCCTTCATTTCAACATGCACTCATCAGCTTGCTCGTCTGCCGCTCAATCTCAACCGTACAAAATACTCAAAACCATTATTTTGCTTTTGAAACCAAACAGTAATGAAAATATATAAATGACTGAAGTTTTCGGTCGTCAAGCTTCCGTTAAGCCTGGATTTGTCAAATCTTTGGCAAAAAACTCTACACCGTGAATCTTGGTGTGGTTGGTCTGGTAGTTGTGCTCAATAATCTGGTGTAAACATATGCCACAAGTCCCTCATTCCACTGAAACAGCTTTTAACGGACCACTTAACTAACACAAATCCGGAAGAGCGTTCTGAACAAGCGATTGGAAACTTGGTCGCATCTTATCTCTGAAAAATTACATAACTTTTGTTGCATGATAACATTATCCAACATGTCAAGTACACAGATCCAAATAAAATCTTAGGTTTTTTAGATCAGCTAGTCATGCAGTCATTTCCTAGACATGTGTTTCTGTTCTTTTACCCTACTTTATTCAGTTATTTATTTATTTATTAAATGATGGAAAAGCTGCATAGTAATATGATGCAATATAAAAAAAGATAAGATTGTGAGTGCCGGGCAGACAGAAGACTAACTGTAATGTTTTCCGAAAGACTGCTGATAATACATTTCAAATTCATTTCCCTTTTATGAGAGGATACTTTGTTTCATCTTTTACCCAAACAAACCTCTGTCATGAATACTAATGCTTTGTGACTTTTGGTGAAAAGTTAGATATTTAAAGCAGTTTACTCAGACTGCGTTATTCCTCTGATGTGATTTATGACTCATAAATATGTTATGAGGTAAATACTGTCATCATGTTCTTTCGGCTTCAGCTGGATTGACTCTAGCCTGACTGTGATTTGAATCTAGTGTAGGACAAGAGGGTTGGGTGAAATTCAGAATTGAAGAATTGGCTGCCTTTCCATTTAGGATATACAGTGGGGAGAACAAGTATTTGATACACTGCCGATTTTGCAGATTTTCCTACTTACAAAGCATGTAGAGGTCTGTAATTTTTATCATAGGTACTCTTCAACTGTGAGAGACGGAATCTAAAACAAAAATCCAGAAAATCACATTGTTTGATTTTTAAATAATTAATTTGCATTTTATTGAATGACATAAGTATTTGATCACCTACCAACCAGTAAGAATTCCGGCTCTCACAGACCTGTTAGTTTTTCTTTAAGAAGCCCTCCTGTTCTCCACTCATTACCTGTATTAACTGCACCTGTTTGAACTCGTTACCTGTATAAAAGACACCTGTCCACACACTCAATCAAACAGACTCCAACCTCTCCACAATGGCCAAGACCAGAGAGCTGTGTAAGGACATCAGGGATAAAATTGTAGACCTCCACAAGGCTGGGATGGGCTACAGGACAACAGGCAAGCAGCTTGGTGAGAAGGCAACAACTGTTGGCGCAATTATTAGAAAATGGAAGAAGTTCAAGATGACGGTCAGTCTCCCTCGGTCTGGGGCACCATGCAAGATCTCACCTCGTGGGGCATCAATGATCATGAGGAAGGCGAGGGATCAGCCCAGAACTACACGGCAGGACCTGGTCAATGACCTGAAGAGAGCTGGGACCACAGTCTCAAAGAAAACCATTAGTAACACACTACGCCGTCATGGATTAAAATCCTGCAGCGCACGCAAGGTCCCCCTGCTCAAGCCAGCGCATGTCCAGGCCCGTCTGAAGTTTGCCAATGACCATCTGGATGATCCAGAGGAGGAATGGGAGAAGGTCATGTGGTCTGATGAGACAAAAATAGAGCTTTTTGGTCTAAATTCCACTCGCCGTGTTTGAAGGAAGGAGGAGGATGAGTACAACCCCAAGAACACCATCCCAACCGTGAAGCATGGAGGTGGAAACATCACTCTTTGGGGATGCTTTTCTGCAAAGGGGACAGGACGACTGCACCGTATTGAGGGGAGGATGGATGGGGCCATGTATCGCGAGATCTTGGCCAACAACCTCCTTCCCTCAGTAAGAGCATTGAAGATGGGTCGTGGCTGGGTCTTCCAGCATGACAACGACCCGAAACACACAGCCAGGGCAACTAAGGAGTGGCTCCGTAAGAAGCATCTCAAGGTGCTGGAGTGGCCTAGCCAGTCTCCAGACCTGAACCCAATAGAAAATCTTTGGAGGGAGCTGAAAGTCCGTATTGCCCGGCGACAGCCCCGAAAACTGAAGGATCTGGAGAAGGTCTGTATGGAGGAGTGGGCCAAAATCCCTGCTGCAGTGTGTGCAAACCTGGTCAAGAACTACAGGAAACGTATGATCTCTGTAATTGCAAACAAAGGTTTCTGTACCAAATATTAAGTTCTGCTTTTCTGATGTATCAAATACTTATGTCATGCAATAAAATGCAAATTAATTACTTAAAAATCATACAATGTGATTTTCTGGATTTTTGTTCTAGATTCCGTCACTCACAGTTGAAGAGTACCTATGATAAAAATTACAGACTTCTACATGCTTTGTAAGTGGGCAAACCTGCAAAATCGGCAGTGTATCAAATACTTGTTCTCCCCACTGTATTCATAATGCTGATATGCAAGAAACATAAAAAATATAAAACATATAAAAAATTAATATAAACATTTGTATCTACTGATTATAGTTTAAAATATAATATTTTATAAGTAAATTAAAGTATTAAGTAAAATAGAAAACTGGAAAATTTAATTTGTTAACACTAGTTAACATGAACAATCTTGCAGTATTTATTAGTCTTCATTTCATCATTTAGTAGTATAATTATATTATTACAAAGGTTGTATCAGTTAATGCACTATGAAATTATTAAATACTGTACAAAATATATTTCAAATAGTTAGTTAATGTAAGATAATGCATTAAATAATGTTAACAAATGAGACCTTGTGGTAAAGTGTTACCTTTTCTTCTATGATGGTCTATAAAATTAAATGTATTATTAAAAACCAGTGTTATTTTAGTATCATTGAGTATCATAGTTTATTATTAATAATTTGAATTTTTTTTTTATTTGTATATGTTCTGGTTTCATTTTAGTTAGAGTTTTAGTAATTTTGTTGTAGCCTATGTTTTTTGCCTATGACATTTTTATTAGTTTTTGTTTAAAAAAAAAAAAAAAAAAAAAAAAAAGTCTTTTTATTTGTATTTCAGTTTAGTTTTAGTTATTTTAGTACATCAAGTTAAACTAAAATAAAATAAGAAATCTCGCCTTGACAACTATCTGCAATAAAATAAGTTTAAATGTTATTTAATTTTAGGTAATGTTCACTTTATTTCAAGTAGCGAAAATGTTTTTTTTTTTTTTTTTTATGGTTTTGGTTTTAGTTAGCTGTAATAACCCTGTTAAAAGTTATATTAATTTAATCTAATTTCAAACCTCAGACTCAAATCTGAATTATAATTATATAATTTCTTGATTCAAATTCAGCAGGAATTTAAAAGGCATCACAAAACCCTGTGGCAGAACAATGACTACTATTCTTCAGCAACCAGCATTCTAAGTAAATAACACAAAATATTCCTGCGCACACCTGAAGTACCACTCCAGCATCACAGAGACTCTGTTCTCAGATATATGAATCCTGTAGGTTGCTGAGAATGATGGAGGAACGGAACAAAATGAATACAATCAGCAATCACAGTGTATTAAATTCACCTGGCACAAATACTGTATTGGCAAAACACACACCTATTGTGCAAAGAAGCAGATAGACTATTGCAAACAACCCACACCACATCCATCTATCTGGACAAGAGTAAAAAATTACACATTGGAGCAGATGAAGTGTCCTCTATCATAGTTATCACTATCACAGATAGACAGACCCATAGAGGACTGACTGAGGTGTTATCATGACCTTGTGAGCTAAAAGCAACTTATTCCCAGCAAGACCAGAGGCCACATGCACCTGAATTACAGTGGGGAGAACAAGTATTTGATACACTGCCGATTTTGCAGGTTTTCCTACTTACAAAGCATGTAGAGGTCTGTAATTTTTATCATAGGTACTCTTCAACTGTGAGTGATGGAATCTAAAACAAAAATCCAGAAAATCACATTGTATGATTTTTAAATAATTAATTTGCATTTTATTGCATGACATAAGTATTTGATCACCTACCAACCAGTAAGAATTCCGGCTCTCACAGACCTGTTAGTTTTTCTTAAAGATGCCCTCCTGTTCTCCACTCATTACCTGTATTAACTGCACCTGTTTGAACTCGTTACCTGTATAAAAGACACCTGTCCACACACTCAATCAAACAGACTCCAACCTCTCCACAATGGCCAAGATCAGAGAGCTGTGCTAGGACATCAGGGATAAAATTGTAGACCTGCACAAGGCTGGGACAGGCTACAGGACAAAAGGCAAGCAGCTTGGTGAGAAGGCAACAACTGTTGGCGCAATTATTAGAAAATGGAAGTAGTTCAAGATGACGGTCAATCTCCCTCGGTCTGGGGCACCATGCAAGATCTCACCTCGTGGGGCATCAATGATCATGAGGAAGGTGAGGGATCAGCCCAGAACTACACGGCAGGACCTGGTCAATGACCTGAAGAGAGCTGGGACCAGAGTCTCATAGAAAACCATTAGTAACACACTACGCCGTCATGGATTAAAATCCTGCAGCGCACGCAAGGTCCCCCTGCTCAAGCCAGCGCATGTCCAGGCCCGTCTGAAGTTTGCCAATGACCATCTGGATGATCCAGAGGAGGAATGGGAGAAGGTCATGTGGTCGGATGAGACAAAAATAGAGCTTTTTGGTCTAAACTCCACTCGCCGTGTTTGGAGGAAGAAGAAGGATGAGTACAACCCCAAGAACACCATCCCAACCGTGAAGCATGGAGGTGGAAACATCATTCTTTGGGGATGCTTTTCTGCAAAGGGGACAGGACGACTGCACCGTATTGAGGGGACGATGGATGGGGCCATGTATCGTGAGATCTTGGCCAACAACCTCCTTCCCTCAGTAAGAGCATTGAAGATGGGTCATGGCTGGGTGTTCCAGCATGAAACCCGAAAACACACAGCCAGGGCAACTAAGGAGTGGCTCCGTAAGAAGCATCTCAAGGTCCTGGAGTGGCCTAGCCAGTCTCCAGACCTGAACCCAATAGAAAATCTTTGGAGGGAGCTGAAAGTCCGTATTGCCCAGCAACAGCCCCGAAACCTGAAGGATCTAGAGAAGGTCTGTATGGAGGAGTGGGCCAAAATCCCTGCTGCAGTGTGTGCAAACCTGGTCAAGAACTACAGGAAACGTATGATCTCTGTAATTGCAAACAAAGGTTTCTGTACCAAATATTAAGTTCTGCTTTTCTGATGTATCAAATACTTATGTCATGCAATAAAATGCAAATTAATTACTTAAAAATCATACAATGTGATTTTCTGGATTTTTGTTTTAGATTCCATCACTCACAGTTGAAGAGTACCTATGATAAAAATTACAGACTTCTACATGCTTTGTAAGTGGGCAAACCTGCAAAATTGCCAGTGTATCAAATACTTGTTCTCCCCACTGTATATGGAATATTATGGAATAGTATGGAAGCTTGTTTCCACCACGGAATAAAACAATTTAAAAGATAATTGCGACTTTTTATCTTGCAATTCTGATTTTTTTTTTCTTGCAATTGCGAGTTATAAAGTCCGATTCTGAGGGAAAAAAGACTGACTTTATATCTCACAATTCTGACCTTATAACTTGCAATTGCGACTTTATATCAGGCAATTCTGAGAAAAAAAGTCAGAATTGCGAGATAAAAAGTCGCAGTTACCTTTATTTTTTATTCAGTTTTTATTTATTTTAATGAAAGGAGGCCAACCAGATGTTGTTGGTTTACCTACGGGGTCAAACTAAATATTAAATGAGCTATATTATTTTCTGTTCATTTTAAAGGGCACCTATTATGCCCCTTTTTACAAGATGTAATATAAGTCTCAGGTGTCCCCAGAGTGTGTCTGTGAAGTTTCAGATCAAAATTCCTAAAAGATCATTTAATATACCATTTTGAAAATGCCAATTTTTGGGTTTGAGAAAAATTAGCTGTTTTGTGTGTGTCTCCTTTAAATGCAAATAAGCTGCTGCTCCCCACCCCAGAGGGCGGAGCCTTCACAGCTGGTGAACATGGGAATGAAAACTGAAACATGATACATCTGTTTGGCTTTGATTATCATCTCTATGGCAGACATGCTCACATTACATTGCAGTTCTTCATCATCATGAAATATTATCATCTGCATGCGTTTTAAAGCCATATCACTCTCAACCTTACAGTCTATGCTCTCAACTTGAGCACACACACCCGACGCATGCGCACAGAGAGCTGGATGTCGGTGTCCGTGAGTAGGCTATTAAACTAGACTAGTTCTCTTTCATGTGTTATTGTGATTAAACTGTCAAATGCACACAAGGTTGTCAGAAACACACAAAGTTCACATGAAAACAGTTATGTCTGTGCACGTATGCAGCCAGTACAGAAATCCTGTGTGTATATTAGACCTGTGTACTAAAGTGAAAGCAGTATTATACAGAATATACAGTACCTACTGCTATATCTGCTGTTAATATGAATCAAACAACAAAACAGAAAATCACTCACTGCTCTTGACTGAATGAACTTTAGTAGCTTTAGTAGAACACATTTCTTACTTGAATGCTGCTGTAAATAATGCTCTGGCGAGGAGATAAACATGGCAGACTTTGTACAGCTCTCTGAGGGCGGGGTCTATGCTGACACTCGTGGGCGGGGCCTGTGAAATGTGACGTCACTTTGCCAGGAATCTGCAAACGGCTTGTGCTGAGACGGTGCTTATGATTTATGTGGATTAAAAAAAAGGAATGGGTGGATTTTTACCATTATAGGGTGGTTGTGTACACACTGCCAACACACATTTATGTTCAAACACCATGTAAAAGTGAATTTTGCATAATAGGTGAAACATAAAAATGCTTCGCGAAAAATAAAGCGAAGATGATGAATAAATGATAAGAACAAAAAATTATCACATACAGTACACAAGCACGCTAGTGTGTGCCAGGGCCAGTCGTGTTTCCACCGTCACTCCCAGGGATTGATCGGGCCTCGTCAGGGCTTCCTCTGGGCCAACGGCCAGGGTTTTTTGGCCCGCCGAATACCTTGATCCAAAGCGGGCCAGCACAGGCTTGAGGAGTGGTTCGAACAAAGGCAGAGTTTATGTGAGTCTGGAGATGGCAGCGCCGTGGATTGACTGTATATACCAGCTAACATCAGCATTAAAGACTTTTAAAATAATTTTAGCTCAAAACTCACTTTCAGACAGCAGAGTGTTTAAAATAACTTCTGTTTTTGATCACTCTAAGGCAGAAATATTTATATGCAATGCAAAAGACTAAGCACGCTAACCATTACTATAGTAAACATGCTAAATACGACCACTTGAAGAAATCAGACAAATCATATAGGCTATCACAATCATATATTTATCTGTCAGTACATCTCGTCTCTTAAGCAAGCCAAGGCTGTTTGCATGAATGTGCGACATGATATGCATGTATAATTGATTTATCTGGCCTTGTTTGTACTAAATGAAAATTATGTTTCATTGCATTCAAATTAAATATGTGTAATCAGAGACCATGTTATATACTGCAGGAATGAAACTTCATACATGCCACGAATGAAAATATCAGGCTTCTTTGCTATCTCTCATTCCTCTCTCCAAATGGTCACTCACACCCCCCTCCGGTTTTATTTTCACTTTGAATCATTATTTTCTGCCTTTTTCTTCATTTGTAATCCTTATTAGCATGTTTTATGGGAATGTTTCTAAAGTAACAACAGACCAGATAATATTTTTTATGTGCCAAAATGTTGGAAAGCATTTTGAATAAAAAGATGTGATAATTGACCGAAATATTTCAATTAACAACCCCTATACATTGTAAAAAAATGTTGTTGAAATTGTAAATAAAACAAATATTATTGATATGCGTTTTACAAGAAAAACGTGAAAAGATTGAAATAGTATTATTTCAATGTTACTTGCCACTTCTTTGTAATTATTTGTGAAATTTACACTGTAAAAAAGTATTTTCATGATTTGTTATCACAACTTTTTATCCTTTGCCAAATCAACTTAAATAATTAATGTGGTTCAGATAACATAATATTTTGAGTTTCTATTTATTAAACCAATCTCCTTCATTGTCTTAACTCAAATTTTTAATTTCAATGAACTCAATTTTAAGGCAGCCAGGTAACTTTAAGTTAAACCAACAATATTTTTTTACAGTGTACTAGTAATTTATGAGTGAAAATTGTTTTTACACCAATTTTTTGTTCAGTGTAGCAGATACTACGCTAAGAAAGTATTCACTCAGAACAAAAATACCCTTTGAAAATAATGCAGTTTGCATTTTTTCCTCTCAATCCTATATTAGCCAATCTGTCCACTTTCTCACTGCCTCTACAAATAAAAGAAATATTATTTAAAAAAATATATATCTCTTGACAAAACATGAGGACTTTGTGCTAAAATACTGGAGCTTGATGCTGCATGAAAACATAAAACAGGCTTTGGACACATCAGATACAGCACATGACAGTTACAAAACATGGCTACTGTAGCATCAGTTGATAAGGACAGACATGAGACTCCAGTAAACGCAGTGGAGAGAGACTAACACACATGAAAGTGCAAGTGTGTTTTTACCGTGTTCCCGAGTCTTTATCGTATGACTCTCAGATGAAAAGCAGCTTTGTACGTGACCCATGAGGCTGAGGTGTGGATTTAGAGAGGGAACCTGGTCTTTGACAGTGAGCTGCGGCATCGACCGCGGTAGAGGGGAGAGCAAGGGGACGACGGTCAATACACCTAGACCCAATTAAAGCAGACTCTGAATGTAGTCAATGCTGTAATTGCAGTGCCTTTCAGAAGTCATTTGATATAGTTAACCAAACATACATGAAATGCACTTCTCACACTTCAGTATGCAGGCAGAGGTTTTTTTTTTAGGGATGCACTGCGGCAAAGCAGAATGACCCACAGCAGACCTCAGTACATAAATAAGCACAATGTAGTGCTTTGAAATCTTACACTTGCTATTATTTGTTTTTGGGAGATGAAACTTTGTGCACACTAATTGTCTAGAATGTACAAACCCGATTCCAAAAAAGTTGGGACACTGTACAAATTGTGAATAAAAACAGAATGCAATGATGTGGAAGTTTCAAATTTCAATATTTTATTCAGAATACAACATAGATGACATATCAAATGTTTAAACTGAGAAAATATCATTTTAAGGGAAAAATAAGTTGATTTTAAATTTCATGGCATCAACACATCTCAAAAAAGTTGGGACAAGGCCATGTTTACCACTGTGTGGCATCCCCTCTTCTTTTTATAACAGTCTGCAAACGTCTGGGGACTGAGGAGACAAGTTGCTCAAGTTTGGGAATAGGAATGTTGTCCCATTCTTGTCTAATACAGGCTTCTAGTTGCTCAACTGTCTTAGGTCTTCTTTGTCGCATCTTCCACTTTATGATGCGCCAAATGTTTTCTATGGGTGAAAGATCTGGACTGCAGGCTGGCCATTTCAGTACCCGGATCCTTCTACGCAGCCATGATGTTGTAATTGATGCAGTATGTGGTCTGCTATTGTCATGTTGGAAAATGCAAGGTCTTCCCTGAAAGAGACGACATCTGGATGGGAGCATATGTTGTTCTATAACTTGGATATACCTTTCAGCATTGATGGTGCCTTTCCAGATGTGTAAGCTGCCCATGCCACACGCACTCATGCAACCCCATACCATCAGAGATGCAGGCTTCTGAACTGAGCGCTGATAACAACTTGGGTTGTCCTTGTCCTCTTTAGTCCGGATGACATGGCGTCCCAGTTTTCCAAAAAGAACTTCAAATTTTGATTCGTCTGACCACAGAACAGTTTTCCACTTTGCCACAGTCCATTTTAAATGAGCCTTGGCCCAGAGAAAACGCCAGCGCTTCTGGATCATGTTTAGATATGGCTTCTTTTTTGACCTATAGAGTTTTAGTCGGCAACGGCGAATGGCACGGTGGATTGTGTTCACCGACAATGTTTTCTGGAAGTATTCCTGAGCCCATGTTGTGATTTCCATTACAGTAGCATTCCTGTATGTGATGCAGTGCCGTCTAAGGGCCCGAAGATCACGGGCATCCAGTATGGTTTTCCGGCCTTGACCCTTACGCACAGAGATTGTTCCAGATTCTCTGAATCTTTGGATGATATTATGCACTGTAGATGATGATAACTTCAAACTCTTTGCAATTTTTCTCTAAGAAACTCCTTTCTGATATTGCTCCACTATTTTTCGCCGCAGCATTGGGGGAATTGGTGATCCTCTGCCCATCTTGACTTCTGAGAGACACTGCCACTCTGAGAGGCTCTTTTTATACCCAATCATGTTGCCAATTGACCTAATAAGTTGCAAATTGGTCCTCCAGCTGTTCCTTATATGTACATTGAACTTTTCCAGCCTCTTATTGCTACCTGTCCCAACTTTTTTGGAATGTGTAGCTCTCATGAAATCCAAAATGAGCCAATATTTGGCATGACATTTCAAAATGTCTCACTTTCAACATTTGATATGTTATCTATATTCTGTTGTGAATAAAATATAAGTTTATGAGATTTGTAAATTATTGCATTCCTTTTTTATTCACAATTTGTACAGTGTCCCAACTTTTTTGGAATCGGGTTTGTAGTATTAATGACCCTGGAAAGTTACACCTTTTTTTCAAAAATCATTAGTGTACCTTTATACTAATGATTTTGTAATTTATTTAAAATAAAAAAGTATGGATATCTTAAGCTAAATTAATTACACAATATGTAATTTTTCATTGCTAGAGGTCACTTATTCAAAACAAAGGCGTAGCTTGATGACGCCTTGATTTCACAGAGCTTTTATTATACTGCAGGCGACAGCTTCCGCTTCTTCCGCTCATGTGTATGTGGGATAACACAGCGCTGTTTCATCATATTAGATACATTTGAGTGTGTTGAAATTTATGTTATAATGCTACTCTGTGCGTTCACTCGGCTGCTATGAGACACTTGTTGCACACTGCAGTAAGACAAATCGATATTAGGCGTGGTAAATCATGGTACTCGCGGTAAATCAAGAAAACGAGATTTAAACAATAAGACTAATTAGTGTGTTGAGCTATATAACAATGACTAGTTTTCTGTCGATGAATGTATCCAAACAGTGCTCACCTGTCTAATAAAACATAATATATTAAAGCGTCGTTGGTGTTTCCATGGTTTCTACAAAATAAATCAGAAATCGAGGGTAACGCAGGTATGACTGATAGGCGACGCACGGACACGGTCCGTGCCCTGGTTAAAGCTGCTTATTTCTCTGGATTTAAACATTCTTGGAAACATTTGGGATAATGCAAGTACACAAGTCAACAAAATATATAACATTGTTCTAGTGGTTTTTGGATATTTTAATCCAAAAATCTTACATATTGTGCCTTTAATTTCAGCGCTACTAGCGTCATGCGAAAACTTCTCCGCCTGCCATTGGTCAATCAAGCAGACGCCATTGGTTGTGCCAACCAATGTTATCGCTGAACTCAAACAAACAAAACAATGTTTTGATCAATCTATAGACACACAGTATTTGCCATTTTCGGGGAAATATACACACAAGAGATTTCCTATAGTTGTATCTGCATATTGAGATGGAATGAGAAACTATTTTAACATCAGAAAAATAGCACACGGTACCTGTCGATGATTTCCACCCTAGGCCCGAAGTCTGTTTCTTTACATACTGCATGTTGTACTGTCAAAACATCTTTAATCATAAACTATACATCATTATAAACTTATGGCAAGTCTATATTTCATCAAAATCGTATTATATAATTGTTCCAGCAAACAATATAGCATATTAGAAGTAGAGTAGAATCAAACGTGCTAATTTTAAAACGGGAGATAAAGAAGCACACGTCTGTTAAATTACGCGATATGGTAAACATAGTATAAACTCATGACAAATATTCCATTATAACTTTTTCCATTAGTCCAAAAGTGTGGATATTTACAAAAGAATCCATGGACTTACTTAGCCTATCATTAATAATCATGTCCATGTTCAATAAATGATGCCAATCTGTCAGTTTAGCAGTGAAACGCCAAAGCTTACTTGTTATGATGTGCGTTCCATTCAAACGGCAACCTCCCGCGGTCTCTCTTGAAGCCAACACGGAAGTGACTTAAACTGCAATTCATCGACTGCCCGCTAGAGACAGGCTCCAAAAGGGAGTCAAATCTGTATCTCCCCCCATGTTAAAATGCCCAACTTTACAGCAGAAAAAAAATATGTTTACAGCCTGGTACAAAAAGTGATTTTGGTCTATACAGCGAATTTTGCCCTTCATGACAACTGTGAGGAGGGTGAATTTTTTTCATAACTAATCCGTTTAAATTATATTAAGCCTTAAAGTTCTGCATAATTAAGGGCGTGGCCACTTGAGTGACATGAATAAAGTGAATGGGAATGCTAAAAAGGTGTAGCCTTCAGCATCATATCAAAATCTACAACTTATTTATTTTTTAGTTCTAGGCTATTATCAGAATCCACATAAGACCAGTCTTTATACTTTTCATAAGCTTTATACATTCACTTGTGTTTTAATTATATTTTATGGATAATTTTGTTAAGAGACTCAGTAAAATGATTTGAAATAAAACATGTTAGACTTGTGGCTTTATCATATTGTGCTTTTAGACAAGGAGAGTTAAAGGGATAGTTAAGGTAGTAAAGACATCATTAAAGTAATCCATGTGACACCAGTGGTCCTCAGAGATGCAAGTATTTTGTTTATACAAAAAAAAAAACAATTTACAAAACATTCATCTCTGAGGTACATTCACGCAACAGCGTCTGCTCTCGCATCAACACAACACATACAGTATGCATTGTGAACGCGTGTTGGAGATTAATAGTTTGTAAATAAAGTGGTAAATAATGTTTTTGCGCAATCAAAGCACCCGCGTCTCTACATAAAATTGAAGTTAAACCACTGGCGTCACATGGATTACTTTAATGTCTTTACTACCTTTCAGGGCCTTGAAAGTGGTAGTTGTGTAGCCGTCAATGTTTTTGAAAGAAGTCTCTTATGCTCACCAAGGCTGCTTTTATTTGATCAAAAATTACAGAAAAAACAGTAATATTGTGAATTTGTGTTGCTTAACCCAGGGTTAAAAAGATGTTAACCCAGGATAAAGTGTAGTGTGTGTTTTAGAAAGTTTAGAAACTGTGAAAATTTGTAGTACACTGAGTATGTTACTCGCTCTCGCTCTCTCGCTCTCGCTCTCTCTTTCGCTCTCTCGCTGTCTCTCTCTCTCTCTCTCTCTCTCTATCTATCTCTCTCTCTCTTTCTTCCATTCTCTCTAGTGTCTCATTTGTCTGTATCTCTCGTCTCTACTTACCTTGAACGTGGAAAAGGTCAACCCACTCCTCTGAGTGTGTTGCGGGCCACGTTCACAGGAAATTAATGGTTTGTGCCAGCGATTGCCGCCGCTCTCTCCCCGGCGTAATATTTTTGGTTTACTTAAAGGACACATTTATTGAAGGAATATATAAATATGGATTCCTGACAGGCACTTAGTTTGATACATTTGTATATCAGGCCCTTTTTTTTGGCTTCATTGCTCAAGTAAAGTATTTCAGAGGCAACACATATATAATAGACAAAGAGCGTCAGCTTTCAGCACGGTAAGAGTGCCTTGTGTTCTGCTGGGTGCAGTTCTGAGTGCTGACTGATGTTCTTTAACTCAGAATGGGGAACACTGAGGGAAATCATTGGTGCATCCGTGGCTGTATGAACTCATACAACTGTCAGATTATGGTTGAAATGATTTGCCCAGCCACACCAGTCCTAGCGAAAATAATCCACTCAGCATGTCCTTCCAATGACCTGAACAACATGTAATATTTCACATATTACAGCAGTCACAATGTGGTCAAATTTATCGTTACTGAACATTAGTCTTCATTTCTTTAAACGGAAGTGTCAGACTAATTGTGGAAAATAAATTCTAGCCCTACAGTATGTTCTCTATCCCGACAACCATCCTTTTGCATTTTAGCCCATGCTAGCTTATGATTCATTACCATCTGCTCAATATGGCCTTGACTGTCCGATTGTTGCATTAGAGCCCCACAGTCACCTCAACTGGCTCTATTAATCAAACTGACCTGCTCTGGAGCCCCTTAAACATTTATAATTTGTGCCTTAGTGCAGATAAAAAGACACAATCTGGTTACAAGCTGTTGCAGAGAAAAAAGGCATAAACATTGTTAGTTTGAAAGTACATTGGAAATGACATTTTATTTGATGGAACGCATTCAAAATGGTCATTATTTACTCACTTCTGGAACCTGATGCACCTGTCCATGTTCTGTCAGAACATTTAAGGTTTAACCCCTTTCCCCACACCCCCATTCTGGCAAGTGGGGCATAAATGACATACCCAAAATAAAAAGGTTTCTGCTCATAAGTCATTGTGAAAAGACACATAATCAACATATATTTAGAAAGCCAACACTTGAGAGAATTACTCAGACGGTTATTTTATATGGAGATATATACGTCAGCTCAAACATTAAGCAAAAAAAATATTATGTGGTTGTGGTGTAGCAACTTAGAAACACAATGAAGCTGAAGCCACAAGTCTGCTCATGCTAAGGATGTTTTCTCTAAAACTATTTTAGGAAACGTTTTCTAAGACCATGTTGTGTGTTTTTAGAGAAGGCTAATAAAAGGCTAACAAAAAAAAGTATTGGTCCCCATTCAGTCTATTGTCTATGTCTGGTGTGGCGAACTGCCCCATTCATGTTTCTATTGTTCTCACTCAACAAACCTTTCACACCTCTGCCATGAGACCTAATATTCATTATTCTTTTATTATTCTTTTGTTTTTATTCAGAGGCTATTAGCCTTTATTCTGCATTATGGCTAATAGCCTCTGATATATGAATGCGTTGTTATTCTATTCAAAATATCAAAAATTACAGATTGATTATTTTGCACTCCTGACATAAATTAAGAAATGAATGTCACTGCAACCTAGTTTTATCATAAACAGTGGTCAAATATCGAAGCTTAAATCTTTCTAATGATACTCAATTTGTCCAGATTAAGTAAGAGTGTGATGTTTTATCGTGCAGTGAATGTTGAACAACAATAATCTGGGGCTGTTTTAGGGGTTAAAGACGAATTTGGCCTCACTAAGATTATTGTGATGGTTTTTAACACCTTTTAGGGCTCCCTCAGATTTTTAAATGTGTTATTTTTATGCTGTAATCCTGACAGACTTCAAACAAGGCAGAGAAAGCTCTCTGAAGCGCCACACACACACACATTTGCCCTTGCTGAGCACTATTCTTACAAATTTGATTCAGCCAGAATAGCTCTAATGAATTGACCAAATAATTCACAACATGACATGAGACACTGCTGTGTTCTCTACCTAATTCTCATCTAAATGTCCCTGACATTTCTATCCAACCACTTGGATGTACTATTTACCACATCGACAGCACAATTTAGCTCCAGCGAAGCCAAATGAATTGAAGTGTTGTTGATCAGTAAATTATGGCTCTCTGATGTCTGGTGCTGTTTATCTGACATGGAGAACCTGATGATTCAATCTCGCCAGTTCTGCTAATGAAGATTTCTGTTTTCAGCTTTTGTTTTCTTTAACAAGTAATTCAGAAGTTGCACTCACTGTTTACTGGTCTATATTACAGTATAGCCTACTGTTTTCAGTTTATCACATACTACATATAGGGCTATATAGGTGATACACTGATTATTCACAATATGTTTGTTCTTTGTCACTCAAAATTGTTCACAGAAGTCCTAAGGATGCATTTTTCATGTATTAAAATGCATATAGCTGAATATCGTGTTCTCTCAGTGCATTTAAATAAAAATTATTACTGTTTTGGGTCAGTAAGATTTTCTTTTTTTAGCAATGGTGCAATAAATAGATCAAAATTGACAGTAAAGACATTTATAATGTTACATTTATAATATTTTTTTTATACATTATGCTGTTCTTTTGAACTTTCTATTCATCAAAGAATAATGAAGAAAAATATTAAGCAGCACAATTGTGTTTAACATTAATAATAATAATACATGTTTCTTGAGCAGCATTTCAATATGATTTGTAATAATATTTCGCAATAGTGCTGGTTTTACCATTGATCAAGTAAATGGAGCCTTTGCATAAGAGAAACAACAAACAAAAAAATCTTACTGGCCTCAAACTGTTGACTGGTACTGTACATTTTTCAGCTGAAAACATAAAGAAATTAGTCAGTTATACTAAAATGATGATTCTTTTGACCGACAAAAAAGCCATTTTAAACCATTTCAGAGGAAATACATAATTAGGGAGATTGAATACAGAATGTATCAAATATAGGCAAAAAAAAAAATTTCATTGCAAAGGCCTATATATATACACCGATCAGGGATAACATTATAACATTATGGTGAAGTGAATAACACTGATTATCTCTTCATCACGGCACCTATTAGTGGGTGGGATATATTAGGCAGCAAGTGAACATTTTGTCCTTGAAGTTGATGTGTTAGAAGCAGGAAAAATGGGCAAGCGTAAGGATTTGAGCGAGTTTGACAAGGGCCAAATTATGAAGGCTTGACGACTGAGTCAGAGCATCTCCAAAACTGCAGCTCTTGTTGGGTGTTCCCGGTCTGCAGTGGTCAGTATCTATCAAAAGTGGTCCAAAGAAGGAACAGTGGTGAACCAGCGACAGGGTCATGGCGGCCAAGGCTCATTGATGCACGTGTGGAGTGAAGGCTGGTACGTGTGGTCCGATCAAACAGACTGTAGCTCAAATTGCTCAAGAAGTTAATGCTGGTTCTGATAGAAAGGTGTCAGAATACACAGTGCATCGTAGTTTGTTGCGTATGGGGCTGCATAGCCGCAGACCAGTCAGGGTGCCCATGCTGACCCCTGTCACGTGAGCATCAGAAGTGGACCACGGAGCAATGGAAGAAGGTGGCCTGGTCTGATGAATAATGTTTCTTTACATCACGTGGATGGCCGGGTGTGTGTGTGCGTCGATTACCTGGGGAACACATGACACCAGGATGCTCTATGGGAAGAAGGCAAGCCGGCGGAGGCAGTGTGATGCTTTGGGGAATGTTCTGCTGGGAAACCTTGGGTCCTGCCATCTATGTGGATGTTACTTTGACACGTACCACCTATCTAAGCATTGTTGCAGACCATGTACACCCTTTCATGGAAACAGTATTCCCTGGTGGCTGTGGCCTCTTTCAGCAGGATAATGCGCCCTGCCACAAAGCAAAA
Source organism: Coreius guichenoti (assembly GCA_039654105.1). Classification (NCBI taxonomy): domain Eukaryota; kingdom Metazoa; phylum Chordata; class Actinopteri; order Cypriniformes; family Gobionidae; genus Coreius; species Coreius guichenoti. The sequence continues at coordinate 7,496,342 of CM077169.1, forward strand.
ATGGTTCAGGAATGGTCTGAGGAGCACAAGTTTGAAGTGTTGACTTGGCCTCCAAATTCCCCAGATCTCAATTCAATCGTGCATCTGTGGGATGTGCTGAACAAACAAGTCTGATCCATGGAGGCCCCACCTCACAACTTACAGGACTTCAGGGGTCTAGTGGAGTCCATGCCTCGACGGGTCAGGGCTGTTTTGGCAGCAAAAGGGGGACCAACACAATATTAGGTCATAATGTTATGCCTGATCAGTGTATATACAGTGGGGAGAACAAGTATTTGATACACTGCCGATTTTGCAGGTTTGCCCACTTACAAAGCATGTAGAAGTCTGTAATTTTTATCATAGGTACACTTCAACTGTGAGAAGAGTGACGGAATCTAAAACAAAAATCCAGAAAATCACATTGTATGATTTTTAAGTAATTAATTTGCATTTTATTGCATGACATAAGTATTTGATACATCAGAAAAGCAGAACTTAATATTTGGTACAGAAACCTTTGTTTGCAATTACAGAGATCATACGTTTCCTGTAGTTCTTGACCAGGTTTGCACACACTGCAGCAGGGATTTTGGCCCACTCCTCCATACAGACCTTCTCCAGATCCTTCAGGTTTCGGGGCTGTCGCTGGGCAATACGGACTTTCAGCTCCCTCCAAAGATTTTCTATTGGGTTCAGGTCTGGAGACTGGCTAGGCCACTCCAGGACCTCGAGATGCTTTTTACGGAGCCACTCCTTAGTTGCCCTGGCTGTGTGTTTCGGGTCGTTGTCATGCTGGAAGACCCAGCCACGACCCATCTTCAATGCTCTTACTGAGGGAAGGAGGTTGTTGGCCAAGATCTCGTGATACATGGCCCCATCCATCCTCCCCTCAATACGGTGCAGTCGTCCTGTCCCCTTTGCAGAAAAGCATCCCCAAAGAATGATGTTTCCACCTCCATGCTTCACGGTTGGGATGGTGTTCTTGGGGTTGTACTCATCCTTCTTCTTCCTCCAAACACGGCGAGTGGAGTTTAGACCAAAAAGCTCTATTTTTGTCTCATCAGACCACATGACCTTCTCCCATTCCTCCTCTGGATCATCCAGGTGGTCATTGGCAAACTTCAGACGGGCCTGGACATGTGCTGGCTTGAGCAGGGGGACCTTGCGTGCGCTGCAGGATTTTAATCCATGACGGCGTAGTGTGTTACTAATGGTTTTCTTTGAGACTGTGGTCCCAGCTCTCTTCAGGTCATTGACCAGGTCCTGCCGTGTAGTTCTGGGCTGATCCCTCACCTTCCTCATGATCATTGATGCCCCACGAGGTGAGATCTTGCATGGTGCCCCAGACCGAGGGAGATTGACCGTCAACTTGAACTTCTTCCATTTTCTAATAATTGCACCAACAGTTGTTGCCTTCTCACCAAGCTGCTTGCCTATTGTCCTGTAGCCCATCCCAGCCTTGTGCAGGTCTACAGTTTTATCCCTGATGTCCTTACACAGCTCTCTGGTCTTGGCCATTGTGGAGAGGTTGGAGTCTGTTTGATTGAGTGTGTGGACAGGTGTCTTTTATACAGGTAACGAGTTCAAACAGGTGCAGTTAATACAGGTAATGAGTGGAGAACAGGAGGGCTTCTTAAAAAAAACTAACAGGTCTGTGAGAGCTGGAATTCTTACTGGTTGGTAGGTGATCAAATACTTATGTCATGCAATAAAATGCAAATGAATTATTTAAAAATCATACAATGTGATTTTCTGGATTTTTGTTTTAGATTCCGTCACTCACAGTTGAAGAGTACCTATGATAAAAATTACAGACTTCTAGATGCTTTGTAAGTAGGAAAACCTGCAAAATCGGCAGTGTATCAAATACTTGCTCTCCCCACTGTATAAAACAAAAACAAATTAACTGAAGGTCAATTTACACAAAATACTACTAATGAGTTTAAAAAAAAACATCATTTATGTAAATGAGCAGCATTTTAATATTGTTTTTAGAAAAGCTCCTACATCTCGCCTGTTAGGACACGGTATCATACATAAAATCATTAATAATAGGTTGCATTAACAAAGCCATGAAACAGAGGAAGATGGGTTTTCTGGCATAGGCCTATACTTTTGTATTTGTTGGGTTCATTGATTTAGATATTTGATATGGTGACCTACTCATGCAACCCTTCTAGCAGAATGGAAAAGATAATAAACATATTTAATGAAGATGAATTTGTAAGCACAAATAGATTTTTAAAATACATTTTTAAAAGTACTCCTTGTGGAGAGGATTGGGCTGTGATGGAAGGTGAAAAGATTGTTGATGTGTGTATAACTGTGCACTAATGTTGATACTGTGACAATCTCACAGGCTCCTTTTATCATTAGCCTCAGATTTTCTCCTTTTCAAATTTTTTTAGGCATATACTAATGCAGTGTACTGTCATTAATCTTTCAATGCATATAAGAATAGCCTTCCCGTGCCCATCAGAAAATGCATAGTTCATGGTCTAGCTGTTTTATGGGTCAATGTTAATGGAACCACTGGCAGAACCGCATACAGATCCGTGAGTCATACGGTCACTCTGAACAAACATGTTTACGTCTTCGTTGCTTTTATTTAGCACTAATGCTGCCGTTCGTGCTCCAGGTTTGATTTCACACGGGGAGTGTGTCGCACATTGAGGGTCTGCATAATTGAAATGCAATTGTTTCAATTCTTTCTTCCCACTTATATCTCAGGAGAGTTCAGAACGTTTTACCGAGTCGTGTTGTAAAGCTTGCTCTGCGTGTCGCCCGGTTTCACGGCTCTGAATATAATCAATGCTAATGTGACTACCGATGTGGCTCACAGACATTCTGCTGTGAGTCACAGAGGACAGGAAAAATAAAAAACATGCCTGTTCACAGGGTTTTGGTTGCCATTCACAATAACATCTAACAGGTGTGTTGACTCCTTTGAAAATAAATAGCCTTGTTGCAATGGTGTTTTTTTAGTCCTATGTCTGTATATTTTAATATACAGAGTACAGTTAATCCTGATAAATTGGGACACTTTTTAACATTAAAATGTAGCTCAATTTGCCTGACTACATCCTATACATAATATTTTCTCTGACAGTATTGTAAAAGTTTATTCTTATCTCTACTCAGGATTGAAAATGATCATACATGAGATATAATTTAAACCTCACTGCACATTTAAAAATGATGAACTTCCTGATTTTTTGTTTCTCGTCTTGTTCCATGAGACGTCCTCATTAATTCTGCCCAGAGTGTGTTGGTTACTTCGAATAGGCTTTTTTTCACATATAATTTAATTTAAAAGAGAGACCACACTGGATCAATATAGGCCGAGTCAATGATGGATGGTACGCCATTTATTAATTTCACCTCAGGACAAATTAAAACCACTCTGGGTCCCTTTAACGTGGCGCATATCAGCATAAATAGCTGCCTGGATTTTGACTTTACATAATCTTGGTTTGATCAAAATGTATGTCATGAACAGCTTACTTTTGAATTTTATTTTATTTATTGTCACTCATTTTTATGGCTCAGGTTATATTTAAAGTGCCCATATTATGCTATTTTAATGGTTCCTTATGTTGTTTAGGGGGTCTCCTACAATAGGTTTACATCAGTGGCGTAGCGGACGGGTACCCAGCAGTGTTCACTTCGTTGACGAATAATTTTCGTCAACAACCTTTTTTCTCTGACAAAAACGAGACGATAACTAAATAAAAACCAGTTTTGGATGACAAAAACTATGACGAAAATCTACTGTCATTTTCGTCAACGAATAAAAACGAGATGATAATGTTAGGGAGGGACGATTAGGGAAGAGATCCAGTCAGTACTGATGTCCTGTGTAATAGACGCGCACATTTGAATTGTAACATGCTGATCTAACCGCGGGAAAATGCGGCTGCAACAGCGCTTCAGACTGCTTCAGAAAGGTTCGTGCACAATAGCGCACATTTATGCCAGGTAATTGTTTATGAACTAATGCTGAGGAATAATTACAATGTTTACTTTACGATGTTTATATAGTAATGTTTTAGACGGTTGTAACAATGCATATTTTATCACCCTCATCTGAACATGAATGAGCAGCCTGCCGTAACTGCAATAGTAAGACAGACATTTCAAAATAAAAGTCAATTTGTATTTAGAGCTTGTTTATAATTAAAAGTCACGCATTATAAATACGTTTTTGGTTACACAATAAACTGTATTTAATTTCATTCCCATTTAATTTATAGTCAGGAGGAAAGACTAAGAACAGTATTTGACACATATTATTCAATAAAGTATCAGGGTTATAACTAAAACCATTAAAAAATATTTATTACTTGAAATTAAATAAATGTTAACTGATATTTAAAAAACTTATTTGAAGCTTTAGCTTAACCTGATATACTAAACTATATACTAAAACAATTATGTCAAAATGTCAGTTTTGACATGTCTTCAAGTAACAGTCAGTTATGTAATGCTTAAATGCTCAATTAATGCATTACAATTTAACTAAACTCAATTTAAATCTACTGTAGAGACGGTCCCGCATGTTGGGGGGGCCCCACGATAACCCCCCCCCCCCCATGATTATGTATTGACGATAGCCAGGGATGTTATCAGAAACATCATATAATACATTAATCAAATTAATGCAGACCTGCTATATTCTTATTATTATTAGGTTACTTTTATTATTAAATTTATAGGCTATTACAATGAATTTGCCCCACAATAATTTCACAGTGCATCACCGCATAACTGACGCGCTGTGAGGATAATAAAAGATTTGGCTATTACTCCTCATTGAAAATGCTTTGAAAAAATGTAGGTCTATTGGACAATGAGTTATAGGCCTATAATTAATATTATTAACAGTCTATAATATTTCTTAACACTGAAGTCATCGATGAAAATTAAGAGCAGCTTTATTTCAAGCACAGACTTCAAGCACTAAACAACCTGTTTAACACGAAATACTTTTCTTTTCTCTTTCACTATGTGCAGCCACAAGAGAAATATTATGAGAATAAATTAAGACACTTATATACCATTATCAGCATGTGTTAGATGCATCTCTTGTCATCTCTGAGAGAATATGCGCCATTAATTCAGCGTGATGAATGCAGTTTTTACTTGAACTTTCTGTATTGAATTGACTGAGGTTAAAGACTTCTTTAACTGGTAACCGGTAACTCTTGCGCATAGTTTGCACACTGCTTGTGTGGTATCCATTGGCTCGCCTTCATGGATAAAACTCCATCCTCCTAACCACCCCCACCACACCACCCCCAACCCCCATGTCGGAAACAAAACACCTATTACCATATCTAAAGTTCAGCTCCAGAGGCTTCCTCAGAAGGTAATACACAGTGATATAAACAGTAACAATGATGTTGGTTTTACCATATCAATTCTAGCGTGAGTCCTCATCCTTTGGAAGTGCAGTAAAGTGGATTTTCTTTCGTAGCACAGAAAACAGCGTCTTCTCAAAATGTCGACTACACAAACCAAACTTATCTAAACTTTATCTACTTTATTAAATACCTCTATATGCAACTAGCTAATTTATTTCTGAGTTCATATTAATGATTCAGCATGCACAATATCACGGTGCTTGCAGGATTACAGGCGAAGGCAGAAGAATAAGGTTCCAAACATCCAAAGTTTAATGACGATCCAAAAGACAGGCAGTGCAAACACATTAGTATAACGGTGACCGGACAAGAAGTGCAGGAGAAGGAACAACTTAAGCAGTGAACACAAATGAGGATGATAATAGCACACTGCTGACACATATGAACTAATAATGACATTAACCAAGGAAACAGATGAGTGGTGGGAATCTGAACAAAGAAACACGTGACAAATGAAAACAAACTGAAAGTCCATGAACTAAACTAAACATAATGGTGACACACAATAAAACCATGATGACAAAAATGTCAATTTTGATTTTAAGTTAACTTTAAAAATACCAGTATTTACAGTAACCACGACCCCATACTCCAGGGACAAGGGGGAAAAACCCATGTTGCACCAAACAAGAAGCAATGACCTACTGGTTTGCTTTTGAGCATTGATTATTTTGCAAAGTGAGAAAGGGAGACAGACAGACAGACAGACCGGGAGACAGAGCTGATGGATGCTGAGGTGTGTAAGTAGGGTAGGTCAAACTTGAAGCTGAGGACATGTCCAACTTTCCCGGGCCCTGCCGCTCAGATGAACTCATTAGAAGTTAATTAATCACATACATCGATCCATTGTCACTTTCCTCTGTGGCTGCCTGAGAGAGAGATGGGGCTCAGGTTCTGCAGAAAAAGCTCTCTGTGTCACCATCCACATCCTCTAGGAGTGGTTTCTGCTGAGGCGCCAAATACACACCAGAAATATGAGCAGGTTATCGGCTTAACAGGTTGGAATATGTCCTCTTTATACTTACGGTCGCTATAGATCCATCTTCATGTGTGCAGGAAATATACACAGTTATACTCTACCTCCCCCAGCTGAAATGCTTATATGGTTCTGAAATGCTTATATGGCTCCTGTCTGCCTCCCTGCTGAGTGTTTGCGTCTGTAGCTCCGTACAGCTTTGCTTTTGAATCTCTATTTGATATCATTCCTTGTTGTTTATACTGCTAAATATAACTTACTTGTTATGTCTGAAAACGTTCAGTATTGTGTCCTGTTGGACTCTGTTATGTTATGCACTGCGAGTGACAGGTTACTGTGCCTTTAAGGCTTACAGCAGTGATTTACGGCAAAGGTCGTAAATATAAGGTTTGCGGTAGTTGAGTAAACTAGAGCTAGAGCCAGACTCAACGACACTGGCGGACGCTTTAGTAATTGGAAAACAGTTGGAAACGGCCCTAATGGAGGCACGCAAGTTCGCCCGCGCTGTGCACGAGCCTGTGACATCATCACCACCGTCAGTTCTGCACACAGTGACTGCAGAGGCAGCTGACAGGGTGAGTGACAGTTTGGATGTACAGAGAGTGGACAGGGGGCCCAGGGAGAGTGGGCACAAGAGCTGTAGCAACTGTGGCTCTCCTAAACATGCAACCAGAGATCAGTCATGCCCTGCCCAGGGAAAATGTTGTCGTAACTGCAACAAGTTGAACCATTTTGCACGCTGCTGTCGCTCCTCTCCTGCTTGCCATGATACTGCTGCTGTCCCCATAAACACTGTACAGACCCCACAGCCTTCGTTCAAGCTCTGCACATGCCGAGTGGACACAGCTCTCATTCCACTCCTCGTAGACACAGGGGCTAAAGTGTCAATCCTGAACAAATGCATATATGACGGCTTCTTCAGTCACGTGCCTCTGGAAGCAGTGGCTAAACCCCTGTTAGGCTACGGCCATTTCCCCATCTCCACTCTGGGTGTGGCCCGCCTCCCTGTCAGATATGATCAACAATGTGCGCCTGCCACTAAGTTCTGCATCACCCGGAAGGGAGCTAACATTATGGACTTAGACTTGTTCCTTGCCCTGGGTTTCACTGTGAGTGATGCTAGGGGCCTGCATGTCCTGCAGGTCGGCGCCTCCTGGCCTGACCGCTACCCACAACTGTTCAACGGGCTGGGCTGAATGACTGGATTTGTACACCAGCCTACTGTTGACCTGTCGGTCCGCCCTATTATCCAGCCCCTTCGGCGCATTCCCCTGGCTCTCCGTGACGCGGTGGAGGCCGAGCTGCATCGCCTGGTGGAGGCGGACGTCATAGAGCCCGTCGACGCCTCGCCTTGGGTGTCTAACCTGGTGATAGCCAAGAAAAAGGGGGCGGACTGCGACTCTGTGTCGACTCTGTGTCGTTACGTAAGATGGACTTACGTAACGGCTACCTGCAGGCCCCTCTGGCACCGGCCAGCATGGACCTTACAGCGTTTGTCACGCACGTGGGGGTTTTCAGATTTAAACGCATGGCATTTGGACTTTCATCAGCCCCGAGCTGTTTTCAGAAGATAATGTCACTCATACTGGCTGGTATCCAGGGTGTCTCCATCTATCTGGATGACGTGGTGGTGCATGCGCCCTCCACCGCACTGCATGACGATCGCCTGGAGCAGGTCTTTCAGCGTTTCGAACAGCATAGGGTCACACTGAACTCTGAGAAATGCATGTTCGGGGTTGAGGAGGTCGAGTTCTTGGGCTTCAGACTCTCGAAGGAGGGCATCGCCCCGATTATGTCCCACACTGAGGCCATTCTGTCCCTGCCAGACCCGCAGTCGCCATCCCAGCTGTCTTCCTTCCTGCGGATGGCTACCTACTACCTCAGATTCATGCCATACTACTCTGACTCTGACCTGCGCCGGCTGCTCAGGAAGGATGTTACGTGGGACTGGACCCCGGCCTGCCACGAAGCCGTGCGCATCATCAAATGGCAGCTCACGTCCCCACCCACACTGACTCATTTCAGCTTGACCGTGCCCACCATGGTCACCTGCGACGCCTCCAGGGTGCCGCTAGGCACTGTGCTCTCTCAGACTCAGGAGGGGGTGGAACGCCTGGTGGCTTTCGCCTCATGGGCACTTACTCCTGCAGAGCAGAAGTATTCGGTGGGGGAGAGGGAGGCCCTGGCCTGCCTGTGGGCGTGCGAATGCTGGCATGTTTACCTATACGGGAGGCCTTTCACCATCCGCACAGACCACCAAGCGCTGATGGCACTGCTGGCGACTCAAGGCTCGGGGCACAGGCCCATGAGACTGCTGAGGTGGGCTGACAGGCTGAACCAGTACAACTTCAGTCTGGAGTTTATGCCTGGGCGGGCCAACATGGTGGCCGACCTCCTGTCTAGAGCTGTGTCGGTGACGAAGGAGACGGGCGGGGTGACAGCAGACACAGAGAGCAACGAAGACTGGGTCCACATCCTGCACAGGCCCCTCACGGGGGGGGATCCACCAGCATCGCCCAACGCAGCCAGCACGCCCTCAGAGAATGAGGGTCCCGCCCATGTGGCATGGGGACTATGTGACAGGGTGATAGTGACACTGGGGAATGTGGGCTGAATGTTATGTTTCAGTTTCCAGGGGGTGGGGGGGAAATGTTATGTCTGAAAACTTTCAGTATTGTGTCCTGTTGGACTCTTATGTTATGCACTGCGAGTGACAGGTTAATGTGCCTTTAAGGCTTACAGCAGTGATTTACGGCAAAGGTCGTAAATGTAAGGTTTGCGGTAGTTGAGTAAACGCAATATGAACGAAGCTACACGGTGTGGTTATTGAGTCCTACACAAACACAACATTACTCATCACCAAATATTGTCTAATATTTCCTATAACATTAAATCTGACATCGCTAGCTTTTAATCTATATCACTATCACAACGTGTTAGCATTTCGCTAGCCTGTTAGCCTGCCATCCGTGCATCTCGGTCTCCTGTTTTTCTCTCGCGCGCCTTTTACGAGTCCATCAAACAACTCGGGTGATTTGGATTAGTCAACAAACACGGTAAGCCATGTCATCTCCTGTTATTGTCACTTGCACTGCCTGCCTCCATGTTTAGCATATCCTTCTCTGTCGGTGAACAGGGCTTCACATGTGATAAATGCAGGGAGATAGTCAGGCTGACAGAGAAGATTTCAGAATTAGAGACACGCATCCAGACTTTATCTGAGAGTAGTGAGAATGTAACAGCTTTAGACACTGATTTGGATGCGAATAGCTTAGTGAACTCTGTACACTGTTCGGTTCCGGCTGTAGAGCTCGAGCAGCAGGGCAACTGGGTGACGGCATAGTCGCGGATCAAAAAACCACTCTTCCGTTCCGATTAGAACATCAAACAGGTTCTCCCCACTCAGTGACGCACCCACTGAGAATCCTGTTGAAAGTGCCCTAGTTATTGGCGATTCTGTTACACGGAACGTGAAAATAGGACACCAGCCACCATAGTCACATGTTTACCGGGAGCCAGAGCGCCTGACATCAAAGCAAATTTAAAAGTGCTGGCTAATGCTAACCGTAAATTCTCTAAGATTATTATTCACGCCGGCACAAATGATGTTCGACTTCGCCAGTCGGAGATCACCAAAATTAACATTAAAGAGGTGTGTAAACTCGCAAGTACGATGGCAGATGACGTTTTTTGCTCTGGCCCCTCCCTGTTCGCCGGAGTGATGAGATACTTAGCAGACTATCATCACTCAATGGCTGGTTGTCTAAGTGGTGTCCACAAAATAACATAGGGTTCATAGACAATTGGAAAAGCTTTTGGGGCAGACCTGACCTGTTGAAAAAAGATGGCATCCATCCTTCCTGGGATGGTGCCGCTCTTCTCTCTAGTAATTTGGCACATAGTCTTAGAGCTAAACCTTGACTAACTGGGGCCCAGGTCAGGAAGCAGACGGACTGGCTTAACCGACTGCCTGCTAGCTGTCTCACGTCACAGAAGTCAGATAAATCCCAGCACATAGAGACTCTTTCACCTAGATATTATCACATAGAGACTGTGTCTGTTCCCCAATTTAGTAAATACAAAAAAAACATCAAAACCATTCAACGGTAAAAATTTAATCAGTTTAATGATTGTTAGGCTGCATTAACTAGGTCTGCCGGAACCGGGAACACTTCCCATAACACCTGATGTACTCGTTACATCATAAAAAGAATGGCATCTACGCTAACGTTAGTCTCTCTGTTTATCCCGAGGTTTACTGTAGTCTGCCGGATCCAGATCAGATGGTGGACCTGCACCCAGACATGACCACAACGCAGCCCTAAAGTGTCTGCAGAGACTGTGTCAATTAGACTCCCCCTGAAATTGCCTCATCGACACGGCATCCTCAATAAACCCGTCCCCGGCGTGATGACTTCGATCTTTCGAATATTCCTATCTAATAATTGCCTCACTGAAACGGCATCCTCAATGAACCCGTCTCCGGCGTGATGACTCCAATCTTTCGAATATTCCTATCTAATAAATTGCCTTATCGACACGACATCCCAATATACCGTCTCCGGCGTGATGACTTCGATCTTTCGAATATTCCTATCTAATAATTGCCTCATCGACACAACATCCTCAATAAACCCGTCTCCGGCGTGATAACGCCGATCTTTCGAATATTCCTATCTAATAATTGCCTCACTGAAACGGCATCCTCAATGAACCCGTCTCCGGCGTGATGACTCCAATCTTTCGAATATTCCTATCTAATAAATTGCCTTATCGACACGACATCCCAATATACCGTCTCCGGCGTGATGACTCCGATCTTTCGAATATTCCTGTCTAATAATTGCCTCCCCGAAACGGCATCCTCAATAAACCCGTCTCCGGCGTGATGACTCCGATCTTTCGAATATTCCTATCTAATAATTGCCTCACCGACACAGCATGACGGCCAGAGGAGAACTGGCACCTCGACTGAGCCTGGTTTCTCCCAAGGTTTATTTTTCTCCATTATGCCACCTGATGGAGTTTTGGTTCCTTGCCACTGTCGCCTTTGGCTTGGCTTGCTCAGTTGGGGACACTAAAATTTTAAACTAAATATTCAAATAAATTTTCAACTAAATTACTTATCTGCCCACATGGTCACTATATGATAATTGAAATGAGCTGGATAACATCAACGTTTTCTCCAGAGCGGCTGTACAGCCGAATCAAATTCTGTTGCATTATTTTCCTGTTTAACACTCTGAAGCTGCTTTGAAACAATCAGCATTGTAAAAAGCGCTATATAAATAAAGGTGACTTGACTTGACTTGACTTAAGGAGTTTCGAAGTCGTTAACTGATTGGTTGAATTCTACAGGATTTCCGGGAGACGCGTGTGTCACATTCTTTAACGGTCCACCTGGAAACAAAGATTCCGTGATGCCAAACCACCTCATGGAAGAAGAAAGCCGTTGTGTTTACAACTGTGACAATGAGCGCTTATCAGGATCAACTAAACACTGGATTTTCTATGGAGGTATGGAGTCCAGACCTTCTGCTGTCAGTCTAAAGGTCTGGCTACATGAGACTATGTCCCCCCAAACATGTTACTGTGCCCCCCCTCATCCCTCAATAACTAACTGGAAATACTTTGTAAATAAAAACTAAAACAAAAATAAATTCAACCTAAATTGTAATAAAAAATATATATATATTAAACATTAAACTTAAATTGAATAGAAAATTAAAAATATAAAAATCTAATTCAAAATATTAATAAAACTATAATAAACACTAAAATAACACTGCTTATTTGCCTCAAGTGACTAAATAATTTGCTTGAAGAATAAAATAATCATTTAATCAGTTATCAATTAATCAATTAATCAGACTAATATCATCGCACAGCATCTCACAAGTTCCTCTGGTGATTCTGAAATGCAGAAGCTGGAAACTTTTCAGGAGAATACTGTATATATGAATGGTTTACTCAAAGTTGTCTCTGCATATTCAGCTAGAGAAGGAAAAAAAAGTGTTCAAAATGTCACACTTCAGCTTTAAATGCTTAAAATATGCTGACTTAAGGCTCAAGTATAGGGTTTTAAGAAATAGGCCAGTATTCATACCTCAGCAGTGTTCTGTAACATTTGTGAAAAGCGGGTTTTATTTTTGTAGCTGTGGAATTAGGGTTGCAAAACTAGTGTCAAATATGCAAAGTCTGAGTATGTGCCGTATTTACCTCCGCCTGCCGCCTGGACTTCATCCATGACTAAAACATGAGTGCTTATTTTTGAGACATTCAACTAGATTGTTGTCAGTATTTTAGGTGTCATCTATGTAAAGCTATATTTGACAACATCACCATTGGAGGTGTAAAATGCTTTGTTTCACATGTAACAGACTGCCTTAAAACATGTTTGTGTTGGTGATCAAATGCAGTGGTCATGTGTAATGAAATTCTGAACAGTATATAGTGCACATACTGTATGATGACAAATGTTCTCTGTTCACACATGAATAAAATAAAAACAGTAAACCCTTAGGTTTACTACATAAAAAAAGCACCATATAAATTCTGAAGTCTGTGTTTTAGAGTTAACTGTGGATAAATTGATCAATATATTGATTTTGGCCCAAGGCACCAACTTGCATTGTTGCCGTGTGGCAGTGGATACAGTATGCTGTAAAGATACTGGCTGGTCACAGACTGACCTAAATGCATGAAATATGATATTACATGGTCTATGAACCGTAATAGGGGGAAAGTATTTTTTTTTTGTCACAAACAAATCATTAACAGCTCAGTGAATTTAAGCATGGTACCGTGATAGGTTGCCACCTGTGCAATAAGTCCGTTCGTAAAATTTCCTCACTACTGAATATTCCACGGTCAACTGTTAGTGGTATTATAACAAAGTGGAAGAAATTGGGAACAACAGCAACTCAGCCACGAAGTGGTAGGCCACGTAAAATCACAGAGCGCGGTCAGCACATGCTGAGGCGCACAGTGTGCAGAAGTCGGCAACTTTCTGCAGAGTCAATAGCTACAGACCTCCAAACTTTGTGTGGCCTTCAGATTAGCTCAAGAAAAGTGCGTAGAGCGCTTCATGGAATGGATTTCCATGGCCGAGCAGCTGCATCCAAGCCTTGCGTCACCAAGCGCAATGCAAAGCATGGGATGCAGTGGGGTAAAGCACGCCGCCACTGGACTCTAGAGCAGTGGAGACGTGTTCTCTGGAGTGACGAATCACGCTCCTCTGTCTGGCAATCCGATGGACGAGTCTAGGTTTGGCGGTTGCCAGGAGAACAGTACTTGCCTGACTGCATTGTGTCAAGTGTAAAGTTTGGTGGAGGGGGGATTATGGTGTGGGGTTAGTTCCAGTGAAAGGAACTCTTAAAGGGCATATTGCAGGTTACATTTTTTTCAAAATGAATATATAACCTTGTATGAAAATACCATATGAAGAGTTAATGCAGGATTTGTTTTAAAATGTTATAAAAAGACATGAGGGCACACATTTAGTAGATAAAGTGACCGTTTCGTTGACTGTTTGTAAAAACTGCTTTTTTTTTTTTAACATCGCGTCATATTACGTCACAAGACGGAGTCATTTGCCAGGCTCTGCGTTGGCTCAGTGCAGAATAGGTTGGTATTCAGTAGGAGTCAGTATGTTTTCAGTAGTTTTTTTTTTTTTTCAATTTATCATTGTCATTGTAAATTATTGTGTCCAGCCTGTCAGGACATCGAGTCCACAGGTTTCCTAACTAAAAAAAAGTTAGGAAACCTGCCTGGGTGGCGTTTTGTGCCGGTAAAGAGACGGGACTTCACTTCTGCATCTGCTTCGATAAACCCGGTGGTGTGTAGCATTCACTTTAGACCGGATGATTATAATCCCGGCGATATGATGGAGTTCAACATTGTAATACTCGTGTAAAGCATGATATTAAATGAATAAACATCAACACGCGATGCTTCTTCGCCGTTGTTTTTACGTGAATCAATTTCAACACTGATGAATACAAGGTATGTACATTAACTCAAATGCATACAGTCTCACACTTTTCAAACCAGTAAATATGTAAATATTTTATTCATGCCATGTATGTACATTCAAGTTCACTCAACTACATACTCATGACGTCATATACATTCTCATACTATCGGCAGGAAATAAACTCATAACACAGGATTAATGAATAAAGGATAACATGAAACACATACAATAACACTATACTGTCTGTGGTTCGGCCACCGGCGGGAGACGTGATGATCACGGATTCGTCAGAGATGCAGCTCGACGGTGAACTGTGCACCGTAAGTCTTGTTTATTTAACATTTGCTAAATACCAAATCAGTCGTGATGAGAAACCGCTAACGTTATATCACGTAACGTTAGTGTGGATGGATTTTAACGAGTGTGACATATACGCCTGATCAAAGCTTATAAGTTCTCCTCACACCACAACTCAATTTGTCTCCTCTGACCGGTGTTCTGTCTAATCCTGGCCTGGCCTCCTAATCCCTGCTCTCTTGGCTGCATAGCAGGCTCATAATTGTATGGCTGTGGTCCGTCATGAGTATGAATAAACATTTACAATTTCCTCAGCGTCCGAACTGTCATTGCGATCAATTGTTTTCCCTCCCATTACGTCACTTCCGTTTTTGGTATTCAAGTAAAATTTTCTCACAAAAACGACTCCAGAAGCCTTAGTAGCGTATTTATAAGTATATTTTAAAGTCTAAAAAAAATCTAGTTCCGACATTATTTTTCTGGGTCCTCTAACCTGCAATATGCCCTTTAATGCTTCAGCATACCAAGACATTTTGGACAATTTCATGCTCCCAACTTTGTGGGAACAGTTTGGGGATGGCCCCTTCCTTTTCCAACATGACTGCGCTTCTAGAACATTAACTAGGTCTGCCGGAACCGGGAACACTTCCCATAACACCTGATGTACTCGTTACATCCTAAAAAGAATGGCATCTACACTAATGTTAGTCTCTCTGTTTATCCTGAGGTTTACTGTAGTCTGCCGGATCCGGGCCATATCCAGATCAGATGGTGGACCTGCGCCTAGACGCAACCAACGCAGCCCTGAAGTGTCTGCAGAGACCGTGTCAACTAGACTCTCCTCTGTGAAGGCCTCATCGACACGACATCCAGTGGCATTGATCCTCAACAAACCCGTCTCCTGCGTGATGACTCTGATCTTCAACCAGATGGAACTGGACAAATACTCTGAATGTTCCGATCTAATATGACTTCGGACTTGTAATGTTGCCTGAATCATAATCATACACTGTTTGTTCATTGGCCAGAGGAGAACTGGCACCCCGACTGAGCCTGGTTTCTCCAATGGTTTTTTTCTCCATTATGTCACCTGGTGGAGTTTTGGTTCCTTGCCACCATCGCCTCCGTTGCCTTTTGCTTCTGGCTTACTTAGTTGGGGACACTAAATTTTCAACTATATCACTGATCTGCCCGCATTGACACTATATGAGAACTGAACTGAGCTGGATGACATCACTGTTTTCTCCAGAGCGGCTGTACAGCCGAAACAAATTCTGTTGCATTATTTTCCTGTTAACACTGTGAAGCTGCTTTGAAACAATGTGCATTGTAAAAAGCGCTATATAAATAAAGGTGACTTGACTTGACTAGACTAGAAGAATGGTCAAAAATTCCCATAAACACACTCCTAAACCTTGTGGAAAGCCTTCCCAGAAGAGTTGAAGCTGTTATAGCTGCAAAGGGTGGGCCAACTCCATATTAAACCCTACGGATTAAGAATGGGATGTCATTAAAGTTCATGTGCATGTAAAGGCAGGCGTCCCAAAACTTTTGGCAATATAGTGTGTATTTTATATATATATATATATACATACATACATACATACATACATACATATATACATATATATATATACACATATATATATATACACATATATATATACATATATATATACAGTATATATACACTCACCTAAAGGATTATTAGGAACACCTGTTCAATTTCTCATTAATGCAATTATCTAATCAACTAATCACATGGCAGTTGCTTCAATGCATTTAGGGGTGTGGTCCTGGTCAAGACAATCTCCTGAACTCCAAACTGAATGTCAGAATGGGAAAGAAAGGTGATTTAAGCAATTTTGAGCGTGGCATGGTTGTTGGTGCCAGACGGGCCGGTCTGAGTATTTCACAATCTGCTCAGTTACTGGGATTTTCACGCACAACCATTTCTAGAGTTTACAAAGAATGGTGTGAAAAGGGAAAAACGTCCAGTATGCGGCAGTCCTGTGGGCGAAAATGCCTTGTTGATGCTAGAGGTCAGAGGAGAATGGGCCGACTGATTCAAGCTGATAGAAGAGCAACTTTGACTGAAATAACCACTCGTTACAACCGAGGTATGCAGCAAAGCATTTGTGAAGCCACAACACGCACAACCTTGAGGCGGATGGGCTACAACAGCAGAAGACCCCACCGGGTACCACTCATCTCCACTACAAATAGGAAAAAGAGGCTACAATTTGCACAAGCTCACCAAAATTGGACAGTTGAAGACTGGAAAAATGTTGCCTGGTCTGATGAGTCTCGATTTCTGTTGAGACATTCAGATGGTAGAGTCAGAATTTGGCGTAAACAGAATGAGAACATGGATCCATCATGCCTTGTTACCACTGTGCAGGCTGGTGGTGGTGGTGTAATGGTGTGGGGGATGTTTTCTTGGCACACTTTAGGCCCCTTAGTGCCAATTGGGCATCGTTTAAATGCCACGGCCTACCTGAGCATTGTTTCTGACCATGTCCATCCCTTTATGACCACCATGTACCCATCCTCTGATGGCTACTTCCAGCAGGATAATGCACCATGTCACAAAGCTCAAATCATTTCAAATTGGTTTCTTGAACATGACAATGAGTTCACTGTACTAAAATGGCCCCCACAGTCACCAGATCTCAACCCAATAGAGCATCTTTGGGATGTGGTGGAACGGGAGCTTCGTGCCCTGGATGTGCATCCCACAAATCTCCATCAACTGCAAGATGCTATCCTATCAATATGGGCCAACATTTCTAAAGAATGCTTTCAGCACCTTGTTGAATCAATGCCACGTAGAATTAAGGCAGTTCTGAAGGCGAAAGGGGGTCAAACACAGTATTAGTATGGTGTTCCTAATAATCCTTTAGGTGAGTGTATATATACAGTATATATATATATATAATACACACACACACGCACACACATATACACATAAATTAATGATAATAACCTGGTCTTTTAATGTTTAAAGTCTTTTCTTGTCACTATATTTCATTATACCAAATCAAAAATTAATCCACAGAAAAGTTTCTTTTTAGTTTTAAAGGAGGGCCATGAGCTATTCAGATTGTAGAGATTAAAGAGCGTCTCACTAAAACTTCACCATCACAGGAAAAAGTGCCTGTATGTATCAGCCTTCTGTTCAATTAGCAAATCCCACTTTTCCATGGCTGATGCTTTAGAAATAAGCTGAAAGCCTTTTACTCCACTCGCAAAAGTCTCTCATGCATATGCTGAAGTATTTTAACAATAGATTAATGCGGCAACGTTGTGAGGACCTTGAGTTGTGCACTTGTGTGCGTGTATGTGCATACATCAGCAGAGGTCAGACCTACCATTATACGAAATTATAAATATTTTGTCAACTAATTAGTGGGCGCTTGGCAAGGAAAGACTGAAAAAGCAAGAGAGAGGGAGTCTCTACTTACCCGTGGCAGCTGTGCTCTCCATACATACACAAGGCAGCATCTTTGGCACTATTGGTCACTCACTTGATGCATAGCATAGTAGAATAGAATAGAAAAATGATACTTTAAAAATTATGATAGAAACAATTTATGACTTGTTAACCTTGTGGCAAAGTTTTCACTTAACATGTAAATGTGGGGTTCAATTCTCAACCTACTGGTTTATATACACTACCATTCAAAAGTTTGGGATCTGTAAGATTTTTTTGTTTTTTGAAAGAAGTCTCTTCTGCTCACAAGGCTGCATTTATTTGGTCCAGTAAAAACAGTAATATTGTGAAATAATATTACATTATTTTAAAATTACTGTTTTCTATTTGAATATATTTGAAAATGTAATTTATTCCTGTGACGTCAAAACTGACTTTTTATCATCATTACTCCAGTGTCACACACTAATATGCTGATTTGATGCTCAATAAACATTTCTTATTATCAATGTCGAAAACAGTTGTGTAGATTTTTTTTAGAAATAGAAAGTTCAAACAGCAGCAGCATGAAATTTGTATACACTACCATTCAAAAGTTTGGGGTCAGTAAGAATTTTAATTCATAGTTTAATACTTTTATTCAGCAAGGATGCATTAAATTGATCAAAAGTGACAGTAAAGACGTATAATGTTACAAAAGCTTTCTATTTCAAATAAATGTTGTTCTTTTGAACTTTCTATTCATAAAAGAATCCTGAAAAAAAAAAAAAAAAAAAAAAAAAAAAAAAACTGTACACAACTGTTAAATATATTGAATATGTTCAAATAGAAAAGTTATTTTAAATTGTAATAATATTTCACAATATTACTGTATTTTGGATCAAGTCGAGTCACCTTGATTTATATAGCGCTACAATACAGATTGTTTCAAAGCAGCTTTACATTGGTAAAACAGGAAAATAATGCAACAAAGTTTGTTTTGGCTGTACAGCAGATCTAGAAGAAAATAGTGTCATAGTCCAGCTTAAGTAAGTTCAGTGATGGTTAATTTCTGTTATAAAAATATAAATCAAATAGATCAAATAAATGCAGCCTTGGTGAGCAGAAGAGACTTCTTTCAAAAACAAACATTAAAAAAAAAACGGTGGTGTGTGTATATAGGCAAGGCAAGTTTATTTATATAGCACATTTCATACACAATGGTAAGTCAAAGTGCTTTACATAGAAGGAATTAAAAGAATCAAAAGAAATAAAAATAACAATAAAAGGTGAGAATAAAAAAAAATTTATATAAAATATATTAAAACATTTTAGAATAAAAAGGATATATACATTGATCAGGCATAACATTATGTCCTAATATTGTGTTGGTCCCCCTTTTGCTGCCAAAACAGCCACAGCATGGACTCCACTAGACCCCTGAAGGTGTGCTGTGGTATCTGGCACCAAGATGTTAGCAGCAGATCCTTTAAGTTCTGTAAGTTGCGAGGTGGGGCCTCCATGGATCAGACTTGTTAGTTCAGCACATCCCACAAATGCTCGACTGGATTGAGATCTGGGGAATTTGGAGGCCAAGTCAACACCTCAAACTTGTTGTTGTGCTCCTCAAACCATTCCTAAATTATTTTTGCTTTGTGGCAGGGCGCATTATCCTGCTGAAAGAGGCCACAGCCACCAGGGAATACCGTTTCCATGAAAGGGTGTACATGGTCTGCAACAATGCTTAGGTAGGTGGTACGTGTCACATCCACATGGATGGCAGGACCCAAAGTTTCCCAGCAGAACATTGCAAAAAGCATCACACTGCCTCCGCCGGCTTGCCTTCTTCCCATAGTGCATCCTGGTGCCATGGGTTTCCCCAGGTACGCGACACACACGCACCCTGCCATCCACGTGATGTAAAAGAAAACGTGATTCATCAGACCAGGCCACCTTCTTCCATTCCTCCGTGCCCACTGTTGGCGCTTTCGGCGGTGGACAGTGGTCAGCATGGGCACCCTGACTGGTCTGCGGCTATGCAGCCCCATACGCAACAAACTGCGATGCACTGTGTATTCTGACACCTTTCTATCAGAACCAGCATTAACTTCTTGAGTAATTTGAGCTACAGTGGCTCGTCTGTTTGATCGGACCACACGATCCAGCCTTTGCTCCCCACGTGCATCAATGAGCCTTGGCCGACCCTGTCGCCGGTTCACCACTGTTCCTTCCTTGGACCACTTTTGACAGATACTGACCACTGCAGACCGGGAACACCCCACAAGAGCTGCAGTTTTGGAGATGCTCTGATCCAGTCATCTAGCCAGCACAATTTGGCCCTTGTCAAACTCGCTCAAATCCTTACGCTTGCCCATTTTTCCTGCTTCTAACACATGAATTTGAGGACAAAATGTTCACTTGCTACCTAATATATCCCACCCACTAACAGGTGCTGTGATGAAGAGATAATCAGTGTTATTCACTTCACCTTCATAATGTTATGCCTGATCGGTGTATATAATAGCTGTCAAATTGATTAAGAGATAGTTCTTAATTATTCAGACACTTTGACCTGACCATGTTTTGCTTAAGTGTTTTTTCTTTAATTGCTAATGCGACCTTTTACACCACAGACTGAACAAAATTAAGCATTGCTTGGTAATTGGTTGACCTAAATTGGTATTATCTAATTGTGTATTTAAATTTAACAGCTGACAGCTGATTGGTTGATTGTAATCCATTACATACCTTTCTATCAAAGTTATCTGACATTATCAAGATGAATTTGTTCTAACACAGTTTAACTCTTAATATGAGTTCTTGTCATATTTTATTACCATTTTCTAAACTATAGCGAATAAACTGTGATAATGTGAGAAAATGTTAAAGGTGTCTGAATACATTTTGGTTTGACTGTATATAAACACAAACTTATGTTAGATGCGATTAATCGATTTGACAGCACTAATATATAATGTTCCACGGAAAAAAAGTCCGTTTTCAAAGCAGATAATGTAAATGATGATAGGATAAAGATTGGCCTTAAAGAGATAGTTCACACAAAAATCTGTCTTCACCACAAATGCATACTATGCTGCCTTAGAATCTGACTGAAACAAGATATCTTGGAAAGAGGCATAATTATTCAGCCTACCTTCTGGAATAGCCTACATTCATGACTCCAATCCATAATACGGGAGTGGGAGTTCTTTCTAACATCAGCAATATTGATGACTCGCTATTCCTCCTTCAGCAGCTACTTCAGAAGAACTCATCTAACGACGCCAAGGCAAAGTCTTCTGTGATTAATGTCTGATGAGAACAGAGTACAGTTGAATTGTTTAGTGCAACAATAAGTTTGACAACAAGTCAACAAAGTAACAAAGGCAAATTGTGGCAAAGTGCACAGTCGGAGTAGGATAATGATATTTTTTAGGTTGGTGACACTGGGAATTCATCGACTTAATGGGCTAACAAGTTCAGTAGCAGCATCACTAAAAGTAAGAATACATTTTCTTTTCAAATGCAAACATAACCCAGTCACTTCAAAAGCCACCATCGAGAGCACTATCCAATGAATCAAAGCTGGTGTCCTTTTATATGATTGCATACAGATGCTACAATAAAAATATAAAGGGACACAAAAAGCCTTTGATAGTCATGAAGGTACTGTTTACTATTTATGCCTAACAATCTCCTCCTTAATGCCACTCGGAAACGGCGATCTCCTTAAGTCTTTGCAGGTCACTGGAGAAAGGAAAAGTCACTCTTTAAAAGCTCATCTACTGTTATGCCGCACATTAAATCAAGGACATCCATTTATGCTCCCTGCTCTTGAAAGCTGCTTGCTTTAATTCACATCTGATGTGTGCTTGAATGTACAGAGCCATAACCAGCTTCGAGACCTGCCATCTTGCCCGACCTCTGTCCTCGTGCGCCACATGTGTAAAAATCACATTTTCCCCAACAAGTAACACAATTAACCTCACCTGCCAGGAACATGCTCCACATATTTGTAAAAGGAATTAAGAAGCAATTGTACATGAAAGCCACACAGGCTTGAATCGTGTCATATAGACCATGTGGAAATGCGGAAAAGTCATGGTGGCTTTGAATGCTTTTGTGCTAAAAAACACATTTACCAGCCTTCAACCATGACTTGGCTTTCATCATGAAAATGTGTCTCTGCAGGGTTTTGTTTGTATGAATATATTCCTGTTGCTTACTATCCAAATACGGTGACACCTGAAAAATAGACTAGTTCAAATCCTTATGAAGATGAATTGATAAAATTGCAATCACTTCAGGTGTGAAGACCACCTCAGGTTATTTCATTTGGCAGGAAAGAATGAAAACAGATCTTTCCTTACCATTGCAGGGATGTTAGAATCCCAATTAATTTGACACATTGTTTTTTCCCCTCTATCTCAGTGTTGTTTTAACAATTATTGACAGGATTTTCAAAGTCATTACCTCTCCATTGTCAAACGTGTGTCATTAATTATTACACGGCTCTCTGAAATACGTGATTCTAAATGGTCAATTGTGGCATCAAGCAGTCTGATATTTCCTAATAGAGTGCAACGACCTTGGTTATGGAAGTATTATCCAGCATTAATTTTTCCCATAGGGATTGTAAAAAAAAGTCTGCGGTAAGAGTAATATACCATGAACCAACATTACAAACTTTGATTTAAAGCAGTATTTGAAAATTGGGAAAAAAGACAAATGTACAAAGGTACTGTCCTGGCTTTTATGAAAGAACTACGATCCCATGAAGCATTGAAAATGGCATGATTAAATTAAAAACGATGTAAAATATAAAACTATTGATTTAAAGATGTTGATTATATATAGATACAATATATTATATGTTTATTGAAAAATATGCACGTAGGGTACAGGGGGGCTAAAGGCACACCTTAAAGGGATAGTTCACCCAAAAATGAAAATTACCCCATGATTTATTCACCCTCAATCCATCCTAGGTGTATATGACATTCTCCTTTCAGACGAATACAATCGGAGTTATGGTGCCATTCACTGCCATTATAAAGCTTGGAAGAGCCAGGACATTTTTTAAAGAAGAATGTCATATACACCTAGGATGGCTTGAGGGTGAGTAAATTATGGGATAATTTACTCTATAACTATCCCTTTAAGAAAAAATGTGCTTTTCACCACTCCCATAGTGTATGATTGCAGAAAAATATATATATCTTTGTATTGAACATTGATGGAGCAACAGATTTTGTATGAAAATAAATAATAAAAGTGGTTCATTTTGTTTAAAAATCTTATAAATGTATGAGGTGGCAGGGGGTGGGCCTTTTACCCCATATGGGGCAAAACCAGCATGGAGCAAAAGGCACACAGTATTGATACAAATATTTTAGCTAAATTAATGTTTTTAATAATGTCTAAAACATATTAATACTTGTTCAAAACAATCACTTTAGCAAAGTTTTTACTATTTTCTGTTTATTTTGATAAATAAAAGAATTCATTTTTGTTCAATAAATATACTGTCATTAAAATATGTTAATATAAAAATATATTTTGAAAATACATAAACAAAATTATTTACAAAAGTTAAGATTCTGAAAGCATTAAAGGAGATCCCATAATAGTTTAATATAGATTTACAGTAAATTATATTTTATTATATGATACGATTAATATAATATTTTTAAATGTGATGGTTTCATTATAAATAGGGTGATTATCTCTAAAGTGGACACCCAACTTAATATATGATTTTTACAATCTGAATCTAACCATGTCATGTCAACAAATGGAAAAGTCAGCCAGCTGTTTATTATCATGTTAATTATTGTGCCTTTCAAAGATCAGACAAATTTCCATCTGCATCTTGAAAAGTGGCAAGTTTTTGTGCCATCTAGTGGTTTAGAGGAAAATAAAATCAAATGCGCCTGTTACCCCGCGGCACCTATAGCCACGTTGTACCCTACAACTATTAAGGTAGTTTGAGAGCGTAGGGAACCTTTAGAAGCAACATTTTTGACATGATTAGCTTGGTGGAAATTTCTCTGTAAAATCATGGGTACTTTTTCACCAGTAATTCTGTTGTTGAACGTGATTATTTGAAGTCGGCATGAAATCAAAATTCACCATAATTACTTTGTTAGCACACATTACTAGTCTTGTGGTAAACAATTCATCCATGCAAGTTAATCCATATATTTTTTTTGTCTTCATAATCTTTAATCAAAAGTCAGAACAGGACTTCCAAAATAGACAGGTTTAAATCAAACTATACACCACCAACCAAACAAGCATAACAACATCAAGAACGGACAAGGAGTGCAGGGAAGTGAGTCCATCATAAAGGGAGTGCAAACAATGAACTCCAGGTGCAGGGAATCCAGGGAGAGTGAGAAAGATGATGCAGGAATGTGTTCAGGTGTGAGGCATGGAATGTAACATTACCTCCCCCTCCCAGGAGGGCTGGAGCGGCCTCGTGGAGGGCTGGAGCGGCCTCGTGGAGGGCTGGAGCGGCCTCGTGGAGGGCTCCAAAAGTCTATTCCGGTGGCTCTGGCGCGGTCGTGGCCATCTTGACCGGAAACGAGGGCTCTGGCGTGGCGGCAGCCATCTTGGCCAGAGACAAGGGCTCTGGCGTGGTGGCGGCCATCTTGGCCGGAGATGAGGGCTCTGGCGTGGCGGCGGCCATCTTTCTCGGCCGTTTGGGCTGAGGGACAGGCAGGACAACCCGGGAAGGCCCACTGGATGGATACGGGGAGGAAACTGGCTGTGGGTGAACTGACCAGGCCGTGTGTTTTTCTGGGGACCGGACGAGGAAGACACACATTCTCATGAACCTCTTCAACTTCGAAATCAGAACAATTTTAAAACAGAATCAGATTCATCGACTCGACTAGGGAAAAGGAACAGGCAGGTTCAATGTAACGAATGGTGTCCTCGTCCAGGCCCATCAAAAAACACGTGTTTAAAGGAGCATCTGGCCAGTTCACCAAACTAGACAGCTCAGCGAATTCCTCCACGTACCTCTCCAGCGGGCGACCGTCCTGCCTAAGCCCCCACAGGCGATCCACCGCTGAAGTGTCTTCCTTGTGGAACACGGGAGGGATTGGGAACAGGAGAATACCCATCTTCTTGTTAGAAGTCCGTTGCAGTATTAGGTCCGTTCTTCTGTTACAAGTTGTGGGTGCGGCAGGGAAGAGTCAGAACAGGACTTCCAAAATAGACGGGTTTAATCAAACTATACACCACCAACCAAACAAGCATAACAACATCAAGAACAGACAAGGAGTAAAGGGAAATGAGTCCAACATAAAGGGAGTGCAAACGATGAACGCCAGGTGCACGGAATCCAGGGAGAGCGGGAAAGATGATGCAGGAATGTGTTCAGGTGTGAGGCAGGGAGGATTCTGGGAAATGGAGTCCGGGACAGGCGTGGAATGTAACACTCACCTTTGGAAAAAAATGAATTGGATTTTTTTATTTTTTACTTCAGCCAAATGAAATCTCCCGCTCTCGTTTCATACAAAAGCAATTGACAAAATTTTGTGTCCCAATTGTTTTGTATGTTGTAATGCACTGCTGGCGCTTTAAAATAAAATAGATATAAAATTATAGTTATTTCAACTCAAATGAATATTTCATGTCCACATAGGCCTATTTATTTACTTATTTGGTTCTTTTTGTAAGATGAAATTTCTGCTCACCAGCAGCTGAAGCCGAATTCTTATTTCTATTCTTCTCTAACCACCGTCCAACCCTAAGACAAGAGATAAAAGATAAATATACACGATGGTATTTACTTCCAGTTCTCAATGAACAGGTGTTATTGATCACCTGTCAGCTCTCTGACATTCAGGAAGTGTAAAGTGATTGAAGGAGAAAGAGCGTGCATGCGTGTATGTGAGAGGAGCTACAGCATTCTATCATGTTCGTTGTTTTGTTCATGAATATTGCCGTTAGTGATTTCAGTAGATTACACGCGCTCTCTTGGAAACCCCGCCCTCAAAAATATGACAGCCAATCCAGAGAGCATCTCTTAAAGGGATAGTTCACCCAAAAATGAAAATTCTGTCATTAATTACTCTCCCTCATGTTGTTCCAAACCTGTTCATCTTCAGAAGACCAATGAAGATCTTTTTGATGAAAACAGCTCAGTTCATATAGATTAGTTCTCTTTATGAACTTTTTGAAGCGTCAAAGTGGTAGTTGCGTAACTGTCAATGGAGGGACAGAAATCTCTCAGATTTCATCAAAAAAATCTTCATTTGTGTTCAGAAGATGAACGAAAGTCTTATGGGTTTGGTACGACATGAGGGTGAATAATTAATGATAGAATTTCATTTTTGTGTGAACTATCCCTTTAAGGTGAGGTCACGTTTACCTTTGCTTTGTGAAATTTCGTGGGTGAAGTTAAGTCATTCCAATGTTCTGTGACTCTTTTCACAGACTGTAATGACGTGTTTCCAGTTATTAACATTGTAAATCTACTTCTAAATCTATAATTTTTAAATATTCTAATGTACATTTATATCACTGTACTTGGTGTTATATTACCTTGGCAATAAAGGGTTAGTTCACCCAAAAATGACATTTCTGTCATTAATTTCTCACTCTCATGTTGTTCCAAACCTGTAAAACTTTCGTTCATCTTCGGAACACAAATTAAGATATTTTTGATGAAATCGCGTAGGAGAGTGTCACGGAAGAGAAGAGATTATTTTTGTTTGTTATTTGTGCACAAAAAGTATTCTCGTCGCTTCATAACATTAAGGTTAAACCACTGGAGTCACATGGACTATTTTAATGATGTCTTTACTACCTTGAAAGTGGTCGTTGTGTTGCTGTCAGAAAGCTCTCGGATTTCATCAAAAATATCTTAATTTGTGTAATTAGTGAAAGAATTTTCATTTTTGGGTGAACTAACCCTTTAGATAACTATTCTAACAATTTCTAGACACATTTTTCTCTTCTGACTGCTGTAATACATTTTTTGTTTGTTTGTTTTTTGTTATTTGAGCAAATGGGAATGCAAAAAATATATAGAAGTTTACCTAACCATGATGACTTCTGCTTCTGAGAACCCCCGGAAATGTGAAAAGGGAATTACTCGTAAGGGTGGAAAAGTTGCACACAGATTTCGTTCATTTTCAAGCTGACATTTTGAATTTGCTGTGCTGAACAACAGAAAGCAGCTTGGTTTGAAAGTGACTTATCTGTGAGATGTTCTTCATACATCTCTGTGCTATTGACAATAGACAATGGAACAATGCAAAATTTCACTAATTAGACAGTAAGCAAATTTCATGCATGCTATTAAAAAAACACAAAATCGCTTACAGCACCTGACAGAGTGATAAACATGGTCTCTACAACACAGCACACAATAACCTGAATATCACAAATGCTAGGGTTTAAAATTCAAACTGGGTATTGGCTGTTGGTAATGTGACAAATTCAAGCAACTTTATGCAAATGAGTGTGATGCAATGCAACTACATTCTGTTGTACTGTAAACTCACTAAAACATACAGTGCTTTCAGCAAAACCCGGATAGACAAAAACAGATCAATAGCACTGTATTTTTTTTAGCAGTGTATTTTGTGGAAATACATACAGTACCTCACAAATCATTATGATTCACACAGCACATATTCTCATTATAATGTTTGTCAATGCTTACCAGGCATTCATAGTTCTACACGGAGACCTGGAAGGCAAAACGTCCATAGAACTGCAGCATAGGCCTGTCATTTTTTCATCTGTTTCAAGCTACAAATATTTAGATTACCTATCAAAAGAAGAAAAACAAAAATATGTCAACAAAATGCAAGTTTTGGGCATAAACAGCACCTACTGCAGTATTTCAATCACTAAAAACAGCGGGACATTCTAAAATGCCTAACGTGAAATGTACTAAAAGGGTGATATAAAAAGATCAAATTTAGCATACACCTTATTGATGACGCATAGTATATACAGGCGAGCAGATGAGCCCTGAATATGAATGCAACACGCTAAATGGTTAAGTGTTTTCTTTATAATGGTTTTCTATGGAGAAATGCTTAACGAGAAACTGCACATTGCACTCTGGGTTCATCTGGTTGCCTGTACATAGTATGCATCATGTACATCAATAAGGTGCATGCTGAATTTGGTTTTTTAATATCACTGTCTTATTACATTAGTACTTACAGTAGTACAAAGCTGGTAAAAATAACTGGCGGGCAATGGAGGAAAGCCTTGTTTTGCCCTCCAGGTGGGCGGGACGTCACGCAGTACTGAACACTGCATCTAAAGTACACTCACCTAAAGGATTATTAGGAACACCATACTAATACTGTGTTTGACCCCCTTTCGCCTTCAGAACTGCCTTAATTCTACGTGGCATTGATTCAACAAGGTGCTGAAAGCATTCTTTAGAAATGTTGGCCCATATTGATAGGATAGCATCTTGCAGTTGATGGAGATTTGTGGGATGCACATCCAGGGCACGAAGCTCCCGTTCCACCACATCCCAAAGATGCTCTATTGGGTTGAGATCTGGTGACTGTGGGGGCCATTTTAGTACAGTGAACTCATTGTCATGTTCAAGAAACCAATTTGAAATGATTCGAGCTTTGTGACATGGTGCATTATCCTGCTGGAAGTAGCCATCAGAGGATGGGTACATGGTGGTCATAAAGGGATGGACATGGTCAGAAACAATGCTCAGGTAGGCCGTGGCATTTAAACGATGCCCAATTGGCACTAAGGGGCCTAAAGTGTGCCAAGAAAACATCCCCCACACCATTACACCACCACCACCAGCCTGCACAGTGGTAACAAGGCATGATGGATCCATGTTCTCATTCTGTTTACGCCAAATTCTGACTCTACCATCTGAATGTCTCAACAGAAATCGAGACTCATCAGACCAGGCAACATTTTTCCAGTCTTCAACTGTCCAATTTTGGTGAGCTCGTGCAAATTGTAGCCTCTTTTTCCTATTTGTAGTGGAGATGAGTGGTACCCGGTGGGGTCTTCCGCTGTTGTAGCCCATCCGCCTCAAGGTTGTGCGTGTTGTGGCTTCACAAATGCTTTGCTGCATACCTCGGTTGTAACGAGTGGTTATTTCAGTCAAAGTTGCTCTTCTATCAGCTTGAATCAGTCGGCCCATTCTCCTCTGACCTCTAGCATCAACAAGGCATTTTCGCCCACAGGACTGCCGCATACTGGATGTTTTTCCCTTTTCACACCATTCTTTGTAAACTCTAGAAATGGTTGTGCGTGAAAATCCCAGTAACTGAGCAGATTGTGAAATACTCAGACCGGCCCGTCTGGCACCAACAACCATGCCACGCTCAAAATTGCTTAAATCACCTTTCTTTCCCATTCTGACATTCAGTTTGGAGTTCAGGAGATTGTCTTGACCAGGACCACACCCCTAAATGCATTGAAGCAACTGCCATGTGATTGGTTGATTAGATAATTGCATTAATGAGAAATTGAACAGGTGTTCCTAATAATCCTTTAGGTGAGTGTATATCTGCAAGAGATGAGCTTTCACAAAAAAAAAGCATGACAGTATAGATCAAATGACAAGCATTTCCAGAGACCCACAGAAGCTGCCATTAGCGACCTAACTGCAACTGGATTTAGTTAAAAGTTTGGTTGAACTTGCATTAGTACTTCAATTTCAAAGAAACCGAATCTGTCAGACGTGTCTCAAATGGACGTAATGCAATGTGACTAACTGCTTGAGCTCTATACGGTGACCAACCTCCCCTGATAAACTCTCTGGCTTAATTTTCATCCCTCTGGGTATGGATCAGTTCTCCACAGGGGCGATATATGCTCGCCCCACCACGTCTGGGGTGGCTGGCTTTTACAGGGAAAATCCTGTTGGCTTTAAGGAGCAGACACAAAAAGCAGACAGCTGTTTAATGGAATAACGGACAGCTATGGACAGACAGCTAAAAGAGTGTGGCCGAGGGGTGGAGAGCTTTCATAACGGCCGATTGACTGGGAATTACTGATGGCGGTGAGGAGAAACCTGATCTTTAACTGTGTGCGTGCTAATGCTGTAATAATGCCCACACTGTTATTAGGTTACAGAAGCATTGGATGGAGAGTAAGACTGCTGTAATGGAAGGATGGTCAAACATTATCTCTGTTTATTTCATTCTCAATCTCTCCCTTTCTAACTTTGTCACTGTACCCGTGTCATTCATCTATACAGTATTTCTCATTCTTTGTACTCTCTCACACACACATACACATGCACACACACTTGCTTAGATGGGTGAATCACACAAAACAGGTTATATTTCACCCACAATATAATGCATTCTAAGATTATTTTCATGAAAATGTTCTCCAAAAATTCACATTATTGAAATGCATCTAAATGTTTTACTTTTTTATCTTTTTTCTTTTTTAGTAATGATATGCAATTCTTAGATTACTTACATTATAAATCATTATATTTATTACTGTATTTCATCTGTAATTTGAAAACTACAAAATTAGTTATCTACAGTACTTTATCTGTATCTCCTAAACTTTTGCTTAAAGAACATAATTTTAGCCTATTTTTTAGGACCATTACATCTGAGGTGTTTTGTTTTCTCATGTTAAAATGGTAACTCCTATCCCAGTTTAATAGTATAAGCAAGCCATTCGTAGGATGAATTCCCCAAAAACTGTAAATACGGTGGCTTAACCAATTGCACGATTTGGGGTGGGTCTATCTGTTTGTCCAACCAATGGCGTGGGGGGATTGTTATGGAAAACCTGTTTAAAAATTATTGAGCGGAAAGGACATCTTAAACTATTTTGCAATTTCATTATGTAACAAGGTTAGTAGTTCAGGGAAGTAGGAGGCGGGGAAAAAGTAGGAGGCTTTAAAAAAGAAAGTAAAGCAACAGCCCCTCCAGGCCTGGTCCTCTCTCGTCCTTCACTGTCGTCGCTCCTCCTTTTATCTTCCCGAAGCGCCTCTGTGAGACACTTGAGACCATTGTGGCACGCAGGTGACACTCATTAGCAATCGCGCCACACTGGCCTCGCTCCATTCCCACAGCTCTCGGCCCCGTCCTGCTGGCCACATACCCCCATCGCTCCTCCGGGGGGTACCCTCTAGACTGCGCTCTACTCCCCCCTCTGGGGGGGCCAGTCATGGCAGCTGCAGCACCTGGGGGTAAGGACAGACGAGGCGAGAGAAAAGGAGACAGAAGGATGAGGAGAGACATAGACGAGAGAGGGGAGAGAGGGAAAAGAATCTTGGTCCTATTCCCAAAACACACTGCCATCAGGTCCTCCACCAGCTGGGTGAACTCCTCCACCATGCCAGCCGGTGGCGCTGGATAGCCCTCGGTGGATGGCCTTCAGAACGGCAGCAGGCTCTGGCCTCAGCAAACGGCGGTGACTCCTCCGCTCCCTCACGGATGGCAGCCGCCCCTCCACATCCCAGGTGGCCGGCCGCCATCCGTGAGGGAGCGGAGGAGTCACCGCCGTTTGCTGAGGCCAGAGCCTGCTGCCGTTCTGCTTGATGGGAAGGAGCAGGAAACGGGGGACTTCTGCCAACCTCCCAAACCCGGTGGAGCTGTCGCCGTCCACTAGGCAGCAGAGGAGTTTTTTAGTCCGTCCCCCCAGCAAATCACTCCAGCCCACCTCCTCAAGCATCAATGTTGGCAGACTCCGCTCAGTTGGATGGCACTGCGGACTTCCCACAGTGGCGAGGGCTCTTTGACAGTGTGTTCCGCCTTCCTCCTGGGTTTCGGCACCAGTGTAACAAGGTTAGTAGTTAAGGGAAGAAGGAGGCGGAAACCGAACGTTCAATGTGCTTTAATATTCAAAATAAACGAACACAAAAGGAAAGGAAAGTGGCAGCCCCTCACGGACAACTGCCGCACAAACAAACAAAACACAATGTAAAATCCAGGCCTGGTCCTCTCTCGTCCTTCACTGGCGTCGCTCCTCCTTTTATTCTCCCGGAGTTTCTCCGTGAGACACTCGAGGCCGGAGTGGCTCATTAGCAATCGCTCTCGGCCCCACCCTGCTTGCCACATACTAATTTTTACTGTTTGTTTTAGCTTATGTTTCTAAGTTGGATACGATACTTATTGTCAATGATTCATCCATGCATGCTTAATTTTTTTATTAATCAAAATGTCATAACAATCTTCCACCGCAGGAACTTTCCCCAGGAACTAGGGAGTTTGGGGTGGTACTCTATGTGTTTCGACCGCAGGGACCAGGGTCTAAATGAAGTTCCGGGTGAAAATTTCCCCCTCAGAAAGTCCCTGCTCGTGAGGTAGTACTTTTTCAAAGTTCAGGAACTTTTGGGGGTGGGACTTGGGTGCTGAACATGCTGATTGGTTGAGTTCACGCAGAATTTTGGTTGGTTGACTCCATACAGCATTTTATTTCAACCACCATTATTAAATGTTTCTGGGAAAAAAGTTCCTGGGACAAATTGTTCCAGGTAATTTTGGTGGAAATGCGGCTATACAGACTTTTCTCTGGTCACATATGTTGGACTTAAACCCCGTCTCTTTCTTATAATCAAATGCAAGCCCGAATGAAAATCTACCTCCATCCATTTTAAAGCTTATGGATAGAATGAGCATTATATCTTTTTTCAATAATCAGTTTCAATCAGATGTACACCACAATATAGAATAAAAGATATGTTGCTACCTCCGTTTCATCGCAACTTTAAATAAAGTTCTTTTGAAAGTTAAATTAGTCACTGTCTTTTTGAACATCTTAATATGTTTTTATTTCCCTTTTGTGACACTGGAGGAGGCAGGGGATGTGCGTGAATCTACCTTTTCCCGCAACGTCGACAACTTTTCTCTGACCTACATAGAGGCCCAGATCAGTGCTAGAGAAACACAGAGGAATCATGAAGCATTATGAAAGAGCTGGGAAATTTGAGTGCGGAGAGACAGCAAGGGTGAGGAGGGCACGTTTTACCAAAACGCTACGGGGAAGGTTTTCTGAGGTCACTGATCAAACAGTTTTCTGAAAATGAATAGGAACTTCCTGTCACTTTCTGGATCAATGGAAGTTGATTAAACCTCATCCTAATGCTAAGGCCAGCTTTGAGAAGACCTGAAAAGAAGGCGATGAATCAAAGCCGCAAAACAACTGACAGGTCTGCAGACGCAAAATAATATTGGGCTATTTTTACTCTGTTTAATGGGAAGCCAGGCACTGGTCTTCAAATTAATTGGTCCTAACATTACGAGTCTCATTTACTGTGTTCAGCTTTATTTCATGCACATTATTATACACTTCAATAACAACTTGTAATGATCTTATTTGGCTTTAAACTGTCTCCAAAAATGTTTTGTCCTCTCTGAAAGCAACAAAATCTCAACCAATGGGAGCATTTAATATTCAAAACACAGCCATTTAGAGAATGGTTTTAAACCAATCAGATTTCAATGTGGGCGGGGCCAGCCAGCACAATGCATTGAAAATAAAAAGAAGTCACAAACTAAATGTTCGGCATAGTACTTAAAGTCACAATGAAAATGAAGTAGCGACAGATCTTTGAGGATTTTTTTTTTTTAGAGACATTGGAGAATGTGGTATGGTATGCAACCTATGGTTTCAACGGAAGGTCCAGTTATGACATTTAGATTAAACATTACAAGGGCAAATTTGTTTAATAAATGCAACATATGCATGGATTAACGGTTCTATAACATGCATTTAGAAAACAAACAGGATGAATTTTCATTTCATGCCGAATTAAACTGCACATATGCACTTTTACGCTTCTTTAGAGACTGATTAGTACAATATGACAAGCAAGTGCTTGTGATGTTCCTCAATTAAGTCAATATGGACAAAAGCATTTGCTAAATGTATAAATGTGTTAAATGCAGATCTTTGAAAACAAAACCCTAATATATATTATCTATGTACAACTTCTGACACTTTATCTTTATGATGATATCTTAGTGGTATTAATGGTTCTATATGGAATTCAAACATAGATTTACAGTTTATAAGGTTTATGTTTTAAAAGCTATCCATGCATTATACTGTAAGTATGTGTGCTAGAAAGCCATTAGAATACTTGTGAACACTAATGAGATCATGTTGAAATGTCTTGTCATCGCAACATTGCTTGTCACTCCTGGTTAGGATAAAAACTCAAGATTAACATGAAAGAGACAGGATTTACCGCTTGTTCCTTTAGTGTGTCACACGTGGTTTGGCACAATGTTAAACTGTTCTGATCACATTTGTTGCCAAAACCACACAGTCCTGAATTCATTCTTGAGCAGACAGACACTTTGCATCCTAATTCAACTTATCTCTGGAATGAACAGAAGTATATACACAACCGTTCAAAAGTTTGGAGGTGGTAAGATTTTTAAATGTTCTTGAAATCAGTATTTTATGCTCACCAAGGCTGCATTTATTTGGTCAAAAATACAGTAAAATAATAAATTTTCAGCATCATTACTTCAGTCTTCAGGGTCACATGATCCTTCAGAGGATCTCAAGAAACATTTCTTATTATCATCAAAGTTGAAAACTCTTGTGATGCTTAATATTTTGATGGAAATCATTATACATTTTTCTCAGGATTCTTTGATGAATAGAAAGTTTAAAAGAACAGTATTTATTTGAAATAGAAATCTATTGTAACATTATAAATGTCTTTACTGTCACGTTTGATCAACTGAATGCATCCTTGCTGAATAAAAGTATTAATTGCTTTGAAAACAAAATTCCTACTGACCACAAAGGTGCTTTGGGTGGTTTCTAGGGCATGTTAAGTGGTTGCTAGGGTGTTCTGGAGGATTTCTAGGGCATGCTAAATGGTTTCTATGGTGTTCTGGAGGATTTCTAGGGCATGCTAAATGGTTTCTAGGGTGTTCTGGGTGGTTACTTACTGGTTCAGGTACAGTAGGCTGTTCCAACAGGTAGGCATGTCAGTTCCTGCATGCTGCAAATAAATCCTAGATGGCAGAAGACATGAGAGAAATAGTGATGACAAATAAACAAACAAGAAAATCATTAATTACTAGTATTGATACTATAGTTCAGTGCTATCAAAAATGTATTATTTTACTCCAATATTTATGTGTGCTATGCATTTTTATTCTTATGATATAACAGATGCTGATGTCAAATTCTAATAAAGGCAATAGCGGGTCGCGTCTCCCATGAGGTGTGCTATTTGTGTGGCCCGTAGAGTTGCTGCCTATGTAGAGTGTTCCAAATCTGTCACTTATGAGGTTCCATATCAGTTAGGATGCTCCCTTAGAAGGCAGCTAACTGTGAGGAAGCTCACTAGATTTTTGGAACAGACATTACAGTATGACATACTGTTCCATCAGGAGAAAAACATATGATACATAGTAATTTAATGCTTAAGGTCACAGGTTTGTTCAAATCTCTAACGCCTTTGAGCACCTAGTGATGTGATTACTTATCTTGTAAACAGATTTAATTGTGATATTGATATATTGGTAACACTTTAGATTAGGGAACACTATTCACTATTAACTAGTTGCTTATTAGCATGCATATTACTAGCATATTGGCTGTTTATTAGTACTTATAAATAGTGTTGGGGGTAAATCAGATTACTTTTTCAAGTAACTAGTAAAGTGACACATTTGTCTGTGTACACCATTATTCGTTTAAAAATTCACGTGCCCCCATAATCTTTCATCAAAATAAATTCCCCTCCCTCATACAGTGACATCTCTTCTATTCTCTGATGACGTGATTACTACTGCGAGGGCGGAGCAACCTGTCACTCACATGAGATCCACCAATAGCAAACCACAACAGCCAACTAACCAATCAATTCCCCATGGACAAAATGAAGTCCCGCCCTACATTTTTTTCTTGTTCGAGCAGCCGTTTCACTCGGATATACGCCACGATAGGGAAGAAAAGACTGTGTTCTTCCATTTATCTGACAAAGGCGAAATGGCAGAAACATGTTCTCCTCTTGTTTCTTTCTCCTCATTAGCACGGTCCTCTCTATGCACACTCCTTTACTCATTTTCCTCTCTCTCTCGGTCTCGGCCTGTAGTCACGGTTTCTGTCTCCTGCTCTGTGCTGGTAATAAATGAGGGGGCTGTGCGGGCCGCTGGCACTTGCAGGGGGGCTAAATTACCGCCATTGATTGTCCGCCTTCGACAACCTGACAAAAGACTTGATCACTCATCTTGTTAAAAGAGGATTACCGTGATGTTTGCATCTTGTTACGGCCATAAAGATCTCTTATTCTGTCTTTGCACTATCATTCTTGTTCTTTCACTCATTTAAAGCATTAAATGGTTTCTCTAAACCGTAATTATTGTAATCACGCTGTTTAGAGCAGCTCTTCCGTAGACGACACTGTCAGAACTATCTCGCGGGTGATGAAGGATCGAACATCTGCATAGGGAGGATTGTTCTTTTCTAGGCTGTCACACTGAATGTTTCTCAGACTAAATAAAGCTCTGACTGCATTGCTGTTTTGACACTCTTATGGCAGTAGGGAATGATTTCAGCTGCTTTAGGATGAAAACTATATCATAACCGTCAACTCTGGAGTATTTGTGGGTTGGTCCTTTCACTACTGTGAACCACATTTCATAACGTTTGAAGAAGAAAAGCTGTGACTGATGTGCTGATTGCAAAAAAAGTTTCACACATTCTCTTTTTTCTTATCTGCACTTTACACATATAGCATCGTAACACATGGATTTACAATTTAGTGAACCTGTCCATTTAGACTATTAATTTCAATGAACTGATTAGATGGAGGGGGGGGAAAGAGTATTTTATTGAGTCATAGCTCACAAGTCCCCATTGTAAAGTTTGCTGCTTCAGTATTTATAGATTATTTTTTCACGTTTCTATGGTATACTGGAAAACAATGATAAGCATTTCATACGTTTTAAAGGCTTTTATTGGCAAAAACATTCAATGAATGAATATGTGATAATGAATTAATGAAAGAAAGAGTCAATATTTACAGAGTTGATCCTTCTTCTTTGTAATCTCTGCAATTTGCTCTGGTATGCTGGATATCAGCTTTTAGGCCAAATCCTGACTGATGATGATCCTGACATTCTTGCCTTATTAAGGTGTGGAGTTGATCACAATTTATGGACTTCTGCTTGTCCAGTTGCCTTTTGAGGACTGACCACAAACTCTCTATGGAATTAAGATCCATGGAGTTGCCTGACCACAGATCCAAAATTTCAATGTAATGATCTCCAAGCCACTTCATTATCACTCTTGCCTTGAAACATGGTGCTCCATCATGCTGGGAAATGCATGGATCATCATCACATTGCTCCTGGATTGTTGGGAGAAGTTGCTCCGGAGGACGTTTTGATACCATTCTTTATTCATGGCAGTGTTTTTGGGCAGAATTGTGAGAGCACCCACTCCCTTGGATGAAAAGCAACCCCACAAATGGCTTGGTCTCAGGATGCTTCACTGTTGGCACGACACAGGACTCGTGGTAGCGTTCACCTTTTCTTCTCTGGGCAATCGATTTTCCAGATGTCCCAAACAGTCAGCAGGCGGCTTCATAAGAGAAAATAACTTTGCACCAGACTTCTGCTGTCCAATTCCTGCAGAATTTCAGTCTGTCCTTCATGTTTTTCTTGGAAAGAATTGGCTTCTTTGCTGCCCTTCTTGACATGCTGTCCAGTAGTCTTGGCCTCACAGTTCTGCAGATCCACTCGAAACCACCAGCTGCCAATATTGAGCCGCTCTACACTGGTGCTGACACAGTCTTGTAGCTGACTCAGGAGGAGACAGTCCTGGTGCTTACTGGACACTTTGGGACGTCCTGAAGCCTTCTTCACCGCAGGTGAACCTCTCTCCTTGAAGTTCTTGATGATCTGGTGGTCATCAATATTCTTTGCAGCAATTTTATTGCATGTGAGGCCGTTTTAATACCAAGATGATGTCTGCATGTCTTTCGTTGGAGGTAATTATTGCTAACACAAGAACACAATGATTGGAAGCAGTTCTTCCCTCCTTTTATAGCAATCAGTCTCTTATAATCCAATCAGAATGATGTGATTTTACTTGACTAATTCTTGTTCACACTTTCCCATGTGCTGATGATATGATGAATGATGTTAGACGGTCAGTTTGTGCCATGCAGTCCACTAGACCCCTGAAGGCGTGCTGTGGTATCTGCCACCAAGATGTTGGCAGCAGATCCTTTAAGTCCTGTAAGTTGCGAGATGGGGCCATCATGGATCATTGAAACTCGTTGTGCTCCTCAAACCATTCCTGAACAATTTTTGCTTTGTAGCAGGGCGCATTATCCTGCTGAAAGAGGCCACAGCCACCAGGGAATTCCGTTTCCATGAAAGGATGTACATGGACTGCAACAATGCTTAGGTAGGTGGTATGTGTCAAAGTAACATCCACATGGATGGCAGGACCCAAGGTTTCCCAGCAGAACATTGCCCAAAGCATCACACTGCCTCCGCCAGCTTGCCTTCTTCCCATAGTGCATCCTGGTGCCATGTGTTCCCTGGGTAAGTGGCGCACACGCACACGGCCATCCATGTGATGTAAAAGAAAACGTGATTCATCAGACCAGGCCACCTTCTTCCATTGCTCCGTGGTCCAGTTTTGATGTTCACGTGCCCACTGTTGGCGCTTTCGGCGGTGGACAGGGGTCAGCATGGGCACCCTGACTGGTCTTCGGCTATGCAGCCCCATATGCAACAAACTGCGATGCACTGTGTATTCTGACACCTTTCTATCAGAACCAGCATTAACTTCTTGAGTAATTTGAGCTACAGTAGCTCATCTGTTTGATCGGACCACACAGGCAAGCCTTCGCTCCCCACGTGCATCAGTGAGCCTTGGCCGCCCATGACCCTGTTGTCGATTCACCACTGTTCCTTCCTTGGACCACTTTTGATAGATACTGACCACTGCAGACCGGGAACACCCCACAAGAGCTGCAGTTTGGAGATGCTCTGACCCAGTCGTCTAGCCATCACAATTTGGCCCATTTTTCCTGCTTCTAACACATCAACTTTGAGGACAACTTTTGCTGCCTAATATATCCCACCCACTAACAGGTGCTGTGATGAAGAGATAATCAGTGTTATTCACTTCACCTGTCAGTGGTCATAATTTTATGCCTGATCGGTATATATATATACTGTATACACTCACCTAAAGGATTATTAGGAACACCATACTAATACTGTGTTTGACCCCCTTTCGCCTTCAGAACTGCCTTAATTCTACGTGGCATTGATTCAACAAGGTGCTGAAAGCATTCTTTAGAAATGTTGGCCCATATTGATAGGATAGCATCTTGCAGTTGATGGAGATTTGTGGGATGCACATCCAGGGCACGAAGCTCCCGTTCCACCACATCCCAAAGATGCTCTATTGGGTTGAGATCTGGTGACTGTGGGGGCCATTTTAGTACAGTGAACTCATTGTCATGTTCAAGAAACCAATTTGAAATGATTCGAGCTTTGTGCCATCAGAGGATGGGTACATGGTGGTCATAAAGGGATGGACATGGTCAGAAACAATGCTCAGGTAGGCCGTGGCATTTAAACGATGCCCAATTGGCACTAAGGGGCCTAAAGTGTGCCAAGAAAACATCCCCCACACCATTACACCACCACCACCAGCCTGCACAGTGGTAACAAGGCATGATGGATCCATGTTCTCATTCTGTTTATGCCAAATTCTGACTCTACCATCTGAATGTCTCAACAGAAATCGAGACTCATCAGACCAGGCAACATTTTTCCAGTCTTCAACTGTCCAATTTTGGTGAGCTCGTGCAAATTGTACCTCTTTTTCTATTTGTAGTGGAGATGAGTGGTACCCGGTGGGGTCTTCTGCTGTTGTAGCCCATCCGCCTCAAGGTTGTGCGTGTTGTGGCTTCACAAATGCTTTGCTGCATACCTCGGTTGTAACGAGTGGTTATTTCAGTCAAAGTTGCTCTTCTATCAGCTTGAATCAGTCGGCCCATTCTCCTCTGACCTCTAGCATCAACAAGGCATTTTCGCCCACAGGACTGCCGCATACTGGATGTTTTTCCCTTTTCACACCATTCTTTGTAAACTCTAGAAATGGTTGTGCGTGAAAATCCCAGTAACTGAGCAGATTGTGAAATACTCAGACCGGCCCGTCTGGCACCAACAACCATGCCACGCTCAAAATTGCTTAAATCACCTTTCTTTCCCATTCTGACATTCAGTTTGGAGTTCAGGAGATTGTCTTGACCAGGACCACACCCCTAAATGCATTGAAGCAACTGCCATGTGATTGGTTGATTAGATAATTGCATTAATGAGAAATTGAACAGGTGTTCCTAATAATCCTTTAGGTGAGTGTGTATATATATATATATATATATATAAAAAATTATTTTTAGATTTTAAATATTTAAATACTAAAAATCGTAGTATACTTCATCATCTAATTATTTGGTAAACTAAACTGTAACTAAATTATGAAACTAAATCAGAATAATTTAATAAATTAAACTGAATCCACACTTTAAGTGTTAATGATAAAATATTATATTATTTAAAAAGTAATTTATTATTTAAAAATAAGACATTCAGTAATGGGACTTGAGCAATCGTTGAGCAATGACTCAAACAAATAAATCAGAAGTTTTTTCATCTCTGAATATATACTGTATATTTCTAGTAACAGTATATTTGATGATATATTTAATTTTGCATTTTAAATAATTAGAAATTAAATTGGTGCTCTGCTTGCTTTTGAATCTTTATTTGATATCATTCCCTGTTGTTTAAACTGCTAAATATAATTTACCCATCACCATATATTGTCTAATATTGCCTACCATATTAAATCTGACACCGCTAGCTTTTAATCTAAATCACTATCACGCGTTAGCATTTCGCTAGCCTGTTAGCTCGCCATCTCTGCACTCGGGTCTCTTGTTTTCTGAGTTCATTAAACAACTGTGGTGAGTTGGATTAGTAAATAAACTCCATCAAACAACTGTGGTAAGTTGGATTAATCAACAAATGCGGTAAGCCATGTCTTCTTCTCCTGTCATTGTCACTTGCACTGCATGTTTCATGTTTAGTATATCTTTCTCCGTTGGCGAACAGGGCTTCACATGTGATAAATGTAAGGAGATAGTCAGGCTGACGGAGAAGATTTCAGAATTAGAGACACGCATCCAGACTTTATTTGAGAGTAGTGAGAATGTAACAGCTTTAGACACTGCTTTGGATGCGAATAGCTTAGTGAACTCTGTACATTGTTCGGTTCCGGCTGTAGAGCCCGTGCAGCAGGGCAACTTGGTGATGGTGAGACGGCATAGTCACGGATCAAAAAAACACTCTTCCGTTCCGATTA
Source organism: Coreius guichenoti (assembly GCA_039654105.1). NCBI lineage: Eukaryota > Metazoa > Chordata > Actinopteri > Cypriniformes > Gobionidae > Coreius > Coreius guichenoti. The sequence goes on from CM077169.1 coordinate 7,537,762, forward strand.
GAACATCAAACAGGTTCTCCCCACTCAGTGATGCACCCTCTGAGAATCCTGTTGAAAGTGCCCTAGTTATTGGCGATTCTATTACACGGAATGTGAAAATAGAGACACCAGCCACCATAGTCACATGTTTACCGGGAGCCAGAGCGCCTGACATCAAAGCAAATTTAAAAGTGCTGGCTAATGCTAATCATAAATTCTATAAGATTATTATTCATGTCGGCACAAATGATGTTCGGCTTCGCCAGTCGGAGATCACCAAAATTAACATTAAAGAGGTGTGTAAACTCGCAAGTACGATGGCAGATGACGTTTTTTGCTCTGGTCCCCTCCCCGTTAAAAGGAGTGATGAGATACTTAGCAGACTATCATCACTCAATGGCTGGTTGTCTAAGTGGTGTCCGCAAAATAACATAGGGTTCATAGACAATTGGAAAAGCTTTTGGGGCAGACCTGACCTGTTGAAAAAAGATGGTATTCATCCTTCCTGGGATGGTGCCGCTCTTCTCTCTAGTAATTTGGCACATAGTCTTAGAGCTAAACCTTGAATAACTGGGGCCCAGGTCAGGAAGCAGACGGACTGGCTTACCCGACCGCCTGCTAGCTGTCTCACGTCACAGAAGTCAGATAAATCCCAGCACATAGAGATTCTTTCACCTAGATATTATCACATAGAGACTGTGTCTGTTCCACGAATTAGTAAATACAAAAAACCATCAAAACCATTCAACGGTAAAAATTGAATTGATGTCCAACAAATAAACAACAGATATAATACAGATGATCAAATGATAAAGCTCGGGTTGCTATATATTCGATCCCTTTCCTCAAAAGCGCTTATTGTTAATGATATGATTACAGATCATAACCTAGATGTGCTGTGTTTGACAGAAACCTGGCTAAAACCTGACGATTACATTACTTTAAATGAGTCCACCCCCCAAGATTATTGTTATAAACACGAGCCGCGTCTGAAAGGTAAAGGGGGAGGTGTTGCTGTAATTTATAATAATATCTTCGGTATTACTCACAAGTCTAGTTTCAAATATAATTCCTTTGAAGTTTTGGTGCTTTATGTAACGTTATGTAGTGAAATCGATAAATCCCGTTTGACATTTGTGCTGGCTACTGTATATAGGCCACCAGGGCACCATACAGACTTTACCAGAGAATTTGCTGATTTTCTATCAGAGTTAGTACTGGCTGCAGATAAAGTCCTAATTGTTGGTGATTTTAATATCCATGTAGACAATGAAAAAGACGCACTGGGATTGGCATTTAGAGACATTCTAAACTCTATTGGAGTAAGGCAACACGTGTCAGGACCCACTCATCGCCGTAATCATACGTTAGACCTAATACTGTCACATGGAATAAACGTTGATACCATTGAAATTCTGCAGCAGAGCGATGACATCTCAGATCATTACCTAGTATCATGTACACTTAATTTAGCAAAGGCTGCAAAGCCGTCCCCTCGCTTTAAATATGGCAGGACTATCACTGCTGCGACTAAAGATTTCTTTGTAAATAATCTTCCTCATCAGTTTCATCTTCTCAGCATCCCAGATAGCCTAGAGGAACTCGATGTTGCAACAGAAACTATTGACTCTCTCTTTTCCAGCACTTTAGACACAGTTGCTCCCCGGGGCTTAAAGAAGATTAAAGAAAATAGTCCAACGCCGTGGTACAACGAGCACACCCGGGCCCTTAAAACAGCAGCCAGAAAAATGGAGCGCAGCTGGAAGAAAACAAAACTAGAAGTTTTTCGCATTTCGTGGAAAGAGAGCATGATTGCATACAGAAAGGCCCTAAAAACTGCTAGATCTGCTTATTTCTCGACTCTCTTAGAAGAAAACAAACACAACCCTAGGTATTTATTCGATACAGTGGCTAAATTAACCAAAGATAAAGCTTCACCTTCTGATGTTTGTAAACAGCACAGCAGTAATGACTTTATGAACTTCTTTACCTGTAAGATTGATAATATTAGGAAAAAAATTATAACCATGCAGCCGTCTACTACAGTATCACATCAGACAGTGCATTGTAGTGTCACTGAGGAAAAATTACATTCATTCACTGCTATAGGAGAAGAAGAATTGGCTAAACTCGTTAAATCATCAAAATCAACAACATGTATGCTCGACCCTATACCGACTAAACTACTAAAAGAGATGCTTCCAGAGGTCATAGATCCTCTTCTTAATATCATTAATTCATCCTTGACATTAGGATATGTACCAAAAACTTTTAAGTTGGCTATTATTAAACCACTTATTAAAAAAACTCAACTTGATCCTACAAAATTAGTCAATTACAGGCCAATCTCAAATCTACCCTTTCTGTCAAAAAAACTAGAAAAGGCAGTGTCCTCACAATTATGCTCCTTTTTAGAAAGAAATGGTATCTGTGAGGATTTCCAGTCAGGATTTAGACCGTATCATAGTACTGAGACTGCTCTCATTAGAGTTACAAATGATTTACTCTTATCATCCGATCGTGGTTGTATATCTCTATTAGTGTTACTCGATCTTAGCGCTGCATTCGATACTATCGACCACAATGTTCTTTTGAATAGACTCGAAAATTATGTTGGCATTAGTGGAACTTCATTGGCATGGTTTAAATCATACTTATCTGACCGTTATCAGTTTGTAGCAGTAAATGAAGAGATGTCACACCGAACACAAGTTCAGTATGGAGTACCGCAGGGCTCAGTGCTAGGACCGTTGCTTTTCACCCTGTACATGCTACCACTGGGAGATATTATTAGGAAGCATGGCGTTAATTTTCATTGTTATGCTGACGATACTCAGCTCTATATTTCTTCACGCCCTGACGAAACTTACCAATTCACAAGATTAACAGAATGCATAGCTGATATAAAAAATTGGATGACTAGTAATTTCCTGCAACTTGATTCAGAAAAAACTGAATTTTTAATCATTGGACAAAAAAACTCCACAAGTAGTAACCTAGAATACTGTCTAACACTCGATGGCTGCTCTGTCAAGTCCTCGTCGTCAGTTAGGAACCTGGGTGTGCTCTTTGATACCAATCTCTCATTTGAAAGCCACGTTTCTAGCATCTGTAAAACTGCATTCTACCATCTTAAAAATATATCTAAATTACGGCACATGCTTTCAATGCAAAATGCTGAACAGTTAGTTCATGCGTTCATGACCTCAAGGCTAGATTATTGTAATGCTCTACTGGGTGGTTGCCCTGCTCGCTTAATAAATAAACTGCAGCTGGTCCAAAACGCAGCAGCTAGAGTTCTTACTAGAACCAGGAAGTATGACCATATTAGCCCGGTTCTGGCAACACTGCATTGGCTCCCTATTAAACATCGTATACATTTTAAAATCTTGCTGATTACTTACAAAGCACTAAATGGTTTAGCGCCCCAGTACTTGAGCGAGCTCTTAACGCATTATACTCCATCACGTTTATTGCGGTCTCAAAATTCTGGCCAGTTGATAATACCTAGAATATCAAAATCAACTGCAGGCGGTCGGTCCTTTTCCTATTTAGCACCTAAACTCTGGAACAATCTTCCTAGCATTGTTCGGGAAGCAGACACACTCTGTCAGTTTAAATCTAGACTAAAAACACATCTCTTTACTATGGCATACACATAAAACATTTTTAATTTCTATTATTCAAATCAGTTAAATGATTGTTTTAGGCTGCATTAACTAGGTCAGCCGGAACCGGGAACACTTCCCATAACACCTGATGTACTCGTTACATCATAAGAAGAATGGCATCTACGCTAATGTTAGTCTCTCTGTTTATCCCGAGGTTTACTGCAGTCGGCCGGATCCGGGCCGTATCCAGACCAGATGGTGGACCTTAGCCTGGACATGACGACCATATCCCTGAAGTGTCTGTAGAGACAATAGTGTCAATTAAACTCCCCCCTGTAAATGCCGCATCGACACAACATTAATTAAATTAATTAAACCCGTCCCCGGCGTGACAACTCCAATCTTTCAAATAATCCTACGAATATCTATTTATCTATTATGACTTCTGACCTGTAATGTTGCCAGAATCATAATCATACACTATTTGTTCGTCGGCCAGAGGAGAACTGGCACCCCGACTGAGCCTGGTTTCTCCCAAGGTTTTTTTCTCCATTCTGGCCCTGAAGGAGTTTTGGTTCCTTGCCACCGTCACCTTTGGCTTTTGGCTTGCTCAGTTGGGGACACCTAAATTTCAACTATATTACTGATCCGCCCGCATTGACACTATATGATAATTGAAATGAGCTGGATGACATCACCGTTTTCTCCAGAGCGGCTTTACAGCCGAATCAAATTCCGTTGCATTATTTTCCTGTTACCACTGTGAAGCTGCTTTGAAACAATTGCCATTGTAAAAAGCGCTATATAAATAAAGGTGATTTGATTTGATTTCATCTTTTTTTAATCTAAAATAGATTTATTTTGTAAACTAAATTGTAACTAAATTATGAAGTTAAATCAGAGCCAATATTACTAATGAAACTGACCATCTTTGTTGAGCGGACAGTTGTTTTATGCTTGGTGTAGTTTTTTTCTTTTTCTTTTAAATTGCACCTCTTGTGCCACCCAAAATGTCAATTGTATCTTAGCTCTCTTTCACAACTTTACTTAGCCCACAAACCAACGTAAACAAAAGCAAAGTAGAACAGCTCAGCATAAATCCCCTTCTACTGTGACTGCTTTATCTAATTACAAAACAAATGCAGGTTAATCTGGATTCTTAGTAAATACTCGAGAAGCAGAGCGTCATGTTAACGTGCCATCAGCCGTATCATTTGATGTGCCAAAACTGTGGATATCTAGAGCACCTCACCCATGCCTTCTCTCTAACTCTAATCCCCGGACATCCAGTTAGCTTTCAGTGTGTGTCGTAACAAATACCGTTCTCTCTAAACGTCCATGAGAGAGGCTCAAAACGGAAAGGATTAATATATAACAGGCATTATGGAGGGCAGACACCTGATATTGTAGTGCAGTAATGCTATCTCTGTCTCCATAGAGGTAGGCAGGCCTCAGCGGGCTGTGCGACAGCATCCCAGTAGCTGTTTTTAGCTGATTCAGAATGTGCCTGCAATCAAATTGGGCTTTTGTTATTTAGATATATTTTTTATTGTCATGTGTTTATTCATTGTGAATCTCACATAATCACCACTTTTAGCTGCAGTGAAATTCAGCAATATGTGATAAACATTTACAAACCCGATTCCAAAAAAGTTGGGACACTGTACAAATTGTGAATAAAAACAGAATGCAATGATGTGGAAGTTTCAGATTTCAATATTTTATTCAGAATACAACATAGATGACATATCAAATGTTTAAACTGAGAAAATGTAGCATTTTAAGGGAAAAATAAGTTGATTTTAAATTTCATGGCATCAACACATCTCAAAAAAGTTGGGACAAGGCCATGTTTCCCACTGTGTGGCATCCCCTCTTCTTTTTATAACAGTCTGCAAACGTCTGGGGACTGAGGAGACAAGTTGCTCAAGTTTAGGAATAGGAATGTTGTCCCATTCTTGTCTAATACAGGCTTCTAGTTGCTCAACTGTCTTAGGTCTTCTTTGTCGCATCTTCCTCTTTATGATGCGCCAAATGTTTTCTATGGGTGAAAGATCTGGACTGCAGGCTGGCCATTTCAGTACCCGGATCCTTCTTCTACGCAGCCATGATGTTGTAATTGATGCAGTATGTGGTCTGGCATTGTCATGTTGGATAATGCAAGGTCTTCCCTGAAAGAGACGACGTCTGGATGGGAGCATATGTTGTTCTAGAACTTGGATATACCTTTCAGCATTGATGGTGCCTTTCCAGATGTGTAAGCTGCCCATGCCACACGCACTCATGCAACTCCATACCATCAGAGATGCAGGCTTCTGAACTGAGCACTGATAACAACTTGGGTTGTCCTTGTCCTCTTTAGTCCGGATGACATGGCGTCCCAGTTTTCCAAATAGAACTTTTGATTCGTCTGACCACAGAACAGTTTTCCACTTTGCCACAGTTCATTTTAAATGAGCCTTGGCCCAGAGAAAACGCCTGCGCTTCTGGATCATGTTTAGATATGGCTTCTTTTTTGACCTATAGAGTTTTAGTCGGCAACGGCGAATGGCACGGTGGATTGTGTTCACCTACAATGTTTTCTGGAAGTATTCCTGAGCCCATGTTGTGATTTCCATTACAGTAGCATTCCTGTATGTGATGCAGTGCCGTCTAAGGGCCCGAAGATCACGTGCATCCAGTATAGTTTTCCGGCCTTGACCCTTACGCACAGAGATTGTTCCAGATTCTCTGAATCTTTGGATGATATTATGCACTGTAGATGATGATAACTTCAAACTCTTTGCAATTTTTCCCTGAGAAACTCCTTTCTGATATTGCTCCACTATTTTTCGCCGCAGCATTGGGGGAATTGGTGATCCTCTGCCCATCTTGACTTCTGAGAGACACTGCCACTCTGAGAGGCTCTTTTTATACCCAATCATGTTGCCAATTGACCTAATAAGTTGCAAATTGGTCCTCCAGCTGTTCCTTATATGTACATTTAACTTTTCCGGCCTCTTATTGCTACCTGTCCCAACTTTTTTGGAATGTGTAGCTCTCATGAAATCCAAAATGAGCCAATATTTGCCATGACATTTCAAAATGTCTCACTTTCAACATTTGATATGTTATCTATATTCTATTGTGAATAAAATATGTTTATGAGATTTGTAAATTATTGCATTCCTTTTTTATTCACAATTTGTACAGTGTCCCAACTTTTTTGGAATCGGGTTTGTACATAATCACTTTCTCTTGCTTCAGTTGTCCCAAATGTTCACTTGATGTGGGAATACAAAGAATTAAAGGTTTAATTAAAGAAAATCATAAATAGTATTACATTGTTAACAGATTTTTTTTTAGTTGTAGATAAAACACTACTGTTCAAAAGCTTGGGGTTGGTAAGATTTTTTTATTGTTTTTAAAAGAAGTTTCTTATGCTCACCAAGACTGCATTTATTTGATCAAAAATATTGTAATATTATGAAACATTATTAAAATTTAAAATAACTGTTTTCTATTTTAATATAATTTTAAAATAATAATATATTAAATACATTTTTACACCAGTCCTCAATGTCACATGATCCTTCAGCAATCATTCTAATATGCCAGTCTGAAACATTTCTTATTATCAATGTTGAAAACGGTTGCACTGCTTAATATATTTGTGGTAACCACGATACATTTTTCAGGATTATTTGATGAATAGAAAGAACAGCATTAACATTGTAAAGTGTTTATTGACATTTTTGATCAATTTAATGCATCCTTTCTGAATAAAGTATTAATTTCTTTAAAAAAAAATCTTACTGACCCCAATCTTTTAAACAATATTGTACTGACTTTTTTTTTTTGTGAAAAAAAAATCAATAATACCACGTACTATTAAGAGCAATATTGCTATCGTATTTACAGCAATACCTCTATTAAATGGAAAGGAGGTTTTTGTGATATAATGAGTATAATTATAGCTATTTAACATATTTGAAAGACAAATTTTAACATTTAATATGCCTAAAATGCAAAAGAAAGACTTCTGTTTTGTTTATCATTTATTAGGAACAACTACAGAGTCTAATTAATCTTTTAACAGCTTTACATTGTAATAAACTTGAAATAAAATGGCACATTTACTTGTATTATTTAGGTTTATTAAGGTAAGTGAAAAGTCAGTATTCTTTGCTTTCTCTGTTTGATTGCACTTCATGTTTTTACGTTGACGCTTAAGATAATTCATTTTTATGCTAAATAAATAAAATCACTAGTAAAAAATAAATAAATAAAACATTTTGGATCAATACTTTTATGTGAGGATTGACCCTCTTGATTAATTAGTAAAACAATCAGTTTTTAAGATTAATCTGTCCATCACTAAACATCACTATTGCTATAGGGATTTGAGCAAATCCCTAACTGTAATTATGAAACTCATCCTGCACTGTCTGTGCTACAAACATGAATGACATCTTACATTTGTTGAGGAGAGGTGTGGTATTAGATTTCCAAGTAATCAGACTTGTGATTTTTGCCTGAAGGATGATAAAATTGGTGCATTTCTAGATATAAAAATACATTACATCATGTCCTAACCAAGTGCAACATGAAAAACATAAAAAACTCCCTCTTGATCGGCCTGATCAAGTGAGAGCTTTTATCGCTTGATGTTTTTCAAGTTCTAATTATGCAATGTCATTGTATCCAAGTAGCCCCACCCACATCGGAAACTCATTAGACCAAGTTCAAATTTAGTCCGTGGGCGTTTTTTAAAATGATAGCGACTCCTCAATTATCAGTTATGTTATGCTCAGTTATGCTCTTCAGCTGCAGTGTGTTGTGAGTGATTGGCTGTTCTGATCGGCTGTGATTTTCTTGGATGCCATATTCCTCTTTTGTTGTGGACAGACAAATTGCAAGCCTGGCGAGGACACGGCGCTATGAGTCCACACTCACGGTCTGATATTAGCCTGTTCTTCAACCAGACTCGAAGGTGTTTTGATCCTTCCTCTGCTTTCTAATGAAATTTACTGGCCGTCTCAGGAACAGTGGGGTGCTACACTGGTTCAGGATAACATCATTTACTGAGAGGAGGAGACGAGAGATTGTCTGCGCTGCCCACACAATATATGAAAAACCTGTAATTGCTGCCTTCCTTACCAATGAAGAGATAAAAGAGGACAAATACATCCTGCTATGAACACGTCTCTAAGCCTCCACTGGAATCATGTAGGATGATTTACCTAAAATTGAAAAACAATAATGTTAACAATATTGGAAAGTAAAGCTCTATTATCAAAAATCTTATTTCAGCATGTATGATTATAATACATAAAGATTATTTTTTACAATTATTGACATACTATAATATCCTCCAAACTGATACTGAACAGAAGAGTAAAAATTTATATTTGACACCTAGATGTGAGCGATTGCCCTTTGAAAGAACAGTTGTCAAGATCAGTATCAGAACGACAGACAAATCCTAGTTCATGGATGGATGGATGGAACAAAAGACAGACAGACAGACAGACAGACAGACAGACAGATAGACAGACAGACAGACAGACAGACAGACAGACAGATAGATAGATAGATAGATAGATAGATAGATAGATAGATAGATAGATAGATAGATAGATAGATAGATAGATAGATAGATAGATAGATAGATAGATAGATAGATAGATAGATAGATAGACTGCCAAAAGTTTTGGGACGCCTGCCTTTACATGCACATGAACTTTAATGATATCTCATTCTTAATCCGTAGGGTTTAATATGGAGTTGGCCCTATAACAGCTCCAACTCTTCTGGGAAGGCTTTCCACAAGGTTTAGGAGTGTGTTTATGGGAATTTTTGACCATTCTACTAAAAGTGCATTTGTGAGGTCAAGCACTGATGTTGGACGAGAAGGCCTGGCTTGCAGTCTCTGCTCTAGTTCATCCCAAAGGTGTTCTATCGGGTTGAGGTCAGGATTCTGTGCAGGCCAGTCAAGTTCCTCCACACCAAACTCGCTCGTCCATGTCTTTATGGACCTTGCTTTGTGCACTGGTGCGCAGTCATGTTGGAACAGGAAGGGGCCATCCCCAAACTGTTCCCACAAAGTTGGGAGCATGAAATTATCCAAAATGTCTTGGTATGCTGAAGCATTAAGAGTTCCTTTCACTGGAACTAAGGGGCCAAGCCCAACTCCTGAAAAACAACCCCACACCATAATCCCCCCTCCACCAAACTTTACACTTGGTACAATGCAGTCGGCAAGTACCCTTCTCCTGGCAACCGCCAAACCCAGGCTCGTCCATCGGATTGCCAGACAGAGAAGCGTGATTCGTCACTCCAGAGAACACATCTCCAGTGCTCTAGAGTCCAGTGGCGGCGTGCTTTACACCACTGCATCTGACGCTTTGCATTGTACTTGGTGATGCTTGGATGCAGCTGCTCAGCCATGGAAACCCATTCCATGAAGCTGTCTATGCTAATCTGAAGGCCACACGGAGTTTGGAGGTCTGTAGCTATTGACTCTGCAGAAAGTTGCGCACTGCGCACTGTGCGCCTCAGCATGCGCTGACCCCCCTCTGTGACTGTATGTGGCTTATCACTTCGTGGCTGAGTTGCTGTTGCTCCCAATTGCTTCCACTTTGTTATAATACCACTAACAGTTGAACGTGGTAGTAAGATAATTTCACGAATGGAGTTATTGCACAGGTGGCAACCTATCACAGTACCACGCTTGAATTCACTGAGCTCCTGAGAGCGATCCATTCTTTTATAAATGTTTGTAGAAGCAGTCTGCATTGCCTAGGTGCTTGATTATATACACCTTTGGCCATGGAAGTGATTGGATGTGATTGGTGTCCCAATACTTTTGGCAATATAATGTAGACAGACAGACAGACAGACAAAAAGATAGATAGATAGATAGATAGATAGATAGATAGATAGATAGATAGATAGATAGATAGATAGATAGATAGATAGATAGATGTTTTGAACACCTGTAACAGAATAAGAAAACTACTCAAGACTGTGGACAGAAATTGCAACAAAGTGGAATGTTATCTGGTTTCAATGAGCAACCTTGAACTGAAACATCCTGACTCTGTGAACACGGCCTTGTCACAACCATACTAGACCCAGATAAAGCCGGACATGCTGTGCTCTTAATGCACAAGAGATGAGGCAGAAACAGAATTACAGTCTTAACCTCATTCTTTTCCCATTTTGCAAACCACAACAAAGAAGCCCAGTGGAAATGTAATACAAACCCCCATATTTGCTCGGTGAAGCCCCGGGATGGTTTATGGTATTTCACTAAAGTAAAAAAAAATGTGTGTAACACAAAACCAAGGTGAAAGTGACCTGTACTGGCATTTAACTGTACACTTCCAAGCCTCTTTTCTGGGAGCTTTTCTTTAAACAAGGGGTTGACAATCTGCTTGATATAAAGTGCTATTTTCTTGTTAATCACTAGACCATACCCCTCAACTTAAATAAATGATGTCCTGTGTTAGCACTACGTAAATTAATTATGCAATTCATTGCTTTGTTGTTTACTCTTTCTCTCTTTTTATGAACTTATTTGAACTGGCATTGCTGTTCCCTTTGAGTCATGTGTCAAGTATTGATAACGTGTAGTGCAACGTTGATAGCGTGTAAGTTTTGCGAGTCACTATCACTGTGGTTTGTGTGTGGAATGTTAAAGCCGCTTTTTACTAAAGCATAAAAATGAGTGTCTCAAACTGGCAACCTGCGTGAGGAGTCTGAGGAGGAGGGGGCAGGAGAAACAACTCAAGGGGTCCCTATGGAAAGCGCCATAGCCTCTGAACTGTGTTACGAGTGTTGTAGATGCAGATGCTGGCAAGCCACGTTTGCACTGCAGTACCCATTTCAACCACTAGCTGTCAATATTACGTACTGCACCGTTAAGGACCACGTTTGCTGGATGTCAAATGTTGATAGCGGTGACTTAAGTAAGCGATTTCTGAGAAACGCTGTTGAAAGTGGATTTGATCGAGCACCACAACACTCTTGCCAATCAGCAGTAGGGGGCGTGTCCACTCATGACGCGGGAGGAGAGAGAGTGAGCAAGAGGGAGATTTAAAGAAAGACTGTAGAAAGAGAGATGGCTGAGAGACATTACAAAAAAGAAAAGCTCAGAGGAATATGTTGTTGTAATGTTTGGTATATTAACAGGACAGTTTTGAGTGTCATTGTTTGTCTGGAGCTGGCATTCTGCCTGGGACTATCAACCAACTCTTGCTTGTATATTCTCTTGTGCACTGTATGATAATTGTTTGTTCTTCCTTATCGTTTGTTTATCGCCTTCACTTTATTTTTTTGCAAAGCATTGTTTCATTACATTATTTTGCTTCGCTTCAGCTATGATAAAGAGACATCCACTCTTGCATTGCATGTTAGTGCATTTTGGGGCAGAGCAATGAATGGAGGGGTGTGTTTGATTGGGTTGATTTAAAATATCAACAGTGTTTCTTAGAAATCACTTACTGTACCTTTAATATCGTCCTACAAGCAAAAAGTAAACAAACAGAAAAAACTTATCAAAGCAAATTCAGAACACATTTAGAAGAGTTTTGCACAGGCAAGCACGACTCACATTTTCTTTATAAAAAGTAAATATCTAATATCATTTTTGATTATTATTGGGTTTTATATTGTGCAAAGTGATGGACAATTTATCAAAAGACCTTTTCACGTTGATTCCATAAAATTGCCATAAAATTGCTAGAGTGCCTTCTGTGTAAACGCAAACACGTCCCGGCATCGATCCCGGGATGGGGGCCAACTAACATTGCCGGGATCAATCTCGGAACATGCCCTGTGTGAACAAAAGGCAGGACCAATGCCGTAAGGGGTGTGTCGTAGTGATGAGGCTGAAGATGAGATCGTTCGCAGCTTAGTGAAACGGTACGCGATGTGCTAGTTTATGATCGAAAAATACATGAGCGTGGTTTCTCGAGAGAGAAATCGCAGATCATAAGCAAACTTAAGATGTTGCGGACACATTACACGTCACATCCTGATGTCACGTGTCTTTATGGGATCTTTACGGGATGTGTGTGAACCAAGCGTGCCACACGAGCTCTGAAAAGTGAAGACAAAGTGTCTTGATCTTTGCAGTATAGGTCATAAACCCCACCCTCTCCATGAAATGTAATGGGATGTGAACAAACTAAACAATCAAATTACACTTTAAAAATTTTTTTTTCTAAAGATGGTTTCTGTCATTTTAGTTTTTATGATGCTGATGTTAGTTCAAGTGTTCGTTCTTTAAATAAGATTTTTTTAGTTAGTTATTTGATGCTATAAAAAAGAAGGTGTGACGTTATGATTGACAGTTGAGATTGACAGCTTCTCTGAGCGAAGTAGTCACTGAGGCACCAACCGACTATTTTCTGGAGATGATTGGAGCTTCAACTTTAATTTATACATTTCCATAACTGTTTATTTCATACCGACATAATGAGTTGTTCTGCATTAAACTGTAACCGATTCTATGGGAGTGTGGGCTACTAAAGTTCACTACTGCGCAGACTCGAGACTCAAGATGTCAGTGCCATATTGGGACACTGGCGGCTTCACTTACTACAATGGAAGAGAGTGAAGGTGAGTTGTCCATCTTTTTTTACAGTCTATGGTGTGAATGCATGCACAGCTTCCAGAAAGTCAGTGGCAGTCTGAATGAACCAAAATAAAACAATCCCATTATCAGTGTATTTTCTGTGTGAAAGGGGCTTAAATTATAGTATTTACATGAAATTGGAACGGCAACAATTTTGGGTAAGGAGCCGTTCACACAGAATGCATTTTTTTTTTTAAAAATACAATATTTGCTTACATAAATAAACAATAACATGATGACTTTAATAGGAAATACAATATAAAGAAACTACAAAAGCCATACCTTGCTTTTAAGTGAGATCCAGACAATTTACTTAACTTTACTCAGCAAAACAAAATGTTCAAAAAACTATTGATGCAGAGAGAGAAAAAAAAAGCTTTAAAATCAAATGGAAGACTGAGCAGAAATCAGTCTTGAGTGAGAAAAAAAATATTGTTTGCAATGAAACTGAGAGAAACAACTGATGTATACTGTCATCATTTTTGCAAAAAATGTCATCTGTATCTATAGAGACCTCAGTATCTGTGCAGCTCGCCGGTCGTCCAAACCTGGGTCATATATTGGCACCTTTTTTTTTCTCAGATCCTTAATTGTCAGACTAGCAACACCCACTAAGCCTGTCGAACAAACAAACAAGCATTTGAAAAGGTCAACATGTCTAGGAACACCATCGTAGACAGACGGAAATCATAGCTGACTGAACAAACAAGTGGTTTGGTGGCAATTTTGCTGGCGGTTATGAAAGCTCTGACATTAGTGACACAGCACATTTAACAAAGGGGGAAACCAAACTGTCAGTTAGTGTAGAAGTTTTAGGACATTTCTGAGCAAGATGGGTGATGCTTCAATAAAAAAATAATTTTACCTGAGACAAATATAAACAACAAGTGGGATGTGTGTGGCAAGAGAACTAGTCTGAGATCATATGCTAAAGAAATGCAGGAGGAAAACAGTGCTGTATAGCTGTTATTGTGGTATTGCCTATTATTGATGGAAGAAATGAGAATGTATTCAACAGAAGTTACAATATTAACTCCAACCAAAGATGAATATAAAGGTTAAAATTTAGCTAAATATTAAATTGACCCTCCACAAATGATTCTGTGTCAATAAAGATACATAGAATTTAAGATGCAATATCATACATTTCATACAGGATCATACATTTTAAACATTAAAACTACATACATATTTGTATGCTACTATTTACTAAGTTAGTAAGCTGTTTTTAATGTTTTTGACAGAAGTCTTGTATGCTCACTGCAATTAATTGATTAAAAATACAGTAAATGCAGTATCATTACAGTTTCAAAGAATTTTAACAATTTATTTTTGTGATGTCAAAGCTGAATTATTAGCATCATTACTCCAGTCTTCTTCAGTCACATGATCATTCAAAAAGCATTCTAATATGCTGATTTGCTGCTCAAGAAACATTTATTATCAATGTTGAAAACAGCTGTGCTGCTTCATATTTTTGTGGAAACTATGATATGTTTGTTTTTCAGGATTCTTTGATGAATAGAAAATTCAAAAGAATAGCATTTTTTTAAACTATATATATACACTCACCTAAAGGATTATTAGGAACACCTGTTCAATTTCTCATTAATGCAATTATCTAATCAACCAATCACATGGCAGTTGCTTCAATGCATTTAGGGGTGTGGTCCTGGTCAAGACAATCTCCTGAACTCCAAACTGAATGTCAGAATGGGAAAGAAAGGTGATTTAAGCAATTTTGAGCGTGGCATGGTTGTTGGTGCCAGACGGGCCGGTCTGAGTATTTCACAATCTGCTCAGTTACTGGGATTTTCACGCACAACCATTTCTAGAGTTTACAAAGAATGGTGTGAAAAGGGAAAAGCATCCAGTATGCGGCAGTCCTGTGGGCGAAAATGCCTTGTTGATGCTAGAGGTCAGAGGAGAATGGGCCGACTGATTCAAGCTGATAGAAGAGCAACTTTGACTGAAATAACCACTCGTTACAACCGAGGTATGCAGCAAAGCATTTGTGAAGCCACAACACGCACAACCTTGAGGCGGATGGGCTACAACAGCAGAAGACCCCACCGGGTACCACTCATCTCCACTACAAATAGGAAAAAGAGGCTACAATTTGCACAAGCTCACCAAAATTGGACAGTTGAAGACTGGAAAAATGTTGCCTGGTCTGATGAGTCTCGATTTCTGTTGAGACATTCAGATGGTAGAGTCAGAATTTGGCGTAAACAGAATGAGAACATGGATCCATCATGCCTTGTTACCACTGTGCAGGCTGGTGGTGGTGGTGTAATGGTGTGGGGGATGTTTTCTTGGCACACTTTAGGCCCTTTAGTGCCAATTGGGCATCGTTTAAATGCCACGGCCTACCTGAGCATTGTTTCTGACCATGTCCATCCCTTTATGACCACCATGTACCCATCCTCTGATGGCTACTTCCAGCAGGATAATGCACCATGTCACAAAGCTCGAATCATTTCAAATTGGTTTCTTGAACATGACAATGAGTTCACTGTACTAAAATGGCCCCCACAGTCACCAGATCTCAACCCAATAGAGCATCTTTGGGATGTGGTGGAACGGGAGCTTCGTGCCCTGGATGTGCATCCCACAAATCTCCATCAACTGCAAGATGCTATCCTATCAATATGGGCCAACATTTCTAAAGAATGCTTTCAGCACCTTGTTGAATCAATGCCACGTAGAATTAAGGCAGTTCTGAAGGCGAAAGGGGGTCAAACACAGTATTAGTATGGTGTTCCTAATAATCCTTTAGGTGAGTGTATATACACACTATATTGCCAAAAGTATTGGGACACCCCTCCAAATCATTGAATGCTCTCAGGAGCTCAGTGAATTCAAGCGTGGTACCGTGATAGGTTGCCACCTGTGCAATAAGTCCATTTGTGAAATTTCATCACTACTAAATATTCCACGGTCAACTGTCAGTGGTATTATAACAAAGTGGAAGCAATTGGGAACAACAGCAACTCAGCCACGAAGTGGCAGGCCACGTAAAATCACAGAGCGTGAGTCAATAACTACAGATCTCCAAACTTCATGTGGCCTTCAGATTAGCTCAAGAACAGTGTGTAGAGAGCTTCATGGAATGGGTTTCCATGGCCGAGCAGCTGCATCCAAGCCTTACATCACCAAGTGCAATGCAAAGCGTGGGATGCAGTGGTGTAAAGCACGCCGCCACTGGACTCTAGAGCAGTGGAGACGTGTTCTCTAGAGTGACTAATCACACTTCTCTGTCTGGCAATCTGATGGACGAGTCTGGGGTTGACGGTTGCCAGGAGAACGGTACTTGCCTGACTGCATTGTGCCAAGTGTAAAGTTTGGTGGAGGGGGGATTATGGTGTGGGGTTGTTTTTCAGGAGTTGGGCTTGGC
Organism: Coreius guichenoti; assembly: GCA_039654105.1. Taxonomy (NCBI): domain Eukaryota; kingdom Metazoa; phylum Chordata; class Actinopteri; order Cypriniformes; family Gobionidae; genus Coreius; species Coreius guichenoti. The sequence continues at coordinate 7,554,371 of CM077169.1, forward strand.
CCCTTAGTTCCAGTGAAAGGAACTCTTAATGTTTCAGCATACCAAGACATTTTGGACAATTTCATGCTCCCAACTTTATGGGAAGAGTTTGGGGATGGCCCCTTCCTGTGCCAACATGACTGCACACCAGTGCACAAAGCAAGGTCCATAAAGACATGGATGAGCGAGTTTGGTGTGGAGGAACTTGACTGGCCTGCACAGAATCCTGACCTCAACCCGATAGAACACCTTTGGGATGAATTAGAGCGGAGACTGCGAGCCAGGCCTTCTCGTCCAACATCAGTGCCTGACCTCACAAATGCGCTTCTAGAAGAATGGTCAAAAATGCCCATAAACACACTCCTAAACCTTGTGGAAAGTCTTCCCAGAAGAGTTGAAGCTGTTATAGCTGCAAAGGGTGGGCCAACTCTATATTAAACCCTACGGATTATGGGATGTCATTAAAATTCATGTGCATGTAAAGGCAGGCGTCCCAAAACTTTTGCTAATATAGTCTATTTGTTTGTAACAATGTAAAGTCTTTACTGCCAGTTTTGATCAATTTAATGCATCCTTGCTGAACAAAAGTATAAATTTCTTTAAAAAATATAAAACTTCAACTGCCCTCAAACTTTAAATGGTAGTGTAAATATGAGAAAGTTCAAAAGAACAGCATTTATTTAAAATAGAAATAATTTGTAACATTATGTATTTACTGTCACTTTTGATCAATTTAGTGTGTTCTTGCTGAATAAAAGTATTATTATTAAAAGTATTAATTTCTTGCAAAAACAACAAAAAAAAGAGCGGTAGTAAAAACACTTATATAGTTTTATACAGTAAGTCAAAAGAAGACCACCAAGGGGACTGTGAAATATTGAAGACCCATGACTTAAAGTGTTTTTTGCGCATTTTGGATGGTTGATCGCTGACCAAAGTCAAGAGCCCATCCTTACGTCTCATTCTAGTTTCTAAATATGGCTCAGATCAGATCCCTCCTTTAATGCAAGTCTAAGGGATTTTTTTGCCTGTATTTTCATTCACCAGGAGTTGAATTCACCATCAGTTTCAAGTCTGATTGCTTAGTAAAGTATTAGCAATAGTAAATATGACGTTTACCTTTAGGACGCACACCTAATCATTCACCAATCATTCATAATCATTCACTTCACATTATAAAACTGAGTACTGTGAAACGCACCACCTCACCCCAAACCATGTCATGAAAACTGTTACAAAAATTCTGAGGCTGCGTCTTGGAATTGGTGATTCCAAGAAATTTGTTTTTGATTTGCACTGCCTTTGAGTTTCTCAAGAAAATCAGAGCTGTAATGCCAGTGTGGTGGAGGGATTTTGGAAAGTTCTTCAGACCATAACCCTCTTTATGATTACATGTTTGTGTTATGTAACTAGGCACCCTAGCACACTGAAACAGTCATTACAGGGCACAAACACATAATAAAATAGATGTGTGGCTCTTTTAAAGGCAGTTAATTGAAACTCAGCAACAACCTTGCACATTTCCCTGTTTATCAAACAATCAATGATGCTCTCACAGACGTCCTTACAGACGCTGATTGCGCTGCTAAACTGAATCTCGCTCATTTCAAAGCACAACAGTCCACCTTTGACATTTTCAGCAACCCTTTTACCGCCGCTATAGACAGTGTGCCGGTAAACATTAAAACAACTGCCAGATCAGTACAAAAGTCTGAAAGCAAAGTTTCAAACTGCTTTAACACTCACGCTTCATTTCTAGTGCCAACTTCAGACAGCCTCTACCTGAGACTAATACGTTTTTTCCATTAAGAATTTCAGTAATCACAGATAGCATCAATGTAATGAAAACCTCCTCCATGTTTTATAAAATACCACAGGACACACAATCAAGGTGATTTGGCATCTTGAATTTCTGGATGGAACAGCATAAAATAACAGGATTTCATGAATTACACACCAAATGAGCTTCACTGCAGTTTAAATGTATGAAGTATATAAAGTCATGATGTCTTCAAAGGTACAAAATGCTGCTATTTTGTCTTTTTGACCCGGTAATTTAGTTTTTTTGATTCTGCTGTCAATCATTGTGATAGCAGGGGAATCTAGTCAATGGCCAATAGCCAATAATTATGGTTATTATGGATGATAGTTGTCTTTCTGCCAGTAAAACGTGATGGAATAGCCATTGCCTGAAAGAACAAATGTTACATGCATTTAGACAATGAGAAATGACTTGGCATAAATCCTGCACTACAGTCTCTCCTTTAATTTTTCTCACCTGATTTTATCTGCAATACTGTATCTGAAGTTTAACGTTTCTCAACAGGACAAAATCTGATTCTTTCTTGCCATTAATCTTACACATAACTGACACAATCAACTCTTAATATGGCTGTACAGCTCAAAAATGATCAATAATCTCAATATTTTCCAGTCTTTTGGTCTTAATATTATATATGCTCTAAAATGGCTTAACTGCTAAAAAGGAAACATTGTTTGGTTCAACCTAAAACACAGTTAAAAAAAATCTATTTTTTCCCACATAGTTTTTCACTAAATGAACACAAAGAAGGATGGTATTTAAATATCTCATTACATCACTTCTCATGGACAATTTTCTTTGCCATGTATTTCCTCTTGAAAGAGGACATTTTAAATGTGCATATTTGTAAAAGTGGACTGTCAATGTATTGAAGTACACTAGCTACTGTAAAAGACCTCAAAGATAACAGACATGTACTTCAATGTTGATTTCATAGTGTCTTAAAAGCCAAAGAGTTACTGGGGAATAGAGAAATGTTCCGTAAGCTAGTATCAGGCACCATTGTGACATTCACTATTCAGGCACACAGTGGAAGTAAGTGGAGACACTTCGTCCATATATACAGTGCATCCAGAAAGTATTCACAGCGCTTCACTTTTTCCACATTTTGTTATGTTACAGCCTTATTCCAAAATGGATTAAATTCATTATTTTCCTCAAAATTCTACAAACAATACCCCATAATGACAACGTGAAAGAAGTTTGTTTAAAATCTTTGGAAATTTATTAAAAATAAAAAATGAATCACATGTACATAAGTATTCACAGCCTTTGCCATGACACTCAAAATTGAGCTCAGGTGCATCCTGTTTCCACTGAACATCCTTGAGATGTTTCTACAACTTGATTGGAGTCCACCTGTGGTAAATTCTGTTGATTGGACGTGATTTGGAAAGGCACACACCTGTCTATATAAGGTCCCACAGTTAACAGTGCATGTCAGAGCACAAACCAAGCCATGAAGTCCAAGGAATTGTCTGTAGACCTCCAAGACAGGATTGTATTGAGGCATAGATCTGGGGAAGGGTACAGGAAAATTTCTGCAGAATTGGAGGTCCTAATGAGTACAGTGGCCTCCATCATCTGTTAATGGAAGAAGTCTGGAACCACCAGGACTCTTCCTAGAGCTGGCCGCCCGGCCAAACTGAGCGATCGGGGGAGAAGGGCCTTAGTCAGGGAGGTGACCAAGAACCAGATGGTCACTCTGACAGAACTCCAGCGTTTCTCTGTGGAGAGAGGAGAACCTTTCAGAAGAACAACCATCTCTGCAGCACTCCCAATCAGGCCTGTATGGTAGAGTGGCCAGGTGGAAGCCACTCCTCAGTAAAAGGCACATGACAGCCCACCTGGAGTTTCAAACTGCTTTAACACTCACGCTTCATTTCTAGTGCCAACTTCAGACAGCCTCTACCTGAGACTAATACGTTTTTTCCATTAAGAATTTCAGTAATCACAGATAGAATCAATGTAATGAAAACCTCCTTCATGTTTTATAAAATACCACAGGACACACAATCAAGCTGATTTGGCATCTTGAGTTTCTGGATGGAACAGCATAAAATGACAGGATTTCATGAATTACACACCAAATGAACTTCACTGCAGTTTAAATGTTAAAAGTTGTAATTCTCCTGGAGTTTGCCAAAAGGCACCTGAAGGACTCTCAGACCATGAGAAACAAAATTCTCTGGTCTGATGAAACAAAGATTGAACTCTTTGGCATGAATGGCAAGCGTCGTGTCTGGAGGCAACCAGGCACCGCTCATCACCTGGCCATTACCATCCCTACAGTGAAGCATGGTGGTGGCAGCATCATGCTGTGGGGATGTTTTTCAGTGGCAGGAACTGGGAGACTAGTGTACAGAGACATCCTTGATGAAAACCTGCTCCAGAGCGCTCTGGACCTCAGACTGGGGCGAAGGTTCGTCTTCCAACAGAACAACAACACAGCACACAGCACACAGCGAAGATAACAAAGGAGTGGCTACGGGACAACTCTGTGAATGTCCTTGAGTGGCCCAGCCAGAGTCCAGACTTGAACCCGATTGAATATCTCTGGAGAGATCTAAAAATGACTGTGCACCGACGCTCCCCATCCAACCTGATGGAGCTTGAGAGGTCCTGCAAAGAAGAATGGGAGAAACTGCCCAGAAATATGTGTGCCAAGCTTGTAGCATCATACTCAGAAAGCCTTGAGGCTGTAATTGGTGCCAAAGGTGCTTCAACAAAGTATTGAGCAAAGGCTGTGAATACTTATGTACATGTGATTTCTTTTTCGTTTTTTATTTTTAATAAATTTGCAAAGATTTCAAACAAACTTCTTTTACGTTGTCATTATAAGGATAACGAAATGTGGCTGTAACATAAAATGTGGAAAAAGTTAAGCGCTGTGAATACTTTCTGGATGCACTGTATATATATATATATTGTATTCAAAAACTTTGAGTATGCTGTACAAGAAAATATCATTTCAGTCTTTCTACTTTAAAATTTCATGTTTAATTCAATCTGTTATTTGCCGTTTTTTTGTCAAATTTACTAGTAATCCTATATCCAAAAATGGGTAAATCCTATACAATTTTCAATGCAGATTGTGAGTACTGAATATATCACAAACTACTGTATAACTCCTTTATTCTCCTGTATAACTCCGTTTTTAATAGTGGCCAATTTTTATTATCAAATCATAAAAGCTGATTTTCTTTAAGCACAGTGTTGTATCAGCGAGTATAAAAACAATATACCGCACACGTTTGTCATCTTTATTAGACTCGCACATACTGATGGTTGCATTGCCATCTATCTCCATGTTGTCCTTGATGGAGGGGAGCATATATGCCAGAGATTAAAGCCAGATTAAATCACACAGAGCCCATGGTCCTAATGAAAGACCGCCCTAAACTCATCTTTTTTAAAAGGAAAAAAGTGATCTCCCCCTCCTGCCCCGCCCACCCCTTGAGCAATCCTTTTAACCTCTCACACAGACGTCATGCTACGTTTAAGGCCATTCACTACGTTTCACTGTCCTAATGTATATCTGTCTCACTGTTTCAGTGTTAATGATACCATATTCCTTAATCCCTATCCTGGAAATTGTCTAGCTAATCTCTTCGGGAAAACATCTAACTGGCCTAACAGTTGTTGGTGTAATAATGGATCACATTCACTTTGAACTGTGAGAGAGATCGACAAGGTTGTCCTTAAGTGCTTTCTGGGTTGATGGTCGTTTATCAAATCTGCCTCTCTGTTTGGATGATTCCGGAGGATTATCCATATAATCCGTAACATTGTAAACTTTCCTTGAAGCTGCTTTTACCTTCAGTCACCCTGGGTGATCTGGTGCCAAAGCTGCTCCTCTACGCCTGGACAGGGAGGGCCAAATAAACTTCAACTGTTTGGAAAACAATGTGCGTTAAGAATATTCTAAGCAAATAATTACTGTTTGCCAAGCAGGCAAATGTTCCAGTGGTTTATATGAGTAATACTGTTCCTCAGTGGGTAGGAAGAACAAGCCTGCCAATTTTGCAAACAATACAAATTGTGTAAGTTTGTGTAAGTCATTCTAATCACCTTTGAAGGAAAGCTTTCTGACAATCTGCATACTGACATTGTTCATATTTTAGCAAAAACAAAAAAGCTTACCCTGCTTCCATGGTGCTCCAGTTAATCCAGTTACCACAAATAAAGTAATATCTGCCTTTCACTTTTTCATTTAAAATCTATTTACCTCATCAAGCATTTTCAAAACGTTCATTTTCAATTAGCTCCTGGCACATTTAGGTCAACGGCAAACCAGTAAAAGTATTACACAACAAAGACAAGAAAGCCAATTCAAGAGATTAAAAGTATCATACACTATCTGCAGATATAACCCTATCAATAAAATAATTTACAGCAGACATAAACCGTCAACAGTATGTGCAAGGAACTGTATGTGCAAGGAAAACTACAGTTCTGAGGGGTCCAAAAGTCTGAGATCACTGTGAAAATGCAAATGAATGACACTAAACCAATAACTGTTTCCGGTAAGACTTTAGAATAATGGTTCGTCATTAAAAGGGTCATAAACTGAGAAAACAAATTTTCTTGAGAAAATCTGAGAAAATTCCACCTCTGCAGAAGAAAATCAACGCTTACTTTATCATTGCAACTTTGGCCCCGCCCTCTGGCATGTTAGTGAGATGACAAGGAGAGAATTACTGGACTAAAAATAACATTACCTTCCAAAGGATCCTAATACTAGGAATGTGGTTATTCATTTTTAACAGTGTGAATGTCTCAGCTGAGCATTATTTATTTGTATTCAGTACATTTCACAGTGGATTCTTTGGTAAATCATCCGCAATTTCGGCGCAGGCTTTGCAAACAGACTTTTACGATATGGACTCGACAGAAATGCCACAACATGTAAGTAACCGTGTTAATTCTATAATAAGTTACACATGTAATAGTTAGCTATTTCATATGCAAAGATGTTAGCCAATCACAGCAGTGGGAGTTTACACAGAACTCTCACAGCAGACACGCCCCTTCAAACAGAGCGTTCAAATCAGAGGATAAAATCAGGGTAGGAAAAATGCCTTTTATTTCTAAATTATGACCATTTTTGATGTAAAAATCAGACTAACAATATAAATGCACAACAGGAAACATTATAAAACAATAAAACAATGTAGTTCATGACCCCTTTAATTGGTAACTATGCAGGAAGCAATGCAGGACAAATGAGTAGTACTACATTAACACTTCAGCTACTACTATTAACTAATGTGGGGAAAAAAAGCTTAACTAATCAGTAAGTAATATCAAATTTAGGGCTAAGATAGTTCCTTATTAGGTAACCAATAATTACTGAATGAGATTAGCCTCATTAATAACTATCAACTAACTATGACAAATGATTACCAATTAATTACACATTATTGTTTGTCCGAAACGTAATCAGTCATCCTTTTTACTCTGAATAAAGTCATAAAATGCATCACTGAATGAGCAAGTGTTGCCTAGTCACTCTGCAGGAACTACTAGTGATCTGGACCATTATTTTAAAGTGAAAAAAAAACATATTTTTCACTTTAAAATAATGGTCCAGATCACTAGTAGTTCTTGGAGATTGTCTTTTTTTTACTCATAACATGGTCATAAAATGTGAAACTAGCCCAAAAAACTCATCCAGATCACTAGTAGTTCTTGAAGAGTGATTAGGTACCACTTGAGTAATTACAAATGCATTTTATGACCACGTTGAGAGTAAAAAAAGACAATTGTTCACAACTCAGACATGTTAATACTGTGATTAGTAATTAATTAGAATTTTTTTTAATAATTTGTCATAGTTAGTTATAGTTCTTAATGATGCCAATCTCATTCAGTAATTAATGATTACCTGGTAACACTTTACAATAAGGTTTCATCAATTATCATTAGTTAATGTATTAACTAACATGAACTAATCATGAGCAGTACATTTGCTACTGTATTTGTTCATCTTTGTTAACGTTAGTTAATAAAAATACAGCTGTTCATGGTCTGTTCATGTTAGTTCACAGTGCATTAACTAATGTTAACAAGATTTTTAATAATGTATTAGTAAATGCTGAAATTAAATTTAACAAAGATAAATAAATGCTTTATAAGTGCAGTTCATTATTAGTTCATGTTAATTAATGTAGTTAACTAATGTTAACTACATTAATAGTTAACTAATGTTAACTAATGAACCTTATTGTAAAGTGTTACCGATTACCTAATAAGGCACTATCTCAGCCCTAAATTCAATATCACTACTGATTAGTTAATCTTGTTTCCATATTAGTTAATAGTACTACTCATTTGTCCTGCATTACTTCATGCATAGTTACCTATTAATGACGGACCATTATTCTAAAGTGTTACTCCGTTTCCAAACATACGGAACAGAAAGAAAGGCCATGCATTACTATTTTTCTGTCTTGTTTTCACAACTTAAAAATATATAACTTGCCCAAGCAAGTTTGACTATAAAACAACACTAGTCCTTCTCTTTGATACAGTAACAAAGATATGAACATCTGCCTGGTGTCAGGCTTTTCTTCTGTTTCAATAAGGTTTTTGTTTTTTCCCCCAGAGCCAATAAGCTTCTGGAAAAGGCATGAACACAGCAAGCATGCTGTAAAACCAACTAATGTGTCACAATGATTTCTTTTCCACTGAAACCTTTTCTCTTCCTCGATTTTTAAAATGGGATCTTTTCAGTCCATTGCTCAGAGTCGATGCCAGGAACAGCAAACTCAAACAAGTGCTCGCTGGAAAAGAAAGCACTGATAAAATTCTATAGTTAGAAAGCACTCAGGTCTGACCAGCAGTATCTGTCCTTTGGAAAAAGACTTCAGCCCCCCTGGGTGCGCTGCTGTTATTATTCTGCACACAACTCATTTGCTTAACCAAATCAATGCATTATGGTGATGCATTAACACTATCATCAATGAAAGAAATGCAAATGCAGCGCTTCAACAAAAAAAAGATAGATGCATAATTTGTCACCTTAAATGCATTGCCAGTGTGATTAATATCATATGTTAAGTAAAATTCTAGCAAACATGCCTTTTGAACATTGAATGCATATTGCATATCCTAATATAAACTTGACCATTTAAACGTTCATAGAATATTTAATTAATGGCATTCGCAGATTGATGAGAATAATTAATATGTTTAACACTATTTATTTTATTAAACAACTTAACACATTTACTTGGTTTAAACTTCCATTTAAATCTGGGTCTCATTTATAAATGCATCTGTCAACCAAATTTCTTACGTTCTTCGCCATTTAATAAAACACAAGACGTTTCTGAATATTGAACTTGAAGACTTAAAAAGTTGTAACCGTATGCAAATTTGGAAAGCTACTGAAAATCACACAAACTCACTAGTTTTTCACACGTGTTTCGTGTATGTTGCACATTTTCATGTGTGATTTTTGTAACTTACAGTGAATGAGATATGAACTGTTCGTCATCTTTCACCGGAGCTGCTCCTGTCAGTTTTCTGCTCAAAAACTGCAGAAACCTGCATTTTTCACAATGGCTAACACAGTGGCCCGTTCATGAACGAACGGGCCACTGTGTTAGCCATTGTGAAAAATCCATGTTAGGGTTGCACAATTAATAATAATAAAATATCTACCGTCGACATACGCTATTTAAATCTAACGGTTTTTGTTGTTTTGCAGCGGTTGGCCATTATTATTGTATTGTCGTTCATAAACGTGCTTATCACATGACAAATTAACGTAAGAATCATTTCACAAAAAATAATCATGTTTCTCATAATTTATATTTGGCTTAATAGCAATTTAACTCCACTGAAATCCATAAAAAAAAGTAGGCTAATTTAATTTTACTGAGAGATTGAAAGATCAATTAAGCCAGTAAAATTACCCGATCTTTCAATCGGAAAACAGATAAAGTTACACACAACACAACTTGAATAAAAATAGTTTATGTACAATCAGGGGCCAGTTGCAAAAACTGGTCTTAAAGGTCTTAACTGGTTCACCAGTTAAGATCTTAAAGGGATAGTTCACCCAAAAATGAAAATTAGCCCATGATTTAAGCTACTCACCCTCAAGCCATCTCTAGTAGTATATGATATTCTTCTTTAAGACGAATACAATCGGAGTTATATTAAAAATGTCCTGGCTCTTCCAAGCTTTATAATGGCAGTGAATGGCTGATTCTGTTTTGAAGTCCATAAAAGTGCATCTATCCATCATAAAAGTGCTCCACACGGGTTGTATGCGCGTTCACGAGAGACTGGTGTTCCAGCGTATGATGTAGGACGCAGGCGTAGCGTAAGTTCCGGTGACGAACGCAGAAGCGCAGAGGATAGAGCAAAACAAAACTTGGTTCTTGCGAGAACTAGCATATACTCACCGGAGCGTCCTACGTCAAAAGCTGGAACGCCAGACTCTTTTGTGAACGCACGTACGACAGTTAGCGGAAGTTAGAGATGACAGTTTGTAAAGTTTTAAATATGGATATTTTTCTCACACAAATGCATCGCTTTGCTTCAAAAGGCCTTTATTAACCCATTAACATATGGATTACTTTTATAATGGACAGATGCACTTTTATGGACTTCAAAATCTCAACCCCCATTCACTACCAATATAAAGAAGAGCCAGGACATTATTTAATATATCTCCGATTGTATTCGTCTAAAAGAAGAAAGTCATATACACCTAGGATGGTTTGAGGGTGAGTACATCATAGGGTAATTTTCATTTTTGGGTGAACTAACCCTTTGAGTAGTCTTACGTGGGCTACTAGTTTGACCAAATAGAAGTTAGACAAAAGGTTATCAGTTACTTTTCTGATTCAAAGTAGACCAATCTAGCTTTTTATGTAAGTGACTTAAAAAGTTAGGACCAGTCTTGAAGAAAAAAAAATAGTTGACTAACTTTTAAGACTAGTCTAAGCAGTTTATGCAACTCGCCACAAGTGAGGCGAATCAACCATTATAAATCACCATTTGCATTTTTATTTCGTGAAAAAAAACTTTGGGCAAACACAGACAATGTGATTCTAATCATTCATGAACTAGGCATATTTAAGTGGTCTGCTGCTTATGTTAGCAGTGACATAAAAAACTCATCAGACCAAAAGAATCATCAGGACCAAAGGCAAAAGCGGCATTAGTAATTTGGAATTATTTCGGATTCACTAAATATCGCACCGCTGGACTGCAGTGTAGAGATGTTCTGCAAGTGAGTGCAGCATCAAAACAGGAACGCTCCCATTATAATAAACAAAGAGCAGACATGGTGTAAATAAGAGATGTGTTGCACAGTAGCAGCTTTGTGAATTACAAGTAGAACGTTTGCAGGAGTCAACAACTGAACCGCAGGCCTTAAACAGGCACGTGTAAAACCACAGTGGCAGCTTCAGTGATTATAATGGGATGGAAGGGTTCTAGTGTCGTAGCGGCGCTGGCTTTCTTTGTAGGCTATAACTTATTCAGAATATGAATCTGTCTTGATTTAGTGATGTATAAAATACCAATAAATTAATTTAATTTACACAGTTCTCACTCAGCTTGTTTAACCTTCATGAAGAACATGGCACACAACATACTCTCATTAGAGTATTAGTAGACTGTTAGGTTAGTGTTAGGGTTAGTAGAATAAGTTGACATGTACTTGCAAAGTTACTTATTAGTGTGTCTAAAATTGACTATATCAAAATAGTGTTACTTAAAAGGGTTCTTTAAAAAAATGGAAAAAGTAATTTAATCAAAATGAAATAACTTGCTCTTCCTCCGAAATGATTTGATTTAGGCTACGTGAGCTATTGCATAATGTTAACCAGAAATCAAATATCTATGCCCACTTTTCACGGCCCATTTAATTCACAATGGATAAAATCTTTTTTTCTTATTAAATCTCCTATTTCACTAGGAATTACTTAATTAAGTTGGGTGGCAAACAGCATTTTACATTGACTTTATAAAAGTCCAAAGTTTCTCTTTACTACACAGTTGCTGTTAAGAAATCTCAGAAAAATAATCTTTCTTTGCAATTACAGTCCTGTTGGCAGTTTATGGCTTATCCTTTATATCTTTTCCACTTGAAAATCCATATGCTATTTGCTTACTGGTAAAATATGTCGGAAAAAATTAATGTAAAATATTAATTTTAGTGTTAAGAGGTCACCACACTCTAAAAAACACTGTGTTAAAAACAACCCAATTTGGTTGATTCAATTTTACAATAATACTAGCTTTTTTTTTTTTTTTTTAAATGCTCAACAGAACCACTGGCTTGCATGATAATTCCTTTATTTTCGATCATATTTTACAGTATAACATATTTTATATAGTTTTTAATACATTTTTTGCCTACATTTAAGCTTGTTTAACAGATATTAGAAGTAAAAATTTAACATTTAGAAGTAATTCAAGTGTAATCGACCAGTCTCTGTTGTCCCATTTCCACCGTATTTCCACCGTAACGGGATCCAGCGGGATCTCGTGCCGGATCTTGTATCAGGGGAACTTCTAATGCTGCCTAAATACTAGTTTCCTAGTTAAAATAGTGGACATGAACGCCCTCTCAAGTCAAAATTTGAATGCGATGAACTGGGGAAGTAGAAAATTTACGATAGTACGTGAAGGCAGCATAACTTTAGACCGCCACCCTGCTTTCTCTCGTAGCCGAAATATGCGGTGACTGGCTCCATAACCTGTCCATAAACAATAAAGCCCAAAGTACTGTATACTTCTGTATAAGTACTGTATAATTTCGTCATCAGAAGAGTACGCGCGTACTGTGTGCGCACCGCCGGATTTTTTGTAACTGCGCATACTTTGTACGCCCATGTCGCAAATGCGTATTTACATTTTTTGCAGTATTTACATGGGTTGTAACCTACAGTCTATGGTTGTAACTCGTGGCGAGAGATTGCTCAAAACTGTGCATGCGTCGAACGCCTGTGTACACTTACGAGTAAAAAAAAAAGTATACTTTGCAAGGCTGTGTGTTCAACTGTGCGCGTACAAAAACAAAGTATACTTTCATCTTAAGTGTACGGTTCTAAGAACATATTTTAACATCATAACATAAGTATTTATATTCTGTGTCTTTTTGAATAAAATCATAACATTTTATGCAAGGCATCAGGCGTTTCTATCACGTGAAAAGACCGACGCGACACACGTTTAGGTGACTCACATCATATAATTAAACGATATACAGCACAGTGATGAATTTAGGCTATAGATAAAATAAAATGTACACAACCCTGTATTTTACCGTAGACGTGCACCAACTTGACGGAGCTGCACTGCTCTCTCCTGAAGAGGTCGCAAAAAGCCTGCGATAAATAACTCAACCCCTGGGTTGTTATGTCTGACCCAGGATCTGGGTAACACAAAAACTTCCCAAACACTGAAAAAATAACCCAAAAAAAATGACTCAAAAGGCTCAACCCAGGATTTGGGTAGAAAAAATAACCCAAGATTTTTTAGAGTGCACCAGTTGTGAGAATCTTCTAAGGCCCTTTGAGGGAGACCTCAGAAATGGAACAGTGTCCCCTCAGACTCGTAATGGTCCTGCAATCCTTACAAAGGATACTAAGGATACAATCAGGGACTTATGGTAAGGACACCTGGCTGATTTTGGACACTCGTTGTAAAGTGGCACTAGCGAACACTCAAATTGCCCCCACACCCCTTCTCCGACAGCAAGGTGTTCTACTTTCTACAACTGGAGCCACAAAATTCATGCAAAAGAATCAGAGTTCTGGTTCAAACATTTCACTGTCTGTGTGCTTTGCACAAAAGTACACATTTTGTGGAAATTGTCTTTGCTCAAAAGTTCTGCTTTAGAAGAACTCTCATCCTACTAAGACGAGTTGATTTATGCGAATGAAAAAAGGGCATTATCTAGGTCCATGCCATAGAAACCAGGAGTGTAGCACCTATTATTACTGTCTTTTGGAAATATCAAAGTTCATTTACAATTTTTTTTTTTTTTTTTTTTAAACATCATTATGAGCTTTGTTTTGCCTGTCGGTTACATAAAGTGATAGTTTTAAAGTCGGCATGAAACAGAAGTTGCGATATTCTTTTCTTTCCTATTGTGACGTATATCCGAGAGAAATGGCTTCTCGATCATGTAAAAATGTAGGGCGGGACTTGATTTTGTTTATCGGGAATTGATTGGATGGCTATGGTTTGCTATTGGTCGATCTCATGTGAGTGACAGGTTGCCCCACCCTCGTGCCAGTAAACACAACATCAGAGAAAAGAAAAGATGTCGCTGCAAGAGGGAGGGGAGGTTATTTTGATTAAAGATTATAATGCACATGAATAAAAAAAAATAATGATGTGCACAAATAAATCACTTATAATTACGGCAATATTCCTTTAAAAAAATATTTAAAGGCGATTTATGGTGAATTTAAGATGTCTTTGCCAACTGGTTGCATTATTAGTTGAATGAATAAATCAATATGGTAACACTTTTCATTTGTAAACTGAAAGACCTTCACATGGAAAATCGCACAGCTGCCCCTGCTGACCTTTAGCAAACAGGAGAATAAGCATGCATGTGTACCAGATCAAATTATGGATTTGCCACAAGCAAAATATTCATGTTTATGTAGTCATACATAACAATCAATGAACTAGCAGCTACACCTATTAAATTGCAAACATGCATATGGCGTCAGTGAGTGTAATACAGCAGGTAATTTAAGAAAGGATTGAACTAGGATGTAGGTCACGCTTGTTATTGGAAAAATCATTTTCAATGTAATGTCTATGGAGAGCAGCTGTGGCATACTGTCAATTACCACAGAATGTATAGGAAACATGTTTACTTACAATGGTAGATAATTGAGCTATAGAATTGTGTATACTATAATTTTGAGGTGTTCTACTTTTTTTGTTAGTGGAAGAGGGCGGTTTGCAGAAACGTTCCCCCAGGAAATCAAGTCGTAATTAATTTAGTAAGTGTGTTTAACTGCACTTTCCCTTTCAGTCAGTCACTCCACGTTACGTCAGTGACTGACGGAATGGGGGTTTCGCTTAGAAGCCCATCACCTTCGAGTTCTACAAAACGAGCCAATGGCAAAACAATGCCATGGGTCTGCGGAATTTGCATAGCTCAACTCCGCCCCACCTCGTGGGTATATAAGGAGCTGCGTGTGCAATCTCGCATTATGTTTCTGCTTCGGAGCCGAGTGTTCACTTGCCTTCTGAGCTTCTCTTCAAGACGAGCAACTCTCCAGTCTGTCGGTGTGACGACGCGCTCCAGCGAGTTCCGCATTCCTGTCTGATCTGTGCAGTGATCTAGCACAGCGTGTGTTCTCCCTGGGCGCTTCGGCATTCTGCAGAGTATTTTTCCTCTTCTAAAAGAGCTACACGTGGCACGTCTTTTTCAAGATGTCTCGCCCGTGTGTTTCTGGGTGCAGTCGACTAGTTAGTCCGTCTGATGGGCACGAGCACTGCCTCGCGTGCTTGGGCTTAGTGCACGCCGGGAGAGCGTTTGTGGATGACTCATGTTCCCACTGCAGGAACATGACCATCGCAATGTTGCGGTCGAGACTCCATGACCTTCGCCTAGGAGGTAAAGTCCCCTCTGCCACACCCCAATCTATCCCTTCCACGAGAGGGGATACTTTGGCTGGTGGCCAGGGTGACTTGAGGGTGACAGTGTGTAACAACCCGACGAATCTTCCTCGGGCCACAACCTCCCTCTAGCACATTGCAACCCGTGGTGTTGCCGGGTGAGGCCGCTGGTTCGTCCCGTGGCGGGCCCAGCATCTCATTCGGAGCGCTGGCGGATGATACTATGTCGATCGCCGCATCACAGGGTGGGTTGGATTCCTCCGGAGTTGAGGATTCGGCTGTGCTGCCTCCCTCGGGAGTGCCAGCAGTGCCCAAGTCTGATCCAGAGCTGATGGCCATGCTTGCCCAGGCAGCTGAGAGCATCGGGCTTGCGTGGAACCCTCCACCATGTCCCGAGCGCTCAAGGCTGGACGACTGGTTCTTGGGGGCGGCCCGTGCTGACACCCGTCAGCACCCGCCTCCAGTTCCGTTCTTCCCGGAAGTGCATGAGGAGGTCTCGAAATCATGGAAGTTCCCGGGCCAGGCCGCGTCCGCCCTGCATGCTATGGCCATCTTGCAGGTCCACCAGGCCAAGGTGCTGAGAAGCATGCACGAGGGCAGTGCTGACCCTGCATTAATGCAGGAGCTGCGTGCAGCAACCGACCTCGCCCAACGGGCGACGAAGGTAACTGCATGCTCTCTCGGTCAGGTGATGTCCACTTGTGTGGTCCAGGAATGCCATTTATGGCTCAACCTGGCAGATATGCAGGAGGCTGAGCGGACCAAGTTCCTCAACTCCCCTATCTCTCAGGCTGGGCTCTTCGGTGGGGCGGTCGAGGACTTCGCCCAACAGTTCTCGGCCGCACAGAAGCAGACTGAGGCGATCAAACATATTCTGCCCAGGGGGCCAGTTGCTGCCTCCACCCGGGCCACGGCACGGAGGAGGTCGCAGGAAGGCTGGTTGATGAAACGTGCCTGGAATTCGGGCCGGCTAACTCTCACGTCATCCTGAGACCCCGGCCTGGATATGTGCCCAAGCACATATCTCCAAACAGAGGTTGTCTCACTGGATAGTGGACGCCATTGTCCTGGCATACCAGGTTCAAGGCCTGCCATGCCCCCTAGGGGTGAAGGCACACTCCACCAGGCTTCCTCTTGGGCTCTAGCGCATAGCGCCTCGCTAACAGACATCTGCAGAGCTGCAGGCTGGGCGACACCTAACACTTTCGCGAGATTCTACAATCTCCGTGTAGAGCCAGTGTCCTCTCGTGTACTCGCTCCCTCAGGTGAGTTTCTCAGTAAGCCCTGAGTTCCTCCAGCACTGTTGATGCCGACACCAGAGTGCATGCCCACTCGGTCAGCCCTCGTGTTAGGCTAGGTGCCTCCATGTGCATGGTTCCCCCTCCGGGCAACCCCCACATGTGTATTTCCATGGTAAGTCTCCTCCGAGCACGTGTCTTCCCTTGGCAAGACACCTTGCCACCCCTGGGGTTGAAACATTCCACCCTGCGGGCTGGATACCTCAGAGTATTCCATATGCATCCCGTACTCGGGTCATATGTGTATTCTTAAGCGTTGCATATTTCCACATGGGATATGCTTCCCAGTGTACCTTGGTATTCGGCGTTGAGCCTAGCCCTTCGTTTGTGCTAGTAGGTCAGCGCAGGACGCTGGAAGACAGCCATTGTGGCGAGATTAGATTGGGACCCCCATTCCATCAGTCACTGACGTAACACGGAGTGACTGACTGAAAGGTAGCTGTAATGGAAATAATATGAGGTGGGGCAAAAATGTATTTAAAATTTTTAGGAAAATATTTCAAGGCTTTTGAGAATGAACGTAAAGTATCTCTAGGCAACGCAATATTTTTGTGAGAGAATGCAAAAGCATTGAAATATAATTTTTTTTCTCCCATTTCATATTTTTCCCTATCACGAAAATTTGATGGTAGAAAATGGTAGAAACCCGATTCCAAAAAGGTTGGGACACTGTACAAATTGTGAATAAAATAGGAATGCAATAATTTACAAATCTCATAAACTTATATTTTATTCACAATAGAATATAGATAACATATCAAATGTTGAAAGTGAGACATTTTGAAATGTCATGCCAAATATTGGCTCATTTTGGATTTCATGAGAGCTACACATTCCAAAAAAGTTGGGACAGGTAGCAATAAGAGGCCGGAAAAGTTAAATGTACATATAAGGAACAGCTGGAGGACCAATTTGCAACTTATTAGGTCAATTGGCAACATGACTGGGTATAAAAAGAGCCTCTCAGAGTGGCAGTGTCTCTCAGAAGTCAAGATGGGCAGAGGATCACCAATTCCCCCAATGCTGCGGCGAAAAATAGTGGAGCAATATCAGAAAGGAGTTTCTCAGAGAAAAATTGCAAAGAGTTTGAAGTTATCATCATCTACAGTGCATAATATCATCCAAAGATTCAGAGAATCTGGAACAATCTCTGTGCGTAAGGGTCAAGGCCGGAAAACCATACTGGATGCCCGTGATCTTCGGGCCCTTAGACGGCACTGCATCACATACAGGAATGCTACTGTAATGGAAATCACAACATGGGCTCAGGAATACTTCCAGAAAACATTGTCGGTGAACACAATCCACCGTGCCATTCGCCGTTGCCGGCTAAAACTCTATAGGTCAAAAAAGAAGCCATATCTAAACATGATCCAGAAGCGCAGGCGTTTTCTCTGGGCCAAGGCTCATTTAAAATGGACTGTGGCAAAGTGGAAAACTGTTCTGTGGTCAGACGAATCAAAATTTGAAGTTCTTTTTGGAAAACTGGGACGCCATGTCATCCGGACTAAAGAGGACAAGGACAACCCAGGTTGTTATCAGCGCTTAGTTCAGAAGCCTGCATCTCTGATGGTATGGGGTTGCATGAGTGCGTGTGGCATGGGCAGCTTACACATCTGGAAAGGCACCATCAATGCTGAAAGGTATATCCAAGTTCTAGAACAACATATGCTCCCATCCAGACGTCGTCTCTTTCAGGGAAGACCTTGCATTTTCCAACATGACAATGCCAGACCACATACTGCATCAATTACAACATCATGGCTGCGTAGAAGAAGGATCCGGGTACTGAAATGGCCAGCCTGCAGTCCAGATCTTTCACCCATAGAAAACATTTGGCGCATCATAAAGAGGAAGATGCGACAAAGAAGACCAAAGACAGTTGAGCAACTAGAAGCCTGTATTAGACAAGAATGGGACAACATTCCTATTCCTAAACTTGAGCAACTTGTCTCCTCAGTCCCCAGACGTTTGCAGACTGTTATAAAAAGAAGAGGGGATGCCACACAGTGGTAAACATGGCCTTGTCCCAACTTTTTTGAGATGTGTTGATGCCATGAAATTTAAAATCAACTTATTTTTCCCTTAAAATGATACATTTTCTCAGTTTAAACATTTGATATGTCATCTATGTTGTATTCTGAATAAAATATTGAAATTTGAAACTTCCACATCATTGCATTCTGTTTTTATTCACAATTTGTACAGTGTCCCAACTTTTTTGGAATCGGGTCTGTAGATGGTAGAACTTTTGTGTTCACTCATAAAACTGCATTCTGTCTTAAAAGTTTGGGCTCTGCTGAGAAACTGAGTTTGCTTGCAAAACTTTAGTGATGGAAATAATGTGAGGGAGAACAAATTATATTTCAATGCAAAACAAGAATATAAAATATTTGAGAGCAAACTGAACGATTTTTGGTGGAATGCAAAACTTTTGTGATAGAACACAAATGTTTTGCAAGTGCACACAAAAGCACTGAAATATAATTTTTCCTCCAATCTATTTTTTTTAATCACCATGTCCTCTTAGGGGCTCCATATTAAAGGGACAGGGGGATTGTAAAAAAAATTGAGATGATAGGAAAATTTTGATTTCAATGCTTTTGCATTCTTTAAAGCAGTTTTACACTGAAATAGCAGCCCAATTAATACAGTAGTTAAATAAATTATATATATATATATATAATTTATTTATTTAACTATTCAATAGTTAATTTCATGCTCCCAACTTTGTGGGAACAGTTTGGGGATGGCCCCTTCCTGTTCCAACATGACTGTGCACCAGTGCACAAAGCAAGGTCCATAAAGACATGGATGAGCGTGTTTGGTGTGGAGGAACTTGACTGGCCTGCACAGAGTCCTGACCTCAACCCGATAGAATACCTTTGGGATGAATTAAAGTGGAGACAGCGAGCCAGGCCTTCTCGTCCAACATCTGTGCCTGACCTCACAAATGCGTTTCTAGAAGAATGGTCAAAAATTCCCATAAACACACACCTAAACCCTGTGGAGAGCCTTCCCAGAAGAGTTGAAGCTGTTATAGCTGCAAAGGGTGGGCCAACTCCATATTAAACCCTACGGATTAAGAATGGGATGTCTCAAGTCTTTTTAAGTATGATGCTACATGCTTGGCACACCTATTTTTGGGCAGTTTCTCCCATTCTTCTTTGCAGGACCTCTCAAGCTCCATCAGGTTGGATGGGGAGCGTCGATGCAGTCATTTTCAGATCTCTCCAGAGATGTTCAATCGGGTTCAAGTCTGGACTCTGGCTGGGCCGCTCAAGGACATTCACAGAGTTGTCCCGTAGCCACTCCTTTGTTATCTTGGCTGTGTGCTTAGGGTCGTTGTCCTATTGGAAGATGAACCGTTGCCCCAGTCTGAAAAACATCACCACAGCATGATGCTGCCACCACCATGCTTCACTGTAGAGATGATATTGGCCAGGTGATGAGCGGTGCCTGGTTTCTTACAGACATAACGTTTGCCATTCAGGCTCAATCTTTGTTTCATCAGACCAGAGAATTTTGTTTCTCATGGTCTGAGAGTCCTTCAGGTGCCTTTTGGCAAACTCCAGGCGGGCTGTCATGTGCCGTCTGGCCACTCTACCATACAGGCCTGATTGGATGATGGAGGCACTGTGCTCATTGGGACCTTCAATGCTGCAGACATTTTTCTGTACCCTTCCCCAGATCTGTGCCTCGATACAATCCTGTCTCAGAGGTCTACAGATAATTCCTTGGACTTCATGGCTTGGTTTGTGCTCTGACATGCACTGTTAACTGTGGGACCTTATATAGACAGGTGTGTGCCTTTCCAAATCATGTCCAATCAACTGAATTTACCACAGGTGGACTCCAATAAAGTTGTAGAAACATCTCAAGGATGATCAGCGGAATTTGCTGATTTCAAACAAACTTCTTTCACGTTGCAATTATGGGGTATTGTTTGTAGAATTGAGGGAAAAAATAATGAATTTAATTCATTTTGGAATAAGGCTGTAACATAATAAAATGTGGAAAAAGTGAAGCGCTGTGAATACTTTCCGGATGCACTGTGTATATATATATATATATATATATATATATATAAATAAAACCCTGTGATGTGTTACATTGCACTGGCGTGGCATATTCAATTCAAAAGCATGTCACGATCTGTTGTACCTGGTTTGATATTAGAGATGACTTCAATTTTGATTTTTGTCTTTTAAAATTACTTTTTTGGTGCTTTTTGGAGCTATATGCCTTTATTATATGGAAAAGAGCCGATCTGAGATATTGCAAAAGATCTCTTTAAGGGTTTGAGGGTGAGTAAACAAGGACAGGATATTCATTTTAGGGTAGACTACAGCAAAAAATATTTCTTTAAATCATGAAATAAAGATAAAGTCATGAAACAGACATGGTGTTAGACATTCAGTGAACCAGTCTGACCTCAGTACACAGAGCACATCATAAACAGTGAAATACTGCCAACCAGAAACAGCATCTTTACATCCCTGTCCTTATGCTGTATATCTCTCTATATAACCAGTGATCCCTTACTGGATCTCAGTGTGAGGGATTTGCCACAGAGCAGTGACAGATGTGCTGTGCCCTGTCCTCTCTTCCTCTCACTCTCTTCCCAGAGTATATTTGTTTAGCAGGATTACAGCTTGTCATCTCTGGGGATGCCGGCCGCGGAGCAAAGCGTTCGGCTCTTAAAGGGCCGGCGTGCAGGCAGGCAGGCAGTTGAGCCAAGGGGCCCGTTCACTCCCACCGCGCTTGGCTCCGCGGAACCTCAATTCTCTCCCAGCCAGAGTGTTTCTCAACAGGCCTGAATGGAAAATGGATGTTGATTTGATCCAGACTGTGCAATGACACCTCTGACACAGTCCTTGTGGACCATGTGATAAATATTTAAAGGCGAGAGAAAGAAATGTTTGATTGGAAAGAGAAAGAATTATGGAGAAAAACACTAAAATGGAGGGGGATTGTGAGTGGGTGTGCGAGGAGGAAAGATGGAAGTCAAATGGCAGTATACATGCTGCGCTGATTAGATATTCCTTTTGAAGGTAGGTGTGGTGTCAGGTTTGCTTTGAGAGGCTTTTCTACTCTTGATGTTTCTGGGGTAACAAAGACGTGTCGATGAAGCATTCGCTGATATGAAGATTTTGTTATTCGCTTTCCTGTGGCACTTTGCAGGCAGCTGGCTGCTAATTTATTGAGCGTTGATGTTTGGCATCTTGTGGGCAGACGTGTTTGACTAACATTATCTGCCGAGGAGGGTTCACGACATCTTTATTTTCACACAACACATGTGCACAGGTGTTTTTGATGTGCTGTGAAGACAATAAAAGAATATGTAAGGACAACAACAAAAAACAGAACATATAAATCACTCAAAAAATAAAAATGTTTAAAGAAAATTTAAGTGACATTTTAAAAGAATAGTTCTGCCAAAATTAAAATTCTTTCATTGCTTTCTTATCCGTATGCTTTTATTTTTCTGTGATCTATACAGAGCTCTTTTGCATATAAGGGCACTTCAGAGTGAATATATCTTTCCACCTGCAATAAGGGGAAAAACATCATAAAAACACTATAAAATACACTTTAAATGTGGTCCATACAATTCAAGTCATATGATGGATTTGTGTGATGCAAAGACCCAAATATAAGCCATTATTATAGATGTGTCCTATTAAGATATTTACACCACTATACAAAAGTTTGGGTGTTTTAGTTGTTTTTAAATGAAGACTCTAATGCTCACAAAGTCTGCATTTATTTGATCAAATATATAGTAAAAATATATAGCGGCACTTGACTTTGTCCATCAGGAATTGATTAGGTTTTGCTAATTGCTGCAATCTCATTTGATTGACAGGTTGCTGGGAGAGTAGAGAATTGACAGGAAACAATTCAAAGCTGGAATGGAATGGGGACAGACTCCTTCTGGATTCAAACAAGTCACATGTCACTCTTAGAAGAAAAGGTTCTATATATAAGCAAAATCACACGAGTAGCAGTGCGATATGTAGGTAATCACAGCGTGCTGATATACAGCCATATCGCATGGCTACGAGTGTGATATTGCGTTTATACAACAGTTCGACGGCACAAGTGAGTAAATAGATAAGAAACAACAACGGAGTGTCTTTAAAAACACTCTTTTGTGCAGAACTACTTCCTTCTGCCATGGATTCAAATCTCAAATTGACAGTTTGACAGTTGAGCCTAAGCCTCCGTTACTAATTCTAAAACGTCACTTCAGAACTAGTAACGAAGGAACATTGAGTTGCTTCATGTAAGCTTATTGTATTATTTAGAGTATTATGATATTATGAGAGAGAGATCGACTAAACGAGTGTATTACCTGCATCTGATATAGCATCCATTCTTCAGGTCAATGTCCATAATATCACATCCGTTATAAAAACAAAAAAAAAATCAGTTTAAAAGTCCGCTGAGGAAAGCAATATCTTTGTCTTTGTCCTTTTAAAAGTTAAGGGGATTTATTTTTACCGCTAAAACAACTTCCTTGTTTACAATCAGTCACTCATAAAGACAGTCTTTGCCGCCATCTAACGGCATAATAATGTAACTTTCACTTTTTTTTAAAGTCCTTATCACGATGACCATTTCTAATATATGACAAACAATTCAGTCAAACATACAAAAGCAGCACTCTAGTACAGGATTTAAGTTAAATATAGCCTATATATAAAGTTATGAAACGATTGATTTGCTCTGGAACAAGTAATTTAATAATAATGATTAATAAGACCAATGATTGTTCGTTTGATATGCCCCAAATTAATTATACCTCATGTTAAACCACTATCTACATAAGAGCCAGCAGCAAATTCCCGAAGGATTGGCTGAGATGAAGCTGTTCTCGCCGGGCGCTTGAGTGCTGAACGGCCACTGATGGCCTGGAGCTCACATCTGTGAAAGCGGCTAAACAAATTGCCAAATAGGCGCTATGTTTAAATATGAGTCGCATATTTGAGGTCTAAATAACTACATTCTCGCACTCTTAAAACTGCATTCTGTAACACAGTAACAGTAGTATTTGTAAAAAATAAAATAAAAAAAATGATGGATTTGCTCGACAGTCGCCGCAAGCGGAGTGATACAAACGATGAAAGGGTTTGAGCGCTGATACTGGGGGAATATCGCATGGCTTGAAAAGGCTCTCAGCCAATCAGATTCGAGAACCAGAAAGAACTGTTGTACAAAGAACCTTAAAGGTGTCATGAACTGGCTTTTTTAATTTTTTCATACTGTTGTCTGAGGTCAACTTATTAGGTTTGCGTGGTTTTTACATTCAAAAACATCATAATGAATAAGTAATAGGCTATTTTCTACCCTGGTTCTGAGCCTCTCTCCTGGAACGCTCGGTTTTTATGGGCATGCCGCATTGAAGACTTGGAAGTAAATGCCCACTGCTATGATTGGATAACAGTTTTGCATATTATAATTAGTTTCGACTCCCCTGTCAGTACATGTGGGGAATTGTTTTGATAACGTCCAATGTAGAAAAATGGCAACCGGAATGACTCGCCCATACATTTTCAACCCAGAGTCTGATTCCAAATCGCAGGACAATGAACCAAGAACACCTCAAATACAAAGGATATTACAGCCTGTGACAGCTTGGTAAATTATCCTTAATTAGGTTTATTTCTAATGTATCTTTTAGGTTTTTCTAATCTTTTAACTGTCTGTTTGACAAGCTACATCCTTCATAGAAGGACCCTTCTGTGACTGATTAGACACATACACATAATCAGTAGATATCAAACGATCTGTAACAATGCAATACTATCACATATAAAAAACATGTTTTACTCACATAAGTGTGTTGCACCATTCCTGTCGGATCCAATATAGAAGGCACATCATTGTGTTTTAATCTCAATATGTCTGCAAATCCAATCTCGACCTGTGTCTTGTTTACAAAGATTCCGCGGTGAAATGAAGCGAACAAACGTGCAATGTCTTGCGCACGTGAGCTGGAACTTAAAAACACATTCCTATTATTTCTTTGGCATGTTTATTGCTCCGTAGCGCGATCCGTTTAGCTCCATGAGTCGGTGGGCGGGGCAACAGAATCAGGCGTATTTATTCTTATATTGAGATGGCGTTTAACCACACGATGACGTCAAGGGTTGGCATATTCTGAGATCGAGCGTTTGCTGGGCATGGTGTCAATAAAAGTGCCAAAATTAAAAATAAATAAATACATAAAGAAATATACAAAGAAATATAAAAAAGCAAAAATAAATAAATAAATATATAAATAAATATACATAGAAAAGCAAAAAAACAAAAATAAATAATTATTTATACATTTATTTCCTTATTTATGTATATATTTATATATTACATATATAT
Organism: Coreius guichenoti; assembly: GCA_039654105.1. NCBI lineage: Eukaryota > Metazoa > Chordata > Actinopteri > Cypriniformes > Gobionidae > Coreius > Coreius guichenoti. The sequence goes on from CM077169.1 coordinate 7,579,466, forward strand.
TTCCACATTTATTTATTTATTCTTTTATTTATTTATACATTTATTCATTTCTATTTTTATTTATTTCCACATTTATTTATTTATACATTTATTTATTTTTACATTTACGTATTTTTACATTTATGCATTTTTACATTTCTTTGTCCATAGGGTAATGAGGAGGGTGTGGTTTACCTCAGACGCAAAAGTCTCTAGTTCATTTTTAATGAATGACGCACGTAAAGCGGCAAATCAGTGGTAATCTCTGCACGTGCACAGCTCTTCATAGCGGTTATAAATATTATTTATATCAAGATGGTCCGACGGCAACGTTGTGTCTCTGGCCAAAAATAGCCGCTGTAGGACAGCATAAATCGGGAAAAAATGTAACATTACATTTCCAAAAAATGCATTCAGATGCTCAACGTACGTCCAGTCAACTTTCATTTTGGAACTATGTTTCAACCATGACAGGACGTGTCGGAGGGACGTCTTTTCAACGGTCATTAAACGTCCAAATGTTAGCTGGAATATATAAATATTACGCACACAATAAGGTGAGCCACATAACTTCTCCCCCGCTTTCTCTCACATAGCCTACACATGCATAAGCCTACCTTTCAGAAGCGCGTGTATAAAATAAATATATATATATATATATATATATATATATAAAAACTTGGTGATGGAAGTGCAATAATTCAAACGAACGTCCAAAAAAATAATAAATAAATTTAATTGAAAAAAAAAATCTTTTTCATTCTTGCCGCCCTGACTGTGTTGCCACCCTAGGCGGCTGCCTAGTTCACCTATAGGCACGCGCCGGCCCTAGTCGACGCAAGCATATTAATAATAATAATAATAATAATAATAATACGTTTTATTTATATAGCGCCTTTCCCAAGCTCAAGGTCGCTGTACAAGAAATATACATACATATACATAGCATCAATATAGAACATAGACATACAAATATACAGAGTAAAAAAAAACCACTAAGCAGAGGAGGGTTGGAAATACTGTAAGAAAAGATATGTTTTTAGTTGAGATTTGAATGAGGATATAGTAGCAGTGTTGCGCAGAGTAAGAGGGAGAGAATTCCAGAGTTTCGGGGCCACAGCACTGAATGACCTACCACCCATAGTAGAAAGACGGAAACGAGGTACAGTAAGTAGTCTTACAGTTTTTTACGATCGCTATGACAATTTTTTCAATACCTTTAACAATTTTCCTAAACTCTTAACACACCAACACACCTACAACACACAATTGCCAAAACGGTTAATTTCATGCTCAAAATCACACATTGTAAACTAAACTCCAACACTAATTTTCAAAATACAACAATACACTAAAACAATACACTATGTCTACCAAAACCCTAACACATGTTCTCTTCCAACAGGAACATTTAGTCAGTCATAGCACAATGTCATAAAAACACTAACACCAGATGGAATTACAGAAACTGCATTATTTTATGTGTCAGGTCTGTCCTTATACAATAGACAGTATATTTTATTGATCATAGATTGTGACTTTTGAAGCCTCTCCACATTTTTGTTTTGTTAGGTTTAGTAAATGCATGCATTTTGTTTCTTTTGCTGCAGAAATTCAATACAAAAAACAAATGACCCATCTCAGAGTAGCTTTATGGGATGACCTTCAGTTTTATTTCATTATCAGCAATCACCATGTTGACAATAGCAAGTTCCTGTTCTTCATTTAGGAGCTTTCCTCTGCCCCCTGAGGGAGGTAGATGTTGAATCCTTAGATAGACAAAATACAGTTACATATTAGAGACCAGAGGCATACAGTCATTGTAATACATGGTAAAATTATTTACACTTTGCAGTAGAAGCGCTTATACAATATCCTACCTGTTGGTTTCTCGAAAAATCTGGATAATGGATGCCACTGTGTCCTGGCTGAGATTTGGCTGTACTCATTCACCAGCCTCTCTGTATGATAGCCTATGGTTTATGACATGGTGTATGATAGTAGCTCTTATTTCATCAGTAACCTCAGTTTTAGTGTTATTAAAATTAAGGAAGTTTCTATGTAACCAGACTTTACTGTCAGCAATACAGGTATTCAATGAGTCCAGGGGCAGAGTAGCGACGGAGCGGGCTGATATGTAAATTTGCAAGTCATCAGCATAACAATTATAGCTGAGACCATGACCACGGATAATGTGACCTAGAGGTAAATATTAATCAGAAGTGGTCCAAGAACAAAGCCTTGAGGAACACCCTGAGAGAGAGAACACGGAGAAGATTTGAAGTTATGAATAGTAATAAAAAATTGTCTATCGGTGAGATATGATATGAACCAAGATAAAGCACTACCCGTGATGCCGATAGCTGCTAGCCGAGAGGTAAGTATATGATAAGATACAGTGTCAAATGCAGCTGTTAAATTCAATATTGATCAATGCATTTGAAACGAGACCACAAATTCACTTCACATTCATACAGTGGGGAAAACAAGTATTTGATACACTGCTGATTTTGCAGGCTTGCCCACTTACAAAGCATGTAGAAGTCTGTAATTTTTATCATAGGTACACTTCAACTGTGAGAGACGGAATCTAAAACAAAAATCCAGAAAATCACATTGTATGATTTTTAAATAATTAATTTGCATTTTATTGAATGACATAAGTATTTGATCACCTACCAACCAGTAAGAATTCCGGCTCTCACAGACCTGTTAGTTTTTCTTTAAGAAGCCCTCCTGTTCTCCACTCATTACCTGTATTAACTGCACCTGTTTGAACTCGTTACCTGTATAAAAGACACCTGTCCACACACTCAATCAAACAGACTCCAACCTCTCTACAATGGCCAAGACCAGAGAGCTGTGTAAGGACATCAGGGATAAAATTGTAGACCTGCACAAGGCTGGGATGGGCTACAGGACAATAGGCAAGCAGCTTGGTGAGAAGGCAACAACTGTTGGCGCAATTAGCAGAAAATGGAAGAAGTTCAAGATGACGGTCAATCTCCCTCGGTCTGGGGCACCATGCAAGATCTCACCTCGTGGGGCATCAATGATCATGAGGAAGGTGAGGGATCAGCCCAGAACTACATGGCAGGACCTGGTCAATGACCTGAAGAGAGCTGGGACCACAGTCTCAAAGAAAACCATTAGTAACACACTACGCCGTCATGGATTAAAATCCTGCAGCGCACGCAAGGTCCCCCTGCTCAAGCCAGCGCATGTCCAGGCCCGTCTGAAGTTTGCCAATGACCATCTGGATGATCCAGAGGAGGAATGGGAGAAGGTCATGTGGTCTGATGAGACAAAAATAGAGCTTTTTGGTCTAAACTCCACTCGCCGTGTTTGGAGGAAGAAGAAGGATGAGTACAACCCCAAGAACACCATCCCAACCGTGAAGCATGGAGGTGGAAACATCATTCTTTGGGGATGCTTTTCTGCAATGGGGACAGGACGACTGCACCGTATTGAGGGGAGGATGGATGGGGCCATGTATCGCGAGATCTTGGCCAACAACCTCCTTCCCTCAGTAAGAGCATTGAAGATGGGTCGTGGCTGGGTCTTCCAGCATGACAACGACCCGAAACACACAGCCAGGGCAACTAAGGAGTGGCTCCGTAAGAAGCATCTCAAGGTCCTGGAGTGGCCTAGCCAGTCTCCAGACCTGAACCCAATAGAAAATCTTTGGAGGGAGCTGAAAGTCCGTATTGCCCAGCAACAGCCCCGAAACCTGAAGGATCTGGAGAAGGTCTGTATGGAGGAGTGGGCCAAAATCCCTGCTGCAGTGTGTGCAAACCTGGTCAAGAACTACAGGAAATGTATGATCTCTGTAATTGCAAACAAAGGTTTCTGTACCAAATATTAAGTTCTGCTTTTCTGATGTATCAAATACTTATGTCATGCAATAAAATGCAAATTAATTATTTAAAAATCATACAATGTGATTTTCTGGATTTTTGTTTTAGATTCCGTCATTCACAGTTGAAGAGTACCTATGATAAAAATGACAGACCTCTACATGCTTTGTAAGTGGGCAAACCTGCAAAATCGGCAGTGTATCAAATACTTGTTCTCCCCACTGTATTTACGTTAGTAAAATTAGAAGTACCACAATGACAACCCTATAGTTAAAAAAGTACCTGATTTTAAATGTACTTTAAGTATTAAAAGTAAAAGTACTTTGTGTAAATGGTACATAACCATTTATTCTCTTAATGTCTAATAATTAAAAAAACAAAACAAAAAAAAAACAGTATGGGCTGTGGCATTTTAATTAAGTTAGTTTTGGGTTAATGTAATTGTGCTTACCATCTGTGGCCCAGTTTGCGTAGAAAGAGCGGTAATATTTCCTCCAGAGTGGAGAGCGCCTTTCTGAAGATTCCGTTCATTTCTAAAGCTCATTCTGCTCAACCCAGAATGCCCTTTGTGACGTGCTGGTTCGAATATAGGCTAAGTTTTTTTTTCTAGTAGTTGTTCATTTAAGCCGTTGTTCACGCGGCGCCAGCGCCTCCATGTCAATGTCTGCTATATTTGCTTGTTATTTATTAAATTCAGGCAATAGGTTGATAAAACATTGATTAAAATTAAGATATAATTGATACAAAACGAAATTCACTTTAAAGAAAGGCTTTCAACAAAAAAAAAACTTAATGAAGTGGTCAAAATCATTTCTGTCTCCCATGTCTTCTGACACATTGCGCACATTATGATGTGTCCTGTTCACTTTTCATAATCAATGTAGAATAAATAAAAAAAAATAACATTATAATATTTAAACATATGACACTAAATACATGTTTTAATGGCTACAAATAGCCTATAGTAGGCTACAGTACAGATAAATGTCATGTCGGAGAGGGATTTGAGCGCACGGCGTTTTACCGGTGAGCGCGGTTTATGAGTGGAGCTCCACTCACATGCTCTGGTGAGGTAGGCAGGTTTTTTTGCGTTAATTTTTATTTCCTGTCACTGTACAGGCTCTTTTATTGTATATGACAGTAATGTAGGCCCTAGTCCATTGCATTACGATTGCAAGAAGGATCAATAATGTCAAAAATGTGATGTGCAGTCAAATGTCCCGGTGTGTATGTTGTTTAAACGAGTGTTCTCACCGATATGCTTGTTGTGCTTCGTGGAGTTTTGACGTGTTTTATAGACTCAATATTTTTCCTTATTCAAATTTGGTGGATCTTTGAAATATGCGTTTTAGCTATTTTAAGCGTTTGTCACATGTTGTGCATGTACAAATAGGAAATATGAATGTGAAGTAAATTTGTGGTCTCCTTTCAAATGCATTGATCAATATGCTTGCGTCGACTTCACTGTAGCCTGTATGTGCGCTGCTTCCTTTCCGTGTGTTCTGACCGGTAATGGAAAATATCAAGCGCTTCCATTTCAGAGTCCCTGTTATCAGATCTGTTGAAGATTTTGATGTTCATGTTTATTAGCCCAGGACATTTTACAAATTCAGACCAGACGATGTTCTAAGGCCATGTCCGGAATAAAGAGTAGCCTATCCATGTCACAGTACAGTTAGGGTGATATGACTTAACCCGTGATATAAGATTTTGACCATATACCTATCCAAGTCATTCATCACAGACAGTATCAACGTCAGTAGGCTATACTTATTGTATTTGGGCCACACCACAAGGTGTCACTGTGGCCTCAACGCTTCGCCCTCGCCTACTCTGAGCTCGATTGCTATGTCTGAGGTAAACCACACCCTCCTCATTACCCTACGGACAAAGAAATGAAAAATGCATAAATGTAAAAATAAATAAATGTATAAATAATTATTTATTTTTTGCTTTTCTATGTATATTTATTTATATATTTCTTTGTATATTTATTTATTTTTAATTTTGGCAGTCGTGGCATTCCATAGTTTTCAGCTCTGAAACTTACAGGATATTCTTATATCACGATGAACTTTTATATATTAAAGGCTGAATGAAAAGTTGATTTCTCAATTCATGACCCCTTTAAAGGGTTCTTTCAGACTCTTCATATATAAAACCTTTTTAGGGATTCCCATCATGTGATCATTTTATGGATTTAGTTTTAATTAATTACTTTTGTTTTAATTAATTTTTAACTCTAATTAAATTAAATTATTTTTTATTAATAATTAAATAATTATTTATTAAATAAATTCAATTTTATGAATTTGTGAACATACGTTATCACTAAAAAAACTGAAATAAGCCATTAAACCTGAAAGCATTATACAATAATTTAAGGCATTTCTCCTAATACAGAACTTTTTTGGCATAAAGGGTTCTTAAAAATGGAGTCAAGAACACTAGTGTTCTGTATAGAACTCAATTGAATTTTTTTTTTTCCATCACCGCTCAATATATTGAAGCATGTGCCACTCATCTCAGTTTCTAACATATCTCAAAAAGTAATTTCCAGCAAAATTATTCATGTAGTCCCAATGCTAATGGAATAATTTAATTTACACTGATTCCATGCAACAAAATCAACTTGTATCAAATTAGCTCTTTTTAATTAACCAAACTGACCAAGCAGCAAAAATCTATTTTTAAAGTCAGTTTGGACAGAAGCATCTTTTCCTTTACACTGCTCTAACTTCCTGTTTTGTACTTCATTGATACTGTTCAGAATATGTAAATCGCACCACTGTCTCTCGCTTGACGTTCGGGGAGAGAACTGACCGCATAACCATCTGCCATGGAGCATTCTGCTGCTTGTTTTGGCCCATCTGGATGTGCGACGCTTTGAGTTCATGAAGTTTCTCATAATAGACTGCATCTTCATATCCCATAACACCCATAATTTTCCATAATGTGCCTGCAGTTGGAGTCATTTGTGTCCATGCCTATCTATTAGAATGCATGGACATCTATATGTCTTAAAGCCATTTTCCTGATTATTTTTCAGTCTGTGCAAAACTAAGTTGAGAGTTTTCATGCAAAACTAAATGAGTATTAAAATAATAAATAATACTATTTAAATATTGAAATAACAATAAATCATGGAGGCATACAGTAACTTTGCCTGTATGCAGATCTGGGCTATTTATGTGTCTGTCTGTGCATGTTTTATGGAGTGTGTTTGTGTGTAGGAATCAATGCTTGTGGTGTAAGTACCAGTAATCACTGCGGGTGAATGTAAATGCTTCATATATTTTCCGACTGGGTCACCCGAGGCAGAAGAGAGTAGGTTATGCATGCAATACTCTCTCTCTCTCTGACACACACACTCACACATACTCTGAAACCGAAAAGGCACATTGTAAATGTCAGTACACTGAGTTGGAAGAGCCCAGAGCTGCACACAAAATGATTTTTGTTTTGATATCTTCCAGAAATATCCTATTTGTGAAATCAGTTTATATATAATTATACCAAATTAGCCAGCACTATGACCAATCTGTTCACATTATACAAGCGGCGAAAACGTGGTATTCTACAGGTGCAGACAGTATGTTAGAGTAGTTATGATAAAGTGCTGGCCGCAAGCTTTCATAATGTCCTGTAATTTACAAATGCAAAACATTAGGACCACCAAAATAAAAATTGTCGAAAAAAAGAAAAAGAAAACAGGGAGTGTTCGGGATGCTAATGGCGTAGAAATGGTACACTTCACATTTTGCCACATATTAGGGATGCACAATATATCAATACCATATTGGCTTATATTAAAGTGCCCCTATAATGCTCTTTTAAAACTTCCTAATTATGTTTTGGAGGTCTCCTACAATAGGTTTACATGCGTCGAAGATCAAAAAACACTTTAATTTTCTCATAATATATATTGCAGCGTCACCATTTTTCTCACAGTGTATGAAACGGATCAATAAAGGATCCAGTCCCTCTAAACCCCTCCTTTCCGAGAGCTTCCTCTGCTCTGATTGGTCAGATGGCCCAGTCTGTTGTGATTGGTCTACAGCTTACAGCGTGTGTCGGAAACGAATCACCCATTATTCATTTAATTGAATTTGTATACACAGTGATACCAACAGTAACGATGGCGTCATTGTTCTCGGGCAGCAAATGAAGACCACATTGGAATTATGCAAATGTGTTGCACTTTGATCTTTGAAACTTCGCAGTCCTTTTACATTTACAAACAGCTATACTAAACACTACATGAAAGGTAATATCCGAAAAAGCATAATAAGGATAGAAGCACACATACAAACCTCACTCCCCTGGCCTCAAGAGGTGCGCTAGCGACTGATGCTAGAGGCTGTGGTCTTTAGTCTCCTTGTTAGTGCGCCCGCCTCCCATGCCGGAGACGGCGGTTTGAAGCCAACCCAGAGCAGGTTGAGTAGGACTGTGTACAATTGGTGCCGTGACCCAGATGGGAGTGAGGTTTAGGCGGTGAGTGTAACGAAGCAAGCTAGTAAGAGCTGTCCGTGTAAACCTCACTCCCCAGTTCTCAAGAAGTGTGCTAGAGACTGCGGTATTTACTGTCCTTGTAAGTGTGCCCGCCTCCCATGCCTCCCATGCCAGTTCAAATCCCACCCGGAGCAGGTCGAGTAGGACTGGTTACAATCGGTGTCATGACCCGGATGAGATTGAGGTTTAGAGAGGTGAGTGTAACAGAAGCAAGCTTGTAAGAGCTGTGTGTGTAAACCTCACTCCCCTGATCTCAAGAGGTGCGCTAGAGACTGCTGTCTTTAGCGTCCTTGTTAGTGCCCTCACCTCCCATGCCAGAGACGCTGGTTCGAATCCCACCCGGAGCGGGTCGAGTAGGACCGGTTAGTTTTTAGTGCTTCATTTTTAAGATTAGTTAAGTTTAGACAAAATGTTATAGAATTTTTAATACAAAGCCATTTATCAGTCATAAAAATCAGCCAGAATTGTAATATCAGTCCATCCCTAATATCAGCACATTGGCTCATTATAAAACAGCCCTCATCATCTTTGACTCCATCACCTTCCAATCCCATGATCCCACAACCTGCCTATGTGAGGTGAGCACCTACAATCCCCATGTTTACTGCTCTGCACAGACACTACAGGGCCCTTTTCCTTTTTGCATGTTCATGCATGTATGCATGTTTGTTTCATTCATCCCTGTGAGTCCGCCTCCTTTTAAACCACATGCATCTCCTTTGTGCATGTCGTCGCTCATGCCAGCTGCTCTCTGAAGCCACAGGAGTTCCCGTAGTTTCCAGGCTTTAATTAGCCTCGGAGGGTCAACACACCTTCAGGTGCTATATAGTGCACTCACACATACACATGCACACATATGGACTTTTCTTCTCACCAAAATCAGCTATAATTCAGCTTTATATGGAGTCCCAGCAGGCTCTGTATTCCATACTTTAATAAATTAAGGTCAGGGGAATAGTGAAGGAAAAAAATGAAGAAATGCATCTTCTTCATCTCCATCATGTACATGTGCATTTGGGTTTATTGAAAGCGAGAGTGCAGGCAAAGCCGACATTATAGAGCCTATTTTTTAATTGTGAGCATGTGCCTCCCCCCTCAGCATCTCTAGATTTCAAACATCAGCAAAACACCTCGTCTGCACTCAAACCCACACCAGTGTTTACCTTATGGAAATGGCCCACAATACACGGTGAAGCATCAGCTGCCTTTGCTGTTTCTGATAAATCCACTGCCTTGCTGATGGAGAATGAGCAAGTGGAGAGACTGTCCATGAAGCCGAGACGAAAGCATGCTTATATCCATTATCAGATTCACACTGCAAAAAAATCAATTTGCTGATAAGTATTTTGGTCTTGTTTTCCAGTAAATAAATTGAAACATCCTCAAAAGAAGATAAATTTCTTGAAAACCAAATAAATATTGCATTGTTTACTTTTCTTTCCCCATTGACAAGTTTCTTCCCCTTTCACACATACAGTCTTTACAGGTAAATTACCGGTAACAGATTATGTGTGAACAGGACCTTTTCAAAAATACCGGTAAATTGGTTCCGGCAATTTACCAGTAAGAGAAGTTGTACCAGTAAATTTCCAGTAATGTGCTCTGTGTGAACGCGGAATGAAAATTACCGGTATTTTCACGTACAAAGTCAGAACGCAATGACATAAGAAGTCTGCTTTGGGCCAATCATAAAGACTTAAGAAGATGACGTGATTACTCCGCGCTGTTTTCAGTAAGCTTTTTAATAGTTTTTCTATTTAAATATGCGCTAAATGAGCATCTTTGACCATTGCGCCACGTCTCGCAGCTTTTTCAACGTGTCGTGCTCGAGACCCAGCCTTCTTTTCCATTCATCAGCATTGTGGCTCTGCAGTTGGATACTATTACGCGCGTCTCGTGTTTTTAAGAGCAAACACGTGTTCTGTTAAAATAAAACAGTCAAAAAAAATGGTCAAATTTAACAGATAGTGAAACTAAATCGCTTCTCCTCATGCGAAGACAATGGCGCAGCGTTTATAGATCATTTCCGATGACTGACATCACAGAATTTACCGGTATTTTGCTGCCGATGTGTGAATGGTCTCTTACCAGTAAAAAGCCAAAACGCCGTTGCTTGTGCGAACAGCATATTTGTGTATTTACCGGTAAAGGCGTTCTGGTAATTTTACGGTAATTTACCGGTATTGCTGTGTGAAAGGGGCTAACGACAAACCTCAGAATCATGTTAGAGTTATGCTTCAAAAATGTCAGTGGAGTAAGAAAAATAAACTTACTTCAATTATTGAAATCTTTAATACCTGGAAAAAACTCACATTAGCATTCATCTCAAGGGCAGTTAGCAACTGGTTGGTACAGGATCCTTGTAAGCAGACAATTTGAAATCTGCCATTTTTTCCTCATGAACTTTCTGGGCCAATCACCTAGAATAAAGTATGAAATTTATTAAAAATCAGGCACTTTATTACATATATAATATAATAAAAATACATGGCTAATTTTGAATGCCAATCAATGGAGAAAACTGCTTTTAGAACCAAATGGTGTAGTTACAGCATCTACCAGCAGGGGCTAACTGGATATATTCTGTATATGTTGGTAGGTGCTGTAATATATTATGTACAATGTGTGTGTGTGTCCCCTGGTAAACCCAAGATTATGGGGACAAAATGTCCCCACAAAGATTAGATTAGAAATCTTTATTGTCCACACGTGGAAATTCATCTTCAGCCTCACAAAAACACAAAAAAACATATACCACAAATACATTTGACTTCACAATACAGCAAACACACAAAACATACCTAAGAAACTTGCAAGAACTAAGCAATATCTAAAATCCTTGTGGGGATATTTTTGGTCCCCACGAGGAAAACAGCTTATAAAATGTAAAAATGCAAAACGTTTTCTGTGATGGGTAGGTTTAGGGGTAGGTTTAGTGTGGGGGATAAAATATACAGTTTGTACAGTATAAAAATGTCTATGGAAAGTCCCCATAAAACATGGAAACCAGGTGTGTGTGTCTGTGTGTCCTGGTAAACCCTACATTATGGGGCATTATCCAAAATCCTTGTCCCTGTGGGGATATTTGTGTGTGTGTGTGTGTGTGCGCGTGCGTGCGTGCGTGCGTGTGTGTGTGTGTACAGTACACTTCAAGTGTCTTGGAGATGTTGCCACAGTTCTTCTGGATTTAGTCTGGATCTCAGTCTGTTTCAGTTTCTTCATGTAATTACAGACAGACTCTATGATGGTGAGATCAGATCTCCTTGTGGAGCATACCGGCTGTTGTCAGACTCCTTGTGTATACAAAAATCTCACTGGATTATTACAATTAATGGCAAAAGGAATGTTTGGAAATGTAAACTGATATTTCCTACTGACACACTACAGCAAAATATATAAATAATATATTATATTATGATAATTGTATTAGTGTCCCCATCCACTTTCATTGTTTGGATTAAAGTGCATTCTGCAAAACCTCTCTTTTAGTGCTTCACATAATAAAGGAAGTCATGGGTAAACACATGATGATAGAATTGTCATTTTAAGGTGAACTATCCCTTTAAAGATAGAAGGCGACAAATTCCTCCCCTAATGACACTCTTTCTGAAACGAATAAATCAACGGCGTCAAACCCGTTGCCAAAGTATGATTTATGCATTTCTCTCTCCCTGAGCATCTTCCATGCCATCCATCATATTCGCCAAAATCCCAGAGAACACAGGTTAAATCATCTTCACCTCATCTCTCCTTATGCATCTGGAGTGTGTTGAGGGGGTGGGACATCTCTGAAGTTGAATAATAATCTAAATGTCATTAATCATTAGTCCGCAGTCCATCTCTTTCTCTGGCAGTCTCTCTCTCACACCAAAAGTCTAAAAAGGTGCGTCCTGTCTGTCTGGCGTGGATGTCGTTCTCTGTCATTTCCCAGTACACCCACATGTTTACTGTTGACTGCCTGTGTCTCCCCAATCGTGGCGGGAGCCTTGGTGACTGTGCACATGAGCGCTCTCTTGCACGTCACACGGAAATATCCATCCTCCCCAAGGGCTTCGGAAGCTTGAGGGTTTGACATCGAGATGTATGGGATGTTCATGGTCCGCTTGGCCCGCTGTTCCCAAACTGTAGAAGCGAACAGCATGCAAGAAGTCAGATGCAAAAGGCATTAGATTCATGTAGATTCAGCTTTATGGCTCAGCTCAGAATTCTCATTGGATGAGACACATTTAAAGCCACTGTAAAAGAACAGATATACTCACCTGCGAGCATACAATTGAATTCTGAATTAATGTGGCATGTAAATACATATACACTCTCCAGCCAAAAAAAAAGTCTCTGTTTGGATTTAAATAGGCAAATGCTTACGAGTCTATGATTGGATCATTATTGCAGTGATTATTATGTTTTTAGCACGTTATGTGTTTGGCAACAGTTCTTCTAACCCTAATTGATGGAGTGTGTAGCTTTTCATTTCTTAAGCAACCATGTAGAAAGACACATCATGGGCATATTCCAGGATGACAATGTCAAGATTCATCAGATTCAAATTGTTAAAGAATGGTTGGGAGGGAGCATGAAGAATCATTTTCACATATGAATTGGCACCTCTGAGTCCAGACCTTAAATTCATTGAAAGTCTTTGGGATGTGCTGGAGGAGACTTTACAGAGTGCTGGACTCTTGCATTGTCAATACAAGATGTGTGTTTGATGCACCTATTGATGGAAACAACTTTTATTTCCATCAAGAGGTGCATCGATTTTTGTCATATGACAAAAAGTCATAAAAAGACTTATTAATATAAGTGTACTTTATAAGTGTATACATGTATTTTTCACTTGTTTAAATTCTCAAAAAAAAAAAAAAAAATAATAATCAGAAGTATTAAAATAATAAACATATTTACCAGTTGACACTTGCCATTGCCCATCCCCAGAGTGTTGTGACTGCTGCCGCCCATCAGGTTCTCCAGTAAGTGCTCTGTGAATATATGAGGTTCATTAGTTCAGAGAAATCCAGCAACAGGTGTGCTTGAGAAAAAAGTGTGACCTTGAATTTACATTTGAAAGATTCTGGCAATACTATTGAAAACAACCTCGGAAGGTTTTAAGCTGGACTCTTTAGAGAGTCTCTTCAGAGTGGCGTTCCCTTGTGATGACACAGTGCTATGTTTAGCAGTCATCTAACCCTCTTTTTAGTTAAAGAAACCCAGGTGTGTGAAATTTAGCCCCAGTCCTAAACTGCTGCTACTGGAAGATATTGTGGTGCACAGCATAAAGGAGCTTGCTTAGGGAAACCCAAAACTGCAGGCCGCTCATGTTGTTCATATACAGCATATTTACTGTGATAAGTTTAGAGAATGCAACCTTTTGATATGAAGTGCAATTTTTAATTGCCATATCATCCACACTGATAATATACACATTGCAAAAAATTGCACTAACATTCTATCATTTACAAAGTATTGGTTTGAGAATGAAAAACAACTTAAAAATTAAACAGTGCATCACACTGCCTCCGCCGGCTTGCCTTCTTCCCATAGTGCATCCTGGTGCCATGTGTTCCCCAGGTAAGCCACGCACACGCACCCGGCCATCCTTGTGATGTAAAAGAAAAAAAACGAGATTCATCAGACTAGGCCACCTTCTTCCATTGCTCCATGGTCCAGTTCTGACGCTCACGTGTCCACTGTTAGCGCTTTCGGCGGTGGACAGGGGTCAGCATGGGTTCCCTTACTGGTCTGTGGCTATGCAGCCCCATACACAACAAACTGCGATGCACTGTGTATTCTGACACCTTCTATCAGAACCAGCATTAACTTCTTGAGCTACAGTAGCTCGTCTGTTTGATCGGACCACACGGGCCACCCTTCGCTCCCCACGTGCATCAATGAGCCTTGGCCACCCATGACCCTGTCGCCGGTTCACCACTGTTCCTTCCTTGGACCACTTTTGATAGATACTGACCACTGCAGACCGGGAACACCCCACAAGAGCTGCAGTTTTGGAGATGCTCTGACCCAGTCGTCTAGCCATCACAATTTGGCCCTTGTCAAACTCGCTCAAATCCTTACGCTTGCCCATTTTTCCTGCTTCTAACACATCAACTTTGAGGACAAAATTTTCACTTGCTGCCTAATATATCCCACCCACTAACAGGTGCCGTGATGAAGAGATAATCAGTGTTATTCACTTCACCTGTCAGTGGTCATAATGTTATGCCTGATCGGTGTATATACTGTGACATCACATAAGCAATAAACATGAAAAGAATTTTGGTCTGTAGTTTTTGATAAACCTAAAAATATTTGTTTGATTATTTTTCCTTCAATATCTTTGGTAAGACATTTGATATGTTTAAAACTAGCCACTTTTAATCCTACATGACATTTATGTCTTTATTAAACATATCTAATCTTCTTTGTGTTCTTGCACAACAAAAACATGAGATTTGTGGCACTAAACACTCAAGTATACTGTGCAACATACATGCAAATATCAAACTAAACAGATGCTATTCAAGGACAATAACTCCATCTCATCATGATTTCAGACAAAAAAGCTGACTTTATGAAGCAATTTCTCTTCTGCCTAAATGTTTTACATATGCTTTACATGTGAACTATTGTCATGGGCTCATTCTGACACATGAAGTGCAATTAGTACATGCTAATATTATTGTGTCCGTGTTTGTTGTGTTCTCACAGTTGTACTAGAGATATGACAGAAGATATGACGGGAGATGCACCAAAACATGATTAGAAATATCAAAGGATCTTGTTATACCATCTTAACATGGGGGAACACAAATAGATTCATTTTTGGTCCAAAGCATGTCGGAATGCAATTTCAAATGAAGTGTTGTCACAGCATTTCCTTCGCCAGACAAATTGAACGGGGAGTTTGTGCCAGCACTTTGGGCTTTCCCATTTTCACAGGCAGATTATTAGTGGC
Source organism: Coreius guichenoti (assembly GCA_039654105.1). Lineage (NCBI taxonomy): Eukaryota > Metazoa > Chordata > Actinopteri > Cypriniformes > Gobionidae > Coreius > Coreius guichenoti. Next base: position 7,594,766 of record CM077169.1, read on the forward strand.
GTTTGCAAAGGCAAACATCACTAGTACTATTACTCATAACCAAGTAGTTTTGTCATGGTACCAAATTGTTTGTAGTCGATATTCTTGATACTCATTTTAATACCACATCAAAAACTAACTTGCTACCTTACACTGAAAGTGTAATAACTGACAAGTGAAATATCAATGCAAACTAATTATGAGTTGAAAGGCATGTAGCCTGTTTCAGTTAATGTTACAATTATGTAACATTACTTGATTTTTAAAATGCATTCAAGACAAGTAAACACTTCATAAAATGAGCAAAGGAACATATTACAAGCAACAGATCAAAGACTTTATTTTTTCAAAAGTTTGAACTGAAAGAAGTCTCATACTCACCAAGGCTGCATTTATTATGTGCGAAATATGAATACTTGTACATTTTAATATATCTGTTTTCTTTTTGAATATATTTTCAAATATAATTTATTCCTGTGATGGCAAAGCATCCTTACTCCAGCCTTCAGTGTCACATGATCCTTCAGAAATTATTCTAATATGCTGATTTGCTGTTCAAGAAACATTTCTTATTATTATCAATGTTGAAAACAGTTGTGCTGCTTAATATTTTTGTGGAAATCATACATATTTTGAGGATTCTTCAATAAATAGAAAGTTCAAAAGAACAGCATTTATTGAAAAAGATATAACATTATAAAAGTCTTTACTGTCACTTTTGATCAGTTGAATGCATCCTTAATGAGTACAAATATTTTTGCCATAAAATCTGGTTACACTATTTTAAGGTGTCATTGTTACAGTGTAATTATATATTTAAGTACTGAGTAATATTAATTAACATGTACTTACTGGGTTAGGATAGGATTAGGGTTTGGTTGAAGGTAGTTGCATGTAATTATGCATCATTTACTGTTATTACTATGGTAAGTACACGTAACATATGTAACGACAATGTAAAATAAAGTGTTACTAAAATCTTACTGACCCCAAACTTTTGAAAATCTATTTTATTTATATCAATGTGGTCTGGGCTTTTTATGATGATAGTTGTTTATTAGCATTGTCAAGTAATGGCAGCATAAGGAGAAAATTACAGCTAATTCAGCTTCTGTCCAAATACAGCAGTGAGGAAATTAGACTGATGAAAAGGGCATGACATTTTTCTTTGTTCCTACTTTCTTTATGATCCGTTTCCATGCGAGCATCTGTTCCTCTATCTACCTTCCTCGTTTGAGTGTGTTTAACACCACCTGATTTTAGCACATGTAAATAAATTCACACTCGCTCCCTCCAACATTTATTCACATCACTTTTACACCTCCAACTGCTGGTGTGTCCTAACAGAGATAAATTTAGCAATGCAACCATGCAAATCGACAGGAAGAGAGGAGGAAATAAAGCCCTGCCAAGGTATGTTTACATATCTTTTTCAAGAATTTGAATATTTCCGGTTGCCAAATCGCTCTCAACTTCACTGCTGTGCATGCTCACAGATGGAATTATGTGCTCTATTATGCCAGCTCTCTCTTATTCGTCTTGTGTGTGTATGTATGTGTGCGTGTGTGTGTGTGTGTGTGTGTGTGTTTGTGTGAGGAAGTTTCTTTCAGGAATCTTTTGAAAAAGGAGCCCACACATGCGATCATATGGCTGAATAACTCTCCTCTGTTTTTTAAAGTTTTACTGCCAGCAATCCGATGCGTCTCTCCTCCCCCAGTAAACAGCATGTGTGTGTTCTTACTCCCATCAATAACTTAGCCAATGCTGTGAAATATGATTACGAACACAGAGACTTTGTTGACACTCTCAGCGATTTTTTGCAGTTCCCGCAGCTTTTCTCTAATTTTGTCTGTTCACTCATCGCTCCTCCTGTTCCGAGAGGAAGGGAAGAGAGATAAATGTCCTGAAATGCAAAGTTCCGCCCACCCTCAGGCTTCAGGCCCTCGGAAGTGTCTGCGCGTACTTTGCAAAATGCTTGTGTTTAACAGTAAAACTAAACAGCGTAGGTTTGGGGGACACGATTTAAGCATTGCCAAACCGACCACACGGAAGTGCCCACTTATAACACAGAGCCTTCCATAAACACCCAAATATAACTTGTAGTGACTGTAGAGTAAGTGAATGAGTGCACGTGCACTTAAGTCATAAAATTAGGTTGTCAGAGGAACAATGCAATTTGGTGTGAAACCCATTAGTCTCATTTACATGTGTGAACAGAATAAAGGAGAAGCTCCAAATTCCCTGAACTCACATTGGTTGATGCATCATAATAAAAATAGCAATGCTTTAGTGTCCTGCAGCTGTAAATAAGATGGCAACACTTTAAATGTGTGTATACACTAGAGAGAATGCTGCAAATTCAACTTTTTCATAGGGGATTATGCGACCAAAAGGTGAGAAAATATTTCTGCAACAGACTTGTAGAAAACCAAATAGCTACTTTCCTGCTTCATTTTAAACTGACTGCGCTCTTCAAATGCATCTTACACATTCCCATCTGCACTATATTGCCAAAAGTTTTGGGACGTCTGCCTTTACATGCACATGAACTTTAATGACATCCCATTCTTAATCCGTAGGGTTTAATATGGAGTTGGCCCACCCTTTGCAGCTATAACAGTTTCAACTCTTCTGGGAAGGCTTTTCACAAGGTTTAGGAGTGTGTTTATGGGAATTCTTGACCATTCTTCTAGAAGCGCATTTGTGAGGCCAGTCAATTTCCTCCACTCCAAACTCGCTCATCCATGTCTTTATGGACCTTGCTTTGTGCACTGGTGCGCAGTCATGTTGGAACAGGAAGGGGCCATCCCCAAACTGTTCCCACAAAGTTGGGAGCATGAAATTGTCCAAAATGTCTTGGTATGCTGAAGCATTAAGAGTTCCTTTCACTGGAACTAAGGGGCCAAGCCCAACCCCACACCATCATCCCCCCTCCACTAAACTTTACACTTGGCACAATGCAGTCAGGCAAGTACCGTTCTCCTGGCAACAGCCAAACCCAGACTCGTCCATCAGATTGCCAGACAGAGAAGTGTGATTCATCACTCTAGAGAACACGTCTCCACTGCTCCAGAGTCCAGTGGCGGCGTGCTTTACACCACTGCATCCGACGCTTTGCATTGCACTTGATGTAAGGCTTGGATGCAGCTGCTCGGCCATGGAAACCCATTCCATGAAGCTCTCTACACACTGTTCTTGAGCTAATCTGAAGGCCACACAAAGTTTGGAGGTCTGTAGCTATTGACTCTGCAGAAAGTTGCCGACTTCTGCGTACTGTGCGCCTCAGCATGTGCTGACCCTGCTCTGTGATTTAACGTGGCCTACCACTTCGTGGCTGAGTTATTGTTGTTCCCAATTGCTTCCACTCCATTGTTATAATACCACTAACAGTTGACTGTAGAATATTTAGTAGTGAGGAAATTTCACGAATGGACTTATTGCACAGGTGGCAATCTATCACGGTACCATGCTTGAATTCACTGAGCTCCTGAGAGCGACTCATTCTTTCACAAATGTTTGTAGAAGCAGTCTGCATGCCATGCTTGATTTTATACACCTTTGGCCATGGATGTGATTGGAACACCTGAATTCAATGATTTGGAGGGGTGTCCTAATACTTTTGGCAATATAGTGTATCAATGCGTAATCATCATAACCAGTTCATGTTAGTTTTGACTAAAGCAATATTAGTAACTTGTAACTTAAAAATTAAAAAAGTAGTTGTAACATTATTTCTCACAATTGTCACTATTTCTCATCATAGCAAAACAGCATCTCATAACTGGCACATTATTTCTCGTATTGTGATCCTATATGTCATAATCGTAATTTCTTAAATATACTAAACAAATAAAATATACTAAATCTTTAAATAAATACTCCCCCCAAACTTTCAACTTTCCACACAACTCCTGGTCCAAGCTCTTGTTCTCTCCAGACTGGACTATTGTAATGCTCTTCTAGTGGGCCTTCCGGCATGCACTATCAAACCCTTGCAACTGATCCAGAATGCAGCAGCAAGGGTGGTCTTCAATGAGCCGAAGAAAGCCCACGTCACACCTCTCTTCAACAGTTTCATCAAATTCAAGGCACTAGTGCTTGCCTACAAATTAACCACAGGCTCTGCACCAATATACCTAAACTGATATACCTACGCTTGTTCAGACTTACACACCCTCCAGAAGCTTGCGTTCTGCAAGTGAACGACACCTCGTAGTGCCATCCCAAAGAGGCACGAAATCACTCTCACTGACCTTTTCCTGGAACGGTCCCACCTGGTGGAACAATCTGCCTCTCAATTCGAGCAGCTGAGTCTGTAGCCATGTTCAAAAAATATCTAAAGACACATCTTTTCCAGAAGCACCTGACCAATTAAGACCAGCACTTAACTAACTTAACTATTCTATTAGTTTTTATTTTTATTAAAAAACAAACAAACAAACAAAAAACCCTATGTGTACTGTGCTAGACAAACTTTCTCTTTCTCACAATTACCTTTTTATTCTTTTTTTTAAAATGGTGGGAAATGGGCTTTCATAGCTTTTAAACATTGCGTTCTCTCAAGAGTCAAGACTGTAATGTTTTGGTTACTCAACAATCACAGGGCTGGTGGGAATAACTAAATAAGTCAATACACATACCTTCATCTTTTCAACATGAATCGGATTCAGTTCCTAATTTTTTCTGGGAGAGTTATCTTGCAGGACTCCTGTAAAAAAACAAACTCAGGATTTATACAGGAATGACAGCCATTTGTAACTTTAGTGTGAACATTACCAGAAATTATATAAATTAGATTTATAAAACTAAAATGTATAATATGAGAAAAATCCTTAATCCTTAACTCAAAAAAATTCAACTAATTAAAAAAGAACAAAACAGATTAATAACGGCGCAATTACTACAGTGATGACACAAAATAAGTAAAAAAAAAGTTAAATAAATAAATGGTAACACTTTACAATAAGGCTTCATGGTTACACACAATGACACCTTAAAATTAAGTGTAATTATATATTTAAGTACTAAGTAATATTAATTAACTACACGTACTTACTATAGGGTTAGGGTAGGTTTAGGGTTTGGATTTAGGGTTAGTTGGTAAGTTAGTATGTAATTATGCATAATTTACTGTTATCACTATGGTAAGTACATGTAACAGATGTAACAGACACTGTAAAATAAAGTGTTACCGGCTTCATTAGTTAACATGAAGTTGTGTTTGTTAACATTAGTTAATGCATTGTAAAGTAATGAACAAACAATGAACAGCTGTATTTTTATTAACTAACATTAAAAAAAGATTAACAAATACAGTAAGACATGTATTGCTTATGGTTAGTTCGTTAACCAATGAAAACGTATTATAAAGTGTTTTCAAATAAATAAATACATTTGAATGGAAAGAAAAAAAAGTATGCAACCCTATAAAAATCACGTTATTGACATTAACTTACATGCCCATTGGGATGGCAAAGGGCTGGATCACTACAGTTAGATCTCCTATGTGACAGTTATTAGCTGCTACTGTACTTTTCCATTTGTCCATCACATATTCTCAGTATTGATCAGCTGTCCACTGTCAGACGGCGGAGGCGTTTTTGTCAATTCATCAATGACATGTACTGATCGAAAAGAGAGACCATCACTATTCTGCCGTCCCTGAGCAGTAGTCCGTCTGGCCTTTTTCTCATGCTGTATTCAGCGGGAGAGGTCACAAAGGGGTTGTGGGATATGTTAAAAAGAGAGCTTCAACATGGACCTTCTTCAATATTAACACACTCCAGCAGCTCAGGAGCTTCTGCCCTGCTGAAATAAAACAGCATGAATTCACATTCATTAGTGCTAGTTTGGTGTTGGTCTAGATCGTGAAGTGTGAACACGCTGTTCACCAGCAAAACCTAGATGTAAGCTTGTTTCAACCAGCATTGTCTTGCTGATGAAGCTGCTAATGACCAAGGAAGCCTTGCTGGTTACACAACCAACCTTTGGCTTTTCAGCAGCATGGACATGGCAGTCTGCCAAACCACCAAAACTTCACTCTGCTCACATTTCAACTTGTTTCAGAGGATTCTGGGTAGCATTGGATATCCTTTGACCTTGATTCAGAGAATTCAGTAATTACCAGACTGTCCTCCAAAAAAACCCCGACTCTATAGGTCGTTTTTCAAGCACCTTATTACGACCTTTATTTACGTTTTAAAGTCATGCGCCCTCTAGCTGGTGTAAAAATAATGACAGTGTCGTGTTACGTCTGACGTCATGAAATGACGTATTGCTGTCGTTACCAATTAAAATGCGTGTTCATTTAAATGCAATGTGTGGACTTTTTACCACCATTTGTCATATTTCCATTTAGCAAAAATCATTTTTTATTAACAACTACACCCACCCCACCCCTAAACCTACCCGGTGATTTATAGCGCATATACACTTTATGAGCACATGCGTTCCCTGGGATCGAACCCATAATTGCATGATCACATGATTACATGTTGTTGTATATTGCAATGCTCTACCAATTGAGCTATGCAAAACCTGAAATCTGACGCAGATAAAAGGGAACAATGCATTAAAATGAAAGTGTCCTATTGTCGATAGGGGCACAACTTTAGAAAACGCTCCCATGGGTCGTATTTCCTGAATTAAAATGAAAGTGTCCTGTTGTCGATAGGGGCGCAACTTTAGTAAACGCTCCTATGGGTCGTATTTCAGGGAAGTGACAAACAACCTATATAGGCGTATTGGTTGGAGTACATGTTGGTAATTACATAAGTCTTTGCCAGCTGTGGCTTTCCACATTATTTGGTTGTAGTTTTTATTATAAGTTCTGTGCATTTAATAAATACACATTATCATTGCATTTCATTGCATGTGACTTCCGTTGCACTTCACATAGGTTAGCTTTATTTTCCCCATGCACGTGCAATTATGTCTGTTTGCATGCTATATTTGGCCATGCAATGCATACAATGATCAGAGAGACTCCATACAGTACTGTATGTAAAATATTGTGACATATTTACACATACTTCCATACTCTGGGTCACTCAAACACATGATAACATGCGATGATATCAGAGACTTTACAGAGTCACTCAAAAATTTGCAAAGCAACTTTTTGGTGGAAACTAGCCTGGTACAACATAAGGAACTTTCAGTTACTTTAACAAACACAAATAATTTATGAATCCAGGAACGAGATGACTGTGCCAGTGACAAACGACCATCTGTAGCAGCTCAGTTCATATAGAAGAACATGAACTGCAATCTTCTTTAATTAAGCATCAGTCTGCAGGTTTTGCAGTCTGCTGCTGTGGGCCGTTACCGTCTGGAAATTTAGGCTTGAATCATATATACAAGTATGTAAACAACAAATTATTCTAGCTTGCAAGTTCGATTTCATGCATCATCATGTCTCAAATTGTGTCAGAACGTAATTCATAATGTAACTCTAGCAGGAATTAGCATATATGTCTTCTTCAAAACTACTACTATGCAGATGAAACATTTCAACAGTTATTGTGTTTATAAACACAAATTTAGCACAGAACACAGAAATGCTTTTTTTTTTTTTTTGATTGTACAACAGAACCACACGCTTGAAAAGAAGCATCTACTCTATATTAATGAAGTGTGATTTACTCATTTTATTCACCTTTTCAAGCGGGCCAATTTGTGAGACCTTTGCCACGATATACAGCAGTACAATTCTATTTACATCATAAGAGCACAGGTTATTAATATTTCAAGTTTCTCCTCTAGTGAACCTATCTGAGCAAACAAACAAGCTTGGTTATACGTTTTATTGAACTGTAAGACTAGTTGAAGAGCTACATAAACTGCCTGGAGATTTCTATCAGGAATGAAGCTTAGTCGCAGAATGAAAAGGCTGTGTTGTGCAGGCAGATCAGCATCTTATAGCTTAGGGATGTATGGTGCTCTTCAACCCGAGGACTGAAAACTCAGAGCAGAGACAGATGAACTTTACCATGAGGACAGCAGAACTCTCTCTCTCTCTCTCGCTCTCTCTATATATATATATAGCTCTGGAAAAAATGTAAGAGACCACTTAACATTGATTTCTCAATGTTAAGTGGTCTCTTTATTTTTTCCAGAGCTGTATATACACACCAATTAGGCATAACATTATGACCACCTTCCTGATATTGTGTTGGTCCCCCTTTTGCTGCCAAAACAGCCCTGACCCGTCGAGGCATGGACTCCACTAGACCCCTGAAGGTGTGCTGTGGTATCTGGCACCAAGATGTTAGCAGCAGATCCTTTAAGTCCTATAAGTTGTGAAGTGAGACCTGTTTGTTCAGCACATCCCACATATGCTCGATTGGCTTGAGATCTGGGGAATTTGGAGGACAAGTCAACACCTCAAACTCGTTGTTGTGCTCCTGAACAATTTTTCCTGAACGATTTTTGCTTTGTGGCAGGGTGCATTATCCTGGCGCTTTTGGCGGTGGACAGGGGTCAGCATGAGCACCCTGACTGGTCTGCGGCTATGCAGCCCCATACGCAACAAACTGCGATGCACTGTGTATTCGGACACCTTTCTATATAAACCAGCATTAACTTTTTGAGCAATTTGAGCTACAGTAGCTCGTCTGTTTGATCGGACCACACGGGCCAGCCTTCGCTCCCCACGTGCATCGATGAGCCTTGGCCGCCCATGACCACTGTTCCTTCCTTGGACAACTTTTGATAGATACTGACCACTGCAGACCGGGAACACCGCACAAGAGCTGCAGTTTTGGAGATGCTCTGACCCAGTCATCTAGCCATCACAATTTGGCCCTTGTCAAATTCGCTCAAATGCTTACGCTTGCCCATTTTTCCTGCTTCTAACACATCAACTTTGAGGACAAAATGCTCACTTGCTGCCTAATTTATCCCACCCACTAACAGGTGCCGTGATGAAGAGATAATCAGTGTTATTCACTTCACCTGTCAGTGGTCATAATGTTATGCCTGATTGGTGTATATATATATATATATATATATATATATATACACACTCACCTAAAGGATTATTAGGAACACCATACTAATACTGTGTTTGACCCCCTTTCGCCTTCAGAACTGCCTTAATTCTACGTGGCATTGATTCAACAAGGTGCTGAAAGCATTCTTTAGAAATGTTGGCCCATATTGATAGGATAGCATCTTGCAGTTGATGGAGATTTGTGGGATGCACATCCAGGGCACGAAGCTCCCGTTCCACCACATCCCAAAGATGCTCTATTGGGTTGAGATCTGGTGACTGTGGGGGCCATTTTAGTACAGTGAACTCATTGTCATGTTCAAGAAACCAATTTGAAATGATTCGAGCTTTGTGACATGGTGCATTATCCTGCTGGAAGTAGCCATCAGAGGATGGGTACATGGTGGTCATAAAGGGATGGACATGGTCAGAAACAATGCTCAGGTAGGCCGTGGCATTTAAACGATGCCCAATTGGCACTAAGGGGCCTAAAGTGTGCCAAGAAAACATCCCCCACACCATTACACCACCACCACCAGCCTGCACAGTGGTAACAAGGCATGATGGATCCATGTTCTCATTCTGTTTACGCCAAGTTCTGACTCTACCATCTGAATGTCTCAACAGAAATCGAGACTCATCAGACCAGGCAACATTTTTCCAGTCTTCAACTGTCCAATTTTGGTGAGCTCGTGCAAATTGTAGCCTCTTTTTCCTATTTGTAGTGGAGATGAGTGGTACCCGGTGGGGTCTTCTGCTGTTGTAGCCCATCCGCCTCAAGGTTGTGCGTGTTGTGGCTTCACAAATGCTTTGCTGCATACCTCGGTTGTAACGAGTGGTTATTTCAGTCAAAGTTGCTCTTCTATCAGCTTGAATCAGTCGGCCCATTCTCCTCTGACCTCTAGCATCAACAAGGCATTTTCACCCACAGGACTGCCGCATACTGGATGTTTTTCCCTTTTCACACCATTCTTTGTAAACTCTAGAAATGGTTGTGCGTGAAAATCCCAGTAACTGAGCAGATTGTGAAATACTCAGACCGGCCCGTCTGGCACCAACAACCATGCCACGCTCAAAATTGCTTAAATCACCTTTCTTTCCCATTCTGACATTCAGTTTGGAGTTCAGGAGATTGTCTTGACCAGGACCACACCCCTAAATGCATTGAAGCAACTGCCATGTGATTGGTTGATTAGATAATTGCATTAATGAGAAATTGAACAGGTGTTCCTAATAATCCTTTAGGTGAGTGTATATATATATATATATATATATATATATATACACATACTCGATTCTGATCAGCTGGAAGGTGTGCAATAAAACTGTTTAATGCACAGGTAGTTCCAATGCGCTTTTTTTATTGAAGTGCACACACATAGGACTACATCACTCACACACAGAGAGCAGAGATTGCGTTGCGCACACACAGAAAATAAATAAAATAGATAATAAAAATAAAATAAAAATAATAAAATAGATTCTCTACTGAATCGCAACATAATATTTCTCAGCAACGAGGGAGTTACATCGCTTTTTTGAAGTAATTAAAAACTCATAGCTTCGTTGTTAATGGAGAGAGGCGCTGAACAGACACGAGTACGCATCTCTCTCTCTCTCTCTCTCTCTCTCTCTCTCTCTCTGTGTCGACAATTAATTCAAATAAATGCTATAATTAATTAATTAAAATAAATGTAATCTTATGCACTACTTTATCTCTGTGTCTGAGTCAAAGCGGGCAGAATCCTAGATCTAAGGAGCCGTAACTCAGCTTTACTCTTTCGGTCAAATATTGCACTGCAAACATCAATAACAGCTTTAAGTTGTCAGTGCCTGCAAATTACCATGGTATAAGCGGGATAATCCAGGACTAGCTGTGCAATAAACGATTTTAATGCTCTGCTTCACGTCGGGCGGTTCTTTACCTCCATGCCGTGCATAAAAATCGTTTAAAGCACAGCTAGCCGTGGATTATCCCTTATATAAATAAATAAATTATTATATATATATATATATATATATATAATATTTGGTGTATATGAGTGTTGTCATAGTTAAACTAAACAATTAAAAATAAATAAACTTAAAAAATAAACTTAAAAAAAGTTTAGAATATTAAAATAATTAGAAATGTTGCCTTGGCAACTAACTGAAATAAAATAATTTTAAATTTACTAAATTACTAAACTAAAACATTTTTTTTTTTTTAAAAAAAAAGCTAAATAGAAACAAAAGACAAAAACTAATAATGACAAAAGCACATAACACAATTTGTAAAACTACATTTAAAACTGAAACTATAAAAATAAAAGCAAAATCATAATTTTAATAAATACTACAATAGTATATAAATAGTACTAAACCAACACAAATTGCTGATATGACTATGCACTTTATCAGAAACTGTAATAGCTTCAAAGTGGAAGTTCAATGTTGTATCTGTTAAATTCATAACACATCTGCAGTACTTGTGATAGGTGAAATGGACTACAAATGTGCTGCTGCTGCTACATTTAGCAGTAAACTTTAGCTGGCATCACTCTGGCATCTCTGGGGCATTTATGATTCAGCAGGACCAGATCCGCTCAGATCATGTGTCAGATGACCCATAGCAGAGAACAACAAATCCCTGGATTTGCTAAAGTTTGTGAAGTTCATTCAAATATATTCATTAGTTTTATATGTGGCCATTACATACTGTATAGAAGTGTTATGAAAATGTATTCAGAAACACAAGTGGAGCCACCTTGAATCCTTTATCTGAATTTAATGTAGTAGATTGTCAAATTGTTACATAACCATTAAATTAAATTGACTTAAAGGAATGTTCTGGCTTAAGTATAAGTTAACTATATTTTCAAAACCATGTTGCTGCTACACGTTCAAAACAGTGTATTTTAACACTTATTCTGGTGCAGTGTTGTGCCCAATAGACTTAGGGCCAGATTTACCAACAGCTTGCGCCAGCGCAAACCCTCTTTTGGCGTTAAAAAACTACTGTCGGGATTTACTGCGGCTGACCTTATTGCATATGCATTTGTAGGAGTTTCCCTTTCAGGCACAAAATTTATGGGAGGTGAGTATTTAAATGAATCGTGAGGTTTGCGCTGGTCAATTTACTGGTGTTTGCGCCATTATTTACCGCCCCCCAAAAAGCGCGTCTTAAACCAGACGCTAACGGGTAGATTGCGCTGGTCATTATGGAAATGATCCGGCAGCGTCTGTGTCCTTTAATTTGCTCGTCGTCAGTAGATCACGCGCAGAACTGTCCACTCCCATCGGCACTTTTATGGAATTGCGCAAAGATGTTTCTGAGTAGGATCTTTTAAGCCTCTATCAGTCATACGCTTCTTTGGTAAAGTAGCCACAATAATGACAACACAGCCAAATGACAAAGTAGCCAATACTACAAGTAGGTGCGAATTTTGATCGGGAGAAAGCCCCCTTTGTCTCGCTCCACACCTTATTTGTTTATGGTGGTCTGGAGAGTTTGTGCAGAATCAAACTAAAGTATGGTAAAAAAAAAAAAAAGAATGACGCAAATTATGGTAAGGTATATACACTGTGATACATTATTAAACCTGGATAAAAACATTTGAACTTTCACTAACCTGACTTCATAGTGATACTAAGTAGTGTTGTAGTGTTACTACAACATAGGGATATGCATACAACTCAGGAAACTACAATATACAGTTGGGACAATTTGATTGTGGGTAAAATGAAGCCAATGTCCTTTCCTATGTGTATTGTAGGTTCGAAGTGGTCTCTGAGGCCCTGTTTACACCTGGTATTAAGATGCCTTTTGGTCGATCGGATCACAAGTGGATGACCCTAAATATAGGTGTAAATAAGATCTAAAATGTTTCAAGCTTTTCCACTTTTGACCACTTCCAGAGGTAGTGAAAAACGCATTCAGCCGGATTGCTTTCATAGTGTAAACGCTCATGTGGTCGAATGTGTTCAAACAGCGCAAAAGACCGCTTACTCTCCGTAAACATTATGGGAAGCGCGCTAGCCAGACCGGATTTAAACTTTGTCAAATGAAGACCTAAATTTGTTTTGAAAAACTAACCAAGCACAATGTTCTCTCACCATTCCTGATTTCTAACACACCCTCACAGCGTTCGGAGTGATTTTGTGGCTATCAGAGCAAAAAGGAAAGCTGCTGCTCGCTGTGTTTTCCATCGGTTCCTTTTGCGTTCAGATATAAATTGCATGAGCATATTTTGTCCACTGGTGAAAGTGGACAAAAGAGACGGATTAAAACACCAGGTGTAAACGGGAAAGTGTGTCCCTCGTCTACTTGTGATTTGAATGATCAAAACCCATCTTAATACCTGTAAACAGGGCCTTAAGTTTTAGGCAGAGAGATGTATCATATGTGCAGCTGTCACCTGTAAACAACTAAATTTAGCTCATCTGTGCATCTGAATTAACTCTACACCTTCTTTAAAGGGAGAAAGAGAAAGTGACAGACTGACAGACAGAAAGAGTGTTGAGACGAGGTATATAACTAGAACATTCTGGTCTGGACAAGACACGTTATTTGCTCTCAATGCAGACGGGATGTTACACTGTGTGCATAGAGCTGTTCAGACGTGACGTCAATTTGTAGGCCGACACGGAAGGCTAGTTCACCATGGGTTCCCTCAGGAACTTCTAATGGGTTTTTAGTGTAGTGGTTTTGGACTTGTGAATGAAATAAAGTTTGTGGTTAACACAACTTAAAGAGACTTTCCCATTTCGTACTAAAACATCAATTACACACAGACCTCAAGATGTGATTCTCAAAACCACTGTGTGTGCTTTAAAAACAGAAGTTCCTATAACAAGTGGCTAGTGCTAAGTTTCTTTGTGCAGAACAAATATATGAGGTAACGTGTTTTACAAATGCATTTGTTTCATCTTGTTATGTTTCTAACACAACCGTTTTAAAATTCACATTTGTGGTACAAGATTACAACCACAACCTGAAACAATACAATGCTCGCTAACAACCATCAGCACAGGTATGGAGCCGGATCAGCCTCAAAAATAATACATTTACAAAACAAAATTCATAAATGCACAGCACAATTCACATTTACAAAATCTGATTTGTAAATTCAAAACAAAATTCATAAATGCACAAGTAAAGGCATAAATATTTTTCCCAAATGCTCACACAAATGCATCTTACCTAAATAAATTTTAAATCTTTACACAAATATGTATATATCAAGTTCTTGAATTAATTTCCATCACACATTTATGAAAGATGTTACATGTATTTATGGATCGTTTAATCTGCATTTGCAAATCGTCACGTGCGTGGACTGCTTTGCATTTGTGTATGGTATTTTTGAGACCTTCCTGGCAGGTTAAGATTCATAAATATCTTTTTTTGGAGGATGTTCTGTTTAGCCAATCGTGGTGAGCTTTTAATCCACCAATCAAAACGCTCCTTACTGAACAGACTCAAGAAGCTCAACGCTGCGCTTGTGCTGTGCATTGTTCCATGATCAGGTCCTTTATGTAAAGACATTTTAATGAGTACTCTTTTTCTGGCACCTGATTACAATTTCTACAAAATCACATTATGATTTATATCGTTCGCACAAAATACAGCTACCCGGTTAGCCTGCTGTCTTATACACCAAAGTTGCACATACCCTGTTTATTCAGATCAATCTGTAATGTTATTAAATAAGTGTTAAATGTCCAGATATTTCATTTAATAACAACAATTATGTAATGTGTTCTGTTGTTGTTGTTATTAGTAGTAGTATCAGGTTCGCATTAACTTTTGATCAGGCATTAAAATCAGCTACCACCACCTGAGGGAGATTTTGAACACACACAGCGGAGAGATTTCAGCATGGAGGATAAAAACCAGACTCAACGAATAAGTAAAGTCGTTTTTTATCTGATGGCATTATCTTATGATGCCATTTGTTAGTTAATGAAGTGTGCAGTTTGCAGTGTTACAAAGTTGTTAGTCCATGCCAGCTTTATGTTGGAGAATGTAATGCTTCAAAAATGTTTAACAAATGAATGTGTTAATACACTGCAGAATGACAAGCGGGTAGAACAGATCGTCATCACTCTGCCTGTCACTTTTGCAACACAAACCACTCAAAGCTGAAAGAAATTATGTCCAAATAGAGATAGATAGAACCTATATTTGAAAAAAGTAATGATTGCATTTTTAATGAAATAACTGGTGCACCGGTACTTTTAAAGCATAAAACATAATAGCAGATAATCCATGGCATCC
The DNA here is from genome assembly GCA_039654105.1 of Coreius guichenoti. Taxonomy (NCBI): domain Eukaryota; kingdom Metazoa; phylum Chordata; class Actinopteri; order Cypriniformes; family Gobionidae; genus Coreius; species Coreius guichenoti. The sequence continues at coordinate 7,609,996 of CM077169.1, forward strand.
CTAGCTGGTCGTGATGGTAACTTTAGAACCCACTGACTACAAACCGTTTTTAAAATTACTCGATAGTTTATCATCGAAATCGTTGTTTTATTGATCGTTTATCGCCCATTCATCCTGTGGTTACTAAAGTGTACCTACAAACCAGTTATAATATAAGAAAGCTGGTGTGGGCTAACAACTTTATAACACTGCAAACTGCACACTTCATTAACTAACAAATGGCATCATAAGATAATGTCATCAGATAAAAAAACGATTTTACTTATTCGTTGAGTCTGGTTTTTATCCTCCATGCTGAAATCTCTCCGCTGTGTGTGTTCAAAATCTCCCTCAGGTGGTGGTAGCTGATTTTAATGCCTGATCAAAAGTAACTGCAAACCTGATACTACTACTAATAACAACAACAACAGAACACATTACATAATTGTTGTTATTAAATGAAATATCTGGACATTTAACACTTATTTAATAACATTACAGATTGATCTGAATAAACAGGGTATGTGCAACTTTGGTGTATAAGACAGCAGGCTAACCGGGTAGCTGTATTTTGTATTTTGTGCGAACAATTTAAATCATAATGTGATTTTGTAGAAATTGTAATCAGGTGCTAGAAAAAGAGTACCCATTAAAATGTCTTTACATAAAGGACCCGATCATGGAACAATGCACAGCACAAGCGCAGCGTTGAGCTTCTTGAGTCTGTTCAGTAAGGAACATTTTGATTGGTGGATTAAAAGCTCACCATGATTGGCTAAACAGAACATCCTCCAAAAAAAGATATTTATGAATCTTAACCTGCCAGGAAAGTCTCAAAAATACCATACACAAATGCAAAGCAGTCCACGCACATGTGACGATTTGCAAATGCAGATTCAACGATCCATAAATACATGTAACATCTTTCATAAATGTGTGATGGAAATTAATTCAAGAACTTGATATATACATATTTGTGTAAAAATTTTACATTTATTTAAGTAAGATGCATTTGTGTGAGCATTTGGGGAAATATTTATGCTTTTACCTGTGCATTTATGAATTGTGTTTTTAATTTACGAATCTGATTTTTTAAATGTGAATTGTGCTGTGCATTTATGAATTTTGTTTTGTAAATTTATTATTTTTGAGGCTGATCCGGCTCCATAGGGCACAGCGGCTAGCCGAAATGCATGAATTTAATCTAGTTGGAGAAGTGGGTGTGCAACTATAAAACACACATTACATAATTACGAAGAAATTTTCAAACAGGTAATAATTATATGAAATCTGAATATTAATTTAAAAATCCTAAAATATATATATATATAGATGTGCATTTCACAACTACGCAAATCTGAATATATATATATATATTCAGATTTGCATTTCACAATTATAACATTATTAGTACAATTTTTAAATTAGTATTCAGATTAAAAAGATTATATTTGTATATGTATACATATATAGTTATAAGTATAAATTTATATTTATAAATCCAGAATATATAGATATAAACCCTGATTATATATTATACATTTGATCAGACATACTGATGTTTGAGCTGTTTTAACTGAAAGCAACTTGCGCTGACATATCTTATAATGTCAGTGCCATTGTTTTGTCTCAAGATGCACACCAGTAATGTTTTTTTCTATGGCACGTTATAAAAGCTACTTCAATGTCCTAATTGAACTAAGGTCTAATCCTGGCTTAATCTAGGGCCTGTCTGTGAAACCGGGTCTTTTTTTTTTTCAGATCATAATATACTTTATACAGTTATAACATACAAATACATTATGGTAGTACATTTATACTGTATGCATTTATATAGCACTTTTCTGAAATGTTAATATACTTAAATTTATAAGAAAAAGACATTTGTTTTCAGAATAGGATTACATATTATTTGTATCAGCAATACTTCCCATTTTCAATCAGATTTTCACCAGCTATATGGTCCACCGATATCAACCAGCAATGGAAAATTCAACCGCAACCAACAATTCTGCTACTTGGCCACCTCCAGCGATAAAGTAATGTAATCAGGCTTTAACAAGGACGTTTTAGTTTTATCGCATCACATCACATCACATCACTCAAACGTAGATGGGGTATTAGTGATCCTTTCATATGCCATTTATCGCCAGTGTTTATATCATAGCAGAGTCTTTGTTTACTAATAAAGACAATTTTCATACTGTATGAGCCAATGAAGGATTGAGCCTTACACTTGTCCCATTAAACAGCATAAAATGCACTCCATAATATTATCTTTATAACTTTTCCTCAGAAAGCTTGATTGGATAGATGAGAAAACACTCTGCACATGCACAAGAGAGGGAGAGAGAGAGAGAGAGAGAGAGAGAGAGAGAGAGAGAGAGAGAGAGAGAGAGGCCACCAAGAGCTTTTCTATTCCTTATACTGTATGTTCTGATAGATATAAACAGGGATCCCACTGTCATGGAAAACCTGGATAAGAAAATCCTAGAAAGCCTGGAAAGGTATTAATAAAACCATGGAAATTTCTAAAGTTAATACTGTTCACAAGTTTGGGGTGGTAAGATTTCGTAATTTTTTTTTTTTTTTTAAAGAGGTCTTTTATGTTCACCAAGGCTACATTTATTTATATAATGTGATGAAAATACTGTAAAAACAGTAATAATGTGAAATATTATTACACTTCACAATAATTGGTTTCTATTTTAATATATTTTTAAATGTAATTTATCCCTGTGATGACAAAGCATCATTACTCCAATCTTCATTGTCACATGATCCTTCAGAAATCATTCTAATATGCTGATTTGCTGCTAATGAAACATTTCTTATTATCTATGTTGAAAACAGTTGTGCTGCTTAATATTTTTTGCGAAAACCGCAATGATTTTCTTTTTAGGATTTTTTGATGAATAGAACGTTTAAAAGAACAGCATTTATTTAAAATACAAATCTTTTGTAACAGTGTAAAAGTTTTTACTTTCTTTACATTTGATCAATTGAATATGTCCTTGCTGAATAAAATCAACTTTGGCCCCGCCCACTGGCGTGTTAGTGAGATGATGAGGAGAGAAGAGCGACAGGATTACTGGACAAAAAAAAAATAACATTACCTTCCAAAAGATCCTAATGCTAGGAATGTGGTTATTTTCAACAATGTGAATGTCTCAGTTGAGCATTATTTATTTGTATTTGGTACATTTCACTTTGGATTCTTTGATAAATCAGTCACAATTTCGGCGCAGGCTTTGCAAACAGACTTTTACGATATGGACTCGACAGTAATGCCACAACATGTAAGTAACCATGTTAATTCTAATGCCTGATCTGTGACCAGTGATTTCTGATATGTAATGATTCATCTACAGTCAGATGTTCTTTGTCTATGTGTCAGTAAATCAAACCAGTGACTAAACGGTCAACTTCACATTGTTTCTTAGTAGGATGAAAATAATCTGTTATTTAAACTGATTAAATTATATATAGAAAGCAATATATAAAAGAATGCTCAATCAAACAGCGCAAGTTTATCAGTGACTGAGTTCTGAACTCTCGCCAAAACTCCCGTAATAATCAACAAATCTCTTATTTACATTGTGTTTGCACTGTTAGTTATAATGAAAGCATTCGTTAGTGTGCAGAAATCGAGTTGCAATGACAACATAACTGCATTCATGTGCTCAACATGTCTGTGATCGGCTACAATGCTCATCACTGCAACCTTTCATGCCACAGTCTAAATATAATGCCATAGATCTGAATGTAATGCTATAATCAACACTTTTAGTTTACCTTGAGAGCTGTAATAGTAAAAATGTGCTAAAAGTTTTCGAGAGGGTTCCACATGCAATACTAGCTATTTCATATGCAAAGATGTTAGCCAATCACAGCAGTGGGCGTTTACACTGAAGTCTCACAGCAGACACGCCCCTTTCAAACAGAGCGTTCAAACCAGAGGCTAAAATCAGGGTAGGAAAAATGCCTGTTATTTCTAAATTATGACAATTTTTGATGTAAAATTCATACTAACATTATAAGTGCACCGCATTAAACATTATAAAATAATAAAATAATGCAGTTCATGACCCCTTTAAAAAAAATTGTACAGACCCCAAACTTTGGAACAAATACAAAACCACTGTGTCCTTAAACTTAAAGAGTGTGTCCGGTTTGCGATCAAATAATTTTTGGAGTTTCTTTTCAATGAATCGGTTGACAAATTGGTCTGCATTGGAATAATTTTTAAAAATCTGTATGCAGTAATAAACGATAACAGGAAAATTCACAAATGTGGGAACAACATTTAAGGGAAATATAAATATAATGCAAAAGCTTTCAGGTACACTATTTTCCATTTTTGAGTTACTGATGCCCAGTGTTGGGATAAAGCATTACACGTAACAAGTTATGTGATCAGATTACTCTTTAAGTAATGATTTACTATGATCAAAATATCTGAGTTACTATTTCAAATAAGTAAGTTTTCCCATTTATTGACGACACCTTTTTGGTTATTAAAAATCAAACAAGCAAGCCCAGTCCAGGTGAGAAAAAGTATATATGCAAAAGTAACGTAACATTACGCTCCATAAAAAGTAACTAAGTAACACAATTAGTTACTTTTTAGGGAGTAACGCAATACTGCAACGCATTACTTTCCATAAAAAGTAACTAAGTAATGCAATTAGACACTTTTTAGGGAGTAACGTAATATTGTAACTGCTGATGCCATTGTATAAATGCACTATTTGAGGTTATCCATTATTAATTTATTCTACGAGTGAACATATCCAATAATAGGAGGATTACAGTTATAAACTGAGTAGCTTTCAGCTAGTCATGTGATCTCAACATGACCGCGCCTGCTGTGTGTCAAATAAAATAGCTTTTATAAGGCTACTGATGTGACTGGAGTCTGTACATCATTTTCAAAAGCATATTAATTCATTTATGGATAAAACTTTGTAATGAGGAAAAAAATGACTGAGTGCACCTTATAGCCTAAATAGCCTACTATATAAACATCTGACAGGTTTTGGATTTGTTGGGGATCAAAGCTGGCAGCAAAGTGCATGGGTTAATATGAAGCGTGATTCCGCTGACGTGTCGCGGCTCCAGGTGTTTCTTTGATTCATGTAAGACATATCAAATGCGCTTTTGTTTTTGCAGGCATTCATGATTCGGATTGTAGCCTATTGCCGGTCTGCGGCGCATGAAATGCAGGAGTGCCCCCTGATGGCATCCAGAGGTAGTGCGCACTGCTGCTGTCACCTCTTTATTGTGTGGAGGTCTGACTGCATGTGTGTGCATGTGTGTGTGTGTGTGGGCTCGGCTATATGAATCACTCTCTCAGCCAGTGAGGGGGTGGTGTGTGTACTGACAGAGAAAGCAGATGTTCACTGCTTTTGGAAGACACACAAAGTACTCGGATAGAGAGAGAGAGATGGTGAGAGAGGGAGACGAATCAATGACGATGTTATAAAAACAGTAGAGCCGCTTTTATGATGGATTTCCGTTAAGCCGCAGGTGAAAATGAGAAAGTGCACCACTGATACACAGTCTCTTTACATCTGCACAGACTCATCACATCCCTGAATCGAAGAAAAGAAAAACAGAAACAAAAACAAAAAGAAAAAGGAAAAAAAGACAGCCATCAAAGGAAATTCAGCACAATTGTTTATGACCTTGTTTAAGGTAAAACAAGACAGTTATAAAATAATACTGTCTTATCACCTCTCACTTATATTTTTTAGCATTATACAGCTAAATTATAAAATGGAAATTTATGGTCCTGGATGCGGCTTCTCAGCTGCAGGACTTTGCACTCTTTTCTCATGGGGATTCATACTGCGTTCAGAATGATCAAATTAATGGGCTGAGTGCACATAAATGCCCCGGATAAATTCATAATTACAGTGGGAAACCTGTTAATTTCTTCAAAGTTGGCATGAAACAGAAGTTGTGATTGTCTTTTCTCCCCTATTGTGATGTATAGCCATATGACATGACTTTTTGAACAAGAAAAAATATAGGGCGGTAGCCTACTTGATTTTGTCCATGTTTTCTCTTGGTGGATCTCATGTGAGAGACAGGTTGTCCTGCCCTCATGCCAGTGAACATATTGGCTGCGTCCGAAATCGCATACTCTCTTGAGTAGGTACTTATTTTGAATAAGTAGCCTAATTTCTTCACGACCGATAAAAAAGTAAGATCTATATAGTATGATTGTGTTTAGTATGTAATCCGCATGTACAGGGGTGCACATAAGCTTTTTCAGTCTGGTTCTCATCATGAGAGCACCTGGAAATTAGGTTTGGTGCTCACACTGCACATAGTGTGACCCATTAAATATAACTATAAAAAAATGAAATAATTAATTATAGCATTAGTGCACTTTATTTAGTTAGTTTTTTTAATAAAATAATAAACAAAATAATAAATAAAGTGTGATAATACTATTCTATTTTAAAATAAAAAAATGAGTATTAAATAAAAATATTTCATAGTACACTTAAAAATACAATGCGAATATTTACATTTTTGTTTTTATATGAATTTTCAACATTTTCAAACCTAAAATCAGCAAGCTTTTATTTTGGCGGGTTGCCAGGAAGTAAGTATATGCACTGCCGGTTTTAGCACTGCCGAGTGAAGCGCGTCAGTGAATGTCAAAGCTTTACGTTTTGCTTTGAAACCTGCAGATTTATTATGCATTCAGTTAAAATGGAAATCTTGTACAGTATTACAATTAGTCAATCTAAAACGGTGATTGTGCATTAACAGCTGGCAACCATGTCGGTACGCAAATGAGTGGTCTTAACTTATTTACCCATTTTTTATTTTGGTAGCGCATGCGCACAACTTATGTGCTCCCCTGCGAATGTACTACATTCACCATGTTGTCATTATCATGTGACCGACCAGCGTCAGTTACATTGCTTCACTGCCATTCATAAATCCCCTCCTGTGGTCTCATGGGATAGTAAAGTGTCCATCGTAAGCACACTTCAGAATCTCGCCGGAAGTAGTAGGTTATCCAGGGACGTTTTGCCTCTTTTATGAGTACTGTGAATTTGGTCAGACTTCTTTTGTCACATACTGTTTTTGCCTACTATATAGTAGGGAAGTACAAGTATGCGATTTCAGATGTAGCCATAATCAGAGAAGAGATGTCATTGCAGAGGGGAAGATATTTTGATTAAAGATTACGAGGGCATTACAAGGGATTTTTTTTTTTTTTAATAAAATGATGTACATGCATAAATAACTTATAATAAACAGCAATATTCCATAAAAAACAAGAGTTGTCAATTTTGATTTCATGGTGACTTTAAACCCCAACTTTCTGAGTTGGGAGTATGTCATTTAAAGTATAGTGGTGAAAACAATTTGGTATTAATCAGAATAAAATGTTGAATTGTTGAATGTGCAATTCAGTTTGTACACATTTTGTATACGGTTAATGAAGAATAGAGATGCTGTTTGCTTGAATATACTACTTGTGTGTAACCAAACTACACTTCACATCATTCTCTTTTGTGGCACAAAAAAGGTTAAATATACAGATAAGGCAATTACACACAGAATGTGCATACTTTGCTCTTCATTGTGTTGCATTAGCAACATTCCTTATTAATGTCAGGAATGAAAAACAAGGCGAGAAATATGAAATTATGCAGCGAAACACTTGACACTAAAACTATTAAAAATATTTTTTGGTAATTGAAATAAAAAAAACTAAAATTAATGTAAAAACTGACAATATAAAAATAAAATGTAATTCAAAATATTAATAAATACTATAATAGTATATAAATAATACTAAAACAACACTGCATCATAATTGCATTTTACCAATTCGTGCCGTAAATGTCATGGACTATCATTCCTGAGCTACAGGAAAATGACATCATGACAATGCTGAAAAAACGCACACAGACCAAACCCCTCACTGGCAGAAAGATGGCAATTAATGAATTTGCCAAATAAAATATTTAATTAAAATTCTGATAAAATATATCTCCTTAAAGCTGCCTCTTGTGTGAATGGAATTGCGAAAATAATGATTGTTTTTAAACAGGTTACAGTACCTGAAGTCTCTCCCGATTTGTCATTGGTTGGTCAAACAGATAGTCCCGCCCCCCCAAAAAATCACACAACTGTTTGAAACAGTGTTGCTGTGTTAAGTTTTAAACAAATATAGTCACAGTTGAAACAGTTGCATCTTGTGCTTTAAAGCCCTGAGTGTATTCACAAAATTATTTGTCATGTGTTGATTAATTAAAAGAAATCTGATTGGCACGGATCAGATTTGATTAAACATTTTAAAATGGTGCTTAATGATGAAATGATTCTGTACACGAACAGGTGATCTGCATCATGAAGCGACACCATTAGTGTGCTTAATAATGGAGTCCGTGGTCAGACCATTTATTTATTTTTGGCCTCGGCTGATTCTGAGCGTCTATCCCCTCCAATTAACTCCAAGCCTCTGACTGCTGATCAGGAGAAAATCCACGCTGCCTTTTTATGTTCTAGGTCTTCCTGGAAAAACAATGTGGTGCACCCATATTATACAGACTCACTCATAGCGATGCACGTGCGCATGTCCTCTTCCTCACGGTTTCTTGTTATCCTTCTTCATCAGGGAGCTGGATCCATCTCCTTCAAAGTGAAAGAGGGCAGCTATCAAATTATGTTGACGAATGCCCTGTTTGCAATGTATTATACATGCAGAAAGAGAGGAAGACCATGTATGAGAGAGAAAAACAGGCATAGAAAGGAAAGACATACTGTCTTTCATGAAAACACACACTTTTGTTTCAGTATTCCAGAAATCCCTCCATGTACCTGCTGGTGAAATCAAATTAAGAGAAAACTGCAAGGCCCCTGTCAAAGCACAAAAAAGGTAATTAATTCCAGAGTTAAAGCTCAAACAGTTTCAAACCCCTCTGTCAACGTTACGCCTGCAGCCCACAATAATTGTCACCGGAGTCAGTCACTACCTTCACTCACATCTGCCAATCAGCATTTCAAAAAGCACTTCAGAAAAGTAACTAACTAAAAGTAGTGAAGACACTAACTTAAAGGTGAAGAACCTAATGAAATTACTAAAATAATGGTAGTTTCTCAATATGTGTTCTTAAAGGCCCACTGAAGTGCCTTGAAACACACAGCATTATTCAATGTGTTGATGTAATTTCCACTGAAACAGGAAGACAGGGCGGGGCATATCGAACAGCTCCTCCCCTTTTAAAAAATAGCCAGTAGTTCTTTGTTTATATCATAGTTCGGCCAGAGCTGTTGAGCTCAGTAAAGCCGCAGTTTCCTTCTCTAACCGTTTCTCCTCCTAATCTCCTCCATTTCACTTCAAAATATAGCATTCTGTGCAGAATTCAAATGGGTCCGATACGTTTTCTGGTCTGCGCCGACTCGCGCTCGTGCATATAATCCGCTCTGTGCTATCGTGTCTCTGGACCGGAGCAGACTAATGTGAAACCGACTTCATTCGCCCCAGTGGAAAGCATATTTACACTGTCTGAATCGTTTCCTGTCCCCTATATAGTGCACTATGTGCCATTCACCATGTCTAAAATAGTAAATGTGTGAACAAGTGACCGATTTCAGCCGCAGCTTCAGCGTCTATTTGGGGGCATTTGATTGGACAGAACATCTAATGAGAAGCTGCAGTGCAGGGTGAATCATCAAAATCATTGATCCATATTGGCAGAAGTGAGAGACTGTAAGTTTTGAATGCTTATATCGTCTAAATGCGAATTTTGTCATTGTTTTGGAGCAGACTAGCTTATAGATAACATATTCATACTAAAAGTGCGTCCTTCCGAGTTCGTTCTTTCAAGACCGCTCTCCACGAGAACGCAAGTCTTTCGTTCTTTGCGTTCTTGGAATTGAGAAACAGCCAATGACTTTTCAAACACTCCTCCCATCTGCCATTGGTCATTTCAACAGATAGTCCCGTCCTAAACTCACACTATTGGTTATATCATTGTTGCTCTGCAACACAATTTCAACAAAATAGGCTTACTTCCATACTATATAGTATGCGAAAAAAGGTATGTCAAAAGAGTAGTATGTCTGATTCATAGTATTCAAAAAAACAGTAGGTGAAAATTATTCGCATGACCTACTACTTCCGTCAAGATTCTGGAGTGTGGATTCAGTATTTGTACTTTTTTTAATTGTCGCAAAGTGCCTTTCAACCAAATGTAGTACCTACTATACAGTATGCAATTTCGAACGCAGCTTTTGATAGCAACCTACACTTCTCATGATATGAATGACTTATAAACAGGGCCTAAAATTAACACTCGCCTTCTGCCTGTACTTCCGCCTACGTCACGCATGACCTTTCCAATGTGATTACGTAATACGTGGCACATCGCAGAGCAGTGCCAAACAAACATTTGTGGTAAAAAAGTATATACATTTACACGCGAAATTCCCAATTGTTTGGGTTCCCATTTCCGCCAGCGAAAATTCGCTGAACAACATTAAATGTTACCCCACCCCAATAAATGGTTAGCATATTCAGATAACTATAGTATCTACCTGAACAATAACACATCTTGTTTAATGATGCAGACGTCACACTAGCGCCCCCTTGAGTGTGGAGGTTGTATATGCACTACCGGACTATGTGCTGTGTTTACCAAGCATTCAATTCTACACACATATGCGAACTTCTGGTCCAAAAAGTTTAGTACATCGGTTCAAACAATTTACAAAAATGATGCTTGGGATAAAAGTATCTGCTAAATAAATAAATATACATTTATTTGAACTTGTTCAACCCCCCTGCTGTACATCACAATGTCATTTATAAATATGAAGGCTTTTCGTAACACCTTAGTATGGGGAATACAATATGTATTCCCCATACTAAGGTGTTATGAAAAGCCTTAGTGAGCACTATTAACTACAACTTTGCCTCAATAAACTCCTAATTTACTGCTTATTAATAGTTAGTAAGGTAGTTTTTGTAGCGTTTAAGTTTAGGTATTGGGTAGGATTAAGGGATGAAGAATAAGGTCATGCAGAATAAGGCATTAATATGTGCTTTATAAGTATAAACAGCCAATATCCTAGTAATATGCATGCTAATAAGCAACTAGTTCACCCAAAAATGAAAATTTAATGTTTATCTGCTTACCCCCAGGGCATCCAAGATATAGGTGACTTTGTTTCTTCAGTAGAACACAAATGAAGATTTTTAACTCCAACCGTTGCAGTCTGTCAGTCATATAATGCATGTGAATGGTAACAAAATCTATGAGAGTAAAAAAAAAAAACATGCACAAACAAATCCATATTAAACCCTGCTGCTCGTGACGACACATTGATGTCTTAAGACACGAAACGATCGATTTGTGTGAGAAACCAAACAGTATTTATATAATTATTTTTTTTTAACCTCTAATACGCCACTATGTCCAACAGCCTTCAGCGTGCGATCACTTCCGGTAAGTGAGGTCAATGTACACGATCTGGCGTAGAGATACGCACGAGAGATCACTTCCGCTAGATCGTGTACATTGACCTCACTTACCGGAAGTGATCGCGCCGTGAAGGCTGTTAGACATAGTGGCATATTAGATTAATCATTAATGATATAAATACTGTTCGGTTTCTCACACAAACCGATCGTTTCGTGTCTTAAGACATCAATGTGTCGTCACGAGCTGCAGGGTTTAATATGGATATGTATGTGTTTTTATTTTTTTTTTACTCTCATAGATTTTGTTCTCATACTCTCATGTGTTACCATTCACATGCATTATACGACTGGCAGACTGCAACGGTTGGAGTTAAAATCTTCATTTGTGTTCTACTGAAGAAACAAAGACACCTACATCTTGGATGCCCTGGGGGTAAGCAGATAAACATCAAATTTTCATTTTTGGGTGAACCATCCCTTTAATAGCGAGAATTGAACCCTAAAATAAAGTGTTACCGTTTTTTCCAAGTTGCATTAATTGCATTTAATGTAAATTTATACATTAAGCTTAATGATGTCACCAAGTTTGAAATCCTCACTGTTTTATGCCAAATACTAAAATAATATACCAAAGTAGAAAAATACTAAGAGAAAATAAAAAAAATCTTTCCCCATTAAATAATTTTGTTAATAGCTAGTTGTGTAAATAGCAGTTCAAATAAATAAATATTTTTAAATAGTTTGATTGTAGTTTAACTCCTCAACAAGCTACAGTCTGAGTGTGATCTCGTTCCTATATCCTGAAACATCCCTGATTTATATTTCACATCATTGTCAACAAACAATTAATATTGTCATATCTGTGATAGCAGCATGGGACGTCTGCACAAAGGATGGAATCAAACCAACATGGGGTCTCTGAATATCACCAATAACACACGCCTCCAGCCCTCGGAATGTGAATAAACAGATTACAAGTGAAGAAATATTGCCTCAGATAGAGTGTGTACAAAAACCAAACAATTTTATCTCACTTTCCTTCTTTATACCGTGTGCATCTGTACACTGTAATCTACATATAAAGTGAGCCCCATATTTACATGCTTTACATTTTCTTCCTGTAAAATACAGAAAACATGTTTTGGCTCATTCTGAATTCAGAAGCTGGCATTTTACTTTTATTGTTTGTGAGTTTATAAATTACAGTGTACTGGACTGTGTTTAAAGGGCCAATATGCATTTTCCATTTATTTGCAATGAATAATTCATTGAAATAAAAGGGTTTTATTGCATGTAACTGATTATATATAATGTTTCATAACAATGCACACTGACGCCATGGGCTAGTCGGGTAAGCTTAAAATAAACCTTATTTTTTAGAGCGTAAATTAATATCAGTGGTCTTATCACATGATAAGACACACATAAGCACTGTCAATGTGGGAATTAACCTCATGATTCCACTTGACAAATGAAACAGAAATATTACCTGAGGCTCTTTAAAATATGATTCAAGCTTTTTTAGAGAGTTAAAATGAAGAAGCAAACATGTTATGATTCCTGAATATTACAGTTTGAAAGATATTACTATAAAAAAGGTTTATCAAAATATACCCATAATATGCATGATGATAACGGCATCTTTAAATCCCAAAACATTCCCATCTTATCTATGCTGACACTACACCTTTGTGTGGTCAGCAGTTTTGTGTGTACTGTAACTCTGTGCAAAACTGGCTGTAGTTGCTGCCTGACTAGTGTTAGTACACTTAAGAAAAAAATATTATGGAAACAATATATTTAAGTGCAAATTGAATGTAATGTTTTTGGACACTTAATTGCGTGTTATTTACAATTAAATGAAAATGTATTATAGTTTAAAATGTATAATAAATGCAGTTAGATGAATTTAAGACTTTAAGCGTAGGCTACCGCCAAAGTACTGACTAGCATTTATGGTAGACTAAAATATACTAATGTAATATGTATTGAAACTTGAATGCCATGTATTTAACTATATTTGTAACTATGCAGTAGCAATTTAGTACATTTAAAATATCAACTTATCAACTTATCAGTACATATCAACTTATTAATATCAAATAACACACTACAGTTACAATAATAATCAAGTACTTTACATGTGGTTTATATGGGTACTTCTTTAAGGCATGACAAAAGACTTTTTTTGACATTAACATAGTCAAGACAGTGGAATCTCTTTAAAGGGTTAGTTCACCCAAAAATGAAAATTCTGTCATTAATTACTCACCCTCATGTCGTTCCAAACCCGTAAAACTTTCGTTCATCTTCGGAACACAGATTAAGATATTTTTAATGAAATCTGAGTGATTTCTGTCCCTCCATTGACAGCTATGCAACTACCACATTGACGCTTCACAAAGTTCATAAAGAGATCATAAAACTAATCTACATGAATTGAGTAGTTTAGTCCACAATTTTCTGAAGATCGCTTTATATGATGAATAGATTGAATTTAGTCTTTTATTCACATAAAACATTCATCAGTGCACACATCAGTTGTGGTAAACGGAAGCTCAAGCATGTCCACTTGACGTGCGAGAGCCAATGTGGTTCATTCTCGTGTTATGCAGCACATTTGAGCTTCAACAAGAACCAATGTGGTTCATTCTCATGTGTTACACAGCATGTTTGAACTTCATCAAGAACCAGTGAGGTTCATTCTTGTGTGTTACGCAGCACGTTTGAGCTTCAACAAGAACCAATGAGGTTCATTCTTGTGTTACGCAGCACGTTTGAACTTCAGCAAGAACCAATGAGGTTCATTCTCGTGAGTTACACAGCTCGTTTGAGCTTCCGCAAGAACCAATGAGGTTCATTCTTGTCTTACGCAGCACGTTTGAGCTTCCGCAAGAACCAATGAGGTTCATTCTCGTGTTACGCAGCACATTTGAGCTCCAACAAGAACCAATGAGGTTCATTCTCATGAGTTACACAGCTCGTTTGAGCTTCCGCAAGAACCAATGAGGTTCATTCTTGTGTTACGCAGCACATTTGAGCTCCAACAAGAACCAATGAGGTTCATTCTCATGAGTTACGCAGAACGTTTGAACTTCAGCAAGAACAAATGAGGTACATTCTTGTGTGTTACGCAGCACATTTGAGCTCCAACAAGAACCAATGAGGTTCATTCTCATGAGTTACGCAGAACGTTTGAACTTCAGCAAGAACAAATGAGGTACATTCTTGTGTGTTACGCAGCACATTTGAGCTCCAACAAGAACCAATGAGGTTCATTCTCATGAGTTACACAGCTCGTTTGAGCTTCCGCAAGAACCAATGAGGTTCATTCTTGTGTTACGTAGCACGTTTGAGCTTCCGCAAGAACCAATGAGATTCATTCTCGTGTTATGCAGCACGTTTGAGCTTGAACTTTTTGAAGCATGAAAGTGGTAGTTGTGTAGCTGTCAATTGAGGGATAGAAAGCTCTCAGATTTCATCAACAAAGATCTTCATTTGTGTTCAGAAGATGAACAGTGTGTGAGTGAGTTATTAATGACATAATTTTCAATTTTGGGTGAACTATCCCTTTAAGTAAACTTAAGTGGCCTTTTATTTCATTAATATTATTACCTACAAGCACAGTTTTTAAAAATATACTTTAAATTTAAGTACAAGTGCACATTTAATACAATAAAGCACACTTCTTTTTCACAAGGGATCATTTAAAATGATAACACACATCAAAAACAAAACCACTAATGCAGCCTTCACGTGATCAGAATTTTCGTAAATATGAGAGTTTGTAAACATGAAGTTTTTTCGCGCAAACAAAGCACTCGTGTCGCTTCATAAAACCGAGGTTAAACCACTGAAGTCACATGGATTACTTGAATGATGTCTTTTACTACCTTTCTGGGGCTTGATGTGTGGTAGTTGTGTAGCTGTCAATGGAGGGACAGAAAGCTCTCAGATTTCATTAAAAATCTTCATTTGTGTTCCGAAGATAAAAGAAAGTCTTGGGTGAACTAACCCTTTAACCATGATTTTCTATAAAGCTGCTTTGAAACAATGTGGATTGTGAAAAGTGCTATAAAATTAAATCTGACTTAAATTGACTAGGCAGTTTAGTATGTGCAACTTAATATATCAAACAGCAAGAACTTACCATATCAAGTTTGGTAGTGAGGGTCCAAAAAGAGGCCAATTTACACCCCACAAACAGACACCGACCAACCGGCCAGATTACAGTACGTCATTTCTTAGACATTCCACGACCCGAAATACGCTGATTCAACATGTTCAATAAATGAAAACAAGCACCGACAGGGGTAACACACTGATCCGACAAAACCCAACAAAGTGTCTGTTGTTGTTGGTCGGTGTCTGTCAGTGCAGTCTGAATTGGCCTTATCATGCCCCGTTTGATTACTTTCGCCTCTTCGCCAAACGCAACTAGAAAGGCGTCATATCATTAAGTTTCCAGATGATTCAGAGATTGTAGGAAGGTCTAAAGATCCTACAAGTCTACATTACTATTACATCGTATCTGAACTTAAAATGCAAGCTTACTGAACTTGGATCCACAAGCAAAAAAACAGTGTTAGTTTTAAGTTTATAGAATTTATTATGTTTGCTGAAAGCACAGACCAACTTTGATTAAATTGATACATTTTCCCCCAAAGTTGAGTGATTTGGGATGCAGTGCACTAAAACTAATTTTGCACAATAATATGCAAAGTAGGCTCTAGCCATAGCCTCAACAACACTGGGATGTGGAGTGTATTATGGTCTGTCTGTTATTTTTGAGAGCAAAAGGCCCAAAGGGTTGTTAATTCATCATGGATTTAAAACGGGATATAAATGGGATGAGGAATTGTGCCATTTACTTAAGAGCAATTGTCTAGAAATCATTAACTTCAGCTCAATTAATTAAAGCTTTTTATTCATCTTCCCCAAATACTCCACAGAGGGAAGGAAAATATTAAAAGAGCGAGAGAAACCGTTGGTTAAGTATAAAAGGCTTCATCACACAGATAATAAAAGAGAAGATTTAATTCTCGCTCTGTATATGCTAAACACCAGATTCATTGAGCTGAAAACTTAAAAATCATCTCATCAGAACTTTTAAACTTCACTGAGCACAGGAGAGAGATCACAGAAAAATAAAGTTCAGCTCTTTCCATAAAACAATGTGTTTTTTATTATAATTCTCAATGAAACCCACAGCGCAAGTTTACAAGATTGCTTTTAAAATATATTCTGTTTACAGGTTTATGGAAATCTTGGCGATGGGTTGTTGCCTGCACTTCAATTTTTGCTTTCGTTAACATACCCACAATTCCTCACTCCGAGCACGAAATATCGCATACATAAAATATATAGTTCTCAAACTCCAGGCGTAGTTCAAACCGTGATTACCAGAAAGTGATACTTATGCGTTTGTTTATTACTGTTTAAATCATGCTTATATTTTCATTAGCCTATTGGTGTTCCACTCTCGGAATAAAGGTGGGGTATAAAACAGCCGTGAACACTCAGGCGTCTGACATTTTAGGGAGCCCTTTCAGAGTCATAAAGGTGCCGGAGAGATGGATGAAAGAAGAGAGAGTACAAAGCCAGACCATCAGCGGAATAAAGAGAAAGGAGCGGGGGAAACGTGAATTAGATTATACGGGAAGGGAAGAGTATAACCTCTCTTTCTTGACCCATTATACAAAAATGCACCAAGATAACCACAGTTTCTGCTAAAATACCATTAACTTACAACAGTTTTTGCTACTGGAATAAAAACTGTGGTTACTTGGTACTTGGCTCCAGATAGAAGATTTTGAAAGGTTCTTTTCCCAGTTGAAGATGATCTTCTTATAGTATTATGGTTTTCAAGTGATTTTTCAAGGCCTTTAAGATTTTTGTATTGTGACATTATTGTCATGACAGTTAAGCACATTTATCACAAAATGAATACATGTGAATGTTCTATTTTTTTGCATGATCCTCACGAGATTTTCATTAATAAAGTAAAAAATACTTTAATGCATAATGCCTATATCTACTTTCACATGATAGAAATGAGAATTATAAAAACATGCTTGTCAAAATGTTTTTTTATTCAGTAATATGTCTGTTTCATTACTGATTCCTACGTTGACAATGGTTACGTGTCTTATCACGTTAACAAGAACACTGATGTTAACTTGAGCTCTAAAAAAAAAATCCCCAAAAAATTATCAAAAATAAAATTAATGAATAAAATGAACAAAAATAAATGTTAGGTAACACTTTACAATACGGTACAGCGTGTACTTTTTGACCATCTAGAGTCTAGTGGTTAAAAAAAAAAAGAACATTGTTTTGGTTTTTGCTTCGTCTCTGCGTGACTGTGCAGAAGAATATTGTTCTTTCTAACAAAAAAACAAAAGAGAGAGAGAGAGGGGTTATGCCCATACTATCCTACTACTCATAAATATTCACTACTAGAGATATATCCAGTTTAGATGGATTTCAAGCTGACTAGCTGAAGATGTTAATGTAGCTATAGGCCTTCTTGTTTTATTGCGAGCTCTGTCGCGAGTTCTTTTTTTTGCCAGCAGACTCTCCTCTTTTTTGGCGTTTTTTAAACGTTTGATTCCCCGGAAGTTTGAGTGCTCCATGTCAACTTTCATCTTCTTCTATTGGCGGTTGGCAAACCAGCTTTTGGTGCATTACGGTCACCAACTGAACTGGAATGTGGAATGTAATGCAGGACTGCCCTTACTTAAAAATATATATTCTCAAATATAATCTTGATGCTTTTATACATTTCAGAACGTCAACCTTTCTCGCTCGTTGTGACAACTAACCTATGCCACTCCCACACCATACGCGTCAAAGTAGCCAGCAACTTCTCTCTATGACGAGACATGCACGGGTGAGTGACATATATACACAATTTCCCGCGAAAACCATCCCGACAGGTCTAAAATATTATTTAACACTTATAATAGGCTTACCATAGTGAATCAGGGTAAGACAAAAACACGTTTTGGAAGAAGAATTGATGATGTATTGACTCATTTAAATGTTAATTTTGAACACAAAAGTTGTTGAGATCAACATTAAAGGCACAATATGTAAGATTTTTGGATTAAAATATCCAAAAACCACTAGAACAATGTTATATATTTTGTTGATTTGTGTACTTAGATTATCCCAAATGTTTCCAAGAATGTTTAAATCCGGAGAAATAAGCAATTTTAACTAGGACACGGACCGTGTCCATGCATCGCCTATCAATGACATCATACCCACGTTACCCTCGATTGTTATATAGCTCAACACAGTTAGTCTTATTGTTTAAATCTTGTTTTCTTGATTTACCGCGAGTACCATGTTTTACCATGCCTAATATCGATCTATCTTACTGCAGTGTGCAACAAGTGTCTCATAGTAGCTGCCGAGCGAATGCACAGAGTAGCATTATAACATAACTTTCAACACACTCAATTGTATCTAATATGATAAAACAGCGCTGCATTACCCCACATACGCATGACCGGAAAAAGCGGAAGTGGTCGCCTGCGGCATAAGAAAAGCTCCACTGCTCTCGAGCCATGTGTCGCGCTTGTCTCTCATTAGCAAATGCTCCAGCGGCCTCGTTCTGCTCCAATGGCTTTCAGCCCCACCCTGTTTCATACTACAGTAACGTTAATAAAAAATTAATACATTAGCTCATCCATGAATCTGATTTCTGCATGATCATGAGTCCCTTCGGGTTCTTTTCCACCGGCTGTAGAAGTGAAAACAACAACTCCCATGATTCCGCGAAATCAAGGCATCATCAAACTACGCATGTGTTTTGAATAAGCAACCTCTAGTGGCAAAAATTACATATTGTGCCTTTAACTAAGATTAATAAATGCTGATGAAGTATTGTTCATTGTTAGTTCATGTTAACTAAAGCAGTTAACTGTTAACAAATGAAACCTTATTGCAAAGTGTTACCATGTTATATTTGTAAACAACATTTACAATATAGTGAAATATGACCGTGACATAATTTTAACCCACACCCATTAATACCTGATAAATATGCCTGACCAGCTCTAGATGCTCCGTTTTCATGGTTACCATAAATATTAACATTCAGACACATTATAGTAATGAGAATTTTGAAGCAAAGTGTGCTTAATTGTCATGAAAGTAATGTGGCAATGCAAAAACATGACTTGGAAAAACTAGAAAAGGTTCTAAAAATAGGCTTCCTTTTTTTGTTATGCATAATACATAATTTCTTATTTTGTATTTGAGTTTTGTGAGATTCACCCAAGTATTTGATTTAAATAAAGGATCCTATGTCAGCTATATCATAAAGAACAGCCTCAGTGAGAGTGGGAAAAATAAGATTTATGAATGGATGGGTGAACAAGCAAAAAACAAAGGTAAGGAGTCTCTGGTGAGAAGTCGAGTGTGTTTTATACAGCAGGTGCGTAGAAGACTTCTCCACTGCTCAGTCGGCGCATGAGCTCTTTCCATAAGAGGTCTCTCTCCATCTGCACTCCTTTCATAATGCCGCGGTTCTCCTGTGCCCGGCGGGACAGATAGGGAATCACCTCGTTCACTGGACCATACGGAACATACTTGTACACTGGGAATCCTGCCTGAGCTAGAGATATGAACAGACAAGAAAAGAATACCAATATTTTGAAGTGTGTGTTTTTTTTTTTGTTTTTGATGATTTGATTGACATTAATTTTATAACTGTACTTTTGGTAACACTTTATATTGTATACTTTCATTAAGAGTATATATTAAATGCATGTCAACTGATGTCATGTCAATCAAAATCTTCATATATATATATATATATATATATATATATACAAACCCGATTCCAAAAAAGTTGGGACACTGTACAAATTGTGAATAAAAAAAGGAATGCAATAATTTACAAATCTCATAAACTTATATTTTATTCACAATAGAATATAGATAACATATCAAATGTTGAAAGTGAGACATTTTGAAATGTCATGCCAAATATTGGCTCATTTTGGATTTCATGAGAGCTACACATTCCAAAAAAGTTGGGACAGGTAGCAATAAGAGGCCGGAAAAGTTAAATGTACATAAAAGGAACAGCTGGAGGACCAATCTGCAACTTATTAGGTCAATTGGCAACATGATTGGGTATAAAAAGAGCCTCTCAGAGTGGCAAATTTGAAGTTCTTTTTGGAAAACTGGGACGCCATGTCATCCAGACTAAAGAGGACAAGGACAACCCAAGTTGTTATCAGCGCTCAGTTCAGAAGCCTGCATCTCTGATGGTATGGGGTTGCATGAGTGCGTGTGGCATGGGCAGCTTACACATCTGGAAAGGCACCATCAATGCTGAAAGGTATATCCAAGTTCTAGAACAACATATGCTCCCATCCAGACGTCGTCTCTTTCAGGGAAGACCTTGCATTTTCCAACATGACAATGCCAGACCACATACTGCATCAATTACAACATCATGGCTGCGTAGAAGAAGGATCCGGGTACTGAAATGGCCAGCCTGCAGTCCAGATCTTTCACCCATAGAAAACATTTGGCGCATCATAAAGAGGAAGATGCGACAAAGACCTAAGACAGTTCAGCAACTAGAAGCCTGTATTAGACAAGAATGGGACAACATTCCTATTCCTAAACTTGAGCAACTTGTCTCCTCAGTCCCCAGACGTTTGTAGACTGTTATAAAAAGAAGAGGGGATGCCACACAGTGGTAAACATGGCCTTGTCCCAACTTTTTTGAGATGTGTTGATGCCATGAAATTTAAAATCAACTTATTTTTCCCTTAAAATGATACATTTTCTCAGTTTAAACATTTGATATGTCATCTATGTTGTATTCTGAATAAAATATTGAAATTTGAAACTTCCACATCATTGCATTCTGTTTTTATTCACAATTTGTACAGTGTCCCAACTTTTTTGGAATCGGGTTTGTATATATATATATATATATATAGCACAATGTGACAAATATATAACCTAATAAATAGCATATAATATGTACTTAAATATACTTTTTTCTAAATTAATATAAAAAGTATATATATAAAAAGTATATATATATATATATATATATATATATATATATATATATATACACACACTCACCTAAAGGATTATTAGGAACACCTGTTCAATTTCTCATTAATGCAATTATCTAATCAACCAATCACATGGCAGTTGCTTCAATGCATTTAGGGGTGTGGTCCTGGTCAAGACAATCTCCTGAACTCCAAACTGAATGTCAGAATGGGAAAGAAAGGTGATTTAAGCAATTTTGAGCGTGGCATGGTTTTTGGTGCCAGACGGGCCGGTCTGAGTATTTCACAATCTGCTCAGTTACTGGGATTTTCACGCACAACCATTTCTAGAGTTTACAAAGAATGGTGTGAAAAGGGAAAAACATCCAGTATGCGGCAGTCCTGTGGGCGAAAATGCCTTGTTGATGCTAGAGGTCAGAGGAGAATGGGCCGACTGATTCAAGCTGATAGAAGAGCAACTTTGACTGAAATAACCACTCGTTACAACCGAGGTATGCAGCAAAGCATTTGTGAAGCCACAACACGCACAACCTTGAGGCGGATGGGCTACAACAGCAGAAGACCCCACCGGGTACCACTCATCTCCACTACAAATAGGAAAAAGAGGCTACAATTTGCACGAGCTCACCAAAATTGGACAGTTGAAGACTGGAAAAATGTTGCCTGGTCTGATGAGTCTCGATTTCTGTTGAGACATTCAGATGGTAGAGTCAGAATTTGGCGTAAACAGAATGAGAACATGGATCCATCATGCCTTGTTACCACTGTGCAGGCTGGTGGTGGTGGTGTAATGGTGTGGGGGATGTTTTCTTGGCACACTTTAGGCCCCTTAGTGCCAATTGGGCATCGTTTAAATGCCACGGCCTACCTGAGCATTGTTTCTGACCATGTCCATCCCTTTATGACCACCATGTACCCATCCTCTGATGGCTACTTCCAGCAGGATAATGCACCATGTCACAAAGCTCGAATCATTTCAAATTGGTTTCTTGAACATGACAATGAGTTCACTGTACTAAAATGGCCCCCACAGTCACCAGATCTCAACCCAATAGAGCATCTTTGGGATGTGGTGGAACGGGAGCTTCGTGCCCTGGATGTGCATCCCACAAATCTCCATCAACTGCAAGATGCTATCCTATCAATATGGGCCAACATTTCTAAAGAATGCTTTCAGCACCTTGTTGCCACGTAGAATTAAGGCAGTTCTGAAGGCGAAAGGGGGTCAAACACAGTATTAGTATGGTGTTCCTAATAATCCTTTAGGTGAGTGTATATATATATATATATATATATATATATATATATATATATATATATATATATATATATATATATATATATATAAAGTGTTGGGCAATCGATTAATCGCATTCAAAATAAGAGTTGCAAAATAAAATAAAAGTGCAAATGTTTCTTAAATATATACATGCATGTGTGTGTATTTATATATACACAATTATACACAGTACAAACACATTTATTATGTAAACATAAACTTTTATTTTGGATGCGATTAATTGATTGCCCAGCACTAATATATATATATATATATATATATATATATACATACACACACACACACACACATACACATATATATATATATATATATATATATATATATATATATATACACACACACATACACATATATATATATATATATATATATACACACACACACACACATACTATATATACAAATTTATAATTGTATACATTTATTATATGTGGTATTATTGTTATTTTTAAGGGGTTTATTTTGAGATAAATAAAAGATGATGAAACATGAAACAAGCACAACTATGAAGGAAAGTAAACTAAATAATGTAAATTACACTTTTAATCCGGAATTTTTTTTACTTGAAATAAAATAAACATGAACTGAAATAAAATAATCTTAAAAAAATAATTCTCATTTTCATTTTGATGTTCTAAAATAAATAAAACTGACATAAAACAAATAAAAACAAAAAAACAACTAAAATAAAAATGAATATAGAAATAAAAACATTTTAAATTTAAAATACAAAAAATATAATAGTATCTCAATTATAATAAAATAGCACTGGTTTAAAATTAATGAACGTTATTGTAAAGTGTTGCTGTAATTTTACTAAAGTGATCACTTTAGAAGTGATTTTAGAAACTGTGTGTGCGTGTGTGTTTGTGTGTTTGGTTCACCTAGCGGAAAGCTGATTTGGTCACACATTCCCAGGAGCTGGCCGAAGTACACCTTCTTATCTGTGGGTGCCAGACCCATTTCATTCATCCTGTTAGACCATAAACACACAGAGCGCCGTCACAGAAAGTGAAAAATGAGAGACGCCTCTTTGGCAAGGTCATTTAATACCGGATACATTCTGGTGATTGCTCACTCAAACTTTTACACCGTCTTATCAGTTACAGCCATTACACGCAGGAACAAGACACATTTTGAAACACTTAGGCTGATATTAAGTGTGAATGATGTAATAGGAGGATAACTAGTGTGTACTTCCATACGAATGATGCCCTGGCGCCAGCATTTGACATTGTGACAGAGAATGTTAAATGACATCAGTCACTGGCACACCTTTGTCAAATGAGGTTACACCCCTAAGGAGTGATTACATAAAATTAATGATTGCACATTACATTATTAATTTACACAAATTAATTTACTCCCACAGGGATCTAAATGTTCATGGTGATTCAAAGAAGAACAGAACCTAAACTACACTCTAAATGTACGTTTTTCCGTGCTTAACATCTCTCAATTATATGTCCAGATGTTGATTTTTATTATCTAACAAATATTAATAGGCAGTCATTTAATTTTGCTTTAAAGGTGCACTGTGTAAATTTCAGCGGCATCTAGCGGTGAGGTTGCAAATTGCACATAGAGCACATAGAGAAGCTACGGTGGCTGACACAGGACAAAGATGTCATCACCTGAGACAGCAGAGAGTAGCTAGCGCTCTGTAGAGCAGTTTGTCCATTTAGGGCTACTGTAGAAACATGGCGGCGCAAAATGGTGATTTCACTGGAAGGGGACCCGCGGTGTATGTAGATAGAAATGGCTCATTCTAAGGTAATAAAAACATAACGGTTCATTATGTAAGGTCTTTATACACCATTGAAAACATAGTTGTGTATATTAGATTGCATTTCTGTCAATAGATATTCATAAATATTACACACTGCACCTTTAACTTTTATATGTATACATTTTATTGATGCACACTATCATTCAAAGGTTTGGGGTTTTATTCAGCAAAAATGCATTAATCAAAAGTAACAGTAAAGACTGTTTCTATTTAAAATAAATGCTGTTATTTCGAACATTCTATTCATTAAACAAGAAATAAATTTATCATGGTTTCTACAAAAATATGAAGCAGCACAACTGTTTTCAACATTGATAATAAGAAATGTTTTTTGAGCAGCAAGTCAGCATATTAGAATTAAGGATCATGTGACACTGAAGACTGGAGTAATGATGCTGAAAATTCAGCTTTGCATCAGAGGAATAAATTATATTATAATGGAAAACAGTTATTTTAAATTGTAATAAAATTTCACAAATTAATGTTTTTAATCATAATATTATAATTAATCATAATCATAATATTTTTTGATCAAATACATTGGTCTTGGTGAATATAAGACTTCTTTCAAAACATTAAAACATCTTACCGACCTTAAAATTTTGATGAAATATGAGATTACACACACACACACACACACACACACACACACACACACACACACACACACACACACACACACACACACTATATTCTATTCCCTACCCCTACCCATCACAGAAAACTTTCTGCATTTTTACATTTCCCAAAAACATAATTTAGTCTGATTATAAGCTGTTTTCCTCCAAAAATATCCCTACAAGGACAAGGATTTTGGATATTGCCATCTTTGTGGGACATTTTGTCCCCATAATGTAGGGTTTGCAGGACACACACTATTTCAAGCACTGACATTTATGTACACTAAATGTATATACAGTGGGGAGAACAAGTATTTGATAGACTACCGTTTTTCCAGGTTTGCCCACTTACAAAGCATGTAGAGGTTTGTAATTTTTATCATAGGTACACTTCAACTGTGAGAGACGGAATCTAAAACAAAAATCCAGAAAATCACATTGTATGATTTTTAAATAATTAATTTGCATTTTATTGCATGACATAAGTATTTGATCACCTACCAACCAGTAAGAATTACGGCTCTCACAGACCTGTTAGTTTTTCTTTAAGAAGCCCTCCTGTTCTCCACTCATTACCTGTATTAACTGCACCTGTTTGAACTCATTACCTGTATAAAAGACACCTGTCCACACACTCAATCAAACAGACTCCAACCTCTCCACAATGGCCAAGACCAGAGAGCTGTGTAAGGACATCAGGGATACAATTGTAGACCTGCACAAGGCTGGGATGGGCTACAGGACAATAGGCAAGCAGCTTGGTGAGAAGGCAACAACTGTTGGCGCAATTATTAGAAAATGGAAGAAGTTCAAGATGACGGCCAATCTCCCTCGGTCTGGGGCACCATGCAAGATCTCACCTCGTGGGGCATCAATGATCATTAGGAAGGTGAGGGATCAGCCCAGAACTACACGGCAGGACCTGGTCAATGACTTGAAGAAAGCTGGGACCACAGTCTCAAAGAAAACCATTAGTAACACACTACGCCGTCATGGATTAAAATCCTGCAGCGCACGCAAGGTCCCCCTGCTCAAGCCAGCGCATGTCCAGGCCTGTCTGAAGTTTGCCAATGACCATCTGGATGATCCAGAGGAGGAATGGGAGAAGGTCATGTGGTCTGAGGAGACAAAAATAGAGCTTTTTGGTCTAAACTCCACTCGCCGTGTTTGGAGGAAGAAGGAGGATGGGTACAACCCCAAGAACACCATCCCAACCGTGAAGCATGGAGGTGGAAACATCATTCTTTGGGGATGCTTTTCTGCAAAGGGGACAGGACGACTGCACCGTATTGAGGGGAGGATGGATGGGGCCATGTATCGCGAGATCTTGGCCAACAACCTCCTTCCCTCAGTAGGAGCATTGAAGATGGGTCGTGGCTGGGTCTTCCAGCATGACAACGACCCGAAACACACAGCCAGGGCAACTAAGGAGTGGCTCCGTAAGAAGCATCTCAAGGTCCTTGAGTGGCCTAGCCAGTCTCCAGACCTGAACCTAATAGAAAATCTTTGGAGGGAGCTGAAAGTCCGTATTGCCCAGCGACAGCCCCGAAACCTGAAGGATCTGGAGAAGTCTGTATGGAGGAGTGGGCCAAAATCCCTGCTGCAGTGTGTGCAAACCTGGTCAAGAACTACAGGAAACGTATGATCTCTGTAATTGCAAACAAAGATTTCTGTACCAAATATTAAGTTCTGCTTTTCTGATGTATCAAATACTTATGTCATGCAATAAAATGCAAATTAATTACTGAAAAATCAAACAATGTGATTTTCTGGATTTTTGTTTTAGATTCCGTCACTCACAGTTGAAGAGTACCTATGATAAAAATTACAGACTTCTACATGCTTTGTAAGCGGATAAACCTGCAAAATCGGCAGTGTATCAAATACTTGTTCTCCCCACTGTACATTGTTATATAAAAAGAAAAATCCAGATAAATATCACCTAACTTTTATTCTGTGTCATTTCCAATCAAGCTGTAATTTTGTGAAATTGTGCAAAAAATATTATATAATTATGTGTATAAAAGTCTGGCTATGAAAATAGCTTTAAAGGAATATGTGTTCACCCAAAAATGAAAAATTGCTGTTAATTTATTCACCCTCAGACCATCCAAGATGTAGGTGACTTTTTTCTTCAGTAGAAAAGTGAAGAAGATTTATAGCTGAAACCGTGGTCCTTAGTGATTCATATAATGCAAGTCAATGGCTACCGTCACTTTGAGAGTCAAAAAAATATATATTAGACAAAACAAAAGTAATACCTGTGGCTGATACATTGAGGTCTAATAAAGCGAAAGAGTTTATAATTATTTACAGCATTATTACCTATCCACAAAATGGTACTTGTGCTTATCCTGGATACCGTAACCTGTATAAAAACCTTTTCACATTTATGGGTTTCTCTGAAGCGGAAGTTGTCATAGCTGGATAAACTTCAAAAGCGGTGAATGAGAGACTACATTAAATATATTTTTTTGTGATCCCATTTGCTCAAATTCCACAATAAACTCCACAATAGTGTTTTCGCAACTTTCAAAAGAGGAATAAAATTAGAGAGAGATTGACGAGAAAGACATCCATTTTACCGTCACTCCCACAGCCGTTGTATTAGAAACACCCTCACAGCAGCGTTAACTAGGTTTTTGTAATTTGATCCAAAAGTAATATAATACAAATTATAAATGTACATACATTTTTAAATAAAACTTTTACGATGTTGATGAGCGTTAAAACGCGTCAGCACAGTCTGTGAAAAGGGTCTATCGGGAAGATTGACTATTGGATATTTGAGTTGTGGTGGAAATGACATTTGTTCATGATGGTTCATACAGTACATCATTGAAAGAAAGAAGGAGAGAGTATAATAAAAAAAAAAAAAAAAAAAAAAAAAAAAAAAAGTGTCCTACCTTCTGAGTGTATGCTTAACAGTGTCTAGATTGTGTGATGCCACCATGACATTTGCTTTCTTATTCTGTTCGATCTCCTCCAGCACGTAATCCAGACATCTGAAAGACACCAGCTGCTCATAAATCATCCTGGTTTTGGTCTGCACTTTCAGCCAACATTTTAACCTGACTGTTGACCGCCAAACACAAAAGCTTTTGAAAAGATCTGATTTATTTTGAAAGCTGTCAGAATGTGCCTTAATCATAAGAGGCTTAACTATGGTGAGATAGGCCAAGAGTCTAGATAAATCTCTCCTGCCTTTGTCAGCACACAACATTCTGTCAGCACACAAGACCGTCTGAATGAAGCACAGTTCAGGGTAAGTATGATGTTCAGATAAGGACCTATACTGTATGTAACAAGTATTTTAGGACTGTTGATCTGGACTCAGAAACTACTTGGCCATGTCATCTTGCTCCTTAAAGAGAGGCAAAGTGAACTTGACGCATTTCCTGAATCATTACTTTCTCGTTAAATGAAGAATTTTGCCGTAATTTTCTGTTCCAAAATAGCAAGTTGCCCACCAAGACAGCATTTTAGGAATTAAATGCCAGTGGTTCTCAACCAGGGGGCCAGGGCTCTTTAGAAGGCCTCAGTAAACTTTCAGGGGTTCACAAAATTACATAATTTATTTAAAATAAGGCCAAATGAGCTTTAAAAAAAACAAAAACAAGATGACTGACATAAAATGATATAATTCCTCCTTTAATTTGTCTTCAAATTAAAACAGGGTTCTCATGGTCTTGGAAAACCTTGAATTTTAAAGAGTGATTTCTTAAATGAAATGAAATAAAATAAATCTTAAAAAGTGGTAGTCTTTAATAGTTATTTATCTAATTGATCTACTGCCTAAAATATCTTAGAAATTGCTCTTTGTGAGTAAAAATATTTCTTAAATTTCACAAATGAAAATTTGTAATGAAATCTGAGAGCTTTCTGTCCCTCCATTGACAGCTACGCAACTACCACTTTGCCACTTTAGTCCAAATTTTCTGAAAAGACTCGATCACTTTATATGATGAACAGACTGAATTTAGGCTTTTATTCACATATAAACATTGATCAGCGAACATAAACAGAAGCTCAACCGAGCCTGCTTGATGCACGAGAACAAACCTCTTGCTGAAGCTCAAACGTGCTGCATAACATGAGAACGAAGCTCATTGGTTCTTGCTGACGCTCAAACGTGCTGCGTAACACATGAGAATGAACCTCATTGGTTCTTGCAGAAGCCCAAACGTGCTGCATAACACAAGAATGAAGCTCATTGGTTCTTGCTGAAGCTCAAACAAGCTGCATAACATGAGAATGAACCTCTTTGGTTCTTGCAGTAGCCCAAATGTGCTGCATAACACAAGAATGAAGCTCATTGGTTCTTGCTGAAGCTCAAACGTGCTGCGTAACACAAGAATGAACCTCACTGGTTCTCGCACGTCAAACAAACATGCTTGAGCTTCCGTTTACCACAACTGATGTGTGAGTTGATGAATGTTTATATGTGAATAAAAGGCTAAATTCAATTTGTTCTTATAAATCTTATAAAGCGATCATGTCTCTTTAGAAAATTTGGACTAAACAGCTCAATTCATAATGGATTAGTTTTACGATCTCTTTATGAACTTTTTGAAGCGTCAAAGTGGTAGTTGCGTAGCTGTCAATGGAGGGACAGAAATCACTCGGATTTCATTAAACAGATCTTCTTTTGTGTTCCGAAGTGTTCCATGCTGTCTTGGCATTGAGATATCCTGCCGGAGTTGTCTGCATTTACAGTACTTTCCCCCGGTTTCACAGACATCTTAAAATATGTCAGTGCTATTGTTTTGTCTCAAGATGCACACCAGTAATGATTTTTTTTTTCTAAAACATGTTACTTAAACATGCTACTTAAATGTCTTGTGTTAAATGGCTTAATCTAGGGCCTGTCTGTGAAACCGGGCCATCATCTAATATTAATTAATCCAGAGATCAAGTCTGTAGATATCAAACAAATGTAATATTATAGTACAATTCGAAATCAAGCATATAATATCATTCAAACTATTAAAAAAAACTAAATATATGGCTAATTACAGCTTATATTTGAAATTTGGTTTTAATGTAAGATAAGAGAAGTAGGACATATATTAAATATCAGACCACAGAGATGTGGGTTGAAAGTGGGAGTCCATGGCCACCCGGTTCCCGCGGCCCTTCATCAGACTCTATTGGAATCAGCTGTGAGCGTTAGTCGAGTCTCTTGTGTGTTTTTTGCGAGCAGCTCTATTTGTTTTCCGTGGGTGAGTGACTGTTAATGGAGCTGCTGCCCAAGAAGAGCTTTTAGATGAGTCACTTACGAGGGTCCATTTCAGTTCAGATGCTGCGGTAGAAAGCAGCACAACAAGGCAGCTCACTAGTTTTCAAGAACAGACTTCAAATGTGAAATTCTCAAGGAAGAGTTTGTAACATTTCTTGCCTGTGGTACATCCTGTTAGTACATTCATAGTCGGGGTTGATGGGGTCTTCGTATCCAATCTCCACTGCTTGGCTTCTCTCCTGGTACATGTAAGCACCCCTTACCAACTTGGCACCGAAACACCAGCCCTCCCTTCTCGATAGCTCAACGTCCATGGACACATTATCAAATGCCTCCTGAGCACAGAGAATTCATTACGTTGCAACAGATAATCTTATTTTAAATGCAACATTTCAGGAAATTAAAAAGATACTTCAACCAAAATTTAAAATTCTGTCATTAATTACTCACCCTCATGTCATTCCAAACCCATAAGACTTTCGCTCATCTTCGGAACACAGATTAAGATATTTTCTAAATTTCTGTCTCTCCATTGAAAGTCTATTCAACCAAAACTCTAACGGTTCAAAGTTTTCATAAAGAGATTGTGAAAGAAATCCATATGAATGGAATGGTTTAATCCAGGTTTACTCCAAATTAAATCTGTTCATCACATAAAGGCGATCGTATGGAAGCTTGTTTCCGCCACAGAATAAAACTATTTAAAAGATAATTGCGACTTTTTATCTCACAATTGTGAGTTTACGTCTCGCAATTCTGACTTTTTTAGAATTGCGTGATATAAAATCATAATTGCTAGATATAAAGTCAGAATTGCAAGATATAAACTTGCAATTCTGATATTTTTTCTCAGAATTGCAAGTTTATATCTCACAATTCTGACTTTATATCTCGCAATTGCATGTTATAAAGTCAGAATTGCGAGATATAAAGTCGCAATTGCGAGAAAAAAAGTCAATTGTGAGAAATTCGCAATTGCGACTTTATATTACGTAATTCTGACTTTATATCACGCAATTATGATTTTATAACTCACAATTGCGACTTTTTATCAATTGCGAGAAAAAAAAGTCAGAATTGTGACATAAAAAGTCGCAATTAACTTTTTTATTTTATATTCTTTTGCGGAAACAAGCTTCCATACGACCGAGTCTCTTCAGAAGACTTGGACAAAACCACTCAATTCATATGGTTTCATTTTCCAATCTCTTTATGAACGTTTTGAACCATCAGAGTTTTGAATGAATATGGAGGGACAGAAATCTCTCCGATTTCATTACAAATATCTTAATTTGTGTTTCGTAAATGAATGAAAGTCTTAAGGGTTTGGAACGACGTGAGGGTGAGCAATTGATGACAGAAATTTCATTTATAGGTATCCTTTTATTCACTTCCTTGCACTTCTGAATTTAATATAGCATGTAAACATACTCTTGCATTCACAATGCAGAGCTCCCTCATAAACCAAATGACAAAAATGTGTCATTTAGAAATCGTCATGGTATTTACACTAATGCGGTGGAGACTTGTTTAATATATAAAGAGGTTTGACAACATTAACAGAGGACATCTATCATATTTTTACGGAAAATAAGTCGCACTGTGTCAAAGTCGCATTGTTGAGAGAGAAAAAACCTGTACGGTTCATTGGTGTATAAGTCACATTATTATTATTACTACATTCAGAAACAATGTGAAACACTAGTAAATAAAACAAAATGTTTGAAAACATGTATAAACACTATAAACATGTATTTTAGTTCCCCTCACTCTACAACAAATCATTTACATTTAACTGTATTCAGAACAGGAATAAATATATAAGTATATTATAAACAGCAGGTATTATAAACACCAAGCCTAAACAAATGTATTTAAAGCACAACTAAAACTACCGGCGTGTGGGAAATGCCCTATACAAATAAACTTGGGCATACACACAGTCATGTGAAAAAGAAACGGAAAGGTTTTACGTATCAGGACATAATAAATAACACATTTGGTTTTTAGCAGGTCTTAAAATTAGGTAAATATAACCTCAGATGAACAAACACATGACATATTACACCGTGTGTATGTTGTATGTCACCGTGTGTCATTATTTATTTAACAAAAATAAAGCCCAAAGGGAGAAGCCATGTGTGACAAACTAAGTAAACCCTATGATTCAGTTGCTTGTAGAGTGCTGCAATAACTTGAAATACTAATTTTCTATATGACTTTATCAGTCTCTCACATCGTTGTGGAGGAATTTTGTTCCGCTCTTCTTTACAACGTTGCTTCAGTTCATTGAGATTTGTGGGCATTTGTTTATGCACAGCTCTCTTAAGGTCCTGCCACAACATTTCAGTCACGTTGAGATCTGGACTTTGGCTGGGCCATTGCATCACCTTGATTCTTTTCTTTTTCAGCCATTCTAGTGTATATTTGCTGGTGTGCTTGGGATCATTGTCCTGTTGCGTGACCCAATTTCAGCCAAGCTTTAGCTGTCAGACAGATGGCCTCACATTTGACTCTAGAATACTTTAGTGTACAGGGGAGTTCATGGTCGACTCAATGACTGCAAGGTGCCCAGGTCCTGTGGCTGCAAAACAAGCCTAAATCATCACCCCTTCACCACTGTGCTTGGCAATTGGTATAAGGTGTTTGTGTTGATATGCTGTGTTTGGATTTCGCCAAATGTGGCGCTGTGTATTATGGCCAAACATCTCCACTTCGGTCTTGTCTGTCCAAAGGACATTGTTCCAGAAGTCTTGAGGTTTGTTCAGATGCAACTTTGCAAACCTAAGCCGTGCTGCCATGTTCTTTTTAGAGAGAAGAAGCTTTCTCCTGGCAACCCTTCCAAACAAGCCATACTTTCTAAATGTACAGTACTGCCATGAACTTTAACATTTAACATGTTAACTGGGGCCTGTAGAGTCTGAGAAGTAGCTTCTGGGTGTTTTGCGATTTCTCTGAGCATTGCACGGTCTGACCTTGGGGTGAATTTGCTGGGACGTCCACTCCTGGGAAGATTGGCAGCTGTCTTGAATGTTTTCCACTTGTAAATAATCTTCCTCACTGTAGAATGATGGACTTTAAATTGTTTGGAAATGGCCTTGTAACCCTTCTCAGATTGATGGGCAGCAACAGTTGATTCTCTAAGATCATTGTCTTTCCTCCTTGGCATTGTGTTAACACACACCTGCATGCTCCAGACCAGCAAACTGCCAAAACTTCTGCTTTTATATAGGTGATCACACTTGGTGATCTGATATACATTAATCAAAGACATTTGATTTGCAGTGTCTAACTGATACTTACCCTTTTAATTCCTATGGAAGCAATAAGGGTGTACTTAGTTTGTCACACAGCTTCTTGTTTGGCATTAATGCATCTTAATTGCATTATATAAGTCACTTTGGAATACAAGTCACAGCATGGTTCAGATGATAAATCATATTATATTTTAATTATATATTCTGGTTTTTATTCCATTTGGTACATATAAATGTCTTAAAGGTTCAGTAGCAACAAACAGCATAATCAAAGTTTAAATAGAGGGTGGAAAATGTTTTTAGTGTAAGAATCCTTATAAGTAAACCCTATTATGCTAGAAAAGAAGTATATGGAGACTCAATGATGTTGCAATCAGTGTGTGTGCACTTTATGTTCAATTGTCACCATTTATTTCCTTTCAGGATTAATTTCAATGCAAAGATAGATTGCAAGTTGCAGTGTTAAATATAATATAGTTTTGATGTTGCATTGGCTAAATGTTATTCTGTTATAACAGCATGTTTTCTGCACAGCATCTAACTATCTCACTGCAGCTAAAGCCCAGAATATCATCAACTGATCCAAGTTAACACCATTCATATGTGCCAGACGTGTGTGTGTGTGTGTGTGTGTGAGAGCAAGGCTCACTTTGAGGTAGCACTGATAGGTGTTGAAAATGACAGCTTTGTCTCTGTTGAAGATTCTCTTCATCTCCACAGTGAGTCTGCTGATGGCAGGCTGGAAATATGTCTGTTCTGCATCCACCATCAGCCTGACGCCATTTTCCACCGCATGCTGTTCAGCACGAGAAGCAGGCAATGTAACAGTGAGATAAAAACACATTCATCAGCGGACAAAAAAAGATATTGCCACAGACAGCAGCATTTTAATTGATGCATAACCAAGGATTTGTCAGGAAATAATGATGCTATAAACCGCAATGAAGGTACAAAGCATTGTGACACTGTGGTTGTGAAATGTTAACTGAACATGTTCATAATTAATTTGATGTTCAAAAGCTTGGGTTGGTATAATTTCTTCTGTTTTTAAAAGAAGTCTCTTATGCTTAAGACTGCATTTATTTGATCAAATACAGTAAAGCCTGTAATACTGTGAAATATTATTACAATTTAAAATAACTATTTTCTATTTTAATGTATTTTCAAATGTAATTTATTCCTGTGATGCAAAACTGAATTTTCAGCATCATTACTCCAGTCTTCAGTGTCACATGATCCTTCAGAAATTATTCTAATATGATGATTTGCTCCTCAAGAAACATTTCT
Source organism: Coreius guichenoti (assembly GCA_039654105.1). Lineage (NCBI taxonomy): Eukaryota > Metazoa > Chordata > Actinopteri > Cypriniformes > Gobionidae > Coreius > Coreius guichenoti. The sequence continues at coordinate 7,644,983 of CM077169.1, forward strand.
CATTATTATTATCCATTTTAAAAACAGTTGTGCTGCTTAATACTTTTGTGGAAACAGTGACATTTTTTTTTCAGGATTCTTATAGAATGTAAGAAAGAACACCATTTATTTGAAATAGAAATATTTTGTAACATTATACATGTTTTTATACATTTATTAAAACACTTTTGGTACATTTAAGTCATATGGAAGCTTTTTTCCGCTTATAGGGCCCTATCATACACCTGGCGCAATATGGCGCCACTAGCAAAAAATATGTTTTTTGCTAGTTTCAGCCTGACGCAGTTATCATTTTCACGTCCAACGCCACGTTGTTGAAATAGCAAATGCATTTGCGCCCATTTGTGCGCCCATGGGCGTGCTGGTCTGAAAACGAGGTGTGTTCATGTGCATTGTTGGCGTGTTGCTATTTTGAGGAAACTGAAAACTACTGCGCCATTGACCAACAAAAACCTGGTCTAAAGTCAATAGCGCAGTATTTTTTGTGTTATTTAAAGGGCGCGTTAGTAATATGCGCCTATAGGCGGGTGCACAACGCGCATACACTCTGCTTATTACACACACAGGGACGCGAAGCAGCACACAAACATTTTTAAATATGAAAAATTAAAGGATTAAAATGTAAAAGATTATTATTGTGTACATAAATATAAAAATGCCTACATGTCATAATGGATAGTATGCATGTATCAGAATTAGCCTACCTATTTGCAGTAATGACGAGCAAGCACGCGTCATTGGACAAGCAGATCCGTTTCCCTGTTAGAGAAGCGTTCAGTTTTTCCGCTTGCAAATTCCGCCATGTAAATAGCGAATCCGCCATGGCGCGAGCGCAACTGGCTTTTAAAGGAGATGGGAGATGAGACTCTGATTGGTTTATTGCATGTTATGCCCAAAACATACCCATTACTCATTAAAAGAATAGGGACAACCCTTTTAGGCCATGCGTCTGGCGTGCTGATCGTTTTTTCCGTCTTTACACTTGCAAAAGTGGATTCGGACACACCCTAAGTGCACCTGGACCGTGTGCTTCAGACCATGCGCTCAGACTGTTAAAACAGGGCCCATAAACTCGCAATTCTGATCACGCAATTCTGACTTTATAACTCTCAATTGCGAGTTTATATTTCGCAATTCTGAGAAAAAAAAAAGTCAGAATTGTAAAAAAGTAGCAATTATATTTTAAATTGCTTTATTCCATGGTGTAAAAAAGCTTCCATAAATTCATCCTTGCTGAATAAAATTTTTAAAAAATTACTAACCCCAAACTTTTGAACGGTAGTGTAAATCTGTGGCGTTTAGGTCATTTTATGTGTAAGGAAAGTAGAGATTAGATGTAGGAAATGACACTGGAATAAGTTGCATTCTGAATTCAAACCCATCTCTCCCACATGAGCACTAACTCACTCTAGAATGAGTGAAATCCACTAGGTCACAGCTCCAACTTGTAAAACAGGTAACCAATTTAAAGAAAAACTGCTATATGAAATCTCTAAACTTTGTTTGGTTTGGTACTTCCAGGCTGAAGGAAGCACTGAGCCTACTGTGAGTCACACAGCTGGTACTGCTTGTACCAGAGGCCTTTCACAGTGCGACATAAACCCGATTCATGTTCCTCACATCAAGTCGACGGGGCGGAACAGACTCTCTAACCTCAACACTATGCTGAAGGCTTTCTAAAAATCGATCTCTGTTATATTCTTCATCCATGACTGTCTGGTAGACCATGACCTTCTGACACTCTGCATGAATACCACATGAGAAAATATAAGAGGAACGCAGCCAATGAACGCACCTTAGCCAACACGTCCAGTCGCTGAAGCATCCTTTTCATCTGCCTTTCCTCTTCCTCTGTGAACTTGGACAGAAGAGGCTCCAACTGACCAGTCTGTTCAAAAAATAAATAAATAAAAAAGGAAAGAAACTCATATGAGTGCCTTTTTATTTGGGAAGTGAATCTTAGTAATAATACTTTTCATTCTCTTATCGTTTTTTGTCTGGACAGATGGTTTCGATTTATTGGACAGAGATCTTTAAGGTAAAGGGCTTTCATTTTAAATCAAAATACATTCTTGTTTTTCAGTTTACTGTGCAATAAGAAAGCAATTCAAGAAAGCCACTTCCTAAAGACTGTAAACATTGGTTTTCTTTGTCATATTTGTGATGTTACAGTAAAAACCTGTTTTCTGTTTGAGAGGTCTAAGGGGCTGTTCACACAGAATGTGTTTTCCATTGTTTTTAAATGCAAACACAGGCTAGACTTGCGTTTTTTGCAGCGTCTCACGCATGGCATAGCATTCTAAAAACGCGCAGCTAAAGTTAAAAAATGCGTCTCTAAACCTTGTACTTTTTTCGTTCTACTGACCTACGTCTTGTTCTATATGAATCGGCCCTAACATGTCAACTTCCAGCTTAACAAATGCCCAAACCTGTCTGACCGAACAATAGGGTTTTTTTCTTTTTTTATGTTCAGTTTTCACTTTAATTTTAGTTTAATTTTTAGTCATTTTGTTATATGCTTGTCATTTTTAATATATGTACACTCACCTAAAGGATTATTAGGAACACCTGTTCAATTTCCCATTAATGCAATTATCTAATCAACCAATCACATGGCAGTTGCTTCAATGCATTTAGGGGTGTGGTCCTGGTCAAGACAATCTCCTGAACTTCAAACTGAATGTCAGAATGGGAAAGAAAGGTGATTTAAGCAATTTTGAGCGTGGCATGGTTGTTGGTGCCAGACGGGCCGGTCTGAGTATTTCACAATCTGCTCAGTTACTGGGATTTTCACGCACAACCATTTCTAGAGTTTACAAAGAATGGTGTGAAAAGGGAAAAACATCCAGTATGCGGCAGTCCTGTGGGCGAAAATGCCTTGTTGATGCTAGAGGTCAGAGGAGAATGGGCCGACTGATTCAAGCTGATAGAAGAGCAACTTTGACTGAAATAACCACTCGTTACAACCGAGGTATGCAGCAAAGCATTTGTGAAGCCACAACATGCACAACCTTGAGGCGGATGGGCTACAACAGCGGAAGACCCCACCGGGTACCACTCATCTCCACTACAAATAGGAAAAAGAGGCTACAATTTGCACGAGCTCACCAAAATTGGACAGTTGAAGACTGGAAAAATGTTGCCTGGTCTGATGAGTCTCGATTTCTGTTGAGACATTCAGATGGTAGAGTCAGAATTTGGCGTAAACAGAATGAGAACATGGATCCATCATGCCTTGTTACCACTGTGCAGGCTGGTGGTGGTGGTGTAATGGTGTGGGGGATGTTTTCTTGGCACACTTTAGGCCCCTTAGTGCCAATTGGGCATCGTTTAAATGCCACGGCCTACCTGAGCATTGTTTCTGACCATGTCCATCCCTTTATGACCACCATGTACCCATCCTCTGATGGCTACTTCCAGCAGGATAATGCACCATGTCACAAAGCTCGAATCATTTCAAATTGGTTTCTTGAACATGACAATGAGTTCACTGTACTAAAATGGCCCCCACAGTCACCAGATCTCAACCTAATAGAGCATCTTTGGGATGTGGTGGAACGGGAGCTTCGTGCCCTGGATGTGCATCCCACAAATCTCCATCAACTGCAAGATGCTATCCTATCAATATGGGCCAACATTTCTAAAGAATGCTTTCAGCACCTTGTTGAATCAATGCCACGTAGAATTAAGGCAGTTCTGAAGGCGAAAGGGGGTCAAACACAGTATTAGTATGGTGTTCCTAATAATCCTTTAGGTGAGTGTATATATATATATATATTTTTTTTTAATATTATTAGAATATTAATTAATATTAATATTTTTAAATATTTAAACGTATAAATATTATATATTATATTAGGGTTCATTTATTTTTAATTTAATTTTAAGTTTGTTTCCAGTTAGTAATTTTAGTGCTTCAACTTACAGTTGTGGTCAGAATTATTGGCACCCCGGTAAATATAATCAAAGATGGCTGTAAAAATAAATCTGCATTGTTTATCCTTTTGATCTTTCATTAAAAAAAAAAAACTGCACAAATCTAACCTTTCATTGAAGTAAAAGAATTGAAAGTGGAAAAAAAAAAAAAAAAAAAAAAAAAAAAAAAAAAAAATCGCATTATGAAATAAATGTTTTTCTCCAATGCATGTTGGCCACAATTACTGCAACCTCCTTTTGCCAAGATAACAGTTCTGAGTCTTCTCCTATAACGCCTGATCAGTTTGGAGAACACCTGACAAGAAATCAGAGACCATTCCTCCATACAGAATCTCTCCAGATCCTTCAGATTCCCAGATCCATGTTGGTGCTGCTTCTCTTCAGTTCACCTCACTCATTTTCTGTAAGGTTCAGGTCAGGGAACTTTTTGCAAATTTTTTGAATGAAAGATCAAAAGGATAAACAATGCAGATTTATTTTTACAGCCATCTTTGATCATATATACCAGGGATGCCAATAATTCGGCATTTTCTAATTTTCTAATATTTATATTTAATTTCAATTAACAATTTTTTTTTATAGTTTTAGTTCACGCTTATAACGCTGATACAAAAACAAATGATCTCTCAAATCATTCATTAGCAAACCACAAAATTTTGTTCAGAGAAATTTTAAAGTATTATTTTTATGCTGAAACATTCACCTTTAAGTTATGCAACAAATAAATGAAGACTATTTTCTGTGCTTGTGTTTCTCTTGCAGGCAAAATTCCAGACATGTCTTCGTAATCTAATTACCTGGGAAAAAACTCAAAACTGTGAAGGGTGCAGTGTTTATAGAACCAATTAGACCATGAGAAATCGATAACCCTCTTAATTTATGCAGTGGTTAAGATATCCGTTTCTTGCTGTCTGCCTACCTGCAGGTTTGGGACAACTAGTAGATCAGATATCTTTGTTCTCTCGTCAATCAGACTGTTCCAGTCCAGCATGTCCACCGTGCTTTGGGGAACATAAAAATACGGCACTTATATTTCAGCAGATGAAGTTTTTTAAACATCAAATGACTTGCATGCATCATTACAAAACTGGTAGATTCTGCAGAGCAAAGTGCTCTTATATGAGTTCAGGTACAGCGGGTTTAGTTGACTCAAGGGGGTCAAGCAGAGGGGGGCAGTGTAATAGAGCACCCGTGGAATAGTCCTTGAGTAGCTCTCCTCAGTTCATAAGATAACTTTATTGTCTGCCATTGATTGAGGAGATTTACAAGTCTGAGTGTCAGAACAGCTACGGGAAACTGGTGTTTCTTACCCTGATGAGTGCAGTCGTCCATCAGAGAAGCAGCTCTGAATGTTGCCTTGAGCTCCCAGCCTGGCTAGACATGTCTGCAAAGAAAACACACATTTTTATTCATCAGATCAAACACTCCAAAAAGACTGTGATTAAAGGAAAGATTCACCCGAAATGAACCCACCGGGGGTTTAGAGTTCCATGGAACACAAAATGATACATTTTGAAGAATGTTACAGTTCTTAAGGCCCGTTCACACCAACTATAATGATAACTATTATAGCGTTCACACCAACTTACGATAACGTTCTGTTTATTATAAGAACATGCTGCAGTTCTGTCATCTGCCACTTAAAACGCTCAAACTCTGGTTGGATTCTAAATGGGCGTCAATTAGCTGTGCTTCCATAACCCTTTAAATTGCACAAATTGAAATTGCGAATTGAAAATACACCCAATGGAAACACGTCAATTTTTCAAAAACTCCCGGTAACATTTTAGTATGGGGAACACATATTCACTATTAACTACGACTTTTGCCTCAATAAACTCCTAATTTACTGTTTTTTAATAGTTAGTAAGGTAGTTTTTGTAGCGTTTAAGTTTAGGTATTGGGTAGGATTAAGAGATGTATAATAAGGTCATGCAGAATAAGGCATTAATATGTGCTTTGTACGTACTAATAAACAGCCAATATCCTAGTAATATGCAAGCTAATAAGCAACTAGTTAATAGCGAGAACTGGCCCTTAAAATAATTGCCCATATATGGCAAAAAAAGTTTTTTCGCTCACATGAGCTGGTTTTTCAGGCAATTCAAAAAAGGAATATTTCGCAAAACTGCAATGGAAACAGTTTTCGAATTTACAGGTCACCCAGCGTACATAAAAGTCACAATCATTCTTTAAAGATGGTGCAGTATGTTTGTACAGAAGACGAGACCGACTTCTTTAGTAAACTCATTAAAAAATAAAAAATAATTGAAAGAATTACGGGAATACTGGATTCTAAACAACAAAGAAATGCCACAGTTGATCAAGACCTTGAAGCAGATAGGAGGGAGAAACACCCAGAAACACCTCACATGTGGCCGCTCTCAAGTATAAGGGGCTTTCCTTGCCATTAATGCTTGGATAACACGACTTCGTCTCCTTCGATTAAAAATAATGGCTAATGCGGTGGCTGCGATATACGTAAAACAACCGTCGCCCTGATTTTTTTTAATGACTTATCGCGAGAGGAAAAAATTACGTTTTAGTTGCATAACATCGGTTAATGGAAATGCCGTCATTTTGCAATAGTTTTTATCGACATTTAGAAAATAATCGCAAAAGATTTGCGCAAATCTGTAATGGAAACCAGGATAAAAAAATATTTTGAAAGTGATTCCAATGATATTGTTTCTCTGTGCCATTATCTATGTGGTTTGGACTCTGCTATGCTTTTACATTTAGAACGAAATCTTTATCGTTATAGTTATCATCCTTAGTGTGAGCGGGCCTTGCTCTCCTAAAAATACAAAAAAGCACCATTCCATATGACATTCCAAGTTAGATGATAGTTTTCCATGTGAGGAAAATATATTTCGAAATTCAAGCTGGGAGGAAAAAAAACAACAACAAAAAAAAACAGTAGCTCTCATATTAAATGCACATCTGCAAATCTTGGAGGATTTTGAGCAAACAACAACTTACATATCAGAGCTTTCAGCACACAAAGCTATTATTGTAATGTCTTGGTTCCAATGGAGATGAAGATGATTCAGAATCAAAGCCAAAGTTACATTTATTAAACTAAACCCACACAGTACAAACAAAAGCGAGAGTCTACAAAAGAGTGCGTTGCACAAACAATACCAGACACCTGAATGAACTAAAATGAGGGACTTAAATACACAGTGATAATGAACAGAATACAAACAGGTGTGATCGCTAATATCATAATACCATGGTGACAAACTAGTGGTGGGAAAATAAGAACAAAGGAAACCATAAGCAAACTAAGAGTCCTTGAAAATGAAAACCAAACACAATGAACGTGTGACAATTATATGGGGAATTTTATGGTGTTTTAATGGTGATTTTTTTGTCCTTTTTGGAGTTTCACATCCAATGGCCACAGTATAATTTTAATGTATGCAAAATAACAGGGTGGAACAACTTCTTTTGAAATTATTTCTCCTTTTGTGTTTCACAGAAGGAATAATGTCAAAGGAAAGAAACTGATGACTGAATTTTCTTAATTGGTGCGCTACTATAATGCACAATGTGTATTTGCACGAATGAAAAAGTTCAAATATGCTTATATTTTTAATGACATATTGCTGATTATGTGGTAGTTTAGTGGTTAAAAATCTAGGCTATTAAAGGTTGTAAGTTCAAACCTCACAAGTGTCGATTCATGTAGTATCACAATTGTTCCCTTGAGCAAAACCTTTACTTAGGTTTCTCTAGTGGAAATGATCTTGTATAAATGTCTCATGTAAGTTGGTTTAGATGCAAGTGTCTGCTAAAAGGCTACTTAATTATTTATTGTCATGTTAATTACATTTTGTCATTAAAATGAATGCAGCTCGTACTGGCTAGTCATTGCAACACAGCCTCCAGTTGCTTGCTGTATCTCAGATTTGTTACAGCTGCCTTACAGTCCTTTTGCAGTATTAAACATGCTTTAGTGTTGGTTGATCTGTGTGTTTGGCCGCGGTTTAAACCCAAAGCATACCTGCAATTGCTCTAGATCCAGTTTCTGCTCCAGCACCTCCACGCCATCTTTCCCCTGCTTGGCAGCCAGGAAACTGAAAAAACGTCTCCATTTCACCAGCACCTCGGAGAACTGGAGCTACAGACGCCCGAGGGAAGGATGAGGAGCCTGTTTAGTTCACCAAGGTGACGGATTTTAACCCGTGTTTTCTGATGAATGAACCCTGCCTGAACCTCAGTCTTACCAGGAATTGTGGGCGCCCCAGGGCAGTCATCTTAATAGCCGAGAAACCATCTTCGGAACTTCCACCTGAGCAGGCAGGTGATTTTCTTTTAGAGTTATTTTAGAGGTAACTGCAGCAATGAAAGTGAAACTGCCTTTTTAGGAGCAATTTTCCAGGAACACTGAATGAATTCTATGCAGTTATACATAGTGTTGCCGGTGCATTACAATAGGAGTTTCTCCAATATTTCTGGCATAATGGAAAACAAATATAAATGCTTTCAACAGCTGGTCAGCTCCATGCTTTCTTGGCACTCTAAAATATACGCTAAAATACATAAAACAATCTTTAACATGCACAACAAGGATTTAAAGACCCGCTATGGTGAAAATCAAGTTTTTAAAATGTTGTTTATATGTTTATGTGGGGTTTTAACATGCTTTAAACCATGTGCAAATTCAAAAGTCAACACCATTGCTGAGTATTTTCGCCTTAAAAGTCCAGTGAACCAAAGACGCAGTTTAAAATCGCTGGTGTTTTTGACGTCACAAACCACCTTGTAACCAAACACGTCAACGTGTGGGTGGGCTTTAGCATATCATTAACTATGACCGCTCTGAAGCAGTGGAGTCTCAAGAGAAGCCAGGTTATCCTGGTATATTTTTCTGTTGATATGAAAAATCGGGTATATTTAGCAATATAGCGGGTGAATTATGTATATGATGTATATTACGATGTTATGATGAACTATATGCATTTCTCCACTGATGTTCTATGATGTTCAAAACGTTTCTAAGGATGCTGATTTTTAAAAGGCAGACTAAGATGGCGAACGGGAACGTGGTTTGTTAGCAACATTAGCAACACATTATTAGCTGTTTGATAACGTAGTCAAGCAAAAGACTAATCATATTAATTACTGTTATGTGTCCGACATTGTAAAGAGCGATACCATTGTGCAGCGTTTACTACAGTAACTTGAGTAAAAGTTGAGGGCCTCTGAGCTGGTGTGAGTGGGTGGAGGGGGTCAATTTGCATATTCATGCAGTCCGCGTATACTAATGGCTCGTTTCCACCGAGCGGTGCGGTGCGGTACGGTACGGTTCAGTACAGTACAATTCGGGACCGTAAACCCTGATCCGGCTTGCGTTTCCACTGCCAACAATACGCTTATGATAGACGTGGTGTAGCGATCAACATCATTCCCGTGCGAAGAAGAAAGCGACACAGTAAACAACAATGGACGACATACAGCAGATCTTGTTCTTGCTTCTCGGCATGTGGCTGCTGTCACAAGAAGACACGCTTTGTTTGAGCCAAGGCTGCAAGGAAAAACACAGCCGAAAAAACATGCGCAAGTGACGATTCTCTGTCAACCACTCAACGTTCTGCAGTGAGCCTAGCTCCGCCCTTTAGTACCAGACTACTGTGTGCCAGGTACCCCAACAGAAGGGTGCCAAAAAAGTGTTATGGTACGGTTCAGAATTAGGGTACCATTCACAACTTCTGGCAATGGAAATGGCAAAAATTGCATACCATACTGAACTGTACTGAACCGTACCGCTCGGTGGAAATGAGCCATAAATGAAGCAAAGGTGTAGAGTTACATTCTAGCTATTTTAAGGAATAAAGAATTTTTTTCACAGTAAACATCATTTAAATGTTCAGTATCATTTTGGTGATCAAAGATGAGTTTTAAGGGATAAAATTATTGACTACGGCAGGACTTTAAAGGAATAACGGGATAAAAGTTTGCACCACTTTCCATGAAGAGAGAACATTTTGATGTCTCATTACTTTTTAAAAGAGGCTCAAATCTTTTTTTGCTTGAGAGTAGGCTTGCTGCAATAGTCGGTGTTGACGGTGTTACCGTCTGTTTTGTTGTTGTGTTTTTCATTAAGAATAATAGGCTAATGAACCCACAATTCAAGCAACCCGCCCAAAAATTGGCGCTAATTCGTTCATTCACGGCCGCACTGTCGTTCGCTCACGGCCGCACTTGCTTTCGCTCACGGCCGCACTTGCTTTCGCTCACGGCCGCACTTGCTTTCGCTCACGGCCGCACTGTCATTCACGGTGCGTGTCCACTGGAGCGTTTTCAATTCATTCCTATGGAAGATTTTCATTGAAAACACTCTGCACTTCTCCGCACAGTTATGAATGCCAGAGCGGCCGTGCGCATTTTACTTTTGGATTAGAATTAACGATTTAAAAGCCCCCGCCGGTGATACCAGTATTACCGGTGTTGTCACATGTCGATTAACCGGTGGGAAAATTTCCTCACCGTCACATCCCTACTTGAGAGTAGAAGTGTTTTAAAACTTGCTCTGCATGAAACTGCACACACTCACACCCCAAACTGTCTTATCTAGATACTTATTAAAAAAGTAGGTTTTCAAAAATGAGCATAACTGCTTCAAAATTTGCACTTTTTTGTATGGGTGTGTGTGTAATTTATGTTGTAGAACAAAACGTAAAAATATCATCAAGTTATGTTTATTTTACTCATAAATTGAAAAAAAAAAAAAATGTATTTTTTTAAAAAAATTTATTTTTTAAAACCCCATAGGAAAATCTCGAGGGAACCAAGGGGCGGGGTTCTTACGTCATCCCTGCACCAATCTATTAAAAGGCACTGTGACCGACACTGACCATACAACTTCAGTTTTCCCGGAAAATACAAACTAAAAGGTGATCATTCGTGATTTTGCCAACTAAGACATGTTCCTAGGTCGACATACTCTATATTGCCAAAAGTATTGGGACACCCCTCAATCATTGAATTCACATGTTCCAATCACTTCCATGGCCACAGGTGTATAAAATCAAGCACCTAGGCATGCAGACTGCTTCTACAAACATGTGAAAAATTGTGAAAGAATGAGTCGCTCTCAGGAGCTCAGTGAATTCAAGCGTGGTACCATGATAGGTTGCCACCTGTACAATAAGTCCATTCGTGAAATTTCCTCACTACTAAATATTCCACGGTCAACTTTTAGTGGTATTATAACAAAGTGGAAGCAATTGGAAATAACAGCAACTCAGCCACAAAGTAGTAGGCCACGTAAATTCACAGAGCGGGGTCAGCGCATGCTGAGGAGAGCTTCATGGAATGGGTTTCCATGGCCGAGCAGCTGCATCCAAGCCTTACATCACCAAGAGCAATGCAAAGCGTGGGATGCTGTGGTGTAAAGCACGCTGCCACTGGACTCTAGAGCACTGGAGACGTGTTCTCTGGAGTGACGAATCACGCTTCTCTGTCTGGAAATCCGATAGATGAGTCTGGGTTTGGCGGTTGCCAGGAGAACGATACTTGCCTGACTGCATTGTGCCAAGTGTAAAGTTTGGTGGAGGGGGGATGATGGTGTGGGGTTGTTTTTTAGGGGTTGGGCTTGGCCAGTGAAAGGAACTCTTAATGCTTCAGCATACCAAGACATTTTGGACAATTTCATGCTCCTAACTTTGTGGGAACAGTTTGGGGATGGCCCCTGTAATGTTCCTGTTCCAACATGACTGCTCACCAGTGCACAAAGTAAGGTCCATAAAGACATAGATGAGCGAGTTTGGTGTGGAGGAACTTGACTGGCCTGCACAGAGTCCTGACCTCAACCTGACAGAACACCTTTGGGATGAATTAAGAGTGGAGACTGCGAGCCAGGCCTTCTTGTCCAACATCAGTGCCTGACCTCAGAAATACGTTTCTAGAAGAATGGTCAAAAATTCCCATAAACGCACTCCTAAACCTTGTGGAAAGCCTTCCCAGAAGAGTTGAAGCTGTTATAGCTGCAAAGGGTGGGGCAACTCCATATTAAACCCTACAGATTAAGAATGGGATGTCATTAAAGTGCATGTAAAGGAAGGCATCCCAAAACTTTTGGCAATATATATTTAATATATTATGTATTTTGTTGATCCTGGAACAACATTCCTGTCTGAAAATTTAGGATTGCAGGATTTTAACCCATGACGGCGTAGTGTGTTACTAATGGTTTTCTTTGAGACTGTGGTCCCAGCTCTCTTCAGGTCATTGACCAGGTCCTGCCGTGTAGTTCTGGGCTGATCCCTCACCTTCCTCATGATCATTGATGCCCCACGAGGTGAGATCTTGCATGGTGCCCCAGACCGAGGGAGATTGACCGTCATCTTGAACTTCTTCCATTTTCTAATAATTGCGCCAACAGTTGTTGCCTTCTCACCAAGCTGCTTGCCTATTGTCCTGTAGCCCATCCCAGCCTTGTGCAGGTCTACAATTTTATCCCTGATGTCCTTACACAGCTCTCTGGTCTTGCCCACTGTGGAGAGGTTGGAGTCTGTTTGATTGAGTGTGTGGACAGGTGTCTTTTATACAGGTAACGAGTTCAAACAGGTGCAGTTAATACAGGTAATGAGTGGAGAACAGGAGGGCTTCTTTAAGAAAAACTAACAGGTCTGTGAGAGCCGGAATTCTTACTGGTTGGTAGGTGATCAAATACTTATGTCATGCAATAAAATGCAAATTAATTATTTAAAAATCATACAATGTGATTTTCTGGATTTTTGTCTCTCACAGTTGAAGTGTACCTATGATAAAAATTACAGACCTCTACATGCTTTGTAAGTGGGCAAACCTGCAAAATCGGCAGTGTATCAAATACTTGTTCTCCCCACTGTACACTCACCTAAAGGATTATTAGGAACACCTGTTCAATTTCTCATTAATGCAATTATCTAATCAACCAATCACATGGCAGTTGCTTCAATGCATTTAGGGGTGTGGTCCTGGTCAAGACAATCTCCTGAACTCCAAACTGAATGTCAGAATGGGAAAGAAAGGTGATTTAAGCAATTTTGAGCGTGGCATGGTTGTTGGTGCCAGACGGGCCGGTCTGAGTATTTCACAATCTGCTCAGTTACTGGGATTTTCACGCACAACCATTTCTAGAGTTTACAAAGAATGGTGTGAAAAGGGAAAAACATCCAGTATGCGGCAGTCCTGTGGGCGAAAATGCCTTGTTGATGCTAGAGGTCAGAGGAGAATGGGCCGACTGATTCAAGCTGATAGAAGAGCAACTTTGACTGAAATAACCACTCGTTACAACCGAGGTATGCAGCAAAGCATTTGTGAAGCCACAACACGCACAACCTTGAGGCGGATGGGCTACAACAGCAGAAGACCCCACCGGGTACCACTCATCTCCACTACAAATAGGAAAAAGAGGCTACAATTTGCACGAGCTCACCAAAATTGGACAGTTGAAGACTGGAAAAATGTTGCCTGGTCTGATGAGTCTCGATTTCTGTTGAGACATTCAGATGGTAGAGTCAGAATTTGGCGTAAACAGAATGAGAACATGGATCCATCATGCCTTGTTACCACTGTGCAGGCTGGTGGTGGTGGTGTAATGGTGTGGGGGATGTTTTCTTGGCACACTTTAGGCCCCTTAGTGCCAATTGGGCATCGTTTAAATGCCACGGCCTACCTGAGCATTGTTTCTGACCATGTCCATCCCTTTATGACCACCATGTACCCATCCTCTGATGGCTACTTCCAGCAGGATAATGCACCATGTCACAAAGCTCGAATCATTTCAAATTGGTTTCTTGAACATGACAATGAGTTCACTGTACTAAAATGGCCCCCACAGTCACCAGATCTCAACCCAATAGAGCATCTTTGGGATGTGGTGGAACGGGAGCTTTTTTGCCCTGGATGTGCATCCCACAAATCTCCATCAACTGCAAGATGCTATCCTATCAATATGGGCCAACATTTCTAAAGAATGCTTTCAGCACCTTGTTGAATCAATGCCACGTAGAATTAAGGCAGTTCTGAAGGCGAAAGGGGGTCAAACACAGTATTAGTATGGTGTTCCTAATAATCCTTTAGGTGAGTGTATATAGGAGTTTACAGGAGTGACAAAAAAAATTCTATAAGGGAATTCAGACCTGTACATTTCCAGGACTCACAACCACATTTGCAGAGAAACCTTGCTGTGTGAACGGAACCGAAATGGAGTTTTCTGTAACATTTTACAGTGCGAGAAAGCCACTATTTGCTGAACGCAGGTTGCATGCAACTCAAACGCTCCACTCTCACTCAGGTATTTAAGCTGCTGTTGGTTAATTTGATAGATGATGCCTCGACTTTTGTCATTTCAAATGTGATAAGACTTTATTTAGTTTTATTTATGTTGCCATCTTTGATATTACTTTAGTCACTACACTATCCATTGTACATTTAAGTCAAGTCAAGTCACCTTTATTTATATAAAGCTTTATACAATACTGACTGCTTGGTAACACTTTAGTATGGGGAACACATATTCACTATTAACTCTGACTTTTACCTCAGACTCCTTTACTGCTTATTAATAGTTAGTAAGGTCGTTTTTGTAACGTTTAAGTTTAGGTATTGGGTAGGATTAAGGGATGTAGAATAAGGTCATGCAGAAGAAGGCATTAATATGTGCTTTAAGTACTAATATAAACAGCCAATATCCTAGTAATATGCATGCTAATAAGCAATTAGTTAATAGCGAGAATTGAACCCTAAAATAAAGCCTTACCGACTGTTTCAAAGCAGCTTTACAGTGATATAGTAGTGATATAGACAGTATGTGAGATGCATTGTAAACTGCTGTGTGAATATGATATTTAAAGAATCACTAATGCAGTTGTCATTCCCAAACACTGACAGTGTGAATATGTAGCTAGTGAGCGGTCACTCTCAAAACCGGCCTTGCTTAAATAAAAAAGAAAAGAAAAAAAGACCTAAAGTCTATAAAGAGCAACACTCTCTAAAAGTTGGATTTTTCTGATGTTATCAAGGACTTTTCAGGTAGAAAAACATGTAAGTATGCCATTTGAAATTATTCACACATGAGCACAAATTGAAATGTCTGACTAATGGCCAAGTGACATTTTCTTAGGGGTACTGTAATGCTGTAGCCCAGGGGCCTCTGTTTATCTAAAGGCACCCCTGCCCATGAACACTGGTACTCTCAAATATTTGGTATTATCTCATAATATTTGGCTGCAGTATTTTGCTTCATTTTCTGGCAAAGCTCATCTTGAACATCTGCTTGGATTGCACACCTCTATAACCAGTGATTCTCAACCTGAAGGAGCCTCAGCAAACTTCCATAATGGCCTCAGGTTAAAATTATTCAAATGAATATATTACTTTTATTAAAATTAAATTAAGATAATCTAAACTTTATTAAAATGTTTTAGATCAGCACTGTATCACTGGAGATCTGTATTTGAATTCAGACAGACACAAAAAATGTGGTAAAACCATGTAAAATGAAAATAAAAAAAACAGATATATAATATTTAGTTGTTGCTAATTAACATTACATGAAGGTCAAAGAAATAAAATTGACTGTTTTAGGCCCTACTTTGTACCCGTTTGTGTGTTTTGATCATTGCATTTGTAGCTTCTGGCATTTATTTTGCTTGTAAACTGAGTCCAATTCCAAAGTTAAGTTTTTACAGATGGTCTGTTACCTGAGGCTTTGATGCATTTCAGGAAAGTCTCCATGTGTTGGTCGCATTTCACCTCATTGGCATAGAAATACGTACGAGCGCTTGTCACGCCTTCACGACGATCTCCGAACTTACGGTGGGCTATGAACTTCTCCCGGTGGTCAGCTCCTGAATGTCGAAAAGGGAAAATATGACCTTTTGCTTCAATATTACAAAATAATTAATGTTAAAAAGGGGCAGATACTCACCAGGGCTTTCCTTCTCTGATGTAGACATGCAAGATCTATCAAAAAAGAGAGAGAAATTGACATTTTTAATAAAACAGGGGACTAATGAAACCAGCTGCTTGTTCTTTAGGTCTTTTTAGAGACCTTTAGCCAACAAAATGAAGAAACAGCAGTTTCTGTAGAGAGGAATCAATAATAACTGCAGAGGCTGCTATGAAGTCACTTTACTGTGGTGCACTTCTGCTATTTGTTTCCCTTCTATATTTCAGGGTCAGCACTTAGAGTCACACACTGACTCCCGCCTGATGTCTATGCTTATACCCACATGCATCTAAACTCTCTGCTGTATTACACTGACGCTCAGGCCAGGCATTCAAACCAACTCAAAGGTTAGACAGGGGCCCCCACATGGGGCCGTGATTTGTTTAGATTGAGTTCCTGTGATTTCCACATCCTTCGAACGGCCTCCGCACTTCCCCATCCACCCACACTGCTGCGCTTACGCCGCATGGGGCAGCTCAGTGGAGACAATGTTTTGACGTCTGTAATGTTCCAACAGGAAGGAATGTTGAGATGTTGACGGGGTCATTAGCGGACAAACTTAAAGTGCTCAGTCAATGCCTCAGCCTGCAGCTAAACAAAACAGAGTTATACAGGCAACATATGACAAAGTTAGTCGTCAGGTTTTGACCAGGATCTTACTCATTTTTAAATGTACCAGAGAGAGTGAGATGATCACTTCAGGTATTAATATCAACATGCAGTAACTGAATATGAACGCAAAAGAAAAGAAATGTATGTTCAATGTAAAACTTCTTGTTTTGCCTCAAAATCACAAGAGAAAGAAAATGCATAAAAAAACGTAAAAAGGTAGTGTATTAAAATAGTAGTATTTGTTCTAAATCAAATTATGCATATATTATTAATTATTAGAAATGAATTAAATTATAATTATAAATTATATAATTAAATAATAATTATTTAATTCATTTGTATTTATAATGAGTAATAACTATTATGGATGGCTCACAGTCTCCACTCTAATTCATCCCAAAGGTGTTCTATCGGGTTGAGGTCAGGACTCTGTGCAGGCCAGTCAAGTTCCTCCACACCAAACTCGCTCATCCATGTCTTTAAGGACCTTGCTTTGTGCACTGGTGCGCAGTCATGGTGGAACAGGAAGGGGCCATCCCCAAACTGTTCCCACAAAGTTGGGAGCATGAAATTGTCCAAAATGTCTTGGTATACTGAAGCATTAACAGTTCCTTTCACTGGAACTAAGGGGCCAAGCCCAATCCCTAAAAAACAACCCCACACCATCATCCCCCCTCCACCAAACTAGACTTGGTACAATGCAGTCAGGCAAGTACCATTCTCCTGGCAACCGCCAAACCCAGACTCGTCTATCGGATTGCCAGACAGAGAAGCGTGATTCGTCACTCTAGAGAACATGTCTCTACTGCGCTAGAGTCCAGTGGCGGCGTGCTTTACACCACTGCATCCAACGCTTTGCATTGCACTTGGTGATGTAAGGCTTGGATGCAGCTGCTCAGCCATGGAAACCCGTTCCACAAAGCTCTCTACACACTGTTCTTGAGCTAATCTGAAGGCCACACAAGTTTGGAGGTCTGTAGCTATTGACTCTGCAGAAAGTTGGCGACTTCTGCACACTGTGCGCCTCAGCATGCACTGACCGCGCTCTGTGATTTTACGTGGCCTACCACTTCGTGGCTGAGTTGCTGTTGTTCCCAATAGCTTCCATTTTGTTATAATACCACTAACAGTTGATCATGGAATATTTAGTAGTAAGGAAATTTCACGAATGGACTTATTGCACAGGTGGCAACCTATCACGGTACCACGCTTGAATTCACTGAGCTCCTGAGAGCAACCCATTCTTTCACATATGTTCGTAGAAGCAGTCTGCATGCCTAGGTGCTTGATTTGGCCATGGAAGTGATTGGAACACCTGAATTCAATGATTTGGAGGGGTGTCCCTATACACAGTGTGTGTATATATATATATATATATATATATATATATATATATATATATATATATATATATATATATATATATATACACACACACATACACACACACACTCACCTAAAGGATTATTAGGAACACCTGTTCAATTTCTCATTAATGCAATTATCTAATCAACCAATCACATGGCAGTTGCTTCAATGCATTTAGGGGTGTGGTCCTGGTCAAGACAATCTCCTAAACTCTCCAAACTGAATGTCAGAATGGGAAAGAAAGGTGATTTAAGCAATTTTGAGCGTGGCATGGTTGTTGGTGCCAGACGGGCCGGTCTGAGTATTTCACAATCTGCTCAATTACTGGGATTTTCACGCACAACCATTTCTAGAGTTTACAAAGAATGGTGTGAAAAGGGAAAAACATCCAGTATGCAGCAGTCCTGTGGGCGAAAATGCCTTGTTGATGCTAGAGGTCAGAGGAGAATGGGCCGACTGATTCAAGCTGATAGAAGAGCAACTTTGACTGAAATAACCACTCGTTACAACCGAGGTATGCAGCAAAGCATTTGTGAAGCCACAACACGCACAACCTTGAGGCGGATGGGCTACAACAGCAGAAGACCCCACCGGGTACCACTCATCTCCACTACAAATAGGAAAAAGAGGCTACAATTTGCACGAGCTCACCAAAATTGGACAGTTGAAGACTGGAAAAATGTTGCCTGGTCTGATGAGTCTCGATTTCTGTTGAGACATTCAGATGGTAGAGTCAGAATTTAGCGTAAACAGAATGAGAACATGGATCCATCATGCCTTGTTACCACTGTGCAGGCTGGTGGTGGTGGTGTAATGGTGTGGGGGATGTTTTCTTGGCACACTTTAGGCCCCTTAGTGCCAATTGGGCATCGTTTAAATGCCACGGCCTACCTGAGCATTGTTTCTGACCATGTCCATCCCTTTATGACCACCATGTACCCATCCTCTGATGGCTACTTCCAGCAGGATAATGCACCATGTCACAAAGCTCGAATCATTTCAAATTGGTTTCTTGAACATGACAATGAGTTCACTGTACTAAAATGGCCCCCACAGTCACCAGATCTCAACCCAATAGAGCATCTTTGGGATGTGGTGGAACGGGAGCTTCGTGCCCTGGATGTGCATCCCACAAATCTCCATCAACTGCAAGATGCTATCCTATCAATATGGGCCAACATTTCTAAAGAATGCTTTCAGCACCTTGTTGAATCAATGCCACGTAGAATTAAGGCAGTTCTGAAGGCGAAAGGGGGTCAAACACAGTATTAGTATGGTGTTCCTAATAATCCTTTAGGTGAGTGTATATATATATATATATATATATATATATATATACACACATACATACATACATACACACACACACACACACACACACACACACAGAGGCATAACTGTTGGTCTCCCTTTTGCTGCCAAAACAGCCCTGACCCGTCAAGTCATAGACTCCACTAGACCCCTTGAAGGTGTGGTGTGGTATCTGGTACCAAGATGTTAGCAGCAGACCCTTTAAGTCCGGTAAGTTGCGAGGTGGGGCCTTCATGGATCAGACTTGTTTGTTCAGCACATCCCACAGATGCTCGATTGGATTGAGATCTGGGGAATTTGGAGGCCATGTCAACACCTCAAACTCGTTGTTGTGCTCCTCAAACCATTCCTGAACCATTTTTGCTTTGTGGCAGGGCGCATTATCCTGCTGAAAGAGGCCACAGCCTCCAGGGAATACCGTTTCCATGAAAGGGTGTACATGGTCTGCAACAAAAATGCTTAGGTAGGTGGTACATGTCAAAGTAACATCCACATAGATGGCAGGACCCAAGGTTTCCCAGCAGAACATTGCCCAAAGCATCACACTGCCTCCGCCGGCTTGCCTTCTTCCCATAGTGCATCCTGGTGCCATGTGTTCCCCAGGAAAGCGACGCGCGACGCACCCGGCCATCCACGTGATTTAAAAGAAAACGTGATTCATCAGACCAGGCCACCTTCTTCCATTGCTCCGTGGTCCAGTTCTGATGCTAACGTGCCCACTGTTAGCGCTTTCGGCATTGGACAGGGATCAGCATGGGCACCCAGACTGGTCTGCGGGTATTCAGCCCCATACGCAACAAACTGCAATGCACTATGTATTCTGACACCTTTCTATCAGAACCAGAATAAACTTGAGCAATCTGAGCTACAGTAGCTCGTCTGTTTGATCAGACCACATGGGCCAGCCTTCGCTCCCCACGTGCATCAATGAGCCTTGACCCTGTCGCCGGTTCACCACTGTTCCTTCCTTGGACCACTTTTGATAGATACTGACCACTGCAGACCGGGAACACCCCACAAGAGCTGCAGTTTTGGAGATGCTCTGATCCAGTCGTCTAGCCATCACAATTTGGCCCTTGTCAAACTCGCTCAAATCCTTACGCTTGTCCATTTTTCCTGCTTCTAACACATCAACTTTGAGGACAAAATGTTCACTTGCTGCCTAATATATTCCACCCACTAACAGGTGCCGTGGTGCCGCTGTAATTCACTTCACCTGTCCGTGGTCATAGTATATACTATAATGGCAATAAATATAACTGTGAAATAAAAAAAAAATATAGAGAAATCATGATGAAATACGATAAGGTTTATCACAACTGTCTCATTTTTACAGGTACTCACTCTGTGCCATCTGTGAGCCAGTGACATCGCTATCCTCTCATCCTCTCTCAAGACACCTTCCTCCGACTTGGTTGAGTTTAGGGCTTCTGCGTGTTTATTATTCATTTATTTATTTATTTTTCAAGCAAAGAGATTTTGTGGAATTGTCTTGGGCTGACATCAGCTGAATGTTACATAGCAGATAATTCATAAATCAATACACGCAAGTCAATTACAGTCGACCGATGGCTGTTATTATAATAATGGCTGTCTGCTCCAAACCAAGACATACCAATAACAGCTTTTTCCTCAAAAATGATACAAGGCAGGAATGGCATCTGAGAAGTCATGGAATGATCAGCCTGGGTTCCTGCATATTAGATGGCAACCTACTCAAATGCCACATCCTCCAGCATTCTCCCTCTATCACACCCTTGATAATGCAGAAAAGCCAAGCTGAGCACTCTATTCTGTATAACAGCATTACAGGATCCATTGGGGTGGATGTTAATGCAATATTGATAGGGGCAGAGGCTCTAAAACACACATCACGAACATAAATTAGCTTTTATTAGCCAGTGACCAGCCAGGGTCCTCTGTGGTTGTAAAGAGCATTTCCAATAAACGCTCCATTTCAGCTCATTTCCTTTGTGAGGTGAGTGATCGTGGTGATTTAGCGCCTCTCTCGGGCGATGGGGAGAACTGCACTTATCTCTGCAGAGTAATCTGAGGGAGGACGCCTATAAAATTGCTCAGACCTCTGACAGCGGTGTTCAGAAATGAGAGCAGTGATGTGGAAGAGAAGTCCATTTATTGGATCTCACTCTGTATCACTGGCTTTTCCTCAATCCAAATGGCATATCATCTATATCTCCTTCCTTCTCTCTCCCTCTCTCTCTCCCTCTCCCTCTCCCTCTCCCTCTCTCTCAGTTCTCAGGCAATACATTTCATTTATATTTCCAGCAGGAGACCCTCGGGTATGGCTCTGACACTCTGTAATTTCCAAAAGGTCAATGACAGGAACAAATGAAGACATTTTTTAATCAAATGTCATAACGTCGACACAGCTGTTGAAATGTAGGTGATGCTAATGGTTAAGGACCTGGGCTGGTAATAGAAAGGTCACAGGTTCAGTTCCAGGTCGGAATGAATGACAAATAGTTATCAAATTTCCAAGTAGAGTTCCGGATAGTAGACTGCATTTCTAACCAGACTGCACCTGTTAAAACAGATAAAACTGTCTGCCAAATAATGTGTTCTTGTTTTCTGCAGTGTTTTAGCAAAATTATCTATTTTGCTGCTCACTGTGTTTCTGCTACTGTTGTTAAAATAACCGTGTCATCTGCAGCTCTTAATGTGGCGCTTTACGTCTTGAGTGGGAGAGAGAAGCAACGGCATGGAGAAGAAAGGGCTTGAATGAAGCGCGTTTGACTCTAGATAAAAATATTAGAGGATATAGCGCCGAAAAATCATTAACAAAAAACTACCCTAAGCATTTGTGTTGTGAACCGCTCCACCGTTTTGACGTGCTGCTCACTTGAAACTATAGAAATGGTAAAATGGCGCAATTATGGTCCGCGGTCCGGATGAAACCAAGCTGGGGTCCAGAACTGGACTGCGGTCCGCCATTTGAATACCACTGATCTGTCCATAGTGCTGTGCTGCGCGTATATATTTACATACTGCAATATACACCGATCAGGCATAACATTATGACCTAACATCCTAATATTGTGTTGGTCCCCCTTTTGCTGCCAAAACAGCCCTGACCTGTCGAGGCATGGTTTTATAGGCTGTCGCCAAGATATATATCATCATACAGCCCAGCCCTAACGAAAACTGAAATTATAACTATTAAACACATTTTTGTTCATATACATAAAGTTGAATTAAAAAGGAAATATAAATATTAAATGAAAAACCAAACAAAAATTTGAAAAGTTGCCCATGCAGCTAACTGAAATAAGTTTAAATTAAAGCACTAAAATTACAAAATGGAGAGAAATAAAATAAAAATAAATTATACCTAAATAGTAATATTATATAATAATATAAAAAAAGACAAAATCTCATAACAAATTTACAAAAAAAAGAAACAAATTAAAATGAAAACTGAAATATTTTTGAAATATTATATATATTATAAATATATAAAAACTAAACCTGAAATAAAAAAAATAATTAAACCTAAATAGTAATATTTAATAATAATAATAAATGAACAATAAAATGTAAAAAACACATAACCAAATGTCTCTCAAGAGAAAATTATGAGTCTGATTACTTCTCAAGAAGCTGAGTGATTTGCATTTAAACTCCAAAGTTTAATATATAAGATCAAGGATAGTAGTATGAAAATTATACGAGAAGTTTGTTCCAAATCCTAAGTGACTGATTGGGGACACTCTCCATATCTCTCCATGTTTTGTCAAATAACAACAAGTCCAGTAATTTCATTTGACTTCTTTTTGGGGTGTTCAAGCCTTAATTAGGGGGGGGGGGGGGGGGGGGTCAGGCACCGCATCCCCCCAATAATTCACTCCCTGTACAGGGATTTGTTCAAATCCCTAACCCTAAATATGAGCAATAGTAATAGTGGTGATTGCCTTAGAAAAGCATGTCTGAAGCATAAATAATCCTACTGTTGTCTCAATACAGTATAAACTACTATAAAACATTTTTACTTGTGGTAATAGAGTGCAGCTCTCCGTTTGTATGTGTACCATGAGACTAAATTCCTAAACAGTGAGCGTGTTGACAGCCAGAATATAAGCCAATCAGAAACAATGGGCCTTGACCAAAACAACCAATAGGTTCTCAGCTCTTTGTTTACATCTGTGACAGCAGATCAAATCTCAGGCTATTTCTGTGAGCTTTCTGCATGAGCACAAATCACAGCATGGCCATTAACCTTAAGGCCCTCAAACGAAAAGTAGTTAGTTTGATGCAAAGCAGGTCTTAAAGACCAATTCATACCGATAGATTTTAGACGCACACTGCCATGCAAACTAGGAGGGCCAAGAAGGGAGAAAGTTTTAAAACACTTAAGTATTCACTAAATTGCAACTGCCCAAAACTGCAGGTTGATATTAGGGGAGCAAAAATTTGTAATGAGCTGCTTTAAATTAAGCACTATAGCTCTCTATGGAGCAAAATAATTGCACTCATTTATATTCTGTTGACTATATCATTGATTTATTTATTTGGCCCTTAATTGGTCAGGTCTGGATCGTGTATTCTGCAAATAAACACCTGCAGACCAGTTAAAATGTTCAGCTGAACATCTTGAGTAACATTCTCCTATCTAGACGATAGGCACTGTATTTTGTTCAATTGCTCACAAATCTTTCCAGTCACCTTGGTACCTACGATCGATCGAAGCAGCTTAAACATGGTAGTTTGTGGATGTAAGGACCAGGACTACAAGAGACCACTTACTCCATCTCTTTCCTCTCAGCTTCTTCCTGTGAGAGATCCTCTTCTACGCTATAATCCAGCACAGCTCCCACTCCATACGCTTGGTTCTTCTGCACTACAGGCCTGATGGACTGATGGTCCTCCCCTGCCACAAACTGACCATAGAACGTCATCTTCATAAACTGCTCAAACATCTTCTGTCCCAACAACTTTCTGCTGAGATCCATTATCTGTAGGAGACAGAAATAATGTTTTCAAAGCATGCACATATTATAGTATGATCTGATTTCATTTTTAGCCATATTTAAAGGGATAGTTCACCCAAAAATGAAAATTCTGTCATCATTTACTCACCCTCAAGTTGTTCCAAACCGGTGTAAATTTCTTTGTTCTGCTGAACACAAAAGAAGATATTTTGAAGAAGATGGGTAACCAAACAGTTTATGGGCCCCATTGACTTCCATGGTATTTTTTTCGGAGTGTCTATTTACACTAAGTGTAAATAGCCCTCCTTGTTGGCAGAAGCTATTTACACTCACTCAGCCCACTGACATCTGGCTGGGCCGGACAATTTTTTTTTTTTTTTTACAGCAGCAATAGTGTAGGGGTGAGGCGTGTGGTAGAAAGTTGATGCTAATCGACCCAAGGTTCGAATCCTGCTTTTGACGAACTTGCTCTACTCCCGTTTTCCATAATGTATTAGATCGGAAAGACATTTATTTTCAATAAGGCATTTATTTTCCCAATAAGGCAGCATCCATTTAATAATTTTAATAAATATAATAATTTACACTTTGTTATTATTGCATACAGTTTAATGTACAACAACTGTGAAGTGCAAATAGTATCTTCCACTATTTATAAGTATAAATAGCAACTACTATTTACACTTATTGCAAAGAAAATACTGATATTTTTACATTGTGTAAATAGAATCTATCTCTAGTGCAAATAGCTGCTGCCATTTTTTTTTCCACACTATGGAAGTCAATGGGGCCCATCAACTGTTTGGTTACAAACATTCATCAAAATATCTTTTGTGCTCAGCAGAAGAAAGAAAGAAACTCATACAGGTTTAGAACAACTTGAGGGTGACATGAGTATATTTTTGGGTGAACTATCCATTTAAGTGTGGAATAGGTGTCCTTACAGTTTAGGGCAACTTTATATGGATGATAACAGGGGTTATTTGAAATTTAATGTTCAGTTAATCCATGGTAATCATGATGGATTGTCGCTGTGATCTGTTATAAATTAAACTACAATATATATTTAGAGGAATATATTACCAGATTAAGGAGGTAAAGTCAATTAAACGTGTGGGCCTATGACGATAGCACTAATTACTAAACTAAAAACTACCAGTTACAACTAATAGTTTAGTCTATAGGGTATTTAATATGTTAACACCAAGGTTTTTAACCAGGGGTCTGTAAAAGCACTGCAGATGGTGAAGAAAGGAATTTTTAATGAATGATCTGATGGGACAGAGCAACAGTTGCCATTGCAGTGTTTCATTACTTAATAATTAAGCGTTTTAATTGAATCGAGCAAGTCAATGGGCCCTATCATACACCTGGCGCAATGCGACCCCAGGCGCGACGCAAGTGTTTTTTTGCTAGTGATAACGCAGTTATCATTTTTACGTCCAGCGCCACGTTGTTTAAAAAGCAAATGCACTCGCGCCCATGGGCATGCTGATTTGAAACGAGGTGTGTTCAGGCGCATTGTTGGCGCACTGCTATCTTGAGCCAACTAAAAACGACTGTGCCATAGCGCACAATTTTTTTTTGTTATTTAAAGGGCGTGTTAGTATTCTATAGACGGGTGCACAACGCACGTACACTCTAATTATTTTATATACACACACACACGAATCCACCATGGTGCAAGTGCAACTGGCTTTTAAAGGGAATGGGAGATGAGACTCTGATTGGTTTATTGCACATTATGCCCAAAACACACCCACGACTCATTAACAGACTAGGGACAACCCTTTTGGACCATGCACCTGGTGCGCCGACCGTTTTTTCTGTTGTTAAACTAGCAAAAGTGGATTCGGACACGCCCTAAGTGCACCTGCGCCATGCGCTTCAGACCGTTAAAATAGGGCGCAATGATTCAATGGCCTATTCATAAAGACAATCATTCTTAAATGAATCAGTCGTTTAAGTGATTTGATTGAATACTTATTTAATTAGTAGCAGTAATATTGTTAAATATTATTACAAATTAAAAGAACTGTTTTCTATTTTAATATATTTCAAAATGTAATTTATTCCTGTGAGTGTAAAGCTGAATTTTCAGCATCATTACTCCAGTCTTCAGTGTCACATGATCTTTCAGAAATCATTCTAACATGCTGATTTGCTGCTCAAGAAACATTTATTATTATCAATCCTATACATACATTAGCTTACTATATAAATTGTTAGATAGCGTTTTAAAGTTAAAGATTACAAAGAAAATGTTTTTGTTTTTTTGTTTTATCTGAAGCTCATTCATTTTCTGAACATCTGGTCCCTTTAGTCTGTAAACACATATGTTCAGTGTGTTTTTCCACCTCCAAGTTGCCTAAAGGTCAAAAAGACTTGCATGTCTCTAAGGTTCATCTATCCTTGCTAGTAATCTTTGGCTCTAGTAACTCTACACACTAACCACATGACTTCTCCCTGCCAAGGTGCCATTCCTGTCAATCATCCGGGACAATGACACAAGAGTAATTCCAGACAGTCTGTCATATACAGTACATGATGCAAGAACAGAATGGTATTCCGTTTTGTTCAATACTGTATGCATTCTATAAGCAATAAATACATACCTCTTTATTCTTATCAACCAGGATGTCATAGGTGCACAGTTTAAAAACTACCAAGCTTCTAAGTAACTCAAGAGTGTCTTTGCTCTTGTAGGCTTCTTTGGTCTGTTCAAAGTCAATGGAGATCTTGTTACTGAAGGATACATGCTCCTCTTGTGTGTTTGTTTTGGTTGGATGTAACGCTTGCACACTCCGGTGATAACCATGACGAGTGGAGAGCAACAAACTCCTAATATTGCTGTCACGAGTCGCGAGCCCAAAAGCAGGAAGAGTTTTGCGGAGAGACATCAGTTCAAGACTTCTGTACTGACAATGGGCATAAAACAGACATAGATCGCCTGGTGTTTTTGGAAACCACTCTGTCCTTGAGCACATTAAACGCTACCTGTTGGGTCTCGCCCCATATTTAAATCTGGGCTGACTGATTGGTACAAATCCGGTGACGTTTCTGCTTACCGACGTAACACACGCATGGGATGCCATAAAAGGAATGCTGTTGCATAAACGTTCCATAAAAGAAACATCCCAGTTATATAATTTCGAGGTGTAAATAAATGTACAGATTAATTTAGTTAACATAGAGGGTTACACATATAGCTAATATAGGTTATGGGGTAATACAATATGTCAATACACAGCCTACTTATCAGTGTATTGGTTTTTGTCCTCTATTTATGAAATCTTGCTTTTGTCGTTATTAATTTATTTTTTAGCATATAGAACCAAACATAGCATAGAACAATGAGATGTTATACATATATTGATATTACAATGTAACAGGGCAATTGAAAATTCTTTCATAATATTTTATACAGGCTTTTTGTTTTTATCAGTCTTAGTGAAGACACTTAGCAGTTAAATTCAGTCGAAAACACCTTAACCATAGGGGGTGCATTTATACACTTTTGATAATGTATTTAAATTTTTGCCATTAAAATATAAAGGTTAACAGTGAATTCTAGGTCGTTGTTATTTTGTTTTCATAGAAACATGCAAAACAGTACTAGGCTATTTAACTTTCACTAACTTAAAGATAGCCTACATTCTGCCAGTTCCACCAACATACATCAATATCAGTATATTTTGATATTAAAGATTTAACAGGTAGCCTACGCAAAATGTGTATTTTTGTACTTTATTACAATAGCCTATTTAAAGGGGATTAACCAAGCACTCTTCCAGCTAATACTATAATCAATTATAGAACTCAAAAAAATTCCTATGAGAC
The DNA here is from genome assembly GCA_039654105.1 of Coreius guichenoti. Classification (NCBI taxonomy): domain Eukaryota; kingdom Metazoa; phylum Chordata; class Actinopteri; order Cypriniformes; family Gobionidae; genus Coreius; species Coreius guichenoti. Next base: position 7,672,943 of record CM077169.1, read on the forward strand.
ATTTTATTTTGTTTTTGAAGAATATTACAAATATGTTTGTTATTGCACTCAGTTAGTTCAACTAATTTTGGTTTTGTCACTGTTGGAGAGTTATAGCAAATACGGCTTTTGACAAGCTGAATAAGTGTTAGAGGAACAGCTTTAATGACTGAATTAAATTTCTTTTTGTCGTTAGTTTTGCTCCGTTTTGCTTGTGACGTAGCCTACGTGAAACGTGACGTATCATTTGTTGTGCACGTTCCATGAACAGCGGGGGGAGCCGTTGCGTTATTAAAGTAGGCTAACTCACTTTTACACGACTGTGGGTAAACGATTTAGCTAATCCTCTAAAACTTCTGGAAATTATTCATATAAAAAAAGTAATAATAATAACGAATGTTATTTATTTATTCAAAAATGTATTCGAGAGAGAGAGAGAGAGAGAGAGAGAGAGAGAGAGAGAGAGATTAGTTTTAAACTAATCGGTTTGGTTCTGTTTACCACATATAGCCTATTATATGTAGGTAAACATTTATAACCCATTAGTTGTAGCCTATAACCCTCACTAGCAGACTAACGTTAGGAACCTAATGAGGAGACGAGACAGACAGCGTGAACGCGCTTGTGCGCGGGCACGTTGACGGAGGTTAGTAAGGGGGGGGGGGGGGGGGGGGGTGAATGGATCCATGGTTAAATCCTAAGCATACTATAGTCACACCCACTCGATGAGGAGCTGCTCCTGGTGGTTTCGGTTAGAATTTGGGAAACCGCTGCACGCCAAAGAGAGCAAGCGCACCGAATTCCCAAGAGCCAGAGATAGGATCACTAATTAGGAATTTCCCTTCTGAAAAGAGAACAACGACCCGTTTTTAAAGTTCCTGTTTCTTTTCCAAAATGGACGCACATAAAAGTTTTGCAGACCTTTTTTTTCTTGACATGTTTTGAAGGAGCATATCCTCTCTGAAAATTTACATTTTGGGAATAACAGCGGGAATCTCGTCTCAGGGTGTCAGAAGTTTCCAGCAATGCACCAGTTACGTCCACCAGTGTTTGGAGCGCATAATAAAAGTAGAAGTTCTCCTCAGGAACTGGGGCTGGACGGAGGGAATAACTGTTTGGTTTTATAACTTATGTGCGCCCTCTCCTCCTCTTTTCTCTCCTCTGCCTCAGCCTTTGGAGTCTGAAAGAGATTTATGCGGATAAAGTAACGTACAAACGCTTGAAGTCGAAGGTTTTGAGACTTTGGAGATACAGAATATCCCATCAGAACTTCTAGAGTCTGTAAAAGAAAGGAATGCTGAGCAGAAGAGGCGCATGGAGAGATGCTGTTTCTTCTACCATGGATCTAAAGGGCACTTTAGCGGGTTTAGTGCTTTTGCTTCTATGCTTGTGTCCAGTTTTCAGTCAAGAACTCAATCCAAAGGGTAGGAACGTGTGCAAAGTTCCAGGGTAAGTTGGATGAATAACTTTTAAAACAGTAATGAAAATGAAAAAGTAGGCCTATATTAAATTAAGAGTTCAAATTAAAAATGATAAAGTCTTTTACATGAATCTTTGCTTTAAAGTAGGGCCAAGTTGTTTGTCATTTCTGATTGTGTTGTTTTTGTTGTTATAAAAGCAATGAATTATAACCTAATATGAAAGTGCACAGAAAATAGTAATGTTCCTTTTAAAAATGTACCTAAGTTTTTTGTTTGTTTGTTTTTTGATGACGTTGACGTTCCAAATAGGAAATTATTTGAATCTGATGTGTGTCAGTCACCCCGTTTCACATCTGGGTGACTGACACACATTGACAGATAGAGGGCGACACCAATTACTCAAGCACTGAAGCATTGAAGTCGTGGCACAGTTTAGATACTGCATAAAAGTCTACATAAAAGAGCAACAATTCATTTAATTGATATTAAAATACTTCTAAAAGCCCATAAAAATGCATATTAACTTAAATGGGGAAAAAACATGCATCATTTGATATCAAAGAACTTAATAATACTTCAAGGCCTACTGTAGTACTCAGTATTTTAGAGAGTTTGAAGCTGAAAGACTTGATATGAATGATATGTACCAGTTCCACATTCGTTACAGATTCTAAACTTTTCTCTAACCTAAACACAGAGGTCACCAAGGGTGTGACATCTAGTCACAACATACTGTATCCATGACCTACATTTAATTCCATGTAGAATGGATGTAGAAGGCCAATCACAGTCTTGGTGTCCAAATGAATCTATCAAATCACACAGGCAAACATTTACAAATAAATATCACAGGCATCAGAGGGATCAAAACTAGTGATTGACTTTTTTAAATGGATAACGGCAACGTCTAAATCTAATGAGCAAGATTTAGGAAGAAGCATTTCCATATAGAATTTATTTTTTGAGCCTTTTCTAATGCATATTCCAAAAGAACCTACTGACTAAAAACAACTATTTCTAACTTTTCTAACAATTATTTTAGGTAAAAAAAAAAAAAATTTAAAAAAAAAGTGTTTGGGTGATTTCTGTTAAACTATTTTAGACATTTTAAATATTAAATACACCCCCACCCCACCCTTCGAAATTTTGCTTCTTTATATTAGTCATATTTTAGGTCGGGACTACTTGGTCATTTTCTTTTCTTGTCTCATGTCTTACCTCGCCCTGGGCAGCAATTGAGCCATGACTAAAAGTGTTTCCCCTTCAAAGAAATTACCTACATATACACTTCCATTTGAAAGTTTGGGCTTGTTTTTAAAAGAAGTATCTTACAGTATATGCTCACCAAGGCTGCATTTATTTAATCAAAAACACAGTAGAAAGCGTGATATTGTTACAGTTTAACATAACTGGTTTTCTATTGTAATACCTTTTAAAATATAATTTATTCCTGTGATGCAAAGCTGAATTTTCAGCATCATTACTCAAGTCACATGATCCTTCAGAAATCATTCTGATTTGCTGCTCAATAAACATTTCTTATTATTATCATATTACATGAAGAAAAAAAATACTATGTAAGCCAATGGGGCCCATCAGCTGTTTGGTTACCCATATTCTTCAAAATATCTTCTTTTCTGTTCAGCAGAAGAAAGAAATTCATACAGGTTTGGGACAACATGAGGGTGAGTAAATGATGACAGAATTTTCATTTTTGGGTGAACTTAAAAAAAACAAAAAAAAAACAACAACATTTACTGACCCCAAACTTTTGAATGATATGTATGCCAAATAAGCCAAATAATTGCTAAAATTAAATTAACCAAATTCACAGAAAATTAATTGGTCATGGTGAACATGCAGATCATCTCTAAATGATTGATTAATTGGCCTGGGGTTCATTTCCCGAAAGCACTGTTAGCCAACTATGGTCGCAAGTTCCGTCGTTATCAGTAATAATAATTCAACGAGTTGGTGTTTCCCGAAACCATAGTTCCATCGAACATTCACAAACAGCATCGCAAAGTTGTGTGGTTGGAACGACAGCTATCTTGATCTCCATCTTTGCTTATCTTGAGCAAAATAAGCAAGCTGACATTCAGTACAATCTATAGCTTTTATTTCGAATATATACAAATGTCATTTAAGTCTTTTAGTTTGTCGAGAGATTTAAAGCGCCGTTTTTGAAGATTGCGCATGTGTACATGCTCTAGCACGCAAGAACGGTCCTTTGATTGAATCTGGAAATAAAGCAAAATAACTGAGAAAAAGGAGAATTAGTTATCAGACGCCGTGTCTGTAATATATAGCAAAAAATTTAGCATTAATTTGCGACAATACAGTTTCGGGAAACAGTCGTAACTAGCTAGCTGATTTCATAATTAAGCAGCGAGTTACATCGTTGTACAGGAAACGCACCCCTGGCTGATATATATTGGTCTATGAGTTGCCACAATATTGGTAACCTGTTCAGTGTTCAAATTATCATGAGAACATGACTTCATGAGGAGCATTATTTTAATTCAAAGCACTATGTTACAAAAAAAGCGCAATTTAGATATATGTCAAAATCATGTTGCATTTCAGCTCAGCAGGCATTTTAGGGGAATTCTACAAGCAGTGTTAAGCGATGAATGGTTTACACGGTTGTTTAAAAGTTTGTTTACTTTGCGATTACTGGCTCCAGATGGCTATCAATGTACTTTAGATCTAAATGGAAACCACCAGATACAATCTAATGTGTATTCTCACAAACAGAGATTCTCACCAACCACAGACGTTGAAAGGAAGTTCACGTTCTTTTAACAAAATTGCTCAAAATTTCCACACAGGACTTTATTGTTGCTGAGTCAAGTTTGGCCCCCTAGCTGTTGACTGATGCTCAATTTCCATTTGTTTAAGCTTTCTTTCACGGCCCTAGCTTCACATTCTCGTTGTGGTGTGTATGTCCGGTTTGACACAGAGCAGAGACGTCAGGGCTGTGGTGTAGATCATGTCTGGGTAAGACATGCACACATAGGCTAAACAAATTCTGACAATGCAGAGAGCGGACCCCACGCTTTAGAGGAAGCCAAAGTGTGGACAAGGCCTCTCAGAGGTCACATGTGGCGGAATATGAGGGGTGGCTTATGTCTTGTATCTAACAAGCTCCTAGAGAGTATTACATTTTAAGGGGAAGCCACTTGAAGTAGAGATAGCAGGGATAATTTGAAATGTTTACCATTCACTACCATTCAAAAGTTTGGAGTTGGTAAGATTCTTCTTCTTATGCTAACCAAGGCTGCATTTTTTATCAAAAATACAGAAAAACAATAATAACACTGTGTTTTCTATGACAGTCTTCAGTCATCATTCTAATATGCTGATTTGCTGAAACATTTCCTATTATTATCAATCTTAAAAACAGTTATGCAGCTTAATATTGTTGTGGAAACCATGATACATTTTTTTCAGGATTCTTTCGAAAAAAAAAAAAAATTCAAAAGAACAGAAGAAACAGAAACCTTTGGTGACATTTCAAATGTCTTTACTGTGACTTATGACCAATTTAATGCTTCTTTGCTAAATAAAAATATTGATTTCTTTCAACAACAAAAAAATATCTTACTGACCCCAAACTTTTGAATGGTAGTATATTAGTCTACAAACATGTTGAAACATTTAGGCCCTGTTTACACCTGGTATTATGATGCGTTTTGGTCTATTGGATCACAAGAAGACGAGGGAGACACATTCCCGTTTACACCTGGTGTTTTCATCCGTCTCTTTTGTCCACTTTCAACCACTTCTGTTCTGATTCCTTCGAGGGGATTGTCTATGGGCAATGGACGAAATAAGCTTGCGCAATTTACATATGAACGCACCGGGAGACGACGGAAAAACATACGGAGAGCAGCAGCTTTCGTTTCTGCTCTGATAGCCGTAAGACCACGCCAAATGCTGTGAGTGTCTGTTAGAAATCAGGAATGGTGTGAGAACATTGTGCTTGGTACGTTTCCATCTTCAAACCAAACTTGGGTCTCCAGCCGACAATGTTTAAATCCCATCTGGCTAGCGCGCTTCCCATAATGTTTACGCATTAGGTCAGTAGGCGGTCTTTTGCGCTGTTTGAACACATTCGACCACATGAGCGTTTACACTATGAAAGCAATCTGGTCGAATGCGTTTTCGACTACCTTTGGAAGTGGTCGAAAGTGGACAAGCTCAAAACATTTTAGACCCCGTTTACACCTGTATTTAGCAGGTCCACTTGTGATCCGATCGACCAAAACACCAGGTGTTAATATCAGGTGTAAACAGGGCCTTAGACACATTGTGCTGTGGTGCCCATAAGGGAGACACAGGTTTGAATCAGGTCCTCATTGTGTCCCAAACCCATTCCTCCCTCTTCCTCCCATCATTTTCTGTCAAAAGAAAGGCATGCAGCAATAAGTTGTTGCAGCAGGCCTGTTGTGAGATGCTTTGAATAAAACATCCACCGCAGACATGCAAAATTCCACCGGGATCATATGTGTTGGATTAAAAGAGTAAAAAAAAAAATTCTGTCATTATTTACTCATGTCATTCCAAACCCGTATGACTTACTTTCTTCTGTGGAACACAAAGGAGATGTTATGACTCATGCATATATTTTAATTAGTCTGAAGCAGTATGATAGCTTCATGTGATTTAAGTCATTATTCACTGAAAATTTATATTCAAAAACAGGTGCATACGAAGAACTGCAAATGACATTTGAGAGCTACAAATTCATTGACACAAATTTCAATCTGTTCCACACAAAAAGCTATACTGTGGTTTCAGAAGAATGTATTTACAGGGTTAGTTCATTTTCAAAAAATGAAAATTATCCCATAATTTACTCGCTGTCAAGCCATCCTATGTGTATATGACTTTCTTCTTTCAGCCAAACACAAGCGGAGTTATATTAAAAAATATCATGGCTCTTCCAAGCTTTATAATGGGAGTGAATGTTACCTTAGATTTTGAAGTGCATCCATCCATCATAAAAGTAATCCACACGGCTCCAGGGGGTTAATAAAGGCCTTCTGAAGCGAAGCGATGCGTTTTTGTAAGAAAAATATCCATATTTATAACTTTATAAACTAATCACTGGCTTCCGGTAACTGCCGTATGCAAGTCTAATTCTAGCGGAATTCAAAACACCAGTCACGAATTAGAAGTCTAAAACGAGAATTTATTAAAGAGAAATGTCGGAGGAGCTTGAGTTTGTTGTCCAGCCCTATTTGTTTGAACTGCGAGAGGCGTCTACTCTCACCTAAGCTTACGCTACTCCTACGTCCTATGTTCCGCCGGAACTCGACCTGCATACGACCGTTACCGGAAACCAGTGATTATAGTTTATAAAGTTATAAATATGGATATATATTAACCAAGGAGCCGTATGGATTATTTTTATGGATAGATGGATGTGCTTTTTTGGGCTACCATTCACTCCCATTATAAAGCTTGGAAGAGCCAGGATATTTTTTAATATAACTCCGATTGTGTTTGGCTGAAAGAAGAATGTCATATACACCCTAGGATGGTTTGAGGGTGAGTAAAGGATGGGGTAATTTTCATTTTTGGGTGAACTATCCCTTTACAGTGGGGAGAACAAGTATTTGATACACTGCCGATTTTGCAGGTTTGCCCACTTACAAAGCATGTAGAGGTCTGTAATTTTTATCATAGGTACTCTTCAACTGTGAGTGACGGAATCTAAAACAAAAATCCAGAAAATCACATTGTATGATTTTTAAGTAATTAATTTGCATTTTATTGCATGACATAAGTATTTGATGCATCAGAAAAGCAGAACTTAATATTTGGTACAAAAACCTTTGTTTGCAATTACAGAGATCATACGTTTCCTGTAGTTCTTGACCAGGTTTGCACACACTGCAGCAGGGATTTTGGCCAACTCCTCCATACAGACCTTCTCCAGATCCTTCAGGTTTCGGGGCTGTCGCTGGGCAATACGGATTTTCAGCTCCCTCCAAAGATTTTCTATTGGGTTCAGGTCTGGAGACTGGCTAGGCCACTCCAGGACCTTGAGATGCTTCTTACGGAGCCACTCCTTAGTTGCCCTGGCTGTGTGTTTCGGGTCATTGTCATGCTGGAAGACCCAGCCACGACCCATCTTCAATGCTCTTACTGAGGGAAGGAGGTTGTTGGCCAAGATCTCGCGATACATGGCCCCATCCATCGTCCCCTCAATACGGTGCAGTCGTCCTGTCCCCATTGCAGAAAAGCATCCCCAAAGAATGATGTTTCCACCTCCATGCTTCACAGTTGGGATGGTGTTCTTGGGGTTGTACTCATCCTTCTTCTTCCTCCAAACACGGCGAGTGGAGTTTAGACCAAAAAGCTCTATTTTTGTCTCATCAGACCACATGACCTTCTCTCATTCCTCCTCTGGATCATCCAGATGGTCATTGGCAAACTTCAGACGGGCCTGGACATGCGCTGGCTTGAGCAGGGGGCCTTGCGTGCGCTGCAGGATTTTAATCCATGACGGCGTAGTGTGTTACTAATGGTTTTCTTTGAGACTGTGGTCCCAGCTCTCTTCAGGTCATTGACCAGGTCCTGCCGTGTAGTTCTGGGCTGATCCCTCACCTTCCTCATGATCATTGATGCCCCACGAGGTGAGATCTTGCATGGTGCCCCAGACCGAGGGAGATTGACCGTCATCTTGAACTTCTTCCATTTTCTAATAATTGCACAGGCCTTCTCACCAAGCTACTTGCCTATTGTCCTGTAGCCCATCCCAGCCTTGTGCAGGTCTACAATTTTATCCCTGATGTCCTTACACAGCTCTCTGGTCTTGGCCATTGTGGAGAGGTTGGAGTCTGTTTGATTGAGTGTGTGGACAGGTGTCTTTTATACAGGTAACGAGTTCAAACAGGTGCAGTTAATACAGGTAATGAGTGGAGAACAGGAGGGCTTCTTAAAGAAAAACTAACAGGTTTGTGAGAGCCGGAATTCTTACTGGTTGGTAGGTGATCAAATACTTATGTCATGCAATAAAATGCAAATTAATTATTTAAAAATCATACAATGTGATTTTCTGGATTTTTGTTTTAGATTCCATCACTCACAGTTGAAGAGTACCTATGATAAAAATTACAGACTTCTACATGCTTTGTAAGTGGGCAAACCTGCAAAATCGGCAGTGTATCAAATACTTGTTCTCCCCACCGTAAATGAGTTTAACTGAATATTCCGACAAGCATTTTCAAAGCTTTCTTGAAATCTGTTTAAGTCTGGACTCCAGTTGTTTATTAGACTGACTTACTGGCCTAATGCAGGACATTTGCATTACTAATCACATCAGGCTGTGGCCTTATTTTGGATCCAGCCACTCATTGTTTCTCCACATCTGACGATGCAATGAAGTTATCGCTTCAAACGGCATGTCTGGTTCGCATGACTCCTGTTGGTGTGAGGGTGGAGAATGGAATGAATGCTTACGCTTGTGTTTGTGCGAGTGGATGCGGGTTCACTATCTGAAACATCTGCGCTTGTGAAGCTCAGAAGACGCTACAGATGGCACCCAGACATTTGCAATATTTCTCATGAGCCACATGTTTAAATCACTCATGGACAGTTGAAACTTTGGTCAGGGCATTTGCAAAATATGCTGACTCAAACATTCAGCTGTCCTTCGAGATATCAGCTAAAATGTTGTACAGATTGAATAGTCCTTAACTAATAAGCCAATGCACTTTATCTTGATCATTTTATCTTGATTTGTCATCTTGTCATTAGGTCAACAGGGTTTACATGTTGCAGCGGATGGGCGCAGCAAGGTGAAGAGTGTTTAACACGTAAGTGTCATTTCCTGTATGTTAGATCACTTCCTGAGTGTCACATTACTTGATTTATATCTTGACCATGTCCTTGTCCCCTTAGCTCTCTGTGAAGGCAACTTCACTTGTAATGAGAACGAGGTGTGTGTCCGACCGAACGAATGCCGCTGTCGCCATGGATATTTTGGGGCAAGTTGTGACACAAGTGAGTTGCTTTTCGTCTTTTTCAGATTTAAGTAACTCATTTTAATAATTAAAAATGTATTTTTGCCCTTTAGTTAGATTTGCGGTCTAAATGCTAATGAACTCCTAAAAATAAAATAAACTTTTAACAGATATATACCAAGTTCTGTCATGAAACTCTAGATGGTGCAGGCTGATAGGTCCTTAACGCAACCTGCTGACAATTACATCTTTAACTACATGGCACAAGCTGATTGGTTCCTGTTGCATCTGCAGCCAATGAGCTTGCTGCTCAACATTTAAACAGTCGGTGTTTACTGTAGCAGTTTGCAGCGCGCTTTCAGAGTTCCTCAGAAACCCTCCACCTTCCCCACCTCCACCTGTATAGATCTGCTACTCATGTACGCTCTATTGTACAGCAGCAGCATGTCTTACTTGCTCACAGCAGCATGTCGTGTATGTATTGGCAGTAGCAAGTCTCTGTACGTGCTCTACAGTAGTATAGAAGATCTATTCTGCCAAGACCAAATACATTAACATTGTCGTATCCATTACCACGCTAAACTTTTCAGAGACTTATGATAGAAATACATTTAAAATCTTTCTTTTCCAGTTAAAGGGTGTAAAAATACTCATTCATCTTGTCTGCAGGGGTATATTTCAAGGAATAGTTCACCCAAAAATGAAATTTATCCCATAATTTACTCATATTACCTTCAAGCCATTCTAGGTGTACAGTATATGACTCTCTTCTTTCAGCCAAACACAATCGGTGTTAAATAATATCCTGGCTCTTCCCAGCTTTGTAATGGCATTGAATAGTGCCCGAATTTTTGAAGCTCCAAAAAGTGCATCCATCCATCATAAAAGTAATCCATACGACTAATCCATACAGAAAAATTTTGTAAGAGAGGTTTTTTGGTTTTTTCGCGAGAGGCATCTATTCTCACCTAAGCTTACGCTACGCCTACGTCATACGTCATGTCAGAGGTCACTTTTCCACCAGAACTCAACTCTCTTGTAAACACGCGTACAGCCATTGCTGGAAGCCAGTGATTATAGTTTATAAAGTTTTAAATGTAGATATCATGGGAAGAGCCAGGATATTGTTTAATATAACTCAGATTGTGTTCGGCTGAAAGAAGAAAGTCATATACACCCAGGATGGCTTGAAGGTGAGTAAATTATGGGATAATTTTCAGTTTGGGGTGAACTATTCCTTTAAATTTGTGTCCGATAGCATGCTCTTAAATGTCTCCTTCTGTCTAGCAAACGCAAATAGCAAATCCTCAAGTCAAATCCTTCAATATGTCCCACTCCAAATTCTTCTTTTAAAGGCATATGCTTCAACATAATGAAAATTGTCTGAAAAATTAAAAGTGACATTATAATTGAACTTACTTTCTTTAAATATGTCTGTTATTGTAAAGAATAAATCTCATAATCGTTCATAATCATATTGTTCCTTCACCTCTGAAAGGACTTTTCATTCCTAATGACATAACCAAGGCCAATTAACCATATTCACAGTGTGTGGGTTGTGTATATATACACACTGCCTTTCAAAAGTGTGGGATCATTGTTTTTTTTGTTTGTTTTTTTTTTTTAGAAATGAATACTTGTTTTCAGCAAGCATGCATTAAACTGATCAGAAATTAAAGTAAAGATATTTATAATGTTTCAAAATATTTGTATTTAAATTAAACGCTGTTCTTTAGCATTTTCTATTTATCAAAGAATCCTGAAAAAAATGTTTCACTATTTCCACAAAAATATTAATCAGTACAACTGTTTTAACATTGGTAATAAATAATAATAATAATAATAATAATAATAATAATAATAATAATAATAATAATTATTTTATTTTTTATATATATATATATATATATATATATATATATATATATATATATATATATATATATATATATATATATATATAAAAATAATAATTATTAATATGCATATATGCATTAAATATATATATATATAGGGCTCGACATTAAATCTGTCATTCACTTGTCTGAGTAAAAAATTTGCTTGTCCGGAAAAATGTTGAATTTTGTAAATATTATTTATTCTGAAGCAGTATTCTCACCAGTGTTCAATCAGCTTTGACATATCTAAATCTTTTATAAAGGGCATTTTTTCCCTAATCTTATTAAATATAGGCTATGCTTCAACTTTCATTTTATATTCTTAAATTTGATCAATAAATTAAATGAGAATTAAATAAGAATAATTAAATGAGAGACACTATAGGGCTGTTACCAATCAAATTAAATAATTTAGGCTACACTTAAAAATTACAACTGCATTAAATAATGTTATGAGATTTGTTTTAAATATTTTTTTGAATTTACAAATAAGAAATGTTGGAAAGAATAATACTTTTAAACACGAAACTAAATCGCCAGTAGGCGGTGGCAGGTGACCGTCTTAATGAGTGAGTCATTGCGTCGATTCGTTCAAACGGCTGATTCGTTCAGGAATGAGGCAGTTGTTAATGAATGGGTCACTGACTCAACCGATTCGTTCAAAACGCTGAATCATTCAGTAATGAAACATGGCTGAGTGTTGCTGTGAGATGTGGTGTGGTTCTGCTGTGATCTTTGTTTGGAACTATTTTCGCTGCTGAAATAGAACAAAAACAGTCAATATTGCGTCTAAAATGTAAGTGACAATGTTAATTACTTGTTTATTGAGCTGTCATATGAAATCAGTGTCACATTTTCAATCGTGACGGTATTCAGCACTCTTGGTCGTGTGATGTTGCTTAACTGTATCATATGTTATCAATATAAAAACTCCACATTTCGAGTATGTTAACTGAGTTTCTTTGAGCTGCGCTCATATGTTTCTATTCCTCCTCGAGAGGCTACGCGAGCCTCAACAGCGCAACCTTGTTACCGTCAGTACATTATATATTATATTATTATTCACTATCAATCACTACTTACACTATGTAATAAAAAGTTTTGGTGATTCCCTAGTTATTTTTGTTATTGATGTTTTAATCAGGATACTTGTCTGGTCGGGCAAGTAAAATTCTCTTTCACTTGCCCCTTCAAAAAATCCACTTGTCCCAGACAAGCGAGATATAGATATATATACACTCACCTAAAGGATTATTAGGAACACCTGTTCAATTTCTCATTAATGCAATTATCTAATCAACCAAATCACATGGCAGTTGCTTCAATGCATTTAGGGGTGTGGTCCTGGTCAAGACAATCTCCTGAACTCCAAACTGAATGTCAGAATGGGAAAGAAAGGTGATTTAAGCAATTTTGAGCGTGGCATGGTTGTTGGTGCCAGACGGGCCGGTCTGAGTATTTCACAATCTGCTCAGTTACTGGGATTTTCACGCACAACCATTTCTAGAGTTTACAAAGAATGGTGTGAAAAGGGAAAAACATCCAGTATGCGGCAGTCCTGTGGGCGAAAATGCCTTGTTGATGCTAGAGGTCAGAGGAGAATGGGCCGACTGATTCAAGCTGATAGAAGAGCAACTTTGACTGAAATAACCACTCGTTACAACCGAGGTATGCAGCAAAGCATTTGTGAAGCCACAACACGCACAACCTTGAGGCGGATGGGCTACAACAGCAGAAGACCCCACCGGGTACCACTCATCTCCACTACAAATAGGAAAAAGAGGCTACAATTTGCACGAGCTCACCAAAATTGGACAGTTGAAGACTGGAAAAATGTTGCCTGGTCTGATGAGTCTCGATTTCTGTTCTGAGACAGTCAGAATTTGGCGTAAACAGAATGAGAACATGGATCCATCATGCCTTGTTACCACTGTGCAGGCTGGTGGTGGTGGTGTAATGGTGTGGGGGATGTTTTCTTGGCACACTTTAGGCCCCTTAGTGCCAACTGGGCATCGTTTAAATGCCACGGCCTACCTGAGCATTGTTTCTGACCATGTCCATCCCTTTATGACCACCATGTACCCATCCTCTGATGGCTACTTCCAGCAGGATAATGCACCATGTCACAAAGCTCGAATCATTTCAAATTGGTTTCTTGAAAATGACAATGAGTTCACTGTACTAAAATGGCCGCCACAGTCACCAGATCTCAACCCAATAGAGCATCTTTGGGATGTGGTGGAACGGGAGCTTCGTGCCCTGGATGTGCATCCCACAAATCTCCATCAACTGCAAGATGCTATCCTATCAATATGGGCCAACATTTCTAAAGAATGCTTTCAGCACCTTGTTGAATCAATGCCACGTAGAATTAAGGCAGTTCTGAAGGCGAAAGGGGGTCAAACACAGTATTAGTATGGTGTTCCTAATAATCCTTTAGGTGAGTGTGTATATATATATATATATATATATATATATATATATATATAAAATTATGAATTTAATAATTTAGCAATAAACATTTATAAAAGCATTTATAGCAGCAAATCAGCATATTAGAATGATTTCTGAAGGATCATGTGACACTGAAGACTGTAGTAATGATGCTGAAAATTCAGCTTTGCCGTCACAGGAATAAATTAAATTTCAAAATATATTCATATAGAAAACAGTTATTTTAAATTGTAATAATATTTCACATTATTACTGCTTTTACTGTATTTTTGATCAAATAAATGCAGCCCTGGTGAGCATAAGAGACTACTCTCTAAAATATTGTACTGTCCACAAACTTTTGAATGGTACTGTATATATCTCACATTAATAATAAGAATTTTTGTTTACAAAATAGACATTTTATGCTGGATTTTAGTTAAATAAACTTTAACAATGAAACCTGAAATCATTCTGTCAGCTTCCCTTACACAGTAAACGTTTCTTTTCTTTTGAGCCTGTAAATTACAACCTGTGCATCTTTTTGACTCCCCTAGAGTGTCCCGCTCAGTTCTGGGGTCCGGACTGCAAAGGCATGTGCACGTGCCACCCTAATGGTAAATGTGACGACGTGACCGGGAAGTGCACATGCTACCCCAACCGCTGGGGTGAAAACTGCGAGAAGCCCTGCAACTGTCAGAAAGGGAAATGTGACCAGGAGACGGGCAAATGCACCTGCCATGCCGGTTACTGGGGACCGCAGTGCAACAACAACTGCTACTGCAGCACCAACTCTGTGTGCGACCAGAGCACGGGCCGGTGCATCTGCAACCCTGGCTGGTACGGCCGTAATTGTGGCGCTCAATGTCTGTGTAATAACTCGCCTTGTGAGCAGTTTACAGGCCGATGTCAGTGTAGGGAGAGGCTTTGGGGTCAACGTTGTGAGCGATACTGTCAGTGCGTGCACGGGAAGTGTAACCCGGCAGATGGATCGTGTACCTGTAAACCTGGATACAGAGGAAAGCTATGCCGGGAGCCATGTCCAGCTGGGCTCTACGGACAGAACTGCAAAAATAGGTAAGGAAAAGTTAAATACACTACCGGCCAAAAGTTTGGAACCGTTAAGGTTTGTTGATTTTTTTTTTTAAAGAAGCCTTTTATGCTTACCAGTGCTGAATTTATTTGATTGATTGAATTTAAATGATCCAAAATACCACAAAAAAAAAAACGTAATATTGGGAAATATTATTGCAGATTAAAATTGTTTTCTATTATAATATATTTTAAGATGTAATTTATTCCTGTGATGGTAAAGCTGAATTTTCAGCATTATTACTCCATTTTTCAGTGTCACATGATCCTTCAGAAATCATTCTAATATGCTACTTTTTTTACTTTCCATTCATAAAAGAATCCTGAAGCAGCAAATACTGTTTTCACCATTGATAATAATAAGAAATAAATGATTTCACATTACTGTTTTTACTGTATTTTTGATCAACTAAAAGCATCTTGGTGAGCAGAAGAGACTTTCAAAAATATTTAAAAAAAATCTGGTAACACTTTATTTCTATGGTCCAATTTAGACATTCTACTAACTTTTAGTAACTACATGCCAACTTATTCTACTAACCCAAACCTAACAGTCTACCAATACTCTAATGAGAGTCAGTTGAAATGTAGTCGCAAAGTTACTTATATTTAGTAGAATGTCTAAAGTGGACCATCGAAATAAAGTATAACTAAAACTTTGACCATACTCGTATTAAGAGCTTTATATCTTCTTGATTTTATTGCCATAACTTGTTCCTTCTTTTTTTTGACTGACCTATACCTGGACGATTCCGATCTTTCCTTTTTGCCGTTGATTCAGGTGTGGCCACTGTAAAGGCCAGCAGCCCTGTAAGGTGACGGACGGTCGTTGTGTAACGTGTGAGAGCGGCTGGAACGGGACAAGATGTGATCAGGCGTGTGTGGAGGGTTACTTCGGAGAGAACTGTAAGGATCAGTGTCCGCCATGCAAAGACGGTCACTTCTGCAACCGCATCGATGGGAAGTGCTCTCACTGCAATCCCGGCTGGATTGGAGATCGGTATGGGATCTTTGGCTGATAGTGAACCCCTTTGTAGCCGACAGTTATAAAATAATTACTATTTGTTTTTTATCACTTGTTATTAGACAACTGAGAGGGGAAATCACTAAGAAAGAATTGATATCACTGTTTATTTACACACATATGCATTGGAATTATGCAAATTTAATAATAGTAATGAAACAAATAGAAGTACATAAAATCTAAACAAACCATTTGTACATCAAAACACTACTGTTCAAAAGTTTGTGGTCGGCAAGATTGTGTAATGTTTTAAAGTAAATGTTTAAAGAAGTCTCTTATGTTGCTGCTTTTATTTGATCAAAGAAATAATTGTTTCAACTTAAAGTAAGTGTTCGTGCTGCCTTAAAATATTAAGTTTAGTCAACTTGAAATGTGAAGTTGTACTAAGTTACAGCTTGGATATTTGAGTTGACTAAACTTAAAATTAAGGCAGCACGAACACTTTAAGTTGAAATTTTTTTTTTATAGTGTACAGTAAAACAGTAATATTGTGAAATATTATTACAATTTAAAATAACTTTATTTTAAAATGTAATTTATTCCTGTGATGCAAAGCTGAATTTTCAGCATCATTACTCCAGTCTTCAGTGTCACATGATCCTTTAGAAATCATTCTAATATGCCAATATGGTGCTTAAGAAGCATTTCTTATTATTATCAAATGTTAAGAACAGTTGTGTAACATTTTTTGTAGAAACTCAAACTTTTCAGTATTCTTTAATGAATAGAAAGTTTATAAGAACAGCATTTATTTGAAATAGAAATCTTTAAAAATGAATTGCATGTGATTAGTGAATAAAACAGAGGTTTTTGCTGGAAAATATCACACCCAAGTGGAAACGCGCAAAGCGTTTTAGTGAATTCAGAGAGTTTACATATGTTGCACCTTAAGTATGTTTTTGCAGACTGTTTCGATGAAAACGTCTTGGGTTACGACTGTAACCCTGGTTCCCTGAGAACAGGGAACGAGACACTGCGTCCTGAGACACTATGGGGAAACGCCTCAGCGTGACTCGTATCTGAAGCAACTGTAAAATCACGGCAATCTTATTGGCCGGCGACAGCCTATGACATCATCATAGTGCGACCAGGAAGTATATAAGGGGCGCCTAGAGAACATGTCATCCACTTTGTCTGAAGGGACTGAACAGGCAGCCCGGAGGCATGGCAACGAGATGCAGTGTCTCGTTCCCTGTTCTCAGGGAACCAGGGTTACAGTCGTAACACAAAACATTCCCTTTCGAAAGGGAACTCGCACTGTGTCCTGAGACACTATGGGGAACGAAATACCTACGCCGCCATGATGAGGGGAATGCATGCCAAGAAATGGCTGTGACTAAGCACAAATAATGGCGGTTTCAACAGAAATGCCAAAAACCACTCTCCCCTTCTGGTCACACACTAGACTGTCAGCGACAGTACTTCCTACGGCCACTGCTCAAGCTATCAAGCCTCAATGAGGAAGTGCCTCCCTAAAGTAACAGAAGGACTTGTCAAAGGCCGCTCAAAGGCTTGGAACCAGCATCTTCACTTGGAAGGGGTTCCTTTAAGGGAGTATGGCCAGGGGGCCGAAAGGAGCCTTGCCCAGTCACTTTTAGGGGACATTGTGTCAACCCCCAGAGCCACCAGGGAGGCTGACCCGGTCTGACTTGTGACCTGGTGTAGCCAACAACCCATCTGTTTCTAAAACAGAGCCTCTTACCATACTTGCTTCATGAGAGGTAACCAGATGAGAGGGACTGCAGAAGATGCAGTAGCCAGCTCACACCGGACAAAGAGATGGGCATCCTGGGGAGCAGGACTCAGCATAGCGCTTTCCAAACCCTTACAAACGAGGGGAGTTACTCTGCTTGACCCTGGACCTACAGAGTGCTTCTTTTAAAGCACTATGGAGGCTGGGTACTCTACATTGGGTCCCTAATGACAGTACCTCCAGCTCTAAAACGAGCTGATCTACCAAGGGGGTTCATAAGAATCTCTCGACCTCTCAGACCAAACTCAGGGAGCGAGGTTCTCAATGGGATGATCCTATCAATGAGGGAGTACCTAAAGCTCTAGAAAAGCTAATCTACCAGGGAGGTCTCAAGGGAGTCCCTCGACCTTCTGACCAGACACAAGGAGCGAAGTACTCTACAGAACAAACCTCTGAAATGAGGGGAGTACTACCTAGGCTCGACCAAACAGAGCATCAACCAAGCTCTGGGGCCATAGTCATGGAGGCTCCTGTGGCGCCTGCAACATGAACTCAATCTGTGTACTCTGGGGAGCCAGGACACTCAAACTAGCTAGAAATGCCTAAGAATGTATCTCGACCCGGAGGATCGCCATCAAGGTGGCCCAATTTGGATGGCCAACTACTTGGAAACGAGTCTAACAGAGATAGGCTTGTAATACTCATTCACACTGCAACACAAGCGATGCACTCAGCATATCACTTTCTACCCTTTAAACAAGAGGAGTTCAGATCTCATGCAACCAGCCTGTCGAGGAGGCCTCTATGTAGGGCCTACTACTCCAGTCATCATAAGCGGGGCAGGGCAGCTGTGAGGGCTCAGATGTCTCACCTTCTTCACCCTCAACAGCCATCTCCTGCTGTTCATGGCTTGACGGCAGTAGAGCACGGTCTCTCACTTCTTACAGCTGCTGAAGAGTGAGAGAGATAACACCTCTCTCTAACTCTTCAACAAGCTTCATCTGAGACTCCCGCAATTTCAGTCTACCAAGCCGCTGGGTACAGATGCCTGTCCCTCTTCCCTCAGGAAGATAAACAAACGAGACTGGGGTTTCCTAACAGGGAAACACTCACAATGCGTTCAAACAGCTCTCTCGAGAACTGAGCGCACGTGCTCCTCCAAACAACACACAAGTTGTGTGTTTGATCAAGTGTCAAAAAGCTTTGAACACAAATCCACACACTACTTAAAAAGTTTGCGTACACAAGCCATTCTTACCTTGATTTTGAATAATCGCTTCAAACAAAGAGGATGACATGTTCTCTAGGTGCCCCTTATATACTTCCTGGTCACACTATGATGATGTCATAGGCTGTCGCTGGCCAATAAGATTGCCGTGATTTTACAGTTGCTTCAGATACCAGTCACACTGAGGCGTTTCCCCATAGTTTCTCAGGATGCAGTGCGAGTTCCCTTTCAAAAGGGAACTGAATTGACCATTTGATTCTCTGTTTGTATAACCTCTGCCTTTTTCTCTTTGTATAGCTGTGAGGTGCGCTGTCCTAACGGCACCTATGGAGAAAACTGTGAAAAAGACTGCAGCCATTGTTTTAATGGAGACTGCCATTTTGCCACAGGAGAGTGTCTCTGTGACCCTGGCTTCTATGGGACATAGTAAGTCACATCTCTGAGTCACGCACATATTTAGGACATCTTGATATCTAGGCCTGATTTCATTAACGAATGAATCACAAAATCAACAAAGAGTCATTCTACATGCTTTAAAGATGAGTAACTTTAAACAAATTGCAGGAAACAGGACACCCAAAATAGTTAAATGAGCATTGGTTCTTTGTAAATTGAACATGTCCATCATAGAAAGACATGATGATACTGGGTGAAACACCAATTCAACACATAAATAAATATTTTGTGAGGAAAAACATTTCCTTGCCCTTATAACAGAAAGAAGGCATTTTTGAAACTCTGTAGTCTATAATTTCAGTGATTGAAAGAGAATTATATTGATGAGTCTGAATCACTTAAATGTTCAGACTCCACTTAAACTGTGTACAGAACATAATTTCAGTCTTGTGGTATCATATCTATTTTTGTTTTTTATTAGCTTGTTTTTTTTAATAAATATATTATTCCTGTGATCAAAGCTGAATTTTCAGCATCATTACTCCAGACTTCAGTGTCACATGATCCTTCAGAAATCATTGTAATATGCTGATTTGCTGCTCAAGAAACATGTCTTATTATTATCATGTTGAAAAAAGTTTAATATTTTTGTAGAAACTCTTTGATGAATATAAAATTCAAAAGATCAGCATTTATTTGAAATAGAAATCTACTGTAACATTATACGTATTTACCGTCACTTTTGATCACTTTAATGTGTCCTTGCTGAATAAAAGTATTAATTACATTAAATAAAATAAATAAAAAAATAAAATAAATAAATAAATAAATAAAAATCGGACTGACCCCAAACTTGTGAACGGTATAGTTAAAAATTAGATAAATAAATTGTTAGAAAGAATATTCAGTATTCAAAATCTAAAATGAAATAATATTTGCATATTGAACTGCAATTGGTTTCTTTAGGAAATGCCAAATTAGTTTATTTCACTTTGTCGATGAGATAATTTAAATCTAAATATTGACCACAAACTGCACTTTAATCATATCATATCTTTATCTTCAATTGATGAAGCATCACTTAACCCCTTTGGGTGTTGTTCGGTCATTTTTGACCAAAACAGTTTAGGTTTGTTTTTGTTTTTAGAATTTTTTACTTCATCAGAATGGTATGAAACTTGGTAAAGGTTTTGGTACTTGCTGTGTGAACACACACACACACACACACACACACACACACACACAAATATCATGGACATGATTCGAAAAGGCAAATTTTCAGGACACACACTTGTATTGTTCGCAGTCAAAAATGACCACATTGGAAATTAATGGGAGACGAATTTTATCTAGCTGAAACTTAGTACTGCGCCCAAACAAATTTTTTTTTGAGATATCAACCTCAAACCTTTTTTTTGAGATATCAAACTTGTTTAGATTTATGGATTTAAGTTCACTTTTTTAAACTTGTTTCACTTCAGCAGTAATCTGCCAAGTGTCGTCTTTAGAAAGAGACCAAACTCAAGTCTATGCTCAAAAGCATTAGAGATTTACGATAGTTTAAGTTGGAAATTTCATTTTCAGGTCTATGCTCAAAAAGGGAATAAATGGATTATAAGTACTGCATAAATATAATTTAGTACCATAAAATCCCCTAAAATAAAAAACATTATTGAATTAAAATATTGACAATCATTTAATTGAAATAAAAAAAAACAAATTTTTCGACATGCGAACTTGAAGACGAGCAGAAAACACATTTAAATAAAATGTATTTTTACGCAATACTTCCTTTTTCTGAAAGACATTTTAAATATTTTGTCAGTTTCAGTTCAGTGACGTTCAGTGTATTGCAATGAGAATTTCTGTGCTTGTTACATTTATCATAAATGCTCATTCCTCTTTTCTGTTCATGGATTTGCATTGCCAATATCTACATAATTGCCCATAATTCCCAAAACTGCCTTGTTTCATTTTCACTGGAGACTCCTGTTGCTTTGTACACAATGCTTGCATTGACTCTCTTATGCTCTTTGCATTTCTTTTCATTTTAGCTGCAACCTGACCTGTGAGTTTGGACAGTTCGGAGTGAACTGTGCCGAGACCTGTCCATGTCACGACAAGAACTGCAACCCAGTGTCAGGAGCCTGCAACCTATGTAAGAAACCCTTCCTGTCTCTCTTTGGAAAAATTAAATGTAATTTCTCAAGCTATGTTATGTCATTTGCTATGGAGACACAAAAGAACTCCTGAATTGTTGAGACATACTTGTGGGGTCCAACATCAGTCATTTTTTCCATTACGTAAAGGGAAGGAGGAATAGCTGCCCGGTTGACACAGAGGTCAACTCAAGATTCAACCTTCTGACCCGCAATGGATTTGCAAGCGTGTTGGTTACTAAAGTTTTGAAATCATGTCATGATCATTACGCACATTATGCAATGTATTACAACCATCCTGGCAGATGTCTAATATTTCCTAGCTAAGCTGTTTACCATCAATGCTATCTTTAGAGAGTGACAGTAAATACATTTATAAATGTTACAAAATATTTCTATTTCAAATAAATGCTGTTCTTTTTAACTTTCTATTCATTAAAGAATTCTGAAAAATGTATCAGTTTCCACAAAATATTAGGGATATTAGGAAGCAACACACCTGTTTTCAACATTAATAATAATCAGAAATGTTTCTTTAGCATGCAAATCATCATATTAGATTGATTTCTAAAGGATCATGTTCTTTTAAATTGTAATATTTCACAATATTACTGTTTTTACTGTATTTCTGATTGATTAAATAAATGCAGCCTGGGTGAGGATGAGACTGTTTCAAAAACAAAGAAAAAAACCAACCCTATTTTTTCCATTAAAAATATCTAAACATCCTATATAGTTTGAATTAATTGCATTTTTATTAGCCTTTTGGCAACATATTTTTCTGTCTTAAGCAATTTTTTGTAAAAAATGCCAATGCTGTAAGAAATACATAAAGGAAAAATGTTTTCCTAACATTCCCTTAACATAAAATTCAAATGCCGATGAATATTTTACAGCACACATGATTTCTGCACTTTATTCAAAGTTGTCAAAGCCATGTGATTGCTTTGTGTGGGACACAGACCCGAAATTTAAGTCATTGCTCCCTATTGTCATCTCTTTCATTAATTTTTATGCAAAAAATCCTCGATATCACTGGATTAAATAGACGAAAAGAGTAAAAGTCATTCCTCTTTAAAAAATAATGAGAAACTTGTGCAGGCAAAAGAAACACACAGTTGCTATGTGTAACATGCCTGTGTAGTCCTCACTATGTAGGTCACTGCCGTAGACGGCAGCAGTTTAACATGGCGGCCTTGATGGTGTTTCCAGAGCGGTGTCTTATTTTTACGGCTGTGTTTTTTGGCTCTTTTCCTGCCTGCTCGCAGAACTAGTGAGAGCCGGGGTTGTTTCACACAGCTGAGAGAAATACTACAGGAAGAGAGACAGAGTGATGAGGAAAGGTGTGGGTCAGGAGAGGTTTCACAGGGACCTGAGTGAAGGCAGTAATGATGTCATTGTGCCCGACCTTTGTGAGACCTTCGAACGCAGCTGTGCTTTCAGGGCATGTGTGGATGTCCCCACACCTCACGCTACACCCAGACTGAGCTCAACACTTCTGTGAGCCTAGAGCACAAATCAAAGAGTCAAATAGGATGTCATCAGTTATTAGCCTTTAACGGTTTTCATTTGGTTTTTCAGTAGCAAATGTTTGCACAAGAAATATTATGAAAGGAGCATTTGGGTTCAGCTGAAAATAATTGCGACTTTTACCTCTGTTTGACAAAATTGCTGCAGAGATTTCA
Source organism: Coreius guichenoti (assembly GCA_039654105.1). Lineage (NCBI taxonomy): Eukaryota > Metazoa > Chordata > Actinopteri > Cypriniformes > Gobionidae > Coreius > Coreius guichenoti. The sequence goes on from CM077169.1 coordinate 7,695,927, forward strand.
AGTGTATTTAAATAAACTATGCACTTAAAGAGGACCTATTATGCTTTTTTACATTTCAAGCTTTCTTTAGTGTGTAATGTTCCAGTTTGAGCGGGAAAAAGTTCTGCAAAGTTACAAAGTCACTTCAGGGAGTTATTCTCTATATCAGTGCGCACTGTTTCTGAACTCCCTGAAACGCGTCTTCAGTTTTGCTCCGGAATGAACACATCACAAAATTCCTAATTTAAATAATTCCCGCCCAAGGCTTGTGCAAAATAAAGGGGCGAGGCCTGGTTGAGTTACGTTAATAGTGTGTTGAAACTCGCAGTTATGGTAAGGGGCGTGACATTTCCAAAACACGCTCAAAACGGTTGACCAATCACAACACACTGATCCAGCCGACCAATCAGAGCACATTGTGCTTTTCAGAAGGAGGGGCTTCATAGAAACAGGAACTAAACAGAGCTTTACTGACAGACTGGGAAGAGAGGTGCTGCAAAAATGTAAAATATGTGAAAATGTGTTTTTTGAACATTCAAGCATGAAAGCCTATTCTAGTAGACCCCAAAAACAAAACTTTGGGAAAGAGCATAATATGGCCTCATCAATACACAGTTTATTATAAACATTTGTTCATGGCCTGCTGGTTGTGTTTATCTGGGTTTAAGTTTCTTATGTTGCGTAAATATTAATACTGACACAACATATGCATATTGAACTAATAATTGGCCTTGGAAGATCCAGACGAAAAATATGGTGCATCCAACAGCAGAAATTCTTCATTGTCAGCAGTGCCAAGTTAAGCATCCCATCACCGTCATTGTTTATATGAACGGAAGAGCCAAATGGCCACACATTATGCTCCAGTGATAATGCCTGTTGGCAACAGATGCAAAGAAGCCACTGACAGACTTCCTGCATCTCACAGGATTAAACTCCTGAACTGGTGTGGGAATTTCAAGTACATTTCGTTTAATTTCGGTACAATGTTCTTTAGCATGGAACAACTCAAGAAAATGTAAACGATGTTTAATGGGAAATGCCATTTGCAATGATGCAACATGAAATTATTCTTAGTATGAATTCGAAAATATGTGAAATATTACACGGCTCTCAAGAAGACTTGATTCTGATTGGTCAATCGCAGGATTATGCCGGGTATTTATGAAGTTCATTAACATTTATGCTGCGTAAACTTCAATATCACTGCATTAAATAAACAAAAATGTTTAAAATCATTAATTTCTTTAAAAATTGATGCGGTTTGTTCAGGCAAATAAAACAGTTGCTTTCTGAGTGACTGGAATTGGTTAATTTCTGTAGTGTTCTTTAGCAGGTAAAATTCAAGAACATTTAATGTAAAATGCCATGTAACATTATTCTTAGTTTGAATGTAAGATATTTGCAATTATTAGAGTCTGGTCAAATTTGGCATTCTGCAGTGTGTTTATAAAGTTCATTAACTTTTATAGGGCCAGACTTACTAAACAGGGCAAATTAGCGTGAGAGTGCAAAACCAAAAAAGCGCAGACAGGAGTGGAAAGTTCTGCGCGTGATCTACTGACGACACACATTAAAGAACACAGACGCAGCCGGATCATTTCCATAATGACCAACACAATCTACCAAGAGCAGCGCAAATTAGCATCTGGATTAAGACATGCTTTTTTGGGGGCGGTAAATGATGGCGCAAACACCAGTAAATTGACGAGCGCAAACCATAATAAATCACCTTGCATGATTCATTTAAATACTCTCCTCCCATAAATTTTGCATCTGAAAGGGAAACTCCTGCAAATGCATATGCAATAAGGTCAGTCGCAAAAATAACCCTGTCCACGCCTTTTCAGTGCTAATTTTTCACTGCGTGTCTTTAGTAAATCCTGAAAGTATTTTTTTTACGCCAAAAGAGGGTTTGCACTGGCGCAAGCTGTTGGTAAATCTGGCCCATAGTGTGTAATCTTTAACATCACTGCAATTTTTGACCACTAAATTGTATAATTGTCCACTTTATGTCCAATATTTCATGTCAATTTATTTATTTATTTACTGAGTGGTCATATTACTGAGAGGATTCTGTCAAGAGTTTATTTTGTGATAAAGATAAACTGACTGTACATTACCCCGTTTTGGATTTGAAGATGAAATACTGCTTTTAGGAATTCTATATTTTCAATCACATCTTAAACTTTGAGCACTTAGAAGAAGGTCTTACCTGTTGTTCTGCAGACCCCAATTGTACTTTGGTCTCCTACGGCAGCCATGTTTTCACTGTACAGCCTCCATCTCTCCTGAAAAAGGCTGTGTTAAATGAAACAATTGAATACACACATATGTTAGTGCCATTTTTTTCTAAATTGCAAGTTTTACACTGTCCATCTGTGTCTCTCAGATCCTAATCAGCGGATGGGAGTAATAGCTGCGGGAACGCTGGTAACATTCCTGCTGGTGGTTCTTCTGTCTCTGCTGTGCTGCTGCTTCCTCTGTAGCAACAAAGACAACCGCAAGTGAGTGCAAATCAACCCTAGTTTCTCAATCCAGTTCTTAGTAAGACCCAACCTTCTGAATTAAAAGTTAAAGGTTAAAACACTTTGTCCAGTTACAGTTTATTGTGCTGAGACAATCACAAGTAAGTTATTTGTAGATTTTATAAAGGGTTTAAACATTGGGCCTTATTTGTGCATAAAATGGATTTTCCCTGAATACTTTCCTTTGGATTCACAAATGTTTTGTAAACCTCAGATTTGATAGTTAAATGTTTTAATGAATTCGAATCATTCGTAAATAGGACACTTCACTGTTTCAGTGGTTTATCATGTCATAGGGTGTGTTCACACTTGGCATATTTGGTTCAATTAAAACGAACCCTGGTGCGATTGCTCTGTTAGCGCAGTTCATTTGAATAAGTGTGAATGCTGCCTGGAGTGCACGAAACAAGCGGACCAAGACCGCTGAAAAGATGCATCTCGGTCCGCTTCCAAACGAACTCTGGTGCGGCTCGAATGAAAAATGAACGCAACACGGACCAAAGACATGTAAACGAACCAAAAACAGGACATGACACAAGATGCGACCCTAAAAAGGACAGAATGCTCAAGCATACCTGTTTTTTCTCGTCATAGTCGCGATGTTGCCCATCACAGTTCGGTTCAGGCATCAGAACCGCGTCTCTTCACAGCAGATCTTCGTTTGTGTGTGTGACGGAGGGATTCCTGCCGCTGTTTTGACTCTTTTACACATTTTATAAGCTCTTCACGAGTTCTCAACTGGTCAAAATACCATCATATGTAGTTACGCACATACAACGAATGCATTTAGCCCAGCACACAGCATTGTTTTGGATGTTCGGTAAGTTCCATCTCGAAATAAATGTAATAAAAGCCGACCAATCAGGTTGTGAACATATCCCTATGCATTTAGGTTCGGTGTTAAAATGCCAATGTGAACGCTAAGCGGACCAGGACTAAATGTGTGAACACACCCAAAGTTTGGCTAGTACTTAAAAGGTATTGAGTATGTCAGATATACCCCTACCCCAATTAAATAATCCGAAATTATATATATATAAAATTATATTTCAATTTCAGGGTATCGCATTCATTATACACTAATTATTTGATAATATTATTTAATATTGTGAACTATTATTACAATATAAAATAAGTAATTTCTATTTAAATATATTTTAAAATGCAATTTATTCCTGTGATCATTACGCCAGTCTTCAGTGTCACATGATCCTTCAGAAATCATTCTAATGACCTCAGAACCCGGAAGACATTCATTCCTTCAAGATTTTCCTATGGGGTTTTTCAATTTATGAGTAAAATAAAGCCTGTAGTAAACATAACTTGACGATACGTCGACGTTTCATACACTGCACACACTCACACCTCAAGCTGTATTATCTAGTTACTTATTAAAAACGTACGTTTTCAAAAATGGTCATAACTGCTTCAAATTTCACGTTTTTGCTATGGGTGTGTGTAATTTACATGGTAGAACAAAACGTCAAATTATAGTCAAGTTATGCTTATCACAGGCTTTATTTTATACATAAATTTAAAAACCCCATTATAAAACCCCATAAGAAAATCTTGAAGGAACCAGTGGCAAATTAGACTTCTGAGTTCTGACGTCACACCGGCAACACTTTAATATGCTGAGTTGCTGCTCAAGGAACCTTTTTTTGATGAATAGAAAGTTCAAAGGAACAGAATTTATTCAAAATAGAAATCTTTTGTAAGCATAAAAATGTCTTTACTGTCAAATTCGATCAATGTATCTTTGCTGATTAAAACTAAGACTATAAAAAAAATAATATACTATATACATATGTATAATAATACCAAATAAGTTTCATCATAATTAATACAAGACTATTTAATAGGCATGAGTTTATCTGTCAAATCTTAATTAACCAACAGCTTTTTAAACAGAGCGGTTCTGCTCACATAAACTGTGTGTGAACGTAACCACAGTTAGTGCTGTAAAACTGGACTGACAACCATATTCTGCAGCGGCAGTGTGAACGCAGCCATTGTGTCTATCTCAAACTCATCCCTGGCAAAGAACATCTTTTAACAAAGCCTGTCATCAGAATTGTTCACAGTTCGCTGAAGTGAAAGCCTCCTCTGTTCTCTGCAGTCAGTCGGGAAAACTCAAGACTCTCGTGTTCTAGAAATCACAGTTGGCTGTTTTCTTAAACTTTCCACCTTTTCTAAATGGCTGGAAAACTACAGAACGTAAGACCAACTAAGCCTAGATTTCCTCAGTTTGCCCGTGAGGCAGATGAATCCCTACATTTCTCTTTCGTTTGAACATAAAATCTATAATCTCTATTGTTTGATGGTGTATACTGTATGCCGTATATATAATCAATTTCTGGGCAGTGTAAAGTTGGTCTGACGTCACCCTTCCTCTTTCAGCCCTGACCAGGAAAACTCCACCAACAGCAAGAAGGCCAAAATAATCCTCTGTGGTGGATTCAGCCGAATCAGCACCAAACTCCCCAGAATCCCTCTTAGGAGACAGAAACTACCCAAAGTTGTTGGTATGTCCTCATTTTCCACCATCTAAAATTACATATGGTTCAGTGTGCCGTGATTAAACAGAACCACACAACAGATATGCACTCAATATGATGTGCAGTCTTCAATGGTTTAACAAAAACAGCATATTTAGCGAGTATATTAGTGACATCCTTTTCGTGATAGGGCATGTTTTAATGCATTTTTATTATTGGCAACCTAAACGTTAACTTAAAGGTGCAGTTTGTCGTTTTTTCTATGTAAATCTTTTCAAACCTAGTTTAATGTGCAGAAAGAACTACAAGATGCGTTTGAGTTCAGCTAGATGGAGCGTAACTGAATGACGCAAGTCTTAAGTGACATTTTTAAAAGTTTAACATTTTTTTAACCCAATACATGCTAAAAACAGTTCAGGGTGCTGATAAAACCAGCAAGCCGTCATGCAACATCCATCTGCGGACACAATGCAAGACCTGTGTCCTGTATGATTGCTCCTTAAAGAAAAATTAAGATATTTTGAAGAACGTTGGGAACCAAACAACATTGTACTCCATTGACGTCTATTGTAGGTACATAAAAACACTAGGACATTTTCACAAAATATCTTCTTTTATGTTCCATGACATAAGGATGTTGAACGACATGAGGATGTTGCCAATTAAATTGTATCATAATTGAATCATCCTCACATCGTTCTAAACCTGTATGACTTTCTTTCTTCTGTGGAACATAAAAGATGATATTCTGAAGAACGTTGGGAACCAAACAACATTGGACCCCACTGACTTCTATTGTAGGGAGTGAACTTTCCCTTTACGTAAATCATTTGTTGGTTGATATACCTATTTTGCACTTTTAAATCATTGCTGTGTTAGTCATATCAAATTCTGGCTCAACCAATGGCGTGAGTTTGGGGCGGGCTCTCTTTCCCTGACCAATGGCAGATGGGGCAGTGGTTGGGAACCTGTTTGGTGCCTCTACTAGCTAAGAGCTTCAGTCAGAATGAAAAGCGCTCTGCGTTGACCCAAACACAGTCTTTAGGGTTTCATCTGAAAGGAATGCTCCGGGTGCACGTCTTATTTCCCTTGGCTCCATGTGAAGCTTCAAGTCCTTATTAATCTGTACCCAAACAGACATTCGTTTTCTTATTCCCCGCATTTCTCCCCTCATTTCCCTATTTCTTATTAAAACAGACGGCTGGGAGCTGAATGTTCCCCCAATCAAAGACTCCTCTGTTTTTGCCAGGATGGAACCCCTGTGTGGAGTTCTTGTGGTTGGGGATCTGTATGAGCTGCTGCTGCCAGGAGCCGGTTTTAGAGAGAATATTAAAGTGGCCATGCAAACATATTACTTTTTAAGGCAGTTTGTTTGGTATAATCATTTTGGACTTGGATTCAGAGACCAAATCGTAAAAGGCACTAAATGAAGTGAATTGGACTTTTTAAATATAGAAAAATATGAGTTAGTTTTGCAGCTGTTTTTTCTTTAGTATGCACAAAAACAAGAGGTCAAATGGTAACACTTTACAATTAATTCTCATTTGTTAACATTAGTTAATGCATTAACTAAAATGAACTAACAATGAGCAATGTATATTTTACAGCGTTTATTAACCTTTGTTATTGTTAGCTAATAAAAATATTAATGTTCATGTTACTTCACAGTGCATTAAAGGGCACCCATTATGAAAAAATTCACTTTTACATGGTGTTTGAACATAAATGTGTGTCGGCAGTGTGTGTACACAACCACCCTATAATGGTAAAAATCCACCCACTCCTCTTTTTTTAATCCCCATAAATCATAAGCACCGTCTCAGAACAAGCCGTTTGCAGGTTCCTGGCAAAGTGACGTCACATTTTACAGGCCCCGCCCACGAGTGTTGATGGACACTAATAGACCCCGCCCTCAGAGAGCTGTACAAAGTCCACCATGTTTATCTCCTCGTAGATGTGTGACGGTGAGGAAATTTTCCCACCGGTTAATCGTCGTGTGACAACTAATTCTAAACCGAAAGTAAAAAATGCGCACAGCCACTCGGGCATTCATAACGTGCGGAGCAAAGCGAGTGTTTTCAGGCATGAACTGCAAAGGCGCCAGTGGACACGCACCGTGAATGAATGACTGTGCGGCCTGTGAATGACTGTGTTTAGAATTAGCGCCAATTCGGGGGCGGGTTGCTTGAATTGTGGGTTCATTAGCCTATTATTCTTAATGAAAAACACAACAACAAAACATTATAAATGACAAACTCACTTAAATAGGCGCTTTTACATTTACATTGAAGCAAAATCTTCCGCGATCATCTTGTCAATCATCTCCTCGTGATGAATGAAATCTGACTCCTGCTGCGTTTGTGCTGTGACTCTCGTTCGACTCATGCTGTATTGAGCAGACACGTTCAGTTTTTAATTGTAGTGTCTGTTCTCTAACTGAACTAAATGATTTTATTACTATAAAAATCTAAATGACAGTGGGGGGCGGTGCCGTGGTGGGCAAGTGATGTAACCGGTGTTTCGCCTGAACACCGGTAACACCGGCAATCGAAGCAAGCCTATCTGCACAGCAGCATTCAAGTGAGAAATGTGTTCCTAATAAAGCTACTAAAGTTATTCAGTCAAGAGCAGTGAGTGATTTTCTGTTGATCTTTTTTGTTGTTTGATTCATATTAACAGCAGATATAGCAGTAGGTACTGTATATTACACTGCTCTCACTTTAATACACAGATCTAATATACACACGGGATTTCTGTACATGCTGCATATGTGCACAGACATAACCAACTTTTTTCATGTGAACTTTGTGTGTGTGACATAACCTTGTGTGCATTTGACAGTTTAATCGCAATAACACATGAAAGAGAACTAGTCTAGTTTAAAATACTCAGGACGCACCGACATCCAGCTCTCTGTGCGCATGCATCGAGTGTGTGTGCTGTGCTCAAGTTGACAGTGATAAGGCTTTAAAACGCATGCAGATGATAATATTTTATGATGATGAAGAACTGCAATGTCACGTGAGCGTGTCCGCGATAGAGATGATCATAACCAAACAGATGTATCACGTTTCAATTTTCATTCGCGTGTTCACGAGCTGTGAAGGCTCCGCCCTCTGGAGTGGAGCAGCAGCTCATTTGCATTTAAAGGAGAAAACTGCTAATTTTTCTCAAACCCAAAAATTGGCATTTTCAAAATGGTATATATGATATATACACTCACCTAAAGGATTATTAGGAACACCATACTAATACTGTGTTTGACCCCCTTTCGCCTTCAGAACTGCCTTAATTCTACGTGGCATTGATTCAACAAGGTGCTGAAAGCATTCTTTAGAAATGTTGGCCCATATTGATAGGATTGCATCTTGCAGTTGATGGAGATTTGTGGGATGCACATCCAGGGCACGAAGCTCCCGTTCCACCACATCCCAAAGATGCTCTATTGGGTTGAGATCTGGTGACTGTGGGGGCCATTTTAGTACAGTGAACTCATTGTCATGTTCAAGAAACCAATTTGAAATGATTCGAGCTTTGTGACATGGTGCATTATCCTGCTGGAAGTAGCCATCAGAGGATGGGTACATGGTGGTCATAAAGGGATGGACATGGTCAGAAACAATGCTCAGGTAGGCCGTGGCATTTAAACCATGCCCAATTGGCACTAAGGGGCCTAAAGTGTGCCAAGAAAACATCCCCCACACCATTACACCACCACCACCAGCCTGCACAGTGGTAACAAGGCATGATGGATCCATGTTCTCATTCTGTTTACGCCAAATTCTGACTCTACCATCTGAATGTCTCAACAGAAATCGAGACTCATCAGACCAGGCAACATTTTTCCAGTTTTCAACTGTCCAATTTTGGTGAGCTCGTGCAAATTGTAGCCTCTTTTTCCTATTTGTAGTGGAGATGAGTGGTACCCGGTGGGGTCTTCTGCTGTTGTAGCCCATCCGCCTCAAGGTTGTGCGTGTTGTGGCTTCACAAATGCTTTGCTGCATACCTCGGTTGTAACGAGTGGTTATTTCAGTCAAAGTTGCTCTTCTATCAGCTTGAATCAGTCGGCCCATTCTCCTCTGACCTCTAGCATCAACAAGGCATTTTCGCCCACAGGACTGCCGCATACTGGATGTTTTTCCCTTTTCACACCATTCTTTGTAAACTCTAGAAATGGTTGTGCGTGAAAATCCCAGTAACTGAGCAGATTGTGAAATACTCAGACCGGCCCGTCTGGCACCAACAACCATGCCACGCTCAAAATTGCTTAAATCACCTTTCTTTCCCATTCTGACATTCAGTTTGGAGTTCAGGAGATTGTCTTGACCAGGACCACGCCCCTAAATGCATTGAAGCAACTGCCATGTGATTGGTTGATTAGATAATTGCATTAATGAGAAATTGAACAGGTGTTCCTAATAATCCTTTAGGTGAGTGTATATCTGTTAGGAATTTTAATCTGAAACTTCACAGACACACTCTGGGGACACCTGAGACTTATATTATATCTTGTAAAAAAGTGCATAATAGGTGCCCTTTAAAGGGTTAGTTCACCCAAAAATGAAAATTATGTCATTAAAGGTAGGGTAGGCAATTTTGGAGCGGCTAGCAATAGCAAGCTAGCTTTGAAAGCATATGATCCCATCCTCCCTTTAGAGCGTCTCCAAAGCCACACCTTGAAAACACATGGAAGTACACAGCAGAGTCTACAAAGCACCATGAGACGAGAGACGGCGTTAAATTACCTCATGTCTCAAAGCACATGACATCACAATAATAATGAACATAAACAACTTACAGAGCTCTAGTTGTACCACCTGACTGCTGCAGATTAATTTCGGCGTTCGTAGTGTTGCCAGAGGAACGCATAAATGAGCATGTGAACAGCTCTGGGTAGAACGTCACAGTTTGCCATCTCATAATTACGTTTCCACAGAAGATATATGTACATGTTTTAATATTTAGACCACGTCTATTATTGATTGCTATCAGGATATGAAGAGAGTTTCAACCAGTATAATAAAAAGTGTTTATAAAACAAATTGCCTACCCTAACTTTAATTACTCACCCTCATGTCGTTCCAACCCCGTAAGACTTTCGTTCATATTCAGAACACAAATGAAGATCTTTTTGTTGAAATCGGAGAGTCCGTCCATTGACAGCGTACGCAACTACCACTTTCAAGGCCCAGAAAGGTAGTAGAGTCATCATTCAAGTAATCCATGTGACTCCAGTGGTTTAACCTCAGTTTTATGAAGAGACGCGAGTGCTTTGTTTGTGCCACTTTTTTTTTTTACCACTTTTCAAAATGTTTATCTCCAACGCGCGTTCACAAGAGCACCACGCCGCATGCATTTTGTGTCGACGGGAGAGCGGAAGTTGCATAGTCTTTCAATGGAGGGACAGAAAGCTCTCAGATTTCATTAAAAAAGATCTTCATTTGAGTTCTGAATATGAACGAAAGTTTTATGGGTTTGGAACGACATGAGGGTGAGTAAATAATGACAGAATATTCAGTTTTGGTTGAACTAACCCTTTAACTAATGTTAACAGATACAACTTTTGATCTTAAAAAGTGTATTAGTAAATGTTGACATTAACATGAACTAAAATTAATAAAAGCTGTAGAAGTTTTGTTCATTGTTAGTTCATGTTAACTAATGTAGTTAATTAATGTGCAAATGAAACCTTATTGTAAAGTGTTACCGGTCAAACAACTACACCAATTAACATTAAATGGACCATGATTTCTTGATCTATGTGATTCACTTTTAAGGGATAGTTCACACAAAATAAAAATTGTCACCATTCACTCACCCTCATGTTGTTCCAAACCTGATTTTATTTCTACTCTGGAAAACAACCAGGGGCTGTCAAGTTCCTATAACAACAAAAAAGCACCATAAATATTTTCCCTAAAACTCTATTCCAAGCAATACATTAGTTCTGTGTGGAAGAAACCATTTAAATATTGGTAATTATCTTTTACACTTGAGCATATTCACACTTGGCACACTGCAATCAGATACTAATGCCATTTCATTTAATTGATTGAAAATGTCTCATTGCAATAAATAACCACACTTTTCAAGCAAAACAAGTTTGTTAAGGTTTTACATGATAAAACAATAGATATTCCATTTAAAATGAAAGGTTTTTAGACACTACAATGTGTCTAAATGTGTCAAATGTTCATATTTACTGTGACGAAGACACCTGTGTGAACTTGAGGACAACTGACTTGCTGTAAATCCACTAAAAACCATCAAAACACCAGTTGATTAAAAGTCTGAGCAAAAATGAAGAAAAATAGTCTATTGGTCAGAATGCTACTTCGTCTTACGTGTTATGTGACTTAAGCGTCCCAAAGAGCCACTTGGAAATTGGGTCATATCCAAATCACAAGCAAAAATCCAGGTCCAAATCAAGGAAACGAGAGCTAAATTCTCATTTGACAAAGAATATGGATGGCACAGCTTTAATTAAAACAAACAATACCCTAGTGTATGGGTAACAGGCAGTCACGGGTGAGCACTCTTTAGTTATTTAGTGACAGAGAGCCCGAGAGAAAGCCCAGAGCCATACTGTCCTCGAGAGACATGTGCTTCCACGCTAATTTACCACATTACATAAGTTAAAGAGTCACTGCCATCAGACCCGGGTAAAGAAAAGACCTGTCTAAAACAATAATGTCACTGTTGGTTAGGGTTCAGTATGGCCTGCAGATTGTTTCAATAAAACCCCTTGAGCTGTAAAACCCTGGATAGACAACAAAGAACAAGCAAGTAGTAAAACGCAAGAAGATGGCACTGTAGCAGAAGAGATATGACCAGCGTTCGGCTCTCAAACACAAACCGGCCCTTTCATCCACAAACTTTATGAGAAAATTAACTGAGAATGCGTGTAAAGCGTCTCTTTTATCTGACAAATCAAAGAGTGTTAAATGACCCCGGAGGCGACCAAAATCAACGCAAAACAATGTTGCTTTTCACGCTCACTCTTGATTGGTAAACAAATGTGGTTTGCGATGGCATATGAGGAGGAGAACTGAAAGCAAACGCAGATGTAGCATCTACCCCGTTCTCTTCCCCACCCCCTCGAACTCCTCACTTCATGGGAGGAGCTGGATGAAAATATCGCTCTCTTTCCCTCTTTTTCCTCTTCCTCCTTTTCCTGTTGCGGTTCTGCTATCCTCATTGGCCGACTGCAGCAGTGAGGTCTGCTATTTTTTTTTCCCTTTCTTTTCTTCCTCCACTTTTTTTTTTTTTTTGGAAACTCTACCCTCACAGGAGAGCAAATGGGGGGCTGGGGGTCTTTAGACAGGAAGTGACTAAATTTACCTCAGTGTGTTTCAGAGCCGTTTTTACTCCAACTAAAGCTGGTAATGACAGATTTAAGACAAGCGGGACAACAAAAAAAAAGAATGAAAATGTTTTTTCCTTCATCTCCTCCTGACCCACATTCTGTCTCTCACCATAATTTAGATTTAGGAATAACACATTTCTACACCAGTGAAGTCGATCTGTCTTGAATCGAACAGGCATATTTGGATGATTCTCACAATACCTGTCAAGAACACGTCATATTTCACTAAACCAAAAGAATCAAACAAGAAATTATATTTTACGCAAAGTGGTGTATGTGTGTGTATATATATATATATATATCACACACACCATTTTATTATAACTGTTTATAATTATTTTCAAAAAAATATATATTTTCACTGAACAACAAATACTGACAATTTGTACTGGATTTGATAAAATACTGATTTAAATAAAAAATAATGTTAAAGTATGTAAATACTTTAATGTTAATGTTAAAATTAAAAAGTATTTTAATTATTTTAATTCACTATAGTATTATGGTACACTGTACATGCTGTAGTCTTATCTATCTGATCAATAAATCACCATTAGCTTAATTTCCATCCACCTATTTTTATGTGCATTTTGAGATATTAAAAAAAAATGCTGGATGGAATGACAAGATGCACATAAATTCTAAAATTGTGCATAAAAAACTTTTTACATTTTACTTTACGGATACATTTTTAATCAGATAAGACGAGCATAAACGACGATGGAAACACATTTACCGAATAAATCCCTCGATGCACAAAAAAAAAAAAAAAAAAAAAAAAAACTCACTTGACTTTGCAGTGGATGTGATTGGATAACATTTCAACAGCATGTAGCAGTGAAAACCACAGAGATATTAAACTGCATTTTTGGAATTTTGCCTTCAATAAAACCATTTACATTCCATACTTTATACTTTGGATCCGTTTCTTCGCACCTCAAATGTTGGTTTGATCCTCCTGAAATGCCTGAGCCAAAGTCACAAACACCAGCATCCGAACGCAAGATAGCTTGACAGCGTTTATTGTGGTTCGTCTGCACGCTCTGAGATGCAAGTCATTTTTGATGCAGGATAAAAGAGTCACAGTGGCTTCCCCGATTGCAGACACTTCCATTTTTGTTATAGATATTTTGAGCCAATTCTCAGGAAGTGACGATTTTGTACTCTTGGACACATGGAATGGAAACGCTGCTTTATTCGCAAATGTTTTATGCAATATTCCAATTTTGCGCATAAGTTAAAGTCGCAACTTTCGATGGAAACATAGCTAATGAGAATGATGGGAATATCTGGATGCATTACATATTTTGTTGCTTAAATTTCATGAATCGCAATCACGTCACAATGCAAATAGTTATATAATAGTTATTTTTCCTTTTGATTTTGAGGTGACACACAACTTCAGCATGTTTTGTGAGATTTGCCTGTTTACTTTTGTATCATTTAAGCCTAATTTATTTTTATGTTCTCAGGTATTTAACTACAAACGAAACACTGTAAAGAATGAGCATTGAACAATGTTCCTTGCAAAGCTTTTTAGCTCTTGATCTAAATTTCTCTTAGTTTAAGTCTATAAACATGTTTCTGGAGAGGCGTCAGAGAGACAGGCCACCTGCTGCCCTACACCAGAGTACTTTCTGCAGCTGTGGGGACTAGTGCAGCTGGGATGTCCCAGTAATGCACTTTTGTTCAAGGCCCGTATAGCAAAGGGTGGGCTGCCAGACCGGTCTAAGTCTCTGTCTCTGACAAGACAGCAGTTGTCCAATGTCAGTAAATGGCTTAGTAACAGCACTGTATCTGTTTGCATGCATCCCCAACATACAAGTCATGCCATTTCATGGTGTGGCGAGTCCCACAGGGGCATCGTTAATCCACATGATCAGAATGCTGGTGACATGAACAGCAGTGAACAGAGGGAAGATATTCCTTTGACATTGCAGGAAAGTTCTTCCAGCATCTACAGCTGTTTTGAAAAAGTATAAAGTATGGAATGTAAATTGTTTCATTGAAGGCAAAACTCCAAAAATGCAGTTTTATATATCTGTGGTTTTCACTGCTATGTGCTGTTGAAATGTTTATTTTTGCAAATGTACTTTTCAAAGCTTTTTTCCACCCTGGGAGAATGTTAGAATAAACTCTTTGCTAGCCGATTGCAAGAGCTTGAGTGTTTCTGAAAGAAGCGCATATGCTAGCTCTAAAGCATGCTAAAACTCAACATGAAAGTTCACTTTTTTCCCCAGTCTTTGAGTGTTGTTCACTTTAAGGGTGAGTGTAGAAACTAAACTAAACAGCTCATAGTTAGCTCAAGTGCCCAAAATCAATCTTTCATGATGTGCAGTAAATCTTGTTGCTGGTAGTTTTATATATAAAGACTGTGACACACCAAGCTGATGGTCGTCTGTCAGGCTAGTTTAGCCCTAGTCTAGTCTGGCTCACGTCGCCATGTTGAATCCGCATCGTGCCGTCAGTGATTCGCTGTTCAGTTTAGCGAGAGTGTTAGTGCGCAAGAATAAAAACGAAAGTGATGAAAGCGAATATTTGAATATTGTGAATACTGAATTGTGAATATTTTTCATAACAACATGAGCCGCCTGGAATGAAGAAAGTGATCAGCATGATTGATATTCAAAATGGTAAGCAAGCGCAGTTTTGTTCATGGCTCGTATATATGCAGTTCTAGTTTCGGTTTCTCTTTTTGAATGACTAATATAGACTTTTGATACCTGCTAATATAGATAGTTATTTCCTTACGTTGACATTCGCCTGTAGTCCTTTTGGCCCCATTTACACCTGGTGTTAAGATGCATTTTGGTCGATCTACTAGGAGTTGAATGACTTTAGATTTTTTAAAGTTGACATTTATGTGATGAAAGTAGAGTGGACGTTGAATAGTCGCCGATGACCTCATTAATGAACAAACAAGCCTGAACCTCGAGCTGAGCCCCGAACGCAGGTTGCCTTGTGGACAGCTATGGCATACGACACAGCGCTGCCCTCAAGGCTATTGCTCCTACATAACAGCTTATATTTATCAGTTCTTTTGTCTTTGGGTTGTTATATTTCTCAGATTTCTGCTTGCTCTAAATCAGATACAGATAAAGTAGCACAGTAAAGATTTACATTTATGCAGCGTCTCTTTACTAATAGTGAAGCTGTGGGTTTTAGCTACTAAGAAATACATGCTAGAACTTTTCCGTTTCTAACTATTTTATTGATAAATACAACACAGAACAGTGTTGACAATACATTTCTGTGCGTGTGCAATCTGCGCGTGATATGCGAGCTACTGTCTGTATGTGTGTGCGCGTTACAATGCAGCAGCACATTCGTTTAGAATGGCGATTAACTTGCGTGTACAATAAGCTGTTTGAAAGTTCACTCGATCAATTTTGAGGATCCAGACGGTATAATCAAACATATCTTGTGGAGCGCTCTTGGAGTATGCGTTTATTTGGAGTTTTAACTGTTGGAAACAGAGCGTAAAATTGAACTTCAAAGATTTCTTATCCTGCCGTTGAAAAAAAAAACAGCATATGCTGGTTAGGTATGTTTTGAGGCATGGCAACTGGTTTGAGCTGGTTTATGCTGGTCATGAGCTTGTCAAGTGCTGGTCCTAAGAAACTAGCTCCAGCTCAGGACCAGCATAAACCAGCTCAAACCTGCTCAAACCAGCTGCCATGCCTCAAAACATACCTAACCAGTTTTCAACAGGGTGTTGCGCCCTCTATAGGCCATGATCAGCGACTAGTCGACGTCAAGTTTAAATCGTCATGGCAGAGCATTAAAGTCGACTAGTCTGTGCAATCCCTACTAAATACAGGTGTAAACGGGGTCTAAAACGTTCACTTTCGATTACTTCCAGAGGTAGTAGAAAACACATTCGACCGGATTGCTTTCATAGTGTGAACATTCATGTGGTTGAATGTGTTCAAACAGTCACAAAAGACCGCCTACTCTCTTCCTACTGACCTAACCCGGTAAACATTACTGGAAGTGCGCTAGACAGATGGGATTTAAACTTTGTCGGCTGAAGACCCAAGTTTGGTTTGAAGAAGAAAAACATACCAAGCACAATGTTCTCTCACCATTCCTGATTTCTAACACAGAAACAAAAGCTACTGCTCTCCGTATGTTTTTCCGTTGCCTCTGGTTGCGTTCATATGTAAATTGCGTGAGCTTATTTTTTTCCATTAGATCGAAAGATCTGAAAAGGCCCATACATTTACCCACCCATAGACCCTCCCCTCGAAGAAATCAGGACAGAAGTGGACGAAAGTGGACAAGAGACGGATTAAAATACCCGGGGTAAACGGGAATGTGTCTCCCTCGTCTACTTGTGATCCGATCGACCAAAACGCATCATAATACCAGGTGTAAACAGGGCCTTTGTTGTGTTCAAGTGCAGCTTTTTGGCCCAGATGCAGCCGACGCAAGAGGCAAGGCAAGGCAAGTTTATTTATATAGCACATTTCATACACAATGGTAATTCAAAGTGCTTTACATAGAAAATGAATTAAAATAGTGATAACATATGCATAAGAAATAAGAATACCATGTACAAGAATTAAAAATAAAAACAAGGATAATTAAAACAGTTGTAAAGAGAATTAAAAAAATAAGTATAAAATGATGATAAATAGATCCCTAACTGCCTGATTCTCTAAATTCGGGGTACCCCTATCTGAGATGGAAGAGATGGAGCAGGTTCGCAATGTCTCCTGGACCTTACAAGTCGGTCCAGGACGGGCTCCTGTAGGGGACGTTACCTATGCCCCGCAGGGCCTCCCCTTTCTTGAGTCCACTTCTTTGCACTGTCTGCTACCGTTATACCTATGCCTTTAGCACGTAACGACGCTATCAGCGACTTCTTATACCATTAACCCTTAGTATAATTATGCCTCACTCTTCACAAGCGGAATGAAGCGAAGCACACTGCTCTCCTTTTCCAATCTTTTCCAGTCAGACAGCCCTAACCAAAAATTATAATCAACAGATGCATAAGAAATAGAAATAAACAGTTGTAAAGAGAATTAAAAAGAATAAAATGATATATATATATATATATGATAGATGATAGAGGACAACACAGTTGGCTTTTGTCGCCGCTAGTTCTTTGACGTCGGCTTGGTGTGTCATGGCCTTAAAAGCTACTTGGTAAAAAACTCATTTTACTTCCATAATGTGATGTATTTCATAGTGAAATTTTTAAACTATTAAGATTTAATAAGAGAAAATGTGGATAAACTTTTTATTAAAATGTTTTATCTAATTAATTACACAATGTGGCGATTAATTAAATTGCAAATTAATCGCACATCAAATTTGGCTGAGAAATTACTCCCAAAAGATCATTTAAAGTCATTATTGTGTAAAAAAAAAAAAAAACAACAAAAAAAAAACCAACAAAAAAAAAAATAGACATTACAAAAAGTAGCTTCAGAAAGAAATATTTTGGGGTAAACTATACCTTTAATGTTTGTTTTTATTAATATGGAAATATGAAATTGTAAGCTACTCTAAATAAGAAACTGCCAGTA
This sequence comes from Coreius guichenoti, assembly GCA_039654105.1. Classification (NCBI taxonomy): domain Eukaryota; kingdom Metazoa; phylum Chordata; class Actinopteri; order Cypriniformes; family Gobionidae; genus Coreius; species Coreius guichenoti. Next base: position 7,713,835 of record CM077169.1, read on the forward strand.
GGTGGCGGTAAATGTCTAATTGAGTCATTCATTAATTCGATTCGTTCATTCAGGAGTGAAGTAAATTTATGAAAATAGTAAATGTAAATGGTTCATTGAATCATTGGTTCACCCGATTTGTTCAAAACACGGATTCAGAAATGAAACGCCACTGTGTATTGCTCGGAGTCGGAGACGAACAGTTCTCCTTTGTCTTTATATTTTCGTTGGCAAAACTGAGCAAAACAGACTAAAAACAACACTATGTTGTCTAAAACACAATATTAACTTATTTATTTTATTAAACTGTTGTATAAGATCAGTATGGCATTTGCACTCATCTCGTGCTATTCTGGACAGAAAAACAGAACTCGTGAGATATTGCTTGTATATCATGATGTAAATGTGAGGGCGTTTTCACACTGGCAGTTTAGTTCAAAACGGGGCACGGTTCACATGAAAAATTGGTAATGTGAAAGCTGTCATGCGGACCCGGGTGAGCTGTGCTCAGGGGTACTGAAGTCGAAACTGCCCAAAGGAGGTGGTCTGAGTTCGGTTGCGCAACTTGCGCTCGAACTGTGCCGCGAATGTGAAGCAACTGCAACACGGACTCGGGTGCACAAGAAAAGTAATCAGCGCATGTGTTTTATCAGATGATGTTTTTAGTTCAATAAAACACATGAGGGATGATAGTGTTGATGATTTACCTTGGATACGAGCGAGAGTGAGCCTGCAGTGTATTTAGTGCATAGCACCGGCGGGAACAATCGCGCTCTGACGCGGACCACAACAAACGTGCCCAGTGTAAAAACGCCCTGAGGATAAAACTCAAACAGGGGCTTTTTTGCCCCATATCTTGAATTTTAGGGACATTCTAATTGCATTCTATAGGCTTCATCACACAGTGAGTTGTTGCCCTGCATCATATTCTTCAATCAACTGTATGAAATGTTAGATGACCTAAGTAGGTCTGGGGTGGGGCAAGTGCATTAAATGCGTTAATTTTAACGCGTTATTTTTTACTATAACTAATTCATCTAATTAACGCGTTAAATCGACAGCCCTAGTTTTTATCCATCATGAGTTGATTAGATTGTGGAAAGTGGGTGTTACATACCAGAAGAGTGGGCTTGGTGATGTCACCTGAAAAGGAAAGTTGTTTCAGAGACAGCGCAAGTTATTAAAATTGAAAAAAATGTATGCATAATAAGCCAAAGAACATGTATAAAAAGTAAATGAAGTCAATTTTGAATGCATGTTGACTTGAAAGAGATCTTCTGATCTTGCCTAGAAGGTTTTGCATGGCCAAATAGCCAAAAGAGCAGTGTGAGAGAGGCGTAACCAGGCCAAGAAAATGTGGTTAGCATCTACTCTAGTTCCGCCTGGCAGAGAGGAGATGTGAGCAGCAAGCCACAGGAATCCCAGCTGACCATCTTTTCTAAGTCAGCATGAATGCATCATCACACATAAGTGGGTGAAAGGAAGCGGCCTCTTGAAAACCACCGTGACCTTCATTAGGACCACAGTCACACGCAGGAGAACTGGGCAAAAAGTTACCACTGTACATATGTAAACTTTTGTGATTAGTTAGACAGCACATTCAGTTCCTTACAAGCTGTTCTTAAAAGAATCCCACACATATTCACTCATATTGTGTGTGTGTGTGTGTGTATTAAATATTAAGAATTTGGATTGAAATGTGCTTTCATTTCATTAAAATAATAGAAACGGTTAAAACCATGTAAACCAGGTTGACCAATAAGATCATGCTTGATTATTTGCTGCTAAACAACATGGCTATGTTGGTCCACCAGCACCAAACAAGCTCTAACTCTCAGTACTAACCCTAACTGTAATCCAATTTACCACAGTAAATTCTTAGGTCTTCAGTAGCTCGCAGATCATTCCATTAGCGTGCTTTGAAGTGTAGTGTTTCACTTATGTGCTGTCAATGCTGGCTTTCATACCGATTATCCACACTCCACTATTTGCCCTTGTCGGTCACTAATGCAGACTGTAGAGCCTAACATCATCACATATGTAGTCAAAGAGCCTTTGTGTGTTGTGGAATCCAGGGAGCCTTCTTCCACTGATTTGACCTGACCTCTATGTTTGTTTTCCTCTTGTCCAAACCCTTAGTCACCCACCACGATCCTGAAAACACCTTCAACAGTATTATCGAGCCGCCCTCCGTAGTGGACCAGCCTTCTCCATCATGGTCTTCCCAGGAGTCCTTCTCTTCCTTCGAGACAAGTGAAGATGGGCCCGTTTACTGCATACCCCATGAAGGTGAGAGGGAACTAGTGCAGATAAACCATCTGTTTGTGCAGCATGGAAAATAGATGAGGGAGTTAAGAAATCTCCTGACAATTTTATTAAATGATCCCATTCTGCGGTAAATGCTTGGCCTCTGGGTGCGTATATCACGTGCATTGAGTTAATACAAACAGCAAACGCTATAAATGGCCATGTCAGCAGATCCTACGCTTTCAGGATGTGACTCAGGACTTTCTGCATAAACCGTGGTGTGGAGATTGCTGGAAAACTGATATAAAAGCATTAAGGAAAAAAAAACTCAGGCAATGATAATGATAATGTGCAGTTTTGGTGTTTCTATCTGGTCATACACATACAATAATCTTTAGGTGTGCTCATTATTTTATTCTAGATATTTATTTAACAAGTTGAGCTCGGTTAGTTGTTTTTCAATAAAATTTATGTTCAGAATTAAATACTGGGTTTATACTTACTGAGTAATAAATAAAATAAAATAACATACGTAAACTTGTAAATGAAAATTAGAAATGTTGCCTTGGCAAAAAACTGAAATAAAATGTGCTTAAGTACTAAAATTAAATCTAAAACTGAAATGAAAAATAATAATAATAATAATAATAATAATAATAAAAATGACAAAAGTAGATGATAAAATTATAAAATAAAAATAGAAAAACAAAAAGGTAATCAAAATATTATTAATAAATACTTATGCATATAAATAATACTAAAACACAGCAACAAAAGTGACAATAAAATGCTCCTGAAATTCAAATTATGAGGACAAATATTACCAAAAAATGTCTTCTATATTAATTTTACAGCCAAAAGAATGAGAATTTATTCTCATTAATGAACTGATTATTTTATGTTGGTACAAAACATAAGTTAATATTGGGTAAATTGCATGATGTTACATCATCAGTAATGCACAGACTGGAATTTGGAACAAAATGTCAATTTTAGAATCCAATTTTCTATAAAATTTTGTAATATTTTGCAGACTGATCAAACAATGACAAATGTCAACACAGAGGTTCCAGTTCATTAAATCACACAGGAAATGGCCAGTCAGTTTCTCTTTTAATTTACATAGTCTTTTTGAGATGTTTGACAATGAGAACTAAGACATTACTACAGTCATAGAGATATATTTCTCTACCACTTACACTTTACATTTACCTTTTTCAGAGACTATGACCGAGAGCTGTGAGAAGCAAAGTTCTAGCGCACCTCAAGAAATATCAACACCCAATGATGAGGACGCTGGAGAGTACACGTCCCTCAAAGACACGAGAGAAACAACAAAACCATATGCTAACGACGGGAGCGAGCAGCCTCTCCTGAAATCTTCAGACAGCGAGGGCTCCACCAGTGGTTCTGAGTCAACCATAGGAGCTGTTTACGCCCATGTCGCCCGCCTTTCCAAACACTCCAAAGAGGAGGAGGACATTGCCTCACCAGAGAAGGCAAAAGAGAAGACGAAACCTCGTCCTCCAGACCCTTCCACTAAACCGAAGGTGTCCTGGATCCACGGAACATCCAGAACCAACCCAACAGAGCAAAGCCAGACTCCATCACCACAAAAAGAGAAGAAGAAGAACAGCAGCTCGGAAGGTTCTGGAAAGGCTGATGAGAAGCAGCGGTTTAAGGAGAAGTCGAGCAAGAACAGAGAAAAGCATCAGGACGGTAAGAAGGCCGATGGACCCGAATCCCCAAGCAAAAGCAAATCTAACAAAGCTTCAGATACCATAGAGCACCTCAACGGAACATTCCAGAATGCCCTGAAGAAGATTGGAAACTTCCACTCGGACAAGAAAACAAACGACACCAACAAAGATCCACCCAAGAGCCCAAAGATCATGCATCCGCACATGAACTCTGAGGCCGCCACGCTACTCGCGGCTCAGCTGAAGGAGAAGACCCAAAGCCTTAATCGGAACGAGGGGCTCACGGTGGGCGTCAAACCCAACGGTGTTTCAACACCTCAAGCCAACCGAGAGAAACCCACCCCTCCTCAAAAGACCAAGCGTTCTGCAACAGGGACCAACAAGCCCCTTCTTCCCACCTCCGGCAACCTCCAGAAGATGGTGGCTCCTATTTCAGACTCTTCTCCTGAAGCTAAAAGCCCAGAAAAACAAGGGCTTAATGGGACCAGAGTTGAAGGAGATGCCACGCCAAAGAAAACCCCTATCAAAAAACCACCAAGGAAGAAAGGAAAGGAGGGAACACTGGAGACGGAAGGCAAAACCACTCCAAAGACGGCCATTATGCCACCTCAGACTGTCAAATAGATCCTCTTTGATCACATTGGTGCGTCTGTTTTTTGAGAACGTAAACGTACAGTTTTTCAACATTATATAGGAATTGGATGGATTGTTCTTTAAATGGACGAGCTGCTTATAGGTTTTAATATTTGGAAGGATTGTGGTTCGCGTTAACTCTTTGAAGTCCTGGAATCGGAAACAACGTTGTGGCTTGTGTACAGTATTAAAAAGGAAGAGTAAATGAATTTAATGTAATAAGCTCTTTTTGTATGCTCTCAGTTTTACATATGCATTACTCAACTGCCAATGCTATCGTAATTGTCTGATCAGGAGGTTTTTGTATCTGAAATTTGTATTTAGCACTGTATGCATTGGTGTAAAGAATGAACCAAAGGTACTTTAAAAAGGTACAGGAAGAATGATGCCATTATTAATTTTCACTCAGGCCATATATGTATATTCAATACCTTGTAAATGATGTCATGAAGGAAATTGTCTGCTTGGTTTGTAGGATGTCATTTGGTTCACGTTATCAGTACTTCACCTAGCATCATGCTTTTTAAGCTGAAAACGATAGTTCTTGCTAATCCACAGTGATATCTATCCTTGCTGCTGAATCTAAACACTTGTCTCCCCCCCCCACCTTTTTCCATAAAGTACCCACAATCAGTAATGCATTTTTTTCAGGCCAGATAAAAACTTTTTTTTGGTCTTTAAGGGTGTTTTCACACCTATAGATCGATTGTTTTGTTCCGAAACAGGGACTTAATTTGTTACAATGTTGCATTTTCTTCTTGGTTCGGTTCGCTTTCACAAGACAACCTTTCAAAGCGTACCAAAATGTGTTCACGCAAGTCACATGCGAGTACAACTGTGTTTCCTCTGCGTCATCCATCAAGATGATTGACAAGTTCGCTCCACAAGCTTATTGTGGCTTTATTTGTAACTGTCGAGACAAACACTATACGAATGTAGGCTCCGTCATTCCCGCTGTTAAATGATATACTACATTCGTATTAATATTACTGCAGTAAATTCAAATGCGCTTGCTCTGGATCTCCCAGCGCTGTCTAGAGGTTAACTGTTTCAAGACACACGCAAACACTATACGAATGTTATAATGCAGCTACAGCAGAAATCAAGGCTTCATCGGGACAGCATTCTCGCACGGAAAAGCGCAATTACACTTTTGAAGATGAAGAGGTGCTCTTTTGGTTTTCAACTGTGATAACTTATCTGCTCACTGACAGAATTAGACACTACTGCTTTTTATATAGCACATTTCCCGTTATGAATTATAATACCATTTGGTCCGTTGGGTCGGATTGCTTTCACACCTCAAGCGAACCACCCCCGAGTTTGTTTGCAATCGGGCCGAGACCACCTCGTTCAGGTGGTCTCGGAGTGATTGTTTTGGTGCGGATCCGAGCATGATTGCCGTGTTCACATATGCCTAAATGAACCGAACCAAGGGAGAAAACGCAACAGGTTCTGAAACAAACGCTCAGGTGTGAAAACACCTCATGTATGCCGGCATTTAGGCTTTCTATATACTATTAAAGTCCTAAAAAGTTCACAAAATAAATGCAAATATACAACTTTTCTCCTCTGGGATCTTGTACAATGGGGAGTCTTTCCCGAACTTCTTGTTAAAATAGGAAACCAACAACATTATGAAAAAAAGAAAATGAAAAAAAAAAAAAAAAAAAAATGAACATATTGATGATATTTGCATTAAAAATCAGCACTTAAATCATTGTTTTTCCAGTAATAATCTTATAAGTATCAGTAATGCTTTTTTATGCATAAGTCTATGCAGCATAATAATAACTACGGCATTAATATAGTGCTCATTGCCATTTTATGAAAATGTTAATTTATAAATAATTATTTTTCCTGCCAAAGAAACATCATAACGCCTGAAATATGCCAGTATAACACAACCTAAGTCAGATTAAAGGGTATTATATTAATGATTAATTCTTCAGAGTTTGTTTTGACTATACAGTTGCAGGAAGTTCAATGCATCAACATTCTTTAATATTGGCTCATGACTACAGCTTATGTTTATTTTTTAAGTTTACTATCAGAAACATCCCATAGCACTTGCAACACCAATAGAATGCAAAAAGAAGAGTTCATGAAAAACTGGACGGTTGTTTTTGAACAGAACATATGGTTAAATGTTCGATCTGGGCCTGCAGCATTTTTGAGTTTGTAAGCAGGTTCACAAAAAGCAGATTGTCGATTGTGGTGTACAGTAACTGCTATTCCCTTATATGGTACCTTATATTTTTCTACATGCTAAGATATTTTGTAATAATATTTTTACCTTCATTTGTAAGCTGTGCTTATACAACTTATATCTTTGCTTTTTATATTTGTGTGTATGTGTGTGTCAAATGAACTGGTTTTCAAATTTGATTACATTTTATTTCTTTTTTTATGTGCAAGCATCAGGTACATTTGATTTTAATGTTTAAATATCTTTCCGTTTACTCTCAAAAGAACTTTTTCACATTTCTCTGTGGATGTTATTGTTTTTTATGAACGATAAACTGCATGATGCAGAGGTCGGTGAGAGATCGGCGAGAGATATCTATGCATGTTACCCCATGTTCTGTTTGTACCGCCTTTCTTTACGTGGGACCTATGACAAAAAACAACTTTTCATGTTTTTGCACGATTCCAGAACATTTCCAATAGCAGTATATGACTTTTTGGGAGTATTAATAACAGATTTTTGGTTTTCTACTCTGACATTGGCGTGAGCTTTGACTGAAGCTCAGCCTTAAAACCCGGAGCATTATCAGTAACACGCATTATGTTCATTCATTTTGTCCTGATTTTTGCCTTTCTATGTTGTTGATGTGTGGTTGTTCAGTTACCGTATTTGAAATAAAAGCAAACCTGTAGCTCATGATTTGAAAGGGTACAGATATCAAATGGCTCTCCCTTCATTAGATCTATCGATATAGCGACTTTAGCAAATTAAGGCTTTAGACATTAGGGGCCCTATCATACACCCGGCGCAATGCAACGCCAGACGCAACACAAGTGTTTTTTGCTAGTTTATTTTATTTGTGGTGTTATTTAAAGGGCATGTTAGCAATATGCGCCTATAGGCAGGTGCACAACGCGTGTACACTCTGCTTATACACACACACAGGGATGCGCAGCAGCACACAAACATTTTTAAATATTAAAAATAAAAGGATTCCTCTCTGGAGAAGCGTTCACTCTTTCGACTCGCAAATTCCGCCATGTCAATAGCAAATCCGCCATGGTGAGTCGTGGGCGAGTCGTGGGCCTCAATCTTTTAAAGGGAATGGGAGATGAGACTCTGATTGGTTAATTGCACGTTACGCCCAAAACATGCCCACGACTCATTAACTAGACATACTGGTTAATTTTTATGTGGCCAACAAAATAACAATGAATAATGTTCAATATGTTGCCCAGGAAATAACAATTATATTTAGAGACAATAAAGATCTCATGTACTACAGGTGTGAGGATGATTCATATTGTCTGTAAATGACAGTCTACTTTCTCTATATTTCTCTCTCCTATCCATTTTCCTGTACAGTAAATGATATTTTACAGTTTCCGCTGACTCCTGGCTGCCTCTGTGCTCTGAGCAGGGGATCATGGGGAGGTTTTTTCGTCGCGGTAGCTGTTGCAGCGGTGGTCATATGCTCATCAAACTCTAAAGGGCCCAGAGGACTGAACTGGCGAGTTCATCCACTGGCACAACAGCCCCTTTCATTCAGAAACAGTTGGAAGTCTGTGCGCAGGGGCCCTGGAGTTAAAGCATCATGCGCTGTGTATTTGCACTCGATTTTCTCAATCTTTTTTTAAACAGAGAGAGGAGAGGAGGGCTTGAAGAAAGCAGCCAAGATTTCGTGGGCAAAAGGCAACACAGACGAGGAAGATCATGTGATCTGTAATTGAAACCAGAGATGTTTAAGCACCCAGACACACACGCGTGCACATTTCCCAAGTCGTGCCACTGCTGACATGGAGCTTCTTTTAAATGTTCAATTACATACAAACTTTTGTTTCTGTATCTATATGGCCTAAAAAAGATTGGTGAATCTCACAATACAAAAAAAGGAAATAAAAAACAAGAAATCATAAATTTTAAATAAGAAAAAAAAATAATCAGAATTCTCAAATTATATTAGTAAATTATAATATAAATAAATAAAATGAAGATCATCAAGCATTTTGTCCAAAAATGAGAAATTATACATTTCAAATAAGAAAAAAACTAAATATATATATTTTTAATTCTATCAATAAATTATAATCAAGTAAAATAAATAAATAAATAAATAAATAAAAATGAAGAGCATCAAGTATTTTCTCCAAAAAAGTAAAGGAATGTAATACTAAATTAAAAGTGAGAATAATACATTTTAAGAATAAGAATTAATAAACTAGCCTATATTAGTCAAATTATATTTAAATATCTTATTACAAAAAATATATAAATCAAATAAATGAGTAATAAATACCACCAATTTTTTCTACATTACAGTAATGAGAATCAACACATCCCAATTCACACATCATCGAGTCTTCACACTGCAACTGAAACAGCACAGCCCTGGAAGTCATTTATTTAAAAGTCATTTATGCTTCTTCCAGAAAAGAAAGTGTTTTCCTGAAAGTATTCACAAAACAAGCATTTCAGAAGCTACTGTAGCTCCTGCTTACAAATAACTCCGAAGGCGATATTACGAATCAAGGGTCGATCTAAACATACCTCTCAAAAGTGGCAGGTCCTTAGAAACACCAGGACCTTCAGAGCCACTGAACATCAGCCAATGGACCCACAGCTGCATGCCTGTTCAGAACTCAGCAGTTGCCATGGCAACAGGGACAGATTGCATCCACATCTGGTAGCGATTTCAGCTCTTGTGAAAGAAAAAAAAGGGGGGGGGAAATTTATGAGTTAAGGCGGAAAAAGACAAATATTTTCTGCAATGCAAAGCAGAAAAAAGCAGAGGGTTGAGTTACACATGAAAGAGGCTGAGAAATGCGTTTTGTTTGTTTGTTTTTTTTCCCCCAAACAGAATGGAAGCAATCTTTCATACTTCTGTAAGTTTTGAGAATTCAATGGAGCCGTGCTGGTACTCTGGAAAGCTGACACGCTGAGCTTCTCTCCCTGTTTAAGCAGCTTTTCATAGGAAGCAGCCTATTCGGCGAGCAACAGACTCCAGAGTAAATGAATCTATAATAAAGCCTGACAACAACATAACTTTGACATAAATCATACACTTATATTCTAGGTGGGAAAGCAAGCTTTCTTTCTGTGTCAGGGTTTCTCAAAACAGGTTGCATACCTTTGTTATTATTTCTTTTTATTTCTTCTAAACAATTCTAAATTTCGGTTACAAAAACAGCAGAGTGATAGCCTAGTATAAGATGGTAATGCAAAGCTTTGATTACCATATTCATATACACCGATTAAGCATAACATTATGACCACTGACAGGTGAAGTGAATAACACTGATTATCTCTTCATCACGGCACCTGTTAGTGGGTGGGATATATTAGGCAGCAAGTGAACATTTTGTCCTCAAAGTTGATGTGTTAGAGGCAGGAAAAATGGGCAAGCGTAAGGATTTGAGCGAGTTTGACAAGGGCCAAATTGTGATGGCCAGATGACTGGATCAGAGCATCTCCAAAACTGCAGCTCTTGTGGGGTGTTCCCGGTCTGCAGTGGTCAGTATCTATCAAAAGTGGTCCAAGGAAGGAACAGTGGTGAACCGGCGACAGGGTCATGGGCGGCCAAGGCTCACTGATGGAGAGCGAAGGCTGGCCTGTGTGGTCCGATCAAACAGACGAGCTACTGTAGCTCAGATTGCTCAAGAAGTTAATGCTGGTTCTGATAGAAAGGTGTCAGAATACACAGTGCATCAGTTTGTTGTGTATGGGGCTGCATAGCTGCAGACTAGTCAGGGTGCCCATGTTGACCCCTGTCCACCACCGAAAGCGCCTCAGAACTGGACCACGGAGCAATGGAAGAAGGTGGCCTGGTCTGATGAATCACGTTTTCTTTTACATCACATGGATGGCCGGGTGCGTGTGCGTCGCTTACCTGGGGAACACATGGCACCAGGATGCACTATGGGAAGAAGGCAAGCTGGTGGAGGCAGTGTGATTCTTTGGGCAATGTTCTGTTGGGAAACCTTGGGTCCTGCCATCCATTTGGATGTTACTTTGACATGTACCACCTACCTAAGCATTGTTGCAGACCATGTATGAATGGTTTGAGGAGCACAACAAGAAGTTTGAGGTGTTGACTTGGCCTCCAAATTCCCCAGATCTCAATCCAATCGAGCATCTGTGGGATGTGCTGAACCATGAATCCATGGAGGCCCCACCTCACAACTTACAGGACTTAAAGGATCTGCTGCTAACATCTTGGTTCCAGATACCACAGCACACCTTCAGGGGTCTAGTGGAGTCCATGCCTCGACGGGTCAGGGCTGTTTTGGCAGCAAAAGGGGGACCAACACAATATTAGGAATAGGTCATAATGTTATGCTTGATCGGTGTATACCATCACATGTACACATTATTCCAGGATAATGATTCTAATGATTCCAAACGATTCTAAGAACGTTAAGGAATGGTTCCAGTTATATTTCCACTAAAGCTTGGTCGAACCAAGCTCAAGTATTTTGTATTACATTCCAAAGAACTCTGTTATCAGCCCCACAGTGGAAAATGAAACCATATCCGTACCGGCTGGGCCAGATCGGCATGGAATGGAACGGTTAAGCAATGAGAACGGTTTGGCCCGTTGGTGTAAAAGTGGCTATAGTGTTCAAAAACCTTTGGACAAAAAGTATTTGGGCACCTTAGCTGTGCTTACAAACATCTCAATGTCAATGCATTAGATAACAAAATATTAAAGCAAGTGTCATTTACTTATCCTCGTGCCGTTCCAAGGTGGGCGATATATGATATACCAGTAGACATGATTAACCAGAAATTTGTCAACCAGTAGAGATTTGGGACTATCGTCTCTATTGCGGTTACGCTCATGTGACGTTGTTGTGCTGCGCGTTCACAAAAGCTTATCATTTGCATGCGTTTTTAGGCATTGCTGTTAAAAATAACTGATTTTAAACCGTTGAAGCACAATTAGCAACAAAAGAGAACTCATTTCAGTGTATACGCGCTCTCTGAGAGACTGTTTCTCAAAGCTGTCTGAGAGACGCGCAACATGAAACCGTGAGAACTAAACAGTGCTTTTTGCCGCCTAATTGGGCTTGAACGGTTAAATACACATGCCTGTGTGTCAAAGTGAGCATGCATTTGCAAGTAAACAGAGTCATCTATCTCTTAAGTGAATGTAAACAGTTGAGAAAGAAAAAGCAGAGTACATTGGGCAAGAAAAAGAGAAATTCTTTCACTGCTCTTGACTGAATCACTTTTGTAACTTTAATAAGAATAATGTAAGCCTATATTTAATTTACACAGTAAAGACTGCATTTTTTTTTTATACATTTGATTACTTTATACATTTTATGTAGCATTTCTAGTTTTTCAGGTAGGTCTATTTCATTTGTGTCTTTGTTCTAGTTTGTTTTCTTTGCTCTTTCTTTATCACTGTTTACTTGTCTTCAGTAAGCTTGAGAGTTTTTTAAGGCTAGTATTACTTCTTTAAAATAAATGATATTGAAAATGGTGATAAGACTTATGAAATTTCATAGATAATCAAAAATTTTGATATCATAAAAACCTTAGTTAAAGCAAAAATAACTATTGAGATATATATATATATATATATATATATATATATATATATATATATATATTAGTTATCGTGAAATACAATTACTCATATTGTGACATTTTGGTCATATCGCCCACCCCGAATAACTTCTGTGGAAGATGAAAAAAGATATTCTGAAAAAAAAAAAAAAAAAAGAGACATTTCTTAAAACATCTTATTCTATGTTCCACAGAAAGTTAAAAAGTTTTGGACGGACGGACGGACTGAATGCTTTTTTGGGGTCACTGTATGTCTCTGATCTCTATGAAAGACTCTAGCATCAGCTTTTGCCATTGTGTTTTTATCCGTTTTGCTTCATGAGAGGTCCATGAATCCCAGCATACGTGTCCGTGCCATGTGTGGGTTATTACTGGAAAGACGCTTGGCGCATGTCGCTGCTTCTAACCGCTGGATGCTGAGCTCAGCTCTTCACCACTGAGCTGCAGCGCTGAGATCATGTGTGTGTATATAATATATTGTTACAGGCTAAATCTGCTGGACTCACACTGTGATATAAGTTGATCTGAGGTGATAACAGGGCAGTTCATCATACAGTTAATGAGACATAGGGCTAAAAATAAATGATTTACTGCACTCAGTTTATTCACTGCTCATCAGTCAGTTGATGATTAGTGAATTTGAATTCATTGTGCTCAATTGCAGGCAAAAAAAAAAAAAAAAGATTTATCATTTAAATTGTCAAAAACATTGAAGTGTCTAAGTTATTCTATGTTGATGTGGAGAGGTATTCTCTACATAAGAAACCAGATACCTGGAGATTTGAGGTTTGGAACAATTTGAGGGCAAGTAAACGATGACAGAATTTTTGGGTGAACTATCCTTTTTAAGGTCGACACCCTTGGTCGATATACAGGTGCCCACTTACAAAGCATGTAGAAGTCTATAATTTTTATCATAGGTACTCTTCAACTGTGAGTGACGGAATTTAAAACAAAAATCCAGAAAATCACATTGTATGATTTTTAAGTAATTAATTTGCATTTTATTGCATGACATAAGTATTTGATACATCAGAAAAGCAGAAACTGGCAAACTTCAGACGGGCCTGGACATGCGCTGGCTTGAGCAGGGGGACCTTGCGTGCGCTGCAGGATTTTAATCCATGACGGCGTAATGTGTTACTAATGGTTTTCTTTGAGACTGTGGTCCCAGCTCTCTTCAGGTCATTGACCAGATCCTGCTGTGTAGTTCTGGGCTGATCCCTCACCTTCCTAATGATCACTGATGCCCCACGAGGTGAGACCAGACCGAGGGAGATTGACCGTCATCTTGAACTTCTTCCATTTTCTAATAATTGCGCCAACAGTTGTTGCCTTCTCACAAAGCTGCTTGCCTATTGTCCTGTAGCCCATCCCAGCCTTGTGCAGGTCTACAATTTTATCCCTGATGTCCTTACACAGCTCTCTGGTCTTGGCCATTGTGGAGAGGTTGGAGTCTGTTTGATTGAGTGTGTGGACAGGTGTCTTTTATACAGGTAACGAGTTCAAACAGGTGCAGTTAATACAGGTAATGAGTGGAGAACAGGAGGGCTTCTTAAAGAAAAACTAACAGGTCTGTGAGAGCCAGAATTCTTACTGGTTGGTAGGTGATCAAATAATTATGTCATGCAATAAAATGCAAATTAATTATTTAAAAAAAAAAAAAAAAAATCATACGTGATTTTCTGGATTTTTGTTTTAGATTCCGTCTCTCACAGTGCCTATGATAAAAATTACAGACCTCTACATGCTTTGTAAGTAGGAAAACCCGCAAAATCGGCAGTGTATCAAATACTTGTTCTCCCCACTGTAGGTAAATACGGGTGTAAACGGGTTCTAAATCGTTTTGAGCCCATCTACTTTCGATCAGTTCCAGAGGTAGTCAAAAACGCATTTGACCGGATTGCTTTCATAGTGTAGACACTCATGTGGTCGAATGTGTTCGAACAGCCACAAAACACCACCTACTCTCCGCCTACGGACCTAATGAGTAAACATTATGGGAAGTGCGCTAGCCAGATGGGATTTAAACTTTGTGAGCTGAAGACCCAAGTTTGGTTTGAAGACAAAAAAACGTATCAAGCACAATGTTCTCTGAAGGCAGCATTATTTCTTCAATTAGATTGAAAGATCTGAAAAAGCCCATACATTTTACCACCCATAGACTTGAGGGCTTTTTCTGAAGGGGGCTAGTAAAGAACAACCTAGAAATCAACCAGAAAAACAAAAGATCAGTCAGTAAGATTTTGAAAAAAGAAAAAAATTCCTAACACATTTTTTGTATTGTGACATTTTAAATTAAATTTAAATTAACACTTTTATTCACCAAGGATGCATTAATTTGATCACAAGTGACAGTAAAGACATCTAGTGTTACAAAACATTTCTATTTCAAATAAATTCTATTTGTTTGAACTTTCTGTTCATCAAAAAAAAAAAACTTGACCAAAAAAATAACATCACAACATTTATTTCCATCAAGAGGTGCATCAATTTTTGGTCAAGATCTTGTATTGACAATGCAAGAGTCCAGCACTCTGTAAAGTTTCCTCCAGCACATCCCAAAGACTTTCAATGAATTTAAGATCTGGACTCAGAGGTGCCTGTGTGTGTCTCTCTGTGTGTGTGTGTGTGTGTGTGTGTGTGTGTGTGTGTGTGTGTGTGTGTGTGTGTGTGTGTGTGTGTGTGTGTGTGTGTGTGTGTGTGTGTGTCGTTATACTAAAAATCTTATTTAAAAAAAAAAAAAAAAAAAAAAAAAAAAAAAAACATTTGCCAGTGCCTAGCAAAGCTGTAACTTGTTTTTTTTTTTGTTTTTTTTCGTTTTTAAAGTAGATGTTTATCTTTTGTAAAAACACACTACAAAACATAAGAATACTTCACACAAGTGTCTGAGTTATTCTATTATGTTTCATCTCTCTCTCATCTTCATGCTCGGCCATTTTTTAAAAAGGCAAAGCCCCTCTGAAGAAATTAAAATTTCCCATTAGTAAGACAGATGGGTCAGCAAACAGTTGTCTGCACTTCTCTTTTTTCCTCTTTGTCAGCATATTTTTGCGTCAAGTTTATTTGAGGATCTGCCTCTAACGCAAAACTTTTCTGCTTTTTTCCCCTTTTCTTTCTCTCCCTCCACACATCCCTCCCCCTTTCCCTCTTTTTCCCTCCTGCTCTCCTTTTTCGCTCGCTTCCTTCTGTCACTCTCCCCCTCTTTTCCCTCTCTGTTTCTCTGAGAGGAGGAAGTAGTATGGTTTATTCAGGGCTCAGGTTTCAGAGCAGGGTTTGTATGTGTGTGTGTGTGTGTGTGTGTGTGTGTGTGTGTGTGTGTGTGTGTGTGTGTGTGTGTGTATTTTTACTGGCTCTCAAGAAGAGAAGGAGAGAGCTGCTTCTGTAACCGTCATTGCAAAGAACAGTGATGAAGATTAGACCAAAATGGAAAACAGTTCATCCGCTCATTTCCTCTTTTGTAACACCAGTGCCTAGCAAAGAAGCAACTCATTTGTAAAAGATAAAATTGACCTGCTTGTTGTTGAGATATGTGCTATTACTTTAAGCAATCAGACTTAAAATGTGGAAAACAAATCTTACACTGGAGAAGGATATATAATCAGAGTTTGAAATTAACACCCGCCAAATGCGAGTAAAAATCAACTGTGCTGGGTAACGCTTTCAAATCACTAGCCAATTTGGCAGGTCACTTATTATGTTTACTCAGTTTTTATGTATGAGCGTGCTCATACATGCTGTCTGTGAATGTCCTATCTTTGACGCACAGACAGCACACCAGAATCGAGTTCTCTTACATGCTTGAACAAACAATAACACAGAATTATGCCAAAGTGCCCGTTTTGTCAAGTATCCTCATAAGAGCAATCTTAAATTAGTTAAATAACGTCTTAAACTGAGAATTAGATGCGCGTGACAGCGCGTCAGATCCATGTCATGTTCGGCAGTGGCAGATCTTAAAGTCACAGCAGTCAATAAACCAGTTACTGTGATGTCTGTGATAAATGTTAATCAATCTTAATTAATCTTTAAGCTGTTTCCACATTAATTTGGAGAGTAACTGTGAAATTATTACAATATAAAAATATTAAAAACTCTGATGTTTTTAATCACGATTAATTAGAGAAACAATGTGCGATTTAATGTTAAATTGATTGACAGTACACATACATATATACACATTATATATACACACACACATACATTATATTAAATTATATATATATATATATATATATATATATATATATATATACATATACACACATACATACATACACACACACACACACACACACACTCACCTAAAGGATTATTAGGAACACCATACTAATACTGTGTTTGACCCCCTTTCGCCTTCAGAACTGCCTTAATTCTACGTGGCATTGATTCAACAAGGTGCTGAAAGCATTCTTTAGAAATGTTGGCCCATATTGATAAGATAGCATCTTGCAGTTGATGGAGATTTGTGGGATGCACATCCAGGGCACGAAGCTCCCGTTCCACCACATCCCAAAGATGCTCTATTGGGTTGAGATCTGGTGACTGTGGGGGCCATTTTAGTACAGTGAACTCATTGTCATGTTCAAGAAACCAATTTTAAATCATTCGAGCTTTGTGACATGGTGCATTATCCTGCTGGAAGTAGCCATCAGAGGATGGGTACATGGTGGTCATAAAGGGATGGACATGGTCAGAAACAATGCTCAGGTAGGCCGTGGCATTTAAACGATGCCCAATTGGCACTAAGGGGCCTAAAGTGTGCCAAGAAAACATCCCCCACACCATTACACCACCACCACCAGCCTGCACAGTGGTAACAAGGCATGATGGATCCATGTTCTCATTCTGTTTACGCCAAATTCTGACTCTACCATCTGAATGTCTCAACAGAAATCGAGACTCATCAGACCAGGCAACATTTTTCCAGTCTTCAACTGTCCAATTTTGGTGAGTTCGTACAAATTGTAACCTCTTTTTCCTATTTGTAGTGGAGATGAGTGGTACCCGGTGGGGTCTTCTGCTGTTGTAGCCCATCCGCCTCAAGGTTGTGCGTGTTGTGGCTTCACAAATGCTTTGCTGCATACCTCGGTTGTAACGAGTGGTTATTTCAGTCAAAGTTGCTCTTCTATCAGCTTGAATCAGTCGGCCCCTTCTCCTCTGACCTCTAGCATCAACAAGGCATTTTCGCCCACAGGACTGCCGCATACTGGATGTTTTTCCCTTTTCACACCATTCTTTGTAAACTCTAGAAATGGTTGTGCGTGAAAATCCCAGTAACTGAGCAGATTGTGAAATACTCAGACCGGCCCGTCTGGCACCAACAACCATGCCACGCTCAAAATTGCTTAAATCACCTTTCTTTCCCATTCTGACATTCAGTTTGGAGTTTAGGAGATTGTCTTGACCAGGACCACACCCCTAAATGCATTGAAGCAACTGCCATGTGATTGGTTGATTAGGTAATTGCATTAATGAGAAATTGAACAGGTGTTCCTAATAATCCTTTAGATGAGTGTATATACACACATACATATATATATATATATATATATACATACATACATACATATACATACACATACAGTGGGGAGAACAAGTATTTGATACACTGCCGATTTTGCAGGTTTTCCTACTTACAAAGCATGTAGAGGTCTGTAATTTTTATCATAGGTACACTTCAACTGTGAGAGATGGAATCTAAAACAAAAATCCAGAAAATCACATTGTATAATTTTTAAGTAATTAATTTGCATTTTATTGTATCTACTTTAAAAACGAAAAAAAAAAAAAAAAAAAAAAAAAAAAAAAACCAAGCTTTACGGCTTTGCTAGGCACTGGCAAATGTTGTTGTTTTTTTTTGTTTTTTTGTTTTTTTAAATAAGATTTTTAGTATAACGATATATACACACACACACAAACAGAGACACACACAGAGACACACACAGAGACACACACAGAGACACACACAGAGACACACACAGAGACACACACAGAGACACACACAGAGACACACACAGAGTCCAGATCTTAAATTCATTGAAAGTCTTTGGGATGTGCTGGAGGAAACTTTACAGAGTGCTGGACTCTTGCATTGTCAATACAAGATCTTGACCAAAAATTGATGCACCTCTTGATGGAAATAAATGTTGTGATGTTATTTTTTTGGTCAAAGTTTTTTTTTTTTTCTGGATTTTTTTTTTGATGAACAGAAAGTTCAAACAAATAGAATTTATTTGAAATAGAAATGTTCTGTAACACTAGATGTCTTTACTGTCACTTGTGATCAAATTAATGCATCCTTGGTGAATAAAAGTGTTAATTTAAATTTAATTTAAAATGTCACAATACAAAAATTGTGTTAAAGGAATTTTTTTCTTTTTGCAAAATCTTACTGACTGATCTTTTGTTTTTCTGGTTGATTTCTAGGTTGTTCTTTACTAGCCCCCTTCAGAAAAAGCCCTCAAGTCTATGGGTGGTAAAATGTATGGGCTTTTTCAGATCTTTCAATCTAATTGAAGAAATAATGCTGCCTTCAGAGAACATTGTGCTTGATACGTTTTTTTGTCTTCAAACCAAACTTGGGTCTTCAGCTCACAAAGTTTAAATCCCATCTGGCTAGCGCACTTCCCATAATGTTTACTCATTAGGTCCGTAGGCGGAGAGTAGGTGGTGTTTTGTGGCTGTTCGAACACATTCGACCACATGAGCGTCTACACTATGAAAGCAATCCGGTCAAATGCGTTTTCGACTACCTCTGGAACTGATCGAAAGTAGACGGGCTCAAAACGATTTAGAACCCGTTTACACCCGTATTTACCTACAGTGGGGAGAACAAGTATTTGATACACTGCCGATTTTGCGGGTTTTCCTACTTACAAAACATGTAGAGGTCTGTAATTTTTATCATAGGTACACTTCAACTGTGAGAGACGAAATCCAGAAAATCACATTGTATGATTTTTAAATAATTAATTTGCATTTTATTTCATGACATAAGTATTTGATCACCTACCAACCAGTAAGAATTCCGGCTCTCACAGACCTGTTAGTTTTTCTTTAAGAAGCCCTCCTGTTCTCCACTCATTACCTGTATTAACTGCACCTGTTTGAACTCGTTACCTGTGTAAAAGACACCTGTACACACACTCAATCAAACAGACTCCAACCTCTCCACAATGGCCAAGACCAGAGAGCTGTGTAAGGACATCAGGGATAAAATTGTAGACCTGCATAAGGCTGGGATGGGCTACAGGACAATAGGCAAGCAGCTTGGTGAGAAGGCAACAACTGTTGGCACAATTATTAGAAAATGGAAGAAGTTCAAGATGAACTTCTCAAGGTCCCCCTGCTCAAGCCAGCGCATGTCCAGGCCCGTCTGAAGTTTGCCAATGACCATCTGGATGATCCAGAGGAGGAATGGGAGAAGGTCATGTGGTCTGATAAAACAAAAATAGAGCTTTTTGGTCTAAATTCCACTCGCCGTGTTTGGAGGAAGAAGAAGGATGAGTACAACCCCAAGAACACCATCCCAACCATGAAGCATGGAGGTGGAAACATCATTCTTTGGGGATGCTTTTCTGCAAAGGGGACAGGACGACTGCACCGTATTGAGGGGAGGATGGATGGGGCCATGTATCGCGAGATCTTGGCCAACAACCTCCTTCCCTCAGTAAGAGCATTGAAGATGGGTCGTGGCTGGGTCTTCCAGCATGACAATGAGCCGAAACACACAGCCAGGGCAACTAAGGAGTGGCTCCGTAAGAAGCATCTCAAGGTCCTGGAGTGGCCTAGCCAGTCTCCAGACCTGAACCCAATAGAAAATCTTTAGAGGGAGCTGAAAGTCCGTATTGCCCAGTGACAGCCCCGAAACCTGAAGGATCTGGAGAAGGTCTGTATGGAGGAGTGGGCCAAAATCCCTGCTGCAGTGTGTGCAAACCTGGTCAAGAACTACAGGAAACGTATGATCTCTGTAATTGCAAACAAAGGTTTCTGTACCAAATATTAAGTTCCGCTTTTCTGATGTATCAAATACTTATGTCATGCAATAAAATGCAAATTAATTACTTAAAAATCATACAATGTGATTTTCTGGATTTTTGTTTTAGATTCCGTCACTCACAGTTGAAGAGTACTACCTATGATAAAAATTACAGACCTCTACATGGTTTGTAAGTGGGCAAACCTGCAAAATCGGCAGTGTATCAAATACTTGTTCTCCCCACTGTATGTGTATGTGTGTATATAATATTATATATATATATATATATATATATATATATATATATACACACACACACACACTCACCTAAAGGATTATTAGGAACACCTGTTCAATTTCTCATTAATGCAATTATCTAATCAACCAATCACATGGCAGTTGCTTCAATGCATTTAGGGGTGTGGTCCTGGTCAAGACAATCTCCTGAACTCCAAACTGAATGTCAGAATGGGAAAGAAAGGTGATTTAAGCAATTTTGAGCGTGGCATGGTTGTTGGTGCCAGACGGGCCGGTCTGAGTATTTCACTGAGTACTGGGATTTTCACGCACAACCATTTCTAGAGTTTACAAAGAATGGTGTGAAAAGGGAAAAACATCCAGTATGCGGCAGTCCTGTGGGCGAAAATGCCTTGTTGATGCTAGAGGTCAGAGGAGAATGGGCCGACTGATTCAAGCTGATAGAAGAGCAACTTTGACTGAAATAACCACTCGTTACAACCGAGGTATGCAGCAAAGCATTTGTGAAGCCACAACACGCACAACCTTGAGGCAGATGGGCTACAACAGCAGAAGACCCCATCGGGTACCACTCATCTCCACTACAAATAGGAAAAAGAGGCTACAATTTGTACGAGCTCACCAAAATTGGACAGTTGAAGACTGGAAAAATGTTGCCTGGTCTGATGAGTCTCGATTTCTGTTGAGACATTCAGATGGTAGAGTCAGAATTTGCCGTAAACAGAATGAGAACATGGATCCATCATGCCTTGTTACCACTGTGCAGGCTGGTGGTGGTGGTGTAATGGTGTGGGGGATGTTTTCTTGGCACACTTTAGGCCCCTTAGTGCCAATTGGGCATCGTTTAAATGCCACGGCCTACCTGAGCATTGTTTCTGACCATGTCCATCCCTTTATGACCACCATGTACCCATCCTCTGATGGCTACTTCCAGCAGGATAATGCACCATTTCACAAAGCTCGAATCATTTCAAATTGGTTTCTTGAACATGACAATGAGTTCACTGTACTAAAATGGCCCCCACAGTCACCAGATCTCAACCCAATAGAGCATCTTTGGGATGTGGTGGAACGGGAGCTTCGTGCCCTGGATGTGCATCCCACAAATCTCCATCAACTGCAAGATGCTATCCTATCAATATGGGCCAACATTTCTAAAGAATGCTTTCAGCACCTTGTTGAATCAATGCCACGTAGAATTAAGGCAGTTCTGAAGGCGAAAGGGGGTCAAACACAGTATTAATATGGTGTTCCTAATAATCCTTTAGGTGAGTGTATATATATATATAAATAAAAGCTGTGATGTAGTTAATCTGGTTTATTTCTCTTTTTTTTTTCTTTTTGGCTAGTAGAAGTTCTTAATGGCTGGTAACTTAAAAATTTAGTAGCCAAATTAGCCGGTGAGTGAAAAAGTTAATTTCAAACCCTGTATAAAATATATAGGGTATTTATACAAAGATATAAGATATATTTTGTATAAGATATATACAAAAATATATAAAAACACAAATGTATAACAAAAGTTTTTTTTGTGCTTTGGCTGAAAAAGAAGTAATTTTATAAATAAATGTATAGGCCTGAATAAAATTTGTAAAAAGGCCATTTAAAAAAAATTTTTGCATTGAGATTTTCATATAGCTTACATACTTACATACTAACAAAAATACACAAAAAGATATAAAATAGATTTTATATACATAATTGTAGGGCTCAAAATATTGGGTTGTCAATTTACCCTTCGCCATAACTTTGATTGACAGGCAATCTGACCAAATCATAACGATTAATCCGCCATTTTGTCCAACAAACAAACCAGACAGGAGAGTTAGTAGATTTACTTCGGTGGACTTAAACGTAAAAATGGTGTGTATTGACATCTTTCCACAGTTGAAACAACATTACTTCTGATGTTCATTCATGTTTATTTTGTGCTATATCTAGTAGGAAGAGGAGGAACTATTAAGAGAGATTAGTAGGAGGAACTGAGGCGCTACAGTAATCTGTCACGACTAAGCGGCAACCTTCCGGTTTCTCTCTTGAATCCAACACGTAAATGACTTAAACTGCAATTAATCGACTGGCCGCTAGAGACAGGCTCCAAAAGGGAGTTAAAATGCCCATGTTAAAATGCCCAACTTTACAGCAGAAAAAAAAATGTGTTTACAGCCTGTTACAAAAAGTTTTGGTCTATACAGCTAATTTTTCCCTTTGTGACAACTGTGAAAGGGTTAATTTTTTTAGGCAGCGCTATTTGCACTGTATAAATAGAATCTAGTTGCTATTTACACTTAGTGCAAAAGCAACAAGCTTTCCAAGTTTCTGTCGCGTTTCTGTTTGCTCCTGGATCGATTGCTCCTGACTGCCTCCGATCGATTGCTCCTGACTGCCTCCTGTCTGCAGCTCCGTACAGCTTTGCTTTTGAATCTCTTTTTGATATCATTCCTTGTTGTTTATACTGCTAAATATAACTTACTCATCACCATATATTGTCTAATATTGGCTATCACATTAAATCTGACATCGCTAGCTTTTAATCTAAATCACTATCACAAAGAGTTAGCATTTCGTTAGCCTGCCATCCGTGCATCCGGGTCTCCTGTTTTTCTCTCGCATGCCTTTTACGAGTCCAAACAACTTGGGTGATTTGGATTGGTCAACAAACACAGTAAGCCATGTTATCTTCTCCTGTTATTGTCACTTGCACTGCCTGTCACATGTTTAGTATTACCTTCTCTGTCAGCGAAGAGGGCTACACATGTGATAAATGCAGGGAGATAGTTAGGCTGACGGAGAAGATTTCAGAATTAGAGACACGCATCCAAACTTTATTTGAGGATAGTAAGAATGCAAGGGCTTTAGACACTGCTTTGGATGCGACTAGCTTAGTGAACTCTGTACATTGTTCGGTTCTGGCTGTAGAGCCTGTGCAGCAGGGCAACTGGGTGACTGTGAGACGGCATAGTCGCAGATCAAAACACCGCTCGTCCCTTCCAATTAGAACATCAAACAGGTTCTCCCCACTCAGTGACACACCCACTGAGAATCCTGTTGAAAGTGCCCTAGTTATTGGCGATTCTATTACACGGAACGTGAAAATAGAGACACCAGCCACCATAGTCACATGTTTACCGGAAGCCAGAGCGCCTGACAAAGCAAATTTAAAAGTGCTGGCTAATGCTAATCGTAAATTCTCTAAGATTATTATTCACGTCTGCACTAATGATGTTCGACTTCGCCAGTCGGAGATCACCAAAATTAACATTAAAGAGGTGTGTGAACTCGCAAGTACGATGTCAGCTAAAGTTTTTTGCTCTGGTCCCTTCCCTGTTAGGCGGAGTGATGAGATACTTAGCAGACTATCCTCACTCAATGGCTGGTTGTCTAAGTGGTGTCCGCAGAATAACATACGGTTCATAGACAATTGGAAAAGCTTTTGGGGCAGACCTGACCTGTTAAAAAGAGATGGTATTCATCCCTCCTGGGGTGGTGCCGCTCTTCTCTCTAGTAATTTGGCACATAGTCTTAGAGTTGAACCTTGACTAACTAGGGCCCAGGTCAGGAAGCAGATGGACTGGCTTAACTGACCGTCTGCTAGCTGTCTCACGTCACAGAAGTCAGATAAATCCCAACACATAGACACTCTCTCACCTAGATATTATCACATAGAGACTGTGTCTGTTCCCCGAATTAGTAAATACAAAAAAACTCTCTAACCCATTTAAGGGTAAAAATTTAATTGATGTTCAACAAATAAAAAACAGATATAATACAGATGAACAAATGATAAAGCTCGGGTTGCTGAATATTCGATCCCTTTCCTCAAAAACACTTATTGTTAACGATATGATTACAGATCATAACCTTGATATGCTGTGTTTGACAGAAACATGGATAAAACCTGACGATTACTTTAAATGAGTCCACCCCCCAAGATTATTGTTATAAACACAAGCCGTGTCTGAAAGGCAAAGGGGGAGGTGTTGCTGTAATTTATAGTAATATCTTCAGTATTACTCAGAAGTCTAGTTTCAAATATAATTCTTTTAAAGTTTTGGTGCTTTTGTAACGTTATGTACTGTAAATGATAAATCCCGTTTGACATTTGTGCTGGCTACTGTATACAGGCCACCAGGGCACCATACAGACTTCACCAAAGAATTTTCTGATTTTCTATCAGAGTTAGTACTGGCTGCAGATAAAGTCCTAATTGTTGGTGATTTTAATATCCATGTAGACAATGAAAAAGACACATTGGAATTGGCATTTAGAGACATTCTAAACTCTACTGGAGTTAGGCAACACGTGTCAGGACCCACTCATTGTCGTAATCATACTTTAGATCTAATATTGTCACATGGAATAAATGTTGATGCCGTTGAAATTCTGGAGCAGAGCAATGACATCTCAGATCATTATCTAGTATCATGTTTACTTAATTTAGCCAAGGCTGCAAAGCCGTCACCTCGTTTCAAATATGGCAGGACTATCACCACTGCCACTAAAGACTGCTTTGTAAATAATCTTCCTCATCAGTTCCATCTCCTCAGCATCCCAGATAGCCTAAAAGAACTCTATGTTGCAACAGAAACTACTGACTCTCTCTTTTCCAGCACTTTAGACACAGTTGCTCCTCTGCGCTTAAAGAAGATTAAAGAAAATAGTCCAACGTGGTGGTACAAATGAGCACACTCGGGCCCTTAAAGCAGCAGCCAGAAAAAAAATGGAGTGCATCTGGAAGAAAACAAAACTGGAGGTTTTTCGCATTTCGTGGAAAGAGAGCATGATTGCATACAGAAAGGCAGTAAAAACTGCTAGATCTGCTTATTTTTAGACTCTCTTGGAAGAAAACAAACCCTAGGTATTTATTTGATACAGTGGCTAAATTAACAAGAAATAAAGCTTCAACTTCTGACATTTGCAAACAGCACAGCTGTAATGACTTTATGAACTTCTTTACATGCAAGATTGATAATATTAGGAAGAAAATTATAACTATACAACCATCTACTACAGTATCGCATCAGACAGTGCATTGTAGTGTCACTGAGAAAAAAAATCCACTCATTCACTGCTATAGGAGAGGAAGAATTGGCTAAACTCATTAAATCAACAACATGTATGCTCGACCCTATACCGACTAAGCTACTGAAAGAGATGCTGCCAGAGGTCATAGATCCACTTCTTAATATCATTAATTCATCTTTGTCATTAGGATATGTACCAAAAACTTAAGCTGGCTATTATTAAACCACTTATTAAAAAAAAAACGTAACTTGATCCAACAGAATTAGTCAATTACAGGCCAATCTCAAATCTACCCTTTCTGTCAAAAAAACTAGAAAAGGCAGTATCTTCACAACTATGCTCCTTTTTAGAAAGAAATGATATCGGCGAGGATTTTTCAGTCAGGATTTAGATCGTATCATAGTACTGAGACTGCTCTCATTAGAGTTACAAATGATTTGCTCATCATCTGATCGTGGTTGTATCTCTCTATTAGTGTTACTTGATCTTAGCGCTGCATTCGATACTATCGACCACAATATTCTTTTGAATAGACTCGAAAATTATGTTGGCATTAGTGGAATTGCATTGGCATGGTTTAAATCATACTTATCTGACCGCTATCAGTTTGTAGCAGTAAATCAAGAGATGTCATACCGATCACAAGTTCAGTATGGAGTACCACAAGGCTCAGTGCTAGGGCCGTTGCTTTTCACCCTGTACATGCTACCCTTGGGAGATATCATTAGGAAGCATGGAGTTAGTTTTCATTGTTATGCTGTCGACACTAAGCTCTATATTTCTTCGCGCCCTGACAAAACTTACCAATTCACAAGACTGATGGAATGCATAGCTGATATAAAAAAATTGGATGACTAGTAATTTCCTACAACTTAATTCTGAAAAAAATGAATTTTTAATTATTGGACCAAAAACCTCCGCACGTAGTAACCTAGAATACTGTCTAACACTTGATGGCTGCTCTGTCAAGTCCTCGTCGTCAGTTAGGAACCTGGGTGTGCTCTTTGATACCAATCTTTAATTTGAAAGCCACGTTTATAGCATCTGTAAAACTGCATTTTTCCATCTTAAAAATATATATAAATTACGGTACATGCTTTCAATGCAAAATGCTGAACAGTTAGTTCATGCGTTCATGACCTCAAGGCTAGATTATTGTAATGATCTACTGGGTGCTTGCACTGCTCGCTTAATAAATAAACTGCAGCTGGTCCAAAACGCAGCAGCTAGAGTTTTTACTAGAACCAGGAAGTATGACCATATTAGCCCAGTTCTGTCAACACTGCATTGGCTCCCTATTAAACATCGTATAAATTTTAAAATCTTGCTTCTTACTTACAAAGCACTAAATGGCTTAGCTCCCCAGTACTTGAACGAGCTCTTAACGCATTATACTACATCACGTCTATTTCGGTCTCAAAATTCTGGCCAGTTGATAATACCTAGAATATCAAAATCAACTGCTGGCGGTCGATCCTTTTCCTATTTAGCACCTAAACTTTGGGACAGTCTTCCTAGCATTGTTCGGGAAGCAGACACACTCTGTCAGTTTAAATCTAGACTAAAAACACATCTCTTTACTATGGCATACACGTAGAACATTATCAAATTCTATTATTTAAATCAGTTAATTGATTGTTAGGCTGCATTAACTAGGTCTGCCGGAACCGGGAACACTTCCCATAACATCTGATGTACTTGTTACATCATAAAAAGAATGGCATTTACGCTAATGTTAGCCTCTCTGTTTATCCCGAGGTTTACTGTAGTCTGCCGGATCCAGATCAGGTGGTGGACCTGCTCCTAGACACGACCACAACGCAGCCCTGAAGCGTCGGCAGAGACCGTGTCAACTAGACTCTCCCCTGTGAAGGCCTACTTCCCTTCCCCTCTGTACAGATAAAAACACATATGCACACATACATAGTCAAACGCGCTTGCCTATAGGCTAAACACGTAATGCTTGCGTACATGCCGTCGCCGTTTTCACAGACTCACCTTTTTGGGGGTTTGCACGGGGATGGTGGCGGTATAGTTTCAAAACTATTTCAAACCTATTTCATGGTTCGTTCTCCAGCCACCAGGTGCTGTTGCGGTGCTGTTGCCGTGCGGATGGGGTCCGGAACGCATTGGGGGTTTTCTGTTTTAGTTGAGGATGGTGTTGTTTACATGGCGCCAAATTAAATAACTAATCAGTTTTTACAACAGAAATTAATCAATCAAAAACTTACTTTAGCTTTTCATCTAAAACAAAATTAATTTCCTATTATCACTGTAAAGCTGCTTTGAAGCAATCTGTGTTGTGAAAAGTGCTATATAAATGAAGGTGACTTGACTTGCAAATAGCGATAGATGCTATTTACACCAAGTGAAATAGCATACGAAGTAAAAAATAGTGATATATTCTATTTACACCATGTAAAAGTAGCAGTTATTTGCAATATGTGTAATTAGATGCGATTTATACTTTATTTTGACAGATATTTGCACCTCAGTATTGTTGTACATTAACAGGATGCAATAATAACAGAGTGTAAATGATTATATTTATTAAAATTATTAAATGGATGCCGCCTTAATGGGACAATAAAAGGCCTCCCTACATCTACCCGACCATAACCCTACCCAATAAATACTATTATTATTAAACATTTCGTTATAGGCACTTTATTTCCACTTTTAGAGCATTTTCTTAATTTTTATTAAAAGTAAATGCCTTTCCGATGTGATGGGAAAAGGGAGAAGAGCGAGCTCGGCAAAAGGCAGATTCGAACCCGGGTCGATCGCATCAAAACCTATATCCTTGAGCCTTACTGACAACGCCACTGAAGACATTAAAATACACGCGTCTTTTTTCTAATCTTGTTTGGCCCAACCAGGCATTGTTAGGCGGAGCTAGTGCAAATAGCACTTGCCAACAAGGCGCGCTATTTGCACTTGGTGTAAATAGACACTCCGTTTTTTTTATAACTCATCCATTTAAATTATATTAAGCCTTAAAGTTCTGCATAATTAAGGGCGTGGCCACTTGAGTGACAGGTGGATTGCCGCTATAGTCAAGCTAGGCGGGCGTGGTTTCAGCAACAGGTCCAGGCACCTCAGCTCCACCAATGTCCCGCCCCTTTGCCCATTTTCGGTTATCCGGGAGGCGTGATGACGCGCTGCCAAGATGGCGATGGCCGGCTCTGCCCACTTTGGGCTTCAAAAATACTCTTCAGAAACCTACGGGTGACGTCACAGACACTACATCCATTGTTTTATACAGTCTATGGTCACGACACATTAAAGAGTCACCAAGCGGTATTTATTGTTTGAATTTCTGGTCCCACTTTACAGTATATTAGGTGGCCTTAACTACTATGTACTTACATTTAAATTAATAATTTGATACAATGCAATTATTCTGTACATACATGTTTTTACATTGTACTTATATTTAAAAAAAATATATATGCATGCATCTATAATTACAGTGTTAAGGCTTCCCTTACCCTTTAAACCATCCATAAACCTACCCATACCACCAAAGCTGTCCCTAACCTTACCCGTATCCCACCTCAATAGCAGCAAGTGTTTTGCAATACAATATCAACACAATAAGTACATTGTACTTATTTTTTGATGCAAGTACATAGTAAAGACCACCCAATATAAAGTGGGACCGAATTTCTAAAAAAATTTGAAAGCTGAGATTTTGTTTCATACCAAAAGTGCTTTGTCTTGTCTGTTGGCGCATTGTCAGTGTCCTCTTTGCTCCGCGATGTATTTTTCACTGCATGAGAAGATGTGTGGTGTGAGAGCGCCATGGCTTGTTGGACGTAGCAACAGTAATTAAAGGTGTGTTTTTGCAAAGGGTCAAATCACCTTTTAGTGCTTAATCCTGTTCTGTACACTCACAGTAATTTACGGGAGTGACAACCGCATTCTAAAACCGAATTAAAGGGGCAGTCACACTATACATTTCGTTCCATTGACATCAATGCGTAATCATGCGAATGCATCAGACCGGAAATGCAAGCTCATATGCTCATACGAACTGTGTTCCAAAGTTCAAGTTTAGCTGTGTGCCGCACAAGTCCTGAAAAGTGAAGCCAAAATGTTTCGATTGCCCCCAGGTGGTTCGTCCCAGTATAGGTCATAAAACCTTCCCTCTCCATGTGTGGAATGTGAGACAAACTAAACAATCAAATTACACTTCAAATAAATGATAGTTTCTGTAATTTTATGTAGTTTTTAATCACGCTGATGTAAGTTCAAGTGTTCGTTTTTTTAATAAGTTTGGTTTTAGTTATTTGATGCTATAAAAACAGGGGTGTGACATCATGATTGACAGCTTCTCTGAGCAAGTTGTCACTGAGGCACCAACAGACTTTTTTCTGAAGGAGATTGGAACTTTAACTTTAATTTCCATAACAGTTTATTTTACACAGACATAATGAGTTGTTCTGCAGTAAACTGTGCTAACCGATCCTGTGGGAGTGTTGGCGGGGCCTTGATACCGCGGCTCCACTTCCCGCTCACTACTGTGCAGACTCGGGTCCCGAGTCAGCTCAAAATGTCAACGCCATATTGGGACATTGGTGGCTTCACTTTTCTACAATGGAAGAGAGTGAAGGTGCAGCGTCCATCTTTTTTTACAGTCTGTGGTTTAGCCGCGGTCACACTAAACTTTGAGCACACAAAATTTCTAGTGGTACTGTAACGGTCGTGATATGCAGCGTTTTTTATAAACATGTATTCAACATATAACAAATAGTAATACATTCAAAATATAAAAATATACAATCTACTTGACTTTACTGCAAAAACATGCATTCTTTTAATTCAGCCAATATATAAAGTCTTTGGTCGTGTTCCATACAGACGGAACGATAATTTAGGGGACTCATTCCCGCATTTAAATGCGGTTGTCACTTTTGAAACTTTACAGTGTGTACATGGCCTATAGGTCAGGCAGGGTTGCCAGGTCTGTGCAAAAAAGCCCAATGGCCAATCAAAAGGAGCCCAAAAAAAAGCCCAATGCAATTTTCTCCATCAGGCGGCCGAATTCGCCACTGTATTTGTACATCTGGGGGGTGTTTTTATGGTGTCGGAGTGCTGGGAGAAGAAAAAAAAAAAAAACCCCGAATTTTTTTAACCCGCGGCAACAACTTAAAAGTAGCCCAATTTCACGGGAAAACCGCTGACTTGACATCATTGAGGTCAGGGCCGTTTCGTCCAAGGAGACAAGGCAGTGCCTCAAAAAATTGGATGAGAAAATAATAATCCATATTACAAAAATAAAACTACACGAATATTAAAAGTGTGACATTAAATAGTGTATAAATCACTAGTTTTTCTGTAGTGACACTGTCCAACAGCGACACCCGCAGGTAAAGTTACAGCGGGAGTCCGCTTCTCTCTTGCCTCCCCTGAGCCCATTGAGTTTTAACAGATGGTGGGTTTAATGGGGGGGGGGGGGGTCACGTGAGAGGAGGCAATGCCTCTATCGCGCTATGATTGGTTATTGCGATAAATCCCACCTCTTGTTTTCGTGCTCGTTCTCGAATCAGTCTGAATGAAGACAATGATGGCATTAATGGGAAGACTAATTAAAAAGTAAGTAAACAACAGAGCCACTTAGATATCACCACTTTATGTCACGTCAAAATCCAACTTCACTGGCCTGAAAACATGATGAGTGTGGGGGTTTTAGTGAGAGATCACAATCAGCATGGTAAAATTAAAGATAGATCTCCGTGTCTGTGACCAGTGTTTTCCAAGCTCGATGACCCGAAAATAAGTTGACTATTAAAAAGAACAGCTGAACAGCAGTTCAGAAATAAAATATATTGCTTAAATTGTTACTGCCTTTAGTTATTATTTTGAAATAAACAAAAAAAAAAAAAAAAACACCTTAAAAACATTAACAAGTTTTTTTTTAATTGGTTTTAATAAATAGAATATTAATTACTTTGTTAATGTAAAAATACAAAATAGAATTGCATTTGGTTTCTTTTTTATGTAATGTAATGTTTATTTAACCAGGAAAATGTGACAACATTAAGTGTAACTGGGACATGAATTTACATTTTAGACAATTTTTAAGATCAAATATTCCCGAAGCTTCTTCTCCTAGTGGTGAACCTGTAATCTCCCTGCGCTTTCAGTATCTCATATAGCCACAGTCTGGATTCATTAAAAAGTGTCAGTATCTTTAAAGCTGTGTCTACATCCTGTTCCTCTTTCACACCCCCTCTTCTCTCCCTCTCTCACTCTCTGGGCTTCAGCCATTTCACAGAGCATGTGTTTTTCATTAGGAGAGTTGGATTAGAGCACAAGGGCAGATCTGCAATGGTGGCAATCCACACTCCTCTCCTTCTCTGCCTTCCCTCCATTATCTCATATACGATCAGTTTCGGCCATTCGCTGCACATATGACCATCCAGCCTGATGATGTCACCACAGCCGTTGCTGCGAATCTACCCTCAAAATCTAAATATATAAACCTGACCTGAAATTCCCATAATCCTCTACTCTGAAGGTTATAACTTCTAATCATAGATCGGAATATAAGAGAAACCTAAAATCATGGTTCAACTGAGTCTGCGTTGCCAGAAATAAGTAATCGCCATCATTTTTTGGTAATGAAAGTTGAAACAAAATGTGAGCATGTGTGTGTGTGTCTATGCCCTGAGGATCCAGACGTCCAGGATCAAACAAACAGTGCTTGTTTTGGAAACAGGGGGAAGCACTACCTAAATGCTGAGTTTGGAGAAAAACAACGGAGAGGGAGGGGAAAAAGAGAAGGAAAAAAAAAAAGAGGAGAGGATGAGAGCCCAAAGGATCCGGTGGAGGAAATGGCTCCTGCTCATTATGTGTGCCGCTGGAGAACAGCATGCTGGGAAACGGACGGCAGTAATGCATGTGTGTGTGTGTGCAGCAGATCTTATGTGTGTGTTGACGTGTGTACAGGGATGGTAGCGTTCTCGCTTAGGAGAGAGAGAACGGAAGAGCTCGTAAAAAGTGTTTTTTGATGTTTAGCCAGAGGCGTGTGACTGAGACTCATGTGTATCTGAGTTTCAAGACAAAATTGATGACAAATGAACTTTTTTTTTAACAATATGAATATATGGTTTAAAAAGGGGATTTTGCATGATTTACCATATAAAGTCTACTGTATCATATTTGATACCAACATTTCTAAGGCCTCTAAATATCAACATGCACTTGAAAAATGAACATGACCGTAAGTGCATTTTGCTCAGTTTGGGCCACTGAATAAAACATATTCTCCTATATCATACTATATGAGCCATAAAGGCCTTATACTCAACAACCAAAAATTATGCAAACTGAAGTATTTTGTCTATAGGTTCAGCACATTCAGAGGTATATGTTGCACAAGTGCCCACTACTGGCAGAACCCTTGCAATGTGTTTAAATAGAACACCCTAAGCCCTTGATCACTTATTAATCTAATATGGAGCCGACTTATATATATATATATATATATTTATTTATTTTTTTTCTTATAAATTTGTTTATGCACCTGTAGGTTTCTGTAGGCCTGTATCTATACATGGGCTGTTAAATTAAATAGGAAAATATTTATATTAAATATAAAATATTAAAAAAAAAAATAAAAAAAATACACAAATGAAAATAACAATACAATTAACTATACCTGTGTAAAAAAAAAAAAAACGTCAGCTTAAAGGTGCAGTGTAAATTTTAGCGACATCTAGCGGTGAGGTTGTGAACTGCAACCGCCCACCACTCACCCCTCCCTTTCGAAGCACATAGAGAAGCTACGGTGGCCGACACAGGACAAAGATGTCTTCGTCTGAGACAGCAGAGAGTAGCTAGCGCTCTGTAGAGCAGTTTGTCCGTTTAGGTAGTGTAGAAACATGGTGGCGCAAAATGGTGACTTCACTGTAAGGGGACCCGTGGTGTATGTAGATAGAAATGGCTTATTCTAAGTTAATAAAAACATAACGGTTCATTATGTAAGATCTTTATACACCACTGAAAACATAGGTTATGTATATTATATTGCATTTCTGTCAATAGATTTTCATAAATATTATACACTGCACCTTTAAGGTGGCTACAAGTATTAAGGCCCGTTCACACCAAGGACAATAACTATAAAGATAACGATAAAGATATAGTTCTAAAAATATTAAAGAATAGCAGAGTTTACACCACAGCTACAACGATAACAGCACAGAGAAACATTTTCAGAATGATTTTATCCAGCTGATGAACGATAAAAACAGACAGCCAATCAGAATCCATCCTGCTGTAACTAGCTTGAGCATTTATGCTGCCTTCACGTGCTATCGTAATTATCGTAATTATTAGTTTCCTAGTTAAAAAGGAAACTTTTTATTACGTGCTAACGTAATTACTAGTTTCCTAGTTAAAAAATTTCCTACTCGGAAAGTAGGAAATTTCCGATAGCACATGAATGCAGCATTAAAGCGGCAGATAAGCACGCGCTTAGAATAAACAGAACGATATCGTCCATTGGTGTGGACCCTACAATAGCGTTATTTTTTTAGTTATCGTTCTTGGTGTGAACGGGCCTTCAAGCGGTTAAATGTAAAAATAGCTCTAATATCAAACTCTAGATTATGTGGGGCAATCATGTCGCATTGTGGTCTATGGAACTGCCTAAAGTGTACATATTGAGTAGACTCACTGCCTCTGTCAAAATCAAGGGGTCAAGGGTCTGTCCAAATAAACTTCTCTCGCTGACTTGATGAAGTTGAATGCACTTTAAAAAGGCGGTGGGGATTCCCCCCGAGGGGAAGTGCTTAGGGAAGTTTGCGAGAGTATCGCTGCATCCGAAATCGCATACTTCCCTACTGTATAGTAGGCGAAAAATATTACGTGACAAAAGTAGTATGTCTGAATTCATAGTACTCATAAAAGAGTAGGCAAAAAGTACACAGATGACCTACTACTTCCAGCGAGATTCTGAAGTGTGCATATGATGGACACTTTACTATCCCATGAGGGCACAGGAGAGGATTTGTGAATGGCAGTGAAGTGACGTAACTGATGCTGGTAGGTCACATGATAATAACAGCATGGCAAATGTAGTACGTCCGGATTACATTTATACTACACACATTCATACTAAATAGAACATACTTTTTTATCGGCCATGACTTATTCAAAATAAGTACCTATTCAAGAGATTATGCGATTTCGGATGCAGCCATAGTCTAAAAGTGGAGTTATGCTGCCTTCACGTGCTATCGAAAAATTTGATAATTCCCACTTCTGAAGTTGTGATTACGAGCTCATCGCATTCAAGTTGGGAGGTCGAAAAGGGAGGGCGTTCATGTGCAATTTTCACCTAGGAAACTCATATTTACGATAATTCCGAGAGCATGTGAAGGCAGCATTAAACGCATCTTCTGCAATCCAAAATGGCAGCACAACTGAAAGGTTTGTTTGAACTGCGCCCTCTACTGTACAGGCATGAATTTGCATTTCCTTCAGACTTACTCATTTCACTTTTGGTGTGAAAGGACCTTTACATTTGCCAAAAAATAAAACTTTACTCTCTTTTTT
This sequence comes from Coreius guichenoti, assembly GCA_039654105.1. NCBI lineage: Eukaryota > Metazoa > Chordata > Actinopteri > Cypriniformes > Gobionidae > Coreius > Coreius guichenoti. The sequence continues at coordinate 7,748,984 of CM077169.1, forward strand.
TTGCTATTAAAAAACAAACAAGCATATGCCCAGGTGATAAAAAGTAACGTGACATTACTCTGCATAAAAAGTAATTAGAAATGCAATTAGTTACTTTTTAGGGAGTAACACAATATTGCAATGCATTACTTTTAGAAGTAACTTTCCCCAACACTGACCAGCTATGATGGATTTTCAGTATGAAGTCAAAAGTTCACAATGAAAAGTCAGAGATCTCAATATGAATGTAAACATTTCTCATAAATGATCTGAGCTTTCACATTCATTTTTATAGTTCTATACTCCTACTGTATGTCAACAATCATTGACATACATTTTTGTTTCTCCTAAGGGATTTTAGGGACATCTGAAACAATGATGATAACTGAATAAAAATAATAATAAATGTCTAAAAACATTACTAATATCTAATAACAATGTCTAAAAACTCCATTAAGTTTCCTGAACAAGTTTCAAGCAATAAAACGATCCTTCAGGACAACAGTCTTGTTGAAGCTCAAGTCACAGACCAATCGCTTAGTCACATCTTCACAGAATTACATTGCGCTTAATGTCTCGCCTGCAGATATTGTGATTTTCAGGTCAAGGGAGAAAATCTGGGTCTTTTCAGAGGGAGACGACTGTGTCATCTGACACATGAGTGTCTGGCCACAGCTGTAGAGACAGACAGACAGACAGACAGACGGGGCTCCAGCTCTGCCTGTGGATGATAGACCATGATGGTTTCACTGCTGCATTCCTATAGAGAATGGTTTATTTTCATTGGAAACATAATTGTCTGTGGCAAGAGTTTTGGAAGTGCTTTTACACAAAATACTGCAAAAAGTCCATCCTGTACCATCGTCGCCCTCTATAGGTGACCTAAAATCAACACACCCCTCCCTTTAATGAATGGTAATGTATCAAGTCCATTGAAACAGAATATACCCATACAGAAGTCATTCATTTGAGTATGTATATAGTTTGCTACTGTATATAAATACACAGAAAAAGGGGCTTATACCAGATGTGGGCAGAGTTGACATTACAGGTTACATGCACATGCACTTGATCCTGGGTTATTCTGTGATGTGCTCGTACATCCACATTTCATAAATAAAAAAAAATACAATAAAGAGTTATGATCATAGCACTGATTGAGTTGTATTTTGATTATTTCTTTCATGATTGGGTATTACAATATTGGGTATTATATTTTTTTAAATGTTAAAACATCAAAGGAATTAATATAAACATAATTAATATTTATTAATTAATATTTAACAGAAAAAAACTTGAGTATATTAACAATTTAATCAAATCCATATACCAATTTCAATCTCACAGGAGTGAGTTTTTCCAGTTCAAAACAACAGAAGAAACAAGTATTGTTTTCTCATTAAATTGTCATTATTTACAAATAATTAATATTAAATAATTCTGTAGTACAATATATTTAATATCCAAAGGATCAATGTATGTGGTGTTAATCTTGAACCATAATTAGTAAAAGCTATTAAATCTCAAATTTAGTTATTATGCCAAAAATTGGGAAAGCTCATATTTTTATGGTTTCCATAATGTCACTTTTATCCAAAGCAACTTATAAGTGGAGAAGCATCACAAAGTTATAAATAAAGCTAAAAAAAATTTAAGTCACACACATATATATATATACACACAAACCTGATTCCAAAAAAGTTGGGACACTGTACAAATTGTGAATAAAAAAGGAATGCAATAATTTACAAATCTCATAAACTTATATTTTATTCACAATAGAATATAGATAACATATCAAATGTTGAAAGTGAGACATTTTGAAATGTCATGCCAAATACTGGCTCATTTTGGATTTTCATGAGAGCTACACATTCCAAAAAAGTTGGGACAGGTAGCAATAAGAGGCCAGAAAAGTTAAATGTACATATAAGGAACAGCTGGAGGACCAATTTGCAACTTATTAGGTCAATTGGCAACATGATTGGGTATAAAAAGAGCCTCTCAGAGTGGCAGTGTCTCTCAGAAGTCAAGATGGGCAGAGGATCACCAATTCCCCCAATGCTGCGGCGAAAAATAGTGGAGCAATATCAGAAAGGAGTTTCTCAGAGAAAAATTGCGTTTGAAGTTATCATCATCTACAGTGCATAATATCATCCAAAGATTCAGAGAATCTGGAACAATCTCTGTGCGTAAGGGTCAAGGCCGGAAAACCATACTGGATGCCCGTGATCTTCGGGCCCTTAGACGGCACTGCATCACATACAGGAATGCTACTGTAATGGAAATCACAACATGGGCTCAGGAATACTTCCAGAAAACATTGTAGGTGAACACAATCCACCGTGCCATTCGCCGTTGCCGGCTAAAACTCTATAGGTCAAAAAAGAAGCCATATCTAAACATGATCCAGAAGCGCAGGCGTTTTCTCTGGGCCAAGGCTGTGGACTGTGGCAAAGTGGAAAACTGTTCTGTGGTCAGACGAATCAAAATTTGAAGTTCTTTTTGGAAAACTGGGACGCCATGTCATCCGGACTAAAGAGGACAAGGACAACCCAAGTTGTTATCAGCGCTCAGTTCAGAAGCCTGCATCTCTGATGGCATGGGGTTGCATGAGTGCGTGTGGCATGGGCAGCTTACACATCTGGAAAGGCACCATCAATGCTGAAAGGTATATCCAAGTTCTAGAACAACATATGCTCCCATCCAGACGTCGTCTCTTTCAGGGAAGACCTTGCATTTTCCAACATGACAATGCCAGACCACATACTGCATCAATTACAACATCATGGCTGCGTAGAAGGATCCGGGTACTGAAATGGCCAGCCTGCAGTCCAGATCTTTCACCCATAGAAAACATTTGGCGCATCATAAAGAGGAAGATGCGACAAAGAAGACCTAAGACAGTTGAGCAACTAGAAGCCTGTATTAGACAAGAATGGGACAACATTCCTATTCCTAAACTTGAGCAACTTGTCTCCTCAGTCCCCAGACGTTTGCAGACTGAAGAGGGGATGCCACAGTGGTAAACATGGCCTTGTCCCAACTTTTTTGAAATGTGTTGATGCCATGAAATTTAAAATCAACTTATTTTCCCCTTAAAATGATACATTTTCTCAGTTTAAACATTTGATATGTCATCTATGTTGTATTCTGAATAAAATATTGAAATTTGAAACTTCCACATCATTGCATTCTGTTTTATTCACAATCTGTACAGTGTCCCAACTTTTTTGGAATCAGGTTTGTGTATATATTATACACAGTCATACACATGTGAAAATGTTAGGACACCCTATTGAATTCCATGGTTTTCTGTATCAGGACAAAATAAAATCATCTGGTCCTTGGCAGGTCTTAATTTGGAAAATAAAATATCATGTGTTGTTGTTCTTCTGAGGTATCACACCGTGTCATTATTTATTTTGCAAAAATAAAGCCAAGATGGAAAAGCCATGGGTGACAAGGTTAGGACACCCTTACTGTTAACATAGGAATTAAGAGGGTAAGTAACTGTCAGGCACTGCTAATCAAATGCCTTTGATTAACTGATCACCAGCAAGTGTGATCACCTCTATAAAAGCAGAAGTTCTGGCAGTTTGCTGGTCTGGAGGATGCAGGTGTGTGTTAACACAATGCCAAGGAGGAAAGACAATGATCTTAGAGAAGCAATTGTTGCTGCCATCAATCTGCAAAGGGTTACAAGGCCATTTCCAAACTATTTGAAGTCCATCATTCTACAGTGAGGAAGATTATTCACAAGTGGAAAACGTTCAAGACAGCTGCCAATCTTCCCAGGAATGGACGTCCCAGCAAATTCACCTCAAGATCAGACTGTGTAATGCTCAGAAAAATTGCAGACAACCCAAGAACTACACCTCAGACTCTACAGGCCTCAGTTAGCATGTTAAATGTTAAAGTTCATGACAGTACAATTAGAAAAATATGGGTCAAGTATGGCATTTTTGGAAGGGTTGCCAGGAGAAAGCTTCTTTTTTTCTAAAAAGAACATGGCAGCACGGCTTAGGTTTGCAAAGTTGCATCTGAACAAACCTCAAGACTTCTAGAACAATGTTCTTTGGACAGACGAGACCAAAGTGGAGATGTTTGGCCATAATGCACAGCACCAAGTTTGGTGAAAACCAAAAGAGCATATCAGCACAAACACCTCATACAAAAAGTCAAGCATGCTGGTCGAGGGGGGATGATTTTGGGCTTGTTTTGTAGCCACAGGACCTGGGCACCTTGCAGTCACTGAGTCGACCATGAACTCCTCTGTATACCAAAGTATTCTAGAGTCAAATGTGAGGCCATCTGTCTGACAGCTAAAGCTTGGCTAAAATTGGGTCATGCAACAGGACAATGATCCGAAGATCACCAGCAAATCTACAACAGAATGGCTGAAAAAGAAAAGAATGATGCGATAAATCTGATAAATCATGCAAAAAATGATTACTTCAAGTTATGGCTGCTAAAAGTGAATTAACAGGCAATTGAATGATAGGGTGTCCTAACTTTGTCACCCATGGTTTTTCCATCTTGACTATTTTTGCTAAATAAATAATGATAGTGTAATATGTCATGTGTTGTTGTTCATCTGAGGTTTTATTTTCCATATTTTAAGACCTGCCAAGCACTAGATGATTTTTTATTATGTCCTGATACAGAAAACCATGGAATTCAATAGGGTGTCCTAACATTTTCACATGACTGTATATAGTAAATATTATAAAAGATACATTTAGATTTAAAAAAAAAAAAATAAAATTAAATATATATATATATATACACAAAAGTGTAAAATGTATAGAAAATTCTACATTTGTATATACAGTATACTTATATATACACACACACAATTATACATATAATGTATCTTTTAAAATATTTAATATATGTGATGCGTGACTTTTTAAAATATTTTCTAACTTGATATTTATATTCAAATTGTATAAAACATTATTATTATTATTATTATTATTATTATTATTAAATGCTGTATAATAAATGACTTATGTGCTGTTCCACTTATAAGCTGCTTAAATGTAGAATTTTCTAACTGTATCTTTTATAATATTTTTTCCCATATCATTTTTTTTTCCATAAAGATAATCTATTATTTACTATTCACTATTTTACACAATCAATATGCTCTCTAAAAAGTGAGCTAAAATGCCCTTTTATTGAAGAATTAGAGGTTCATTATGCTTATGTCGTTGTTGTTACCACCTGTTGCTTTAACACCACATACTTTTGGTGTAAGGAAAAAATATATAAGCACTGAAATATATGAAAGAATTATAGTACAACAGAGCCACATGTAGACTCGATTAAATTAAAAAAAGTTAAATATGATTTTTTCCCCAGGTGTGTAACGATGATCACTGAATCATCCCTCGTTACTATGTATTCTACAGAATGTGTCACCTCAAAAAGACTACAGTTAATAATACATAAAAAAAAAATGGAGCACCATCAATTCAAAGAAGAATTTAAAGACTAACTTTTAACACTGCTTCATCAGAGCGTTGTTCAAACAGCAGCTGTTGTGTTCTGACTTCGCTGGTTATTCATCAGCAGACAGTGGGAGAATCTGACACAGACGCAGCTGCTCTGTGGCCTCAACTCCTTCATATTGACAAAAAAAAAAAAAAAAAAAAAAAATTTTCAACAAAAATAAATTTGACTTTATCAAACAAATAACAGCTTTAAGTTCTTTTGGTATGAATTAGTTGACTTTAAATAATCAATAATTTCCCCATACTAAGGTTATTTAATTCCCCTGAAGCAAAATCCAACAAATCGACCAATCAGGCTTTGCCACATGGTGTGGGACACCTATCAGAGAACTCATATCTACTCAACTGACCCTCATTTCACTAAAGGACCGCAATCTTTTTGGATACGGCGAGGTCTCCCATCCCAACCGCAGTATGTGGCTCACACTGGCGGCCCTTCTGACTCTGTGTGCCTCAGGAAGATGTGCTGAAAACAGTTCAGAAAGCAGTGCTTTGGAGGAAAAGATTGTTATAGCCAGAGGAAAACTTGTGGTGAGTTTTCGACAGCTGATGTGCAAGGGGTTTTGCTCTAAAAAGTCACTTTCATGGTCCAATGATGTGGCACAGACCGCGTCAAACTACATTAGCATAGAAGCTAATGATGTTAAAATACACTTCATTATTACAATTTTGGGCAATATAAACACATACATTACTTTTAAAAAGTTAATGTTTTTGAAAGAAGTCTCTTCTGCTGCTCAAGGCTGTTTATTTGATCAAAAATACAGTAAAATTGTGAAATATTATTACAATTAAAAATAGCTGTTTTAATATATTTTTTTAAATATTTCTTATTATTAACAATGTTGAAAACAGCTGTGCTGCTTAATACTTTTAAGGAAACTGCAACTTTTCCCCCCAGGATTCTTTGATGAATAGAAAGTTCAAAAGAACATGATTTATTTGAAATAGAAATCTTTTGTAACATTATAAATGTCTTTACTGTCACGTTTAATCAATTTACTGCGCCCTTGCTGAACAGAAGTACTCATTTCTTTCCTTTAAAAGAACAAAAATCTTACTGACACCAAACTTTTGAGCAGTATTGTAGATTGTGTTTAATTAAATATTCTAATAATTGAGAAATAATTCTCTACAGGTAATGCATGACATTTAAATAAATGAAATGCTGTATACGCTATAATGTCATAACACTTGTTTTCTCCATTTTTCCATTTTTCTGTAAATCTCTTTTCAATCCCCTCCCAGGCTCCCAGTGTAGTGGGATGATCCATAAAGAAAATGCCAGAGCTCTACACTTTCCTGATGGAGCGATGGGCATTGTAGTATCCTGACATTATACCTCTCATTTTCTTGTAATTCCTGTTTTCAGTTGAGTATGTGTAGGTGACTAATGTCTTTTTATAAAGCGTCCAAAATTTCTTCCAAATGGCTTTGGGAAGACAGCATTTGACAGGGGCGTGAATGTTAATGAAATCTTTACAGGCCCTCAGTGCTGTTTTCTGTGCTGCCATATGTTTAAACACTTAGAGGCCAGAGTCATGCACTTCATGGCCTCAGAGGTCATTCGCCTGGTGCCGTTAACCTTAACCTGCTGTTTAAAGTCATAACCTGGAGTATGATTCAGGAGAGGATAAAAACCCACGGCTGATCTTCTACAACGATAAGGACGAGGAAGTGAAGGTAAGAACAATGTTATTTTACGTGCAAGTGTAAGCATTGTCATTTTTTTCCACTGAACACATGCTGGAGATATTGTTACTTGCTGATAATCTTTCACGTCTCTGTACTTTTCAAATTATTCACACTCATTCAAACAAGTGTCACAATTCGTCACAAGAGAAGCAATGACGTGACAGGGTGCTTTTTTTCATTTTTATTCACGGTCTGCTTTTTTTGATTGTTGTATGTAAAAGAGCAGCATGACTATTCTCTCTACCTTAAGACCTTTAAAGGAAAATAAATGTAAGAATATAAATTAAGTAAAAAAAGCATATATATATATATATATATATATATATGAATGTGTGTGTGTGTGTGAGAGAGAGAGATATGTAGAAAGTATAGAAATGTAAAGTAGTAAAAATATAAAATGTAAAAACTAACTATAAAGTTTAAAAAAAAATAATAATAATAGCTATAAAAATTAATATGATGATTATAAAATTGTACAAGTATCATCAAAGAGTTTAGATATACAAAGGCGGTGCAATAGACTGGGTAAACCCAGCCTGATCTGCCGGTGAAAGATTGAGCTTGGTCTGGTGATAGCCAGACAAGCGGTGCACTTGTATTAATGGAAGAAAGTGCAATGCGCAATATGGCGGAATAAGTCCCGCCTTCTTAAAAAAAAAAAAAGAGCCAATCACATCACTGCAGCTAGAAGTTGCTAGTGTTCTGAGGCTATGTCCACACTAGTGCGTTTTCGTTTTAACACACCGTTTTAAAATTAAAACGATTCTCGTCCATACTGGCATTTCCACTGCGTTTCAGAAAAGATCTCCGTCTTTGTTTTTAAAAAGTCTCCAATTTAGTCCGTCTTCAAACTAAAACAGGGTCTGTAGCGTTTCCAAAAGTTTCCATAGCAAGAATTAAAGGCATAACCATAGCAAAAGTGATGTGTGTTAAAGCGAAAAAGCACTAGTGTAAACGTAGCCTGAAAACCGTAGTGTAAACGTAAACGTAGTCTGCAAAAACGTAAACACCTGCACATGCGCATTGACTGGTCTAGCCTGGAAAATGTAGTTTTTTGTCATGGTTTTAACGTTTAGAAACAAAATTTGTGAGAGTTGTCGGATTTCATTGGTGATTTCAAATATGAAATTGAATCGTAATCTTGGTGAACAGCTTTGGAGAATTTGATGTTTCCCCATTCAAAGAGATATAAGCTGTAACGTTACTTGCATGACTGAAATAGCCGCCCGAGAGGCTTTTCAAAGATGGCCGCTAAGTGAAATGTCTTGCCAGGAACTTTGATATCTTTCACTCCTCTGACAACAATTTGTGCCTACCTCAGGTTGTTAAGGTGAAGAAGATGAAGGCAGACGAGATCAGCAGTTTGCTGGATTCTCTGGGTTTCTATAAGAGGTCACAGAAAGGCGAAGAGGTCCCTGAGGAGTTCAAACATTTCCCTTTAAGAGCGCCTCGGGACGAACTGTGACACCCGCTGGTCAGCGCCGGTACTGCAGCCTGCCGCAAATGACGTCCAGGATCTCAAAGTTCAGGAACAGAAACAGACTCTGGACCGACACACAGATGGCTGGAGGCAGTTTGGCGCACCACTGTCCTAATCATAGAGATTTTACAATAAACTTCTTACAACTTTGCCTTGTGTGTCATTGTTTAGCGTTTGTCATAAAAATGCATGAGCCTACTTGATTTTTAAAAAGGAACACAATTAGCCTACAGAACAAACCCACCGAAATATGGCCATTAAAGAAAGTAGGTGACAAGTTATTGAAGCTGTCAGAATAAACGAGAAGCCTAATTATTGAATTTTGCATTCGTTTAAACAAAGTCTCCTTTCAAACTGAGCTTGTTAAATAATAAACTCATTAATTATAATTGTATTATTCAAATTGTGGACTGTACAAAACAGATCTTACAAACATTCACAACAGTTAACCAGTTCCTTCCAAAATAAACCCACAACAATATTAATAATAAAAAAAAATGTTTTTAGATTCTTATTTTAATTTTCATTTCATTTTCTGCTGACAGTAGTGGCTAAAACGATGAAACCTTTTTTTCATTAAATGTATTCCACTGACACATTTATATCTTGTTTTGAGCATGAACCTCATTACATTTGTTAGAATTGTTTTAAAACAAGAAATAATTTGCCAAAAGGATATTGAAATATTCTTTGAGAACAAGCCTTCATATTTTATGTTGGTCTACAGGTGTTTAAAACAAGTGAAAATGATTATATTTTAATTTAATTTATTTTTCTATTTTGATTCGCTGTGTAACAATAACGGTATTAACTATGGTTACCATGGTGAGGGTGACATCTTAATCTGCTGTCAGACTCCATCTGTTTCCTCGGATTTAATCTGGTTAGCTCTTGAAAGACTCACAAACCACACAAACCAAAGTGGAGAAGCGTGCAGGACTGAGTGGATGAGGGTTTCGTGTCGTCTCCACCATGCCTGTGTTTTACACACCGATCCCTCAGAACCTGAGAGTGGGTCTGGCTAATGTCAGCGGGTCAGTGTTTATAAATAACAGGACGCGAGACAGTGGAGACTTCAGGGACCAGTATCAGGATAATGAAGGTGAGACGTTCAAATGCAAAGGACTGTACAGCCTGATTATAGAGGATGCATATTTCTTACACTGTTGGTTTTTTTCACATTGCACAAGTGGACTATTACTGGCGTTTTAACAGGAACTTTCTGTGCTTAAAAGTTTAATTAATAAATAATATTTCTTTAATGTTTTTGAAAGAAGTCTCCAAGGCTGCAAAAATACAGTAAAAACATTTCTGAAGGATCATGTGACACTGAAACCTGGAGTAAGCCTGGATGCTCATGAAAAGTTGGCTTTGCGTCACAATAAGTAATTACATTTTAAAATATTGTAAAATATTAAATATTTTTACTGTATTTTTGATCATATAAATGCAGCCTTGGTGAGCATAAGAGACTACTTTCAAAATTATTTTTCTATTGGGTTTCTATTGGGTTCAGGTCTGGAGACTGGCTAGGCCACTCCAGGACCTTGAGATGCTTCTTACGGAGCCACTCCTTAGTTGCCCTGGCTGTGTGTTTCGGCTCATTGTCATGCTGGAAGACCCAGCCACGACCCATCTTCAATGCTCTTACTGAGGGAAGGAGGTTGTTGGCCAAGATCTCGCGATACATGGCCCCATTCATCCTCCCCTCAGTACGGTGCAGTCATCCTGTCCCCTTTGCAGAAAAGCATCCCCAAAGAATGATGTTTCCACCTCCATGCTTCATGGTTGGGATGGTGTTCTTGGGGTTGTACTCATCCTTCTTCTTCCTCCAAACACGGCGAGTGGAGTTTAGACCAAAAAGCTCTATTTTTGTCTCATCAGACCACATGACCTTCTCCCATTCCTCCTCTGGATCATGCAGATGGTCATTGGCAAACTTCAGACGGGCCTGGACATGCGCTGGCTTGAGCAGGGGGACCTTGCGTGCGCTGCAGGATTTTAATCCATGACGGCGTAGTGTGTTACTAATGGTTTTCTTTGAGACTGTGGTCCCAGCTCTCTTCAGGTCATTGACCAGGTCCTGCCGTGTAGTTCTGGGCTGATCCCTCACCTTCCTCATGATCATTGATGCCCCATGAGGTGAGATCTTGCATGGTGCCCCAGACCGAGGGAGATTGACCGTCATCTTGAACTTCTTCCATTTTCTAATAATTGCACCAACAGTTGTTGCCTTCTCACCAAGCTGCTTGCCTATTGTCCTGTAGCCCATCCCAGCCTTGTGCAGGTCTACAATTTTATCCCTGATGTCCTTACACAGCTCTCTGGTCTTGGCCATTGTGGAGAGGTTGGAGTCTGTTTGATTGAGTGTGTGGACAGGTGTCTTTTATACAGGTAACGAGTTCAAACAGGTGCAGTTAATACAGGTAATGAGTGGAGAACAGGAGGGCTTCTATAAGAAAAACTAACAGGTCTGTGAGAGCCGGAATTCTTACTGGTTGGTAGGTGATCAAATACTTATGTCATGCAATAAAATGCAAATTAATTATTTAAAAATCATACAATGTGATTTTCTGGATTTTTGTTTTAGATTCCGTCTCTCACAGTTGAAGAGTACCTATGATAAAAATTACAGACCTCTACATGCTTTGTAAGTAGGAAAACCTGCAAAATCGGCAGTGTATCAAATACTTGTTCTCCCCACTGTACTTTATACTAAATATAAAATGCAATTTACTAAATTTACTTAAAATAGGTCAAATGTAATGTAAGAAAAATTACAAAATGTTTTGGTTAAAACAGGAAAAAATATGTAAATAATTTTGATGATCTTTTCCTCATTTACCAAGGTTATTTTAATTTTTCTAAGTGGTTGCACTGACAATGTGATTTACTTGTCTTTTCACCATGCTGTAGAAACAAAACAACATGCACCTTTAAATTAAATAATAATTCACTAGATTGTCAAAATTACTGTATAATTTTTCACCTTTTTAACAGGGTGGTGAGGGGCATTTGATGACAAGTTTTAATCATATGTTAGGTAATATATTATGACAAATACATTGAATAATCTTACTACAAAAAAATAATTTAATGCATGCTAATGATAAAAAAGTAACACAATGTTCATAATAGTCTCTATCTTCTCAATACAAGTGTTAAACCTATAGGCTTAAAAGTTACCCCAGGTGGTAAAGAAAATGATAATGAACAATTTAAAAAAGCAATTATATTAGATTAAACATCACTGATTGAATATCTTACCACACTTGTTGATCTGGTGCTTCTGGTTTGCTGTCTAGTGTGTGCTGAGGTCTCGTCTCATCTCCCGCTGCAGATGCTGCTGTATTTCAACATGTTCTTCTTCCCTTTCTGGTGGATCTCTGAGGTGATGATGCTGCATTTAAAGGTGGGTTCAGTTAGGCCTATATATGCTGTAATCATAAGGCTATTGTCCACCATAAATAATAATATCCTTACTTCATGTAATGTGACTGCAATTACTTTATCTCTGTTATATTTAACAATGTTATGTCATTCTTCACTTTTAATAGTATATTTACTGTATAAACACATTCTATCTCTAAGCAGAACTATTGTTACATTCACAACCAAAATCAAACACAGCATTCAATCTTCTTCACTCTCTCAGCTAAAATAAAATGATACTTTTAAAAATGAAACTACAACCACCAGTAGGTGGCGGCAGATCACTGTCTTAACGAGTGACTCATTGAATCACTCAGTCAAACGAATCATTCAAAATGGCTGATTTATTCAGGGACAAAGCAAGGCTGCGTCCGAAATCACATACTCTCTTGAGTAGGTGCTTATTTTAAGTAAATCATGACTCATGACCGATAAAAAAGTATGCTCTATATATATATATATGAATGTGTGTAGTATGAATATAAACCGGACGTAAGGGTGAGCGGGGTCAAACGAATCATTCAAAACGGCTGATTTATTCAGGGACAAAGCAAGGCTGCGTCCGAAATCGCATACTCTCTTGAGTACGAAAACGGATGGATGGATGATTAGGCTGCGGGCGCTCTCTTCTGGTGAGACGCAGGAATTCATTTAGCACGACACTCGCAGTGCATTATGGGTACTCTCTAGCAGTTGAGTGTCCATCAGTTGTACACTTGTTATTGCGGTGCACTGGGATTGAATGAGCGCACTCGGTAATGTCCACTATGGTATATAACTAACTAAAACCAAACTTATTTAAAAAATGAACGCTTGAAATGAAATCATCGTGATAAAAACTGCATAAAATGACAAGCCATCTTTAGGGGAAAAATTATTTAAAGTGTAATTTGATTGTTTAGTTTGTCTCACGTCCATTAGAATACATGGAGAGGCGGGGGTTATAAGCTATACTGGGACCAACCACCTGGGGGCGATCGAGACGCGCCGGCTTCAGTTTTCAACACGAGTGCGGCAGGCTTGCTACAAACATGCAGAAGGCTGAGGAAAGAAATGATGAAATTAAGAAATTATAATTCCTGAGATACTGTGCATTTGCAACAACCAAGTTTTGAAATAACTAAAAACACGTTCAAATTGGTTTGGGGACAAAAACTATCTCAGTTTTAGTGACTTTTCTGTAAGTGATTATTAAAATGAATGCATGAACATCACTTCCATAATAGCTGGCAGGCCATTAGCAGCAATGCCAGATAAAAGTGTCTTCAAACATTAATACGGCTCCTGTATCCATGGTGATGGTCTGCCTTTGTGACCTGCACATTGAAGTTCAAGTGCTACTGTATATATATTGTACCTTTAATAGCTCGGCTACATCACAGCAATTCAAAGAGATACTGCTGCAATTATCATTTCTAGTGTCAAGACATGAAAGATCTTAAAAACACTGCAAACCTATACATGTGATAATATTTGAAAAAGCTTTTTTTTAGGTCAGTCTAGGGTTGTGGATATGTTTAAGGTCATATTTATTAACGAGGAATATAATTTCTCTATTTCCATAGTTCTGTTATCTGCCAGTGTATTACCAGTGTCTGCTGGTGACAGGGATGGTCCTGATTAGCATATTTGAGGTGTTGCGGGTGTATCTCGGTTACGTTGGGAATCTCAAAGAGAAGGTAATGCACACAGAATGATATAAATCAATTAATCTGAATACTGCTCATGCATAACAGATTCTGTATGTGTGTGAGAGAAATAAAACAATCAAAAAGTGAGAAAATCGTGAGATTAAATGCTAATTTTACTCACACTTTGCAACTGAGAAGTATTCATCTGGCAGTTGAACTACAAAAAGTAAGATTTCTTAGGACTGAGGATAAATGATATAGCCATGAAGCAAGATAAAAAAAAAAATTCTTACAATTGCTATTCATTTATAAAAAATTGTTAATGTTCTTATTTAAAGTTATTTAATTTTATTCATTAATATCATTAAATGTAATAGTCAACCAACAGTTAACTATTAAGGTTAACTAATATTTACCTTTAGATGATTCAAATAGCATTTAATGACATTTTATAAATTAAATTTTTTTTTAAAAAAATAACATGACAAATTAAATAAATAAACACGAAAGTAGTGACCACAGCTGATAAAACAGATTAATTAAATGATTGAAATATAAATAAATAAATAATGATGAAGATGAAATATAAATAAATAAACATGAAAGTAGTAACCACAGCTGATAAAACTAATTAAACAAAATAAAAATGCTAAATAAATAAATAAATAACCATGAAAGTAGAGACCACAGCTGATAGAACAAATTAATTAAATAATAATGCAAAATAAATGAACAAATAAATAAAGCAATAATCATAAAAGCTAGTGACCACAGCTGAGAGAACAAATGTATTAAATAAAAATGATAAATTAAATAAAAATTATGAATAAATAAATAAATAAATAAATAAAATAAATAAATAACCATGAAAGTAGTGACCACAGCTGATAAAATAAATTAAATGAAAATGCAATATAAATAAATAGCAATAAAAGCAGTGACCACAGCTGATAAAATAAATGAATAAAATAAAAATGCAATATAAATAAATAAATAAATAAATAAATATGAAAGTAGCTGATAAAACTAATTAAACAAAATAAAAATGCAATATAAATAAACAAATAAATAACCATGAAAGCAGTGACCACAGCTGATAAAACAAATTAAAATAAATAAATCAAAGTTGTAATCTAAAAGAAATGTTAATGTTATATCAAAATGTTACCTACGTTTCTTTCTTCATTCTTCTCTTTAGGTTCCAGAGTTAGCTGGATTTTGGCTGATCTCCTTCCTCTTCCAGCTGCCTATCCTCCTCTTCTTCATCACTGATCAAGACATCATCATTCTTCCTCTGGAGCGGGCCGTTCACTCTCTCTATCTGGCCTTCCTCCTGGGCGAGCTGTTGGCCTCGTTTCTCGCCCTGCGTGTCATGACCCGTAAACTCGCCCAACAGTTTCACATGAGGCAGTTCGGCCCCGTCCAGGGTCTCCATACAGTAGAAGCCCTGCCTATGTTTGGACTGCCGCACGGGGGCAGGAGTGTGCTTCCTGTGAGGGACATACAGCCTCACTGAGAGATGATGTAAAACCTGGTTTTGTGAAACCTGGTGGCTAAAGATCTGGGCAGGAAACCGAATAGTTGGTATGGTTTTCCACCAATGTGACCTTCAGCAATAAGTGCAATTCTTGTAATAAGAGTATGTTTTGTAGTAAATCTACAAAACCATGACCAGTAGTAGTAAAACGCAGGGGGTGGGGTTAGTTGTCACACTAACACTTTTGCTCAGTATCCATGAGGTTTGGAGTTTAAACAGTACACAACAAGTCAAAAAGTGCAATTATACAAATGCATGTTTTCTCTAGTATGGTTCAAAACTGCCATAAACTGAATCAACAGCATAATGAAGTCAGATTTTAACTTGAAGACTGGACTGTTTTCTTAACATTTTTTTCTAAAATTAGAAAATTATTTAATGAAAGAATCACATTGTGACAACTTACCCCATAAATGATGGCAACATAACCACTGTTATGATGGCAATAACAGTGAAAATGTTCAGTTTTACCTTCAGTACATTTTAATACAATATTGACAAAATAAATATTCACTGGAATAAAGTTAATATTTATGAAGGATAGTATAATTATAAATGAATTAGAAATTGAAGCAAAAAATATACACTACTGTTCAAAAGCTCAAAAGAGATTTATTTAGAAAGAAATTAATATTTGTATTCAACAAGGATGCATGAAATTGGTCAAAAGTGACAGCATTATAATTTTACTAAATATTTCTATTTCAAATAAATGCTGTTCTTTTGAACTTTCCATTCATCAATAATCATGAAAAACATTTATCACAATTTCCACAAATATATTATTCAGCAGATATTAAGCAGTTGAACTGTTTTCAACATTGATAATAATAAGAAATGTTTCTTGAGCTGCAAATCAGCATATTAGAATGATTTCTGAAGGGTCATGTGACACTAAAGACTGGAGTAATGCTGAAAATTCAGCTTTGCATAACAAGAATAAATTACATTTTAAAATATATTCAAATAGAAAACAGCTACTTTAAATTGTAATAATATTTCACAATCTAAATTAATTTTTACTGTGCTTTTGATCAAATAAATGCAGTCTTGGTGAGCATAAGAGACTTCTTTCAATCTTACCGACAAACTTGAATGATAGTGTATATAAAATATTACATACACTAATTTATAAACAGTACATTCATAACCAATGCAATTGCAATACACAGCAAAATCAAACAACTGTGCTGTATAATCTAGACACATGGTGGCGCTCTGAGACTGTTTCCCTCACTAGTCCACACTGCTGCAGAACACAAGAATGACTCATCAGCCCAAACTCCCAGGAGGAGGACACACACATTAGACTTACTCGCACTCCCATTTCTGTGACATGAAGCTGGCTGTGGGTTTCAATTAACATATTTGTAAAAAAGAAGTATGATGTAATATCAGTAAAATATATCCAACTATCATTTAAATTTCAGCTAACAAAGTCTGTATAAAATGCATTGAAATTGGGATTACCTTCATAAAGGTATTCATAATATAGCCTAGATTGTACATTGTTATGACTTAGCAAAACTACTTACAATCAGATATAATACGTTTGAATTAATGATTACACCTTTAAAGAGTATAATGCATTATAACATGATCAAGCAGAAAACGAATAGGGTTAATGTTGCGAAATTCATACGAGAATAAATTGACACATGAAAACGTGCTTTAATGCACTATAGTTTTTGAAGATGCAACCATCAAATATATATATTTGTTATATATATGTTATATATTACAATTCACAAGAACATGACATATTATAATATAACGCATTACCTATAGACACATATCCAAATGTATTATTCATTAATACAGATCATTAGCCAAATTATGTGTTTGTTTTAACAATTTCTGCCAGGTGGGGGGTTCAAGAGACACACACACACACACACACACACACACACACACACACACACACACACACACACACACACACACACACACACAGGTATTCATCATTATGAGTGCATTCCATAATGGATTTTATACTGAACTAATGACATTTTCTATCCCCTAACCCTATCCTTCACAGAAAATTTTTGGATTTTCATCGTTTAGTATGATTTTTAAGCTGTTTTCCTCATGGGGATCAAAAAAATTGCATGCTTGTGCATGGGGACATTTGGTCCTCATGTAGGGTTTACATGTACACGTGTTGGGTTTCCGTTTTATGGGGACTTTCCATATGACTTTTATACTGTACGAACTGTATATCCTATCCCCTAACTATAGAAGCTTGATCCGCCACAGAATAGAAAAATTAAAAAGGTAATTGCGACTTTTTATCTCACAATTCTGCGAGTTATAGTCAGAATTGCGTGATATAAAGTCACTATTGCAAGTTATAAAATCAGAATTGCATGATATAAACTCGCAATTGTGAGAAAAAAAAGTCAGAATTGCAAGTTTATATCTCACAATTCTGACTTTATATCACGCAATTCTGACTTTATATCATGCAATTCTGACTTTATATCTCGCAATTCTGACTTTATATCTCGCAATTCTGACTTTATATCTCACATAACATGTCCCCACAAGGTCAAACATTTTTGGTATCATATCCTTGTGGGGACATTAGGTCCTCACCACTTAGAGTTTACACGCACACACACACATATTCCCCTCTCTGGAGATCTGGAGATCCGGCTTTTCATGAGCAAGAAGATAAAAGTAACTTGTGCACCATATTGACTTGTGTCTTATTTGAGCAGTAATTTGGCAGTTCCTAGAGAGACAGAGAGTCTCTGTCAATGTGCAGAACGCTGATACACATCTAATTATTACTATAACAGATGGGAGACCTGTCAGCATATGCTGGAACAACATTATAATGCTAACGAAAACACTGGCGAGATTAGACGTTCGCCTCTGATTTCATTTCTAATGATTGTTTATTCAACGTAATGGATGATATTTCAGATAGTTTCTTACAGATCTTTTTTTCCATAAATATCTCTCTTTCCTGTGTTTAGAGCCACAGACAGTCTGGCAGGCAGTTGCTCCAGGTGTTGTTTTTCATTTGCATTAAACACAGTCTGAATCCGCAACGCAGTCAATTAAGAAGATAGAGTCTTGCAGTCGAGCTTACAGTGGTTTTTGAGAACTGCTCTCACAGCATAATTGTATTTTCCTCCATCCTTGTTTACATTTAAAAATGCTGCAGTGCTTCAAACATGGAGATGTTTTTATATTGCAAACCAAACTGTCAAATTAAGAGGGTTTTATTCTGCAGAGGTGCAAGAGTTCTTTTATCGTCTCATAAATAAACGTTTATTTCTGTTTGAGCTCACCGGTTCAGGTGTGACCACATCAGTGAGTCTCCATTAAAAGCTTTGAATCGTTCTTTATTCATAGTTGGCTGGTTGTTGACTTCTATAATAACACAAGTAATTATAAGAAAATAATGTACACCCGATGTTTCATTATTATTCCACGTTTACTACAGTTACCACATCTCAAGACATTGTTCAGATGTTGTATTTCAAGACATTTGTCAGGTTTTTGTCCTTAAAGGCATAGTTCATCCAAAAATGAAAATTACCCCATGATTTTACTCACCGTCAAGCCATCCTAGGTGTATATGACTTTCTTCTTTCAGACGAATACAATCAGAGTTATATAAAAAATGTCCTGGGTAATCCAATCTTTATAATAGCAGTAAATGGAAGCCCAAAACAATGCATCCATCCATTATAAAAGTAATCCATACGACTCCAGGGGGTTAATAAAGTCCTTCTGAAGCGAATCAATGGGTTTGTGTAAGAAAAATATCCATATTTAATACTTTATAAAGTAAAATATCTAGCTATAATGGATAGATGCACTTTTTTGGGCTTCAAATTTTGGGCTGCCATTTACTGCCATTATAAATGCTTGGATTAGCCAGAACATTTTTTATATAACTCCGATTGTATTCGTCTGAAAGAAGAATGTCATATACACCTGGGATGGCTTGAGGGTGAGTAAATAATGGGGTAATTTTCATTTTTGGGTGAACTATCCTTTTAAAACGCTCTTGTGTGTAGGACTAGTTATTAATGCAGTTATTAGAGAGAGAGAGAGAGAGAGAGAGAGAGAGAGTGTGTTATCAAGCGTGTGTGAATTACCTGAGTCTGTGTGTCTCTCAACAGTGTTTTGCAGCAGCGTCTACTAATAGTGAAACTGCAAGTTTATCAGCTTCAAGAACAGTGCCGATATTACCTCACTAGTGAGAAATGTCATGTAGCTTTTAAATTGCTAAACTATTTTAGTGATAAAATCATCAGAGCAGCGCTGACAACACGTTTCTGTGCGAGTATGTGTTGTCTGTTTGAGTGGGAGAGAGAGCGGGAGAAAGAGATATGTGCTTTCTGTACACAAAAAAATGCAATTATAATTAATTTGTCGTTTTTATCCTATTGTTTAATATACTTATTTGCTTGGTCAGTGTCGCTGTGGGTTTTGGTTCTTTTGCTGTTGTCGGCTGTAAGGACCTTTGAAATAACTGAAATCCTTTTGGCGAAGTGATATGGACACGCAATGTGGTCAAGACCTGCCTGGAACTACTTTAGCCGTGCATTTCCCTGAAAATAATTTCACACCTTAGAATGTTCGTCAACCAATCAGATTCAAGCATTCAACAGCCCCTTAGTATAATTATTAATAAATAACAATTGTACAAAATACTAGGGCTGCATGATATTTGAAAAATCTGACATTGCGATATTTTGTTTTTCTGCTACAGTGGGGAGAACAAGTATTTGATACACTGCCGATTTTGCAGGTTTGCTTACTTACAAAGCATGTAGAGGTCTGTAATTTTTATCATAGGTACTCTTCAACTGTGAGTGACGGAATCTAAAACAAAAATCCAGAAAATCACATTGTATGATTTTTAAGTCATTAATTTGCATTTTATTGCATGACATAAGTATTTGATACATCAGAAAAGCAGAACTTAATATTTGGTACAGAAACCTTTGTTTGCAATTACAGAGATCATACATTTCCTGTAGTTCTTGAACAGGTTTGCACACACTGCAGCAGGGATTTTGGCCCACTCCTCCATACAGACCTTCTCCAGATCCTTCAGGTTTCGGGGCTGTCGCTGGGCAATACGGACTTTCAGCTCCCTCCAAAGATTTTCTATTGGGTTCAGGTCTGGAGACTGGCTAGGCCACTCCAGGACCTTGAGATGTTTCTTACGGAGCCACTCCTTAGTTGCCCTGGCTGTGTGTTTCGGGTCGTTGTCATGCTGGAAGACACAGCCACGACCCATCTTCAATGCTCTTACTGAGGGAAGGAGGTTGTTGGCCAAGATCTCACGATACATGGCCCCATCCATCCTCCCCTCAATACGGTGCAGTCGTCCTGTCCCCTTTGCAGAAAAGCATCCCCAAAGAATGATGTTTCCACCTCCATGCTTCACGGTTGGGATGGTGTTCTTGGGGTTGTACTCATCCTTCTTCTTCCTCCAAACACGGCAAGTGGAGTTTAGACCAAAAAGCTCTATTTTTTGTCTCATCAGACCACATGACCTTCTCCCATTCCTCCTCTGGATCATCCAGATGGTCATTGGCAAACTTCAGACGAGCCTGGACATGCGCTGGCTTGAGCAGGGGGAACTTGCGTGCGCTGCAGGATTTTAATCCATGATGGCGTAGTGTGTTACTAATGGTTTTCTTTGAGACTGTGGTCCCAGCTCTCTTCAGGTCATTGACCAGGTCCTGCCGTGTAGTTCAAGCTGCTTGCCTATTGTCCTGTAGCCCATCCCAGCCTTGTGCAGGTATACAATTTTATCCCTGATGTCCTTACACAGCTCTCTGGTCTTGGCCATTGTGGAGAGGTTGGAGTCTGTTTGATTGAGTGTGTGGACAGGTGTCTTTTATACAGGTAACAAGTTCAAACAGGTGCAGTTAATACAGGTAATGAGTGGAGAACAGGAGGGCTTCTTAAAGAAAAACTAACAGGTCTGTGAGAGCCGGAATTCTTACTGGTTGGTAGGTGATCAAATACTTATGTCATGCAATAAAATGCAAATTATTTAAAAATCATACAATGTGATTTTCTGGATTTTTGTTTTAGATTCCGTCTCTCACAGTTGAAGTGTACCTATGACAGACCTCTACATGCTTTGTAAGTGGGCAAACCTGCAAAATCAGCAGTGTATCAAATACTTGTTCTCCCCACTGTATATACATTGTGAAATGAAAACAATTTAACTAGAGGACTTGAATAGCTTTATTTGGAAAGAATGAATCATTCTAGAATGATTGGGGTGATTTTATAGAGGAGTGCATCTGCAGGGCAAATAATAAACCATTTACATTGTGGCCAACAGTGATTCTAACTAACACTTTTTAGTTAACTTTACTTAATGTCTTAACTTAATTGTAAAAATCTAGTAATCTGTACTATTCACATACTATTCCTTGTTTACTCAGAAAACGCAAGTTAAGATTAATTGATTGGTTTGAGTGCCATTTTGTCAAGCAAAAAAAAAACCTCACCATTATGGTGATCAGTATTCACTTTGGTTGGGCACTTGGAATATTCATATTATTATAACTCTGTTCCTATTGATGCAGTGATGCAACAAGAAATCACAGTTATTTGGTTTCAAAGGAAGAGAAGTAATAAATACGCTGCTTTTAAAAGTTGACCTAGCTTCTGACTGAATAGTTAACTATAGTTAATGATTTAGTTAGAAATTAAGGTCACCTTTTAAAATAGTATTTCCCTTTATGTCGTATAATGATCGTTTACAATTTTATTGCTAACACTTACATCATAAACACCTGTGAAACTTTTAATTGGGTTGATATAATCCCTCTATATTTGTAACAATATCTTGCAGTTGACCATGCTTGAGTCACACACAGACTTCAACATTCAGCATGCAAAACACAACAATGGTAACAACAATGGTAGCTATACTAAGTCAAGAGTAAATATAAAGTAAAAGATCAAGTACTCTCTACAGTTCTTTTTTAGTTATAGACCTCTTATGTAAGTGAACTATACTAACTAAGCAGAACTTCCAGCTGAGCTGGATACGCTAGCGCGTTTTGGCTGCCGCTCCACTCTCCGAACAGATATTTTAGATGTTTGTTAAATAAACATCTAGAGCTTATTTAAGTTGCTGTTGAGGCCTCCGCTGTTTTATCTCTCGTACCATCTTTCTTTTATGTCGTGATGCGGTGAATTTTATTTATGTACGCCGGGATTTTGCTTCTATTGGTGTTGGCCTGGAGGCTTTCCTTTGGCTTTGTGGACTCACAGGTAGGCCTGTTTGGAGCTGGTGTTGATGCGGCTTCTACGAATATGGCCTTACAGTACACCTTCCGCTAGCTGTTATCCCTGAAGTTGAATCTAAAGACACCTACAATCACTGTGACAGGGCTGGATTGCTGCAGCCCAAGCGGTACATTCATCGGAGCTCAGGACGAAACTATGTCTCCACTTCCTCGTCTTCTTCCATCCCAGTTTTGAACCGTCGACGAAGGATTATAGAAGAAGTTTTATTCCGGTGTTGAATTTACTAACTTATCAGCTCTGCCGTCTGAGTGGAATTCCTGTGCTGTGGCGACTGCAAGCCCTTTAAATGCCACGTTATTAAATGTGCGCTCTATGAATAATAAATCTTTGCTTCTGTCGGATTTTATCATGGACAATAAGCTGGACTTGTTTCTTCTTACGGAAACTTGCCATAAACAGGACGATGGTCTTCTTTTTAATCAGCTGACTCCAGCGGGCTTTGGATTCTTTGATGTCTCGCGGACCACAGGTAGAGGTGGTGGTATTATAGTGGTCTATAAACTGCAATACAAGATACACCCTGTGTCCGTACCTCCTTTTAAAACATTTGAATGTCTTGTTTTAAATGTATCAGCTTCTCATGCTGCCCCCCATGTTGCTGTGGTCACTATCTATAGACCTCCAAAACCGAATAAGGATTTTTTGTCTGAGTTTGCTGATCTACTGTCTGTAATTTTGATTCTGGGTGACTTCAATATACATGTAGATCAGAAAGCCTGTGTCATGGCCAAGGATTTTTTATCACTCTTGGACTATTTTAATCTTTCTCAGTTTGTAAATCTTCCCACTCACTGTAAAGGTCATAGGCCACATTGGATTTAGTTATTGCAAATGATTCCTTTTGCTCTAATTTTTCTGTTGTGGATGTTGGACTTTCTGACCATTTAGCTATCTTCTTTAATATTGTGATATCACATTCTAGCAGAGAGACTTCACAAACTATTTCATTCCGTAAATGGCAATCAATTGATCACGCTATTTTTGCAAATTCAATTGTCTCTTCTTTAGACGTTATGTCCTCTGCTCCTCTCAAGGATAAAATCTTAATATTTAACAATGTTCTTACAGCCAACTTGGACATCTTTGCACTTGGTATAATGATGATTTGCGTTCACAGAAGGCTGCATGTCGGAAATTGGAGCGAAAATAGCGTTGCTCTGGTTTAAATGTGTTCCACCAAGCTTGGAAAAACTGCTTGGCACACTGCAGAGTAGCTATTGAAACTGCAAGATCTACATATTTTTCGTATATTATTGAAAATAATCAAAACAATCCTAGACAGCTTTTTCATACAATTAACAGTCTTCTTAATGTAGATGGTGTCCGTTCTTTGACTTCATCTGATTGGTTGTGCAATGAGTTTCTCAAATTGTTCAGTGAAAAAATTGACAATGTTCACACAAATATTCGTAGTTCCTCTGGGTCTGCTGATCTTACAGTTAATACATTAAGTTTTTCTGGCACTCCATTTTCCAAATTTACTATATTACAATCTGAGTTGCTCTGCAAGCAGGTTTCTCGTATGAAAGCTTCCACTTGCGTACTTGATCCTATGCCTTGTAGCCTATTTAAATAAATAGAACAAACAGGTTTGCCCACTTGAAACAAATTGAACAAACATTTAATTGATAATAATTTATTTGAGCCCCATCAATCTGGGTTTTGGAAATTGCACAGCACTGAGACTGCATTGGTTAAAGTTGCATTGATTCAGGTCATTGGTTGCATGCTTTTTTTAAGTAAGTCTAACTAATTAGATTTTACAGTGTACAAGCATAGATAAATACAATAGAAAAAAGATACAAATGAAATAAACAGTGTTTTATGTTTTTCAGGTAAGTGTGTTAAGTGGAGGCATTTTAGCATTGTCTGCGGCACTGAACAGAGTTTTGCAGTTGTAGTGGACATTCACTGTAAAGCGCGCAGTGAACGAAAACTCCTGTCTTTTAAGCGGTGTTGAGCGTATTCTGACTAACATAAACATCTCTGATTGGCCATTGCTTTCATGATATGTCTGTGATTGGCTACAATGATCATCACTTCAAAAACACGTCGTAAATAGAAACCTTTGACGCTCTTCACAGAGGCTTAAGGGGTCACACTGCACTTTTCGTTCCATTGACTTCCATTCAAACGCATGCGAATGTGTCAGACCCGGAAATGCATTTCGCTGCGTTCCAAAGTTCAAGCTTGGTGAACTCTAAGCTGTGAATTCACATCACGTGACGACAATCGATATGTCATCGTGTGAACTCTTGGCTGAATTAAAAGATCTATATTTTTTGCAGTAAAGTCGAGTAGATTGTATATTTTTTTTACATTTTGAGTGTATTACTATTTGTTATAGGTTGAATTCATGTTTATAAAAAAGACACTTCAGAGAGTGATGTCATATCACAACCGTTGCAGTGTCCGAAGAAATTTTGCATGCTCAAAGTCTAGTGTGACCATGGCTTTACACAGATACACACAGGAGTGTTTGAAAGCAGCCGCCTATCAGCACGAACCAAATATATCCCGTACTCGTACTTCCGGTGCAGCAGAAATGCTGGTATCATGACATTTTTAAAATTTCAGTACCGACTTAACAAGAACCAGTTCTTTTGACATCCCTAGTCACAACTATGGTGGAGTGACCTGCTGATAACCAAAATACAGGCAGTTTGGACCATCCGCTGTTGAATTATATGGGGAATTGTTAATTTGATTCAAAACAATGAACTAATCAAGATACAAACACCCTGAACTGTATGTCAACGAAAACACGAAGAAACCAAGAAATCTGCTTTTGTTTCTCTTTTCTCATGTCATCAGTCAGGAATCATTTGTATAGTGCTCTTCACAATACATATTGTTCCAAAGCAGCTTTACAAACAATAGCGGCTCACAAACCCTCTATACACAGCCAGTCAGGGAAAAACTCCCCAAGATGTTGAATGAGATGAGGAAGAAACCTCAGGAGGACTCTCCTCCCATACATACTTAAATTCTAATCTTTTCTGTTCTCTAATCTCTTCTTGTCTCCCCTCTCCTGCAGTAGAGGTCAATGTATATACTGTACATACGTGACTCTTAAAGGGATAGTTCACCTAAAGATGAAAATGCTGTTGTCATTTAGGGATGGGATCCAAACAAAATTGACTTTCATTGTATGGACAAAATCCTTCTTCGTCTTCTTTGTTTCTTTCAGAAATTCTGTGTTGCCTTTTTTCTGGATTCTGTGATTTAATATAATTCTATTGTATTTAACAATTTAATTTATCTCTTTAAAGGGGTCATGAAATAAAATTTTCCTTCAGCTTTTGGCATATAAGTCATCATACTATAAGAATTTCCTGTAAGTAACAGCTCTCTGAAGACTGCCTCTGCAGAAGAAAATCAACGCCTACTTTATCATTGCACTTTAGCCCCGCCCACTGGCGTGTTAGTGAGATGACGAGGAGAGAAGAGCGACAGGATTACTGAACTAAAGATAACATTACCTTCCAAAGGATCCTAATGCTGTGGTTATTTTATTTATTTTCAATAATGTAAATGTCTCAGTTGAGCATTATTTATTTGCAATAGCTGGAACTGTCAATCAAACAGCGGGAATTTATCAGTGACTGAGTTCTGGACCCGCGGCAAAACTAATAATAATCTAAAATAATCGCAAAAAAACGTAATAATCAACAAATCTCTTATTTACATTGTGTTTGCACTGTTAGTTATGATGAAAGCATTTGTTAGTGTACAGAAATTGAGTTGCAATGACGAGATCGCTGCAGTCATGTGCTCAACATGTCTGTGATCGGCTACAATCCTCAACACTGCAAACCTTTCATGCCACGATCTAAATATAATGCCATAGATCTAAATATAATGCTATAATCAACACTTTTCACAATTAGTTAACCTTGTGAGCTGTAATAGTAAAAACGTGCTAAAAGTTTTTGAGAGAGTTAAACATGTAATACTAGCTATTTCATAAGCATAGATGTTAGCCAATCACAGCAGTGGGCGTTTACACTGAAGTCTCACAGCAGACACGCCCCTTCAACAGAACATTCACAATCAGGGTAGGAAAAATGTCTTTTATTTCTAAATTATGACAATTCTTGATGTAAAAATCATTAACATTATAAGTGCGCCCCAGGAAACATTATAAAACAATAAAGCAATGCAGTTCATGACCCCTTTAAATGTAATCACAATAAAAGCAAGTGGCAAAATTTTTATAATGTCTAAATGCATTTTTCATGTATTAATATATCATATGCCTAAGAAATTACCTATTTATAAATATAAATCATTATTTGTAATAATAATGCATAAGTTTAATAATACATTTAATAATTGGTTTATTCATTGTGTTTAAGTGAAACTCCTAATTCCACAAATGAACAATGACACGCTTCACCTTAAATTATAGCAACCCATTCTCACTCCCAAGGCGTCAAAATTTGAAGCATGGTCAAGTGCCTTCCGCGTCACAATGAAGACGCTAAAGGTACTCCTAGGCGTCACTATATCGACGCGCAGGGTACTCATTTCAGTTGTTTGCCCAATGCGTCAGATCAAGACGCATTTAATTCTTTGCATTTGTAAAAGCAGACATGATTTTATGAATATTTATAGGCTACTTTTATATTTTGGAGCAACTAACCCAACTCCAACCCTAAACCTACCCACTTCTAAACAATATAAAACACATAACAGGCTAATAAAAGTACAGTCACAGGTATTTATTGCAAAAATGACCAAAAACAGTATAAAAGTATTAACTCATGTTGCATTCCAAGTCTTCTGAAGTCATACGATATCTTCATGTAAAGAACAGAGTTGATCTTAATGTTTTAATCGCTGAAATGATGATCCCGCCGCTCCGTGAACGCACTCACTCATATCTCATTCAAATGATACACACGACTCTTTAGCATGACGCAATCGGTCACAAGACACACGAGAGCCAATGACATTTTACAATCTAAGCTGATGTAATGACGCAATTGGTCACGAGACATACGAGAGCCAATGCAATTTCACTATGAAATCTGACGTAACGGGCGGCAATTTTTGAAATTTGAATATGTGCATGATCTTCGGCGGATGGAGACGCTGATCGCTTTTGGGGATTTCCTTCACACAAATCAATCGTTTGGCCTCGGAACACTTGGAATATTTCTACTTTTTGAATAAATTGTGCATGCAGTCGTATCTGCGTGTTATATCCTGTGTTTTATATCATATAATACACAAATGGGTAGGTTTAGGGATGGGATGTGTTTGGGTTAAAACGTGTCTAAATAGCGTAAATAAAATAAATGTAAATAAAATTATGCTGGCTGATTAAATTGAGAATCACTCCAACATGTCATAATGGCAAAATCATAACCCAATATAATTTCATCATGACGATAACGTTCCCATGCCCAGCGCGTCTGTGTATGACGCCAACGGTTTCTCATTGAAATGAATGGAGCACCGTGCGCGTCGATATAGTGACGCCTATGGGTACCTTTCCGCGTCACAATAAAGACGCTAAAGGCACTTGACCATGCTTCAAATTTTGATGCCTTGGGAGTGAGAACGGGTTGATTAAAGTTATTAATTGGACGCACCTTTTCTTATTGTATTCTGATGTAAAATACATACATAAAATATATGGCTACACCTTTGTCAACAAAGTCGAAGCAGAGCAGATTCCTCAACAGCATCACCAATCTACATCTAAATATATTTTTTTAAAAGCTTAAAGAAACTCTGATTAAGCAAATGATCATCAGTATTGTAGAAAATGTCCATTAGAACAACATTCTTATCACCTAACCCTTCATCTACACCTAAAATAAAAGGACTGATA
The DNA here is from genome assembly GCA_039654105.1 of Coreius guichenoti. Classification (NCBI taxonomy): domain Eukaryota; kingdom Metazoa; phylum Chordata; class Actinopteri; order Cypriniformes; family Gobionidae; genus Coreius; species Coreius guichenoti. The sequence goes on from CM077169.1 coordinate 7,777,404, forward strand.
GAAGAACGACAATGAAAATCCTACTTGTTTATGGTTAAAGCTGAAGTGTGCAACTTTTTCAATACTAAAATACATTCTCTGAGCTTATTGTGCAGAGACAACTACAAAAACAAGTAATTTGTAGGCTGATTTCCCTGAAGGTTGTAAACACTGTGGCTCTGTTTGTTTGAACATCTCGACTAGACGAATAAAGCAACATTTAGCTCTGTTTGGCTGACCAATGGCAGATGGAGAATGTGCTTAGAAAGCTGTTCAAAACAATCATTAGTTTTGCAGAAATTACATAGGCTACTTCAACTGCAAACTGGGATCAAAATCTCTTTAAATTACATTGTGGTCAAATTTTCTTGCATTTCCAACTGGAAAGTTGCTTCTACCTCAGAAAGCTCATTAGCAAGCAGTTGTATTACCACAAAAAGGCCTTTGAGAGGTAATTCAGTAATATGCACATTCAGTATAGAGACAGTTTTCACACTATAAATATATATTCTGTGCAGAAGTGTGGTATTAATAGTATAGAGCAGTGGCTTCGCTTCCCGCGAGTCCTTTTGTTTTGTGCAGCAAGTCGCTTCTAAAGGGTTTGAGGCTGGTAGCTACACCGCCTCATGAGGTATAGTTTCTGTATCAGCCTGCAGGGAAAAGATAAGGAGGAAAATCTCCTTTGCATTTTTTAAGGAGATCCATCTCAACTCCTTTTCGCAGGAGATGACCTGGCAAAGATGCTACTATTTAGAGATTAATCTCTTACATTTAATCTAAAGATTAACATTTACAGCCGCATAACAAAAGTCATTTTATCCATCGTTTAACATTCCTGGGAGTGCATGTGGTGGGATGCAATGGCTGATGTTGAATGAGAAACTCAATAGGGAATTCCCGTGATTCTATTTAGCCGTTCTTCAGGGAATGCTGCACAAATTCCCTGTCCACGGCTACATGACGTGTAAAATAAAAGCAATGATGGGAAAGTGATGGATGCCATTGGGTGGATGGCTTCATTACATGTTGACACTTCCCAGATAGAATGTCCTTTGAGAACCGCATTCGGACTGTTCTGCGCATGATTGATAGGTTTTATTAAGAGATGTGGAAATATTTCTGAATCTGTTCCTAGAGCAGAACATATCATAAGAAAAGTGAACCAGACAATACTATTGCATGTTTTTCATTATTATTTCATAGGGAAGGTATTGTGCATTTTTAACATTAACATATAAAGTGTTATCATGTACAGTCTATCTTATGGGTGTGTTCGGATACTGCCAAACAACTCATACTATTTTTGTATGTACACAACATGCAACTTTCTGTATGCATGGAATAGCCACTAAAACAGAGCCCTGAAATACTAAATCCCATAATGCAAAGCATTTGATTCAATGTTTCATTTCTTTCATTATTTGATCAGACTGACAAAAAAGGCGCTTTTAAACAAATTAGATGCAAAATAAATGCAAAAGAACAGTAGCCTATTTATAAAACATATATCTGGAATACTTAATATTGATTGGTTAATTATAGAATTCTGTGGTCAAATATTTTTTGTATAATGACAATAAAATGCATAATTTACATAATCTTAAAAAGCAAACGGTTTTCTACATGTGTTAATGCTGTCTCGTATATGACTTTGGTTACTTTCTCACATAATAATATAACTTAAAGTTCAATTCAGTCGATTAAACAATAAATATTTCCATTCAAAAGTCTTTTTTTTTTTTTTTTTGGCAAAATGTGGTTAATATATAATCAGCCAGTCTATATAATAATAATAATAATACTTGACTAGCTGAATAAATATGTGGCACAGGGTTATTATCATTAACTAAAACTAAAACCATTAAAAAATTTTGGTTAATTGAAATAAAGCTAAAATAACATAAATAAAAAAAGCTTAAATAAAATGCAGTTAATGTGTCATCCGCCAGTCTATATAATACTACTACTACTACTACCACTAATAATAATAATAATAATAATACTTGACTAGCTGAATAAATATGTGGCACAGGGTTATTATCGTTAACTAAAACTAAAACGTTAAAAAAGTGGTTAATTGAAATAAAGCTAAAATAAAATAAAATAAAATAAAATAAAAGATGAAAAACTTAAACTAAATGAATAATTGAAATGTTGCCTTGGCAATAAACTGAAATAAGTTTAAGTTAAAGCCCTAAAATAGCACTAAGCACTGAAAACTGGAAATAAATAAGAACTAAAACCAACTAAAAATGAAATGAAAAAATTAAACCTAAATAGAAAACTAAAATTAAACTAAAATTAACATGAAAACGAAAAATAAAAATAAACGGCTAATTCAAAATATTAATAAAACTATAATAAAACTAGGTAACACTATTTCAATGGTCCACTTTAGATATTTTCCTAACTATATGTAACTTTGCACCTACATGTCATTAGAGTATTAGTAGATTATCTGCTAACTCTTTAGTTTGATGCTCCCTCAAAAGACATCCTACTGACTAGAAGTAACTTTTCAACTACGTCAACTTATTCTACTAACCCAAACTCTAACACCTAACCCTAATCAGTCTACTCTAATGAGAGTTAGTTGACATGCAGTTGCAAAGTTACTTATAATTAGTAGAATATCTAAAGTGGACCATCCAAATAAAGTGTAAAGTGTAAAATAAAAAACTAAAATAGCATTGATGTGGCATAGTGAGGTGACAACAATGCAGCAAACTATTTTAAATGCCGTTATGCTAGTATTGCATTCATGAGTTAGAGCACCAGACAATGCAATGTGTGATTTTTAAACCAACCATTGCTACTTGAATGTGATGTAGAACCGTGGCCCTCCAAAGGGAGTGAAGCTCATCTCTGGCATGAGAATTGAGTTTTATTTAGCTAGCTGCATCCACACAGCCTCTCTTCCCAGACACCAATTGAGAAAATCACATTTTCAATTTGTCTGGCCATTTGTGTCAGAGGCAATTCTGAACTAATGGAGCCCTACAGGTGGTATAAGCGGCCGTTCAGGACATTGATGAATTTGGCTTAGCGGAGGTTTGTGTTTAATCTCAGGATTCTGTGACAGCCATGAGCGCTGGGCCTGCTAAGAACTTGCACCGTGGTTAATGACTTCAGCCTCTGTGTTGACGAGCAGTGGAATAAAACACTACATTTGACGTTCAGTACAGGATGAGAAATGTTCTGGAGCGTTCAGGTGTCACTCAGTAGAGAAAAGATGCTGACAGTGAGAGACAAATACGCAATGTATGAATTATACACAGAACATAATGGCCCCAAAAGGTATTTATAGTTGGGTCACACTTATAAATGCTTGAAATGCCATTGAATATATATGAATGAATGAATGAATGAATAATATATATATGTGTGTGTGTGTGTGTGTGTGTGTGTGTGTGTGTGTGCGTGTGTGTGTGTGTGAGAGAGAGAGAGAATGTACAGTTGCAAGAAAAGTATGTGAACCGCTTGCAGAATCTGTGAAAATGTGAATAATTTTAACTAAATAAGAGAGATCATACAAAATACATGTTATTTTTTATTTAGTACTGTCCTGAATAAGATATTTTACATAAAAGATGTTTACATATAGTCCACAAGACAAAAAAATAGCTGAATTTACTAAAATGATCAAAAGTTTATGAACCATTGATTCTCAATACTGTGTGTTGTTACCTGGATGATCCACGGCTGTTTTTTTGTTTTGTGATGGTTGTTCCACTGTTTGTCCTGAGCAGTTAAACTGACCAACGTTCTTCAGAAAAATCCTCCAGGTCCTGCACATTCTTCAGTTTTCCAGCATCTTTTGCATATTTGAACCCTCTCCAGCAGTGACTGTATGATTTTGAGATCCATCTTTTCACACTGAGGATGATTGAGGGACTCAAACACAACTATTAAAAAGGTTGAAACATTCACTGATGCTCCAGAAGGAAACATGATGCATTAAGAGCCGGGGGGTGAAAACTTATTGATTTTGAAGATCAAGGTAAATTGTACTTAATTTGTCTTCCGGGAAACATGTAAGTATCCTCTGTTGCTTCCGTAGGGCAGTACTAAATGAAAAAAACTGATATTTAAACAAAATGGAGGATTTTTCTGAAGAACGTTGGTCAGTTTAACTGCTCAGGACAAACAGTGGAACAACCATCACAAAACAAAAAAACAGCCGTGGATCATCCAGGTAACAACACACAGTATTGAGAATCAATGGTTCATAAACTTTTGAACGGGTCATTTTAATAAATTCAGCTACTTTTCTGGACTATATGAAAACTTTTTTTATGTAAAATATCTTATTCAGGACAGTACTAAATAAAAAATAATGCATTTTGTATGATCTCTTTTATTTTGTTAAAATTATTTACATTTTCACAGATTCTGCAAGCGGTTCACATACTTTTTCTTACAACTGTATATATGTATTCATATATACACACACACATACTGCAGATTACATATAAATAAATATATACATTTCAATTGTTGATGTTAATAATTCTTGTTAAATTCTTCTTCATAATAATAATAATAATAATATATCTTCTAATATTTCTTATAATTTATTATATAAAATTAAAATTTTAGTTTTATTGTTGTAGTCTAATGATCTAGCTATTATCATTTCACAAAGCAAACACAGAACAATATTACAATAAAAATGTTCTACATATATCAGTTCCATATCCATATAATGCAAAAAAAAAACAAAAAAAAAACACCCAGGTCTCTATATATCTGTGAGGTGTCGTTTGTGCATTTTAAAGTTTTAAATATATTCACCCCTGAAGCTAAATTTATAGACATTTCATTTTATCACAAAGTACTTGCCGTTCCCCTTTTCAGGACGTCATGTTTTTCCAGATTGTTTAATATCCCCTCTGACATATTTGGGTTCCTGATTTTTTTTCCCCCAAACAAAATCTATTCATGTTTAATGTCTGCAAACATTTTTTTTAGTGAAAATAGGCCATGGACTTGAAACAATTTGACTAATACGTGGTTTTGGTAAAAGAGGTGAAGACATGCTAATGCAGGCTCTTATTATTCACAAACCAACCCATTTGCATGAGACAAAATATGACATTAATGGTTTCTGCGAGACATGCAGAGCCACAGGTCATTCATTATTCACAGTAAATGCCATATAACAAATGTTAAACAATGCCGAAATTTACTGCCATTACATTTTGAGGCTACTTCTAAATTAGCAAAATATTGCACATGCCTTGCAAACAGGCTTTTGTTTCAATACACTCTACCAAACAAATACCACTTAACACTTATCTCCACAGACACACTCCTAAAGGCACATCGCACAAGATGTGGTGCATACAAAAGAGCAGGGCTCTGCCCAGCAGTGAGGTTTTGTTTTGCAAGTATGCATCATATCAGTGCGGTTTGCAGCTTGGATGCAGCAGATCCTACAAATAACCATGTATAAGAGAGCTAGGGCCAGATTTACTAAAAATGGCAAGTTAGCGTGAGAGCGCAATTCCACAGAAAGCATGGGAGTGGAAAGTTCTGCGCATGATCTACTGACAACATGCAAATGAAAGAATACAGATGCAGTCGGATCATTTCCATAATGGCCAACACAATCTACCAAGAGCAGCGCAAGTTAGAGTCTGGTTTAAGACGACCGGTAAATAATGGCGCAAATACCAGTAAATTGACGAACGCAAACCTTAGTAAATCACCTTGCATGATTCATTTAAATACTCTCCTCCCATACATTTTGAGTCTGAAATGGGAAACTCCATAAATGCATATGCAATAAGGTCAGCCGCAAAAATAACCATGTCCATGTCCAATTTTTCACTGAATGTCTTTAGTAAATACTGACAGTAGGATGTTAGTAAAACAAGCTGTTAGTAAATCTGGCCATTAATGTTGCCGGGCATATATTGTGCTGGGAAAAAAAGAAGTAAAACATTTTACAGACTTGCCTGTCACCTCTTCATGTGTATAAACATATTCAGTCCTCTAGTTTGACAAGTGTCAAGTTTGACTTACTATTCAGAGAAACACACACACATTCGCATGAAAGGCAATAGCAACATTTGTGAGATGGCAAACAAAAAACTGTTTAAGAAACCGCTGGGTTCTCGAGTCACTTGACTTGTAAAAACAAGTTTACAGAGATCACTACAAACGGTATGTTACGTGTTTCTGTAATTAACAACCCAGAGGACTGAAATAACCCATCAGGAGGAGAAGGAGAAAGAAGAAGCATCTTAGTGATGTCATAAGGGAGGCTTAGGTTTATCATATTGATAAATAATAGTTGCATATAAAAGCTTCAGTTATTACAAACGCAATTGAGTTTGTTCCCCTTTCGACCAGCAGACGAAGAACTCCATACAAGTTGAAATTCGCGTGTCTTTGATATCAGAACATGAGGAAGTGATTCAACTCTTGGAAATCCAACTCAGACTATGTAGATAACGCTCACACTCCCTCCAATCTACCAGAGTACGTCGATTTACCCTTATTAGCTGATCCTTCTGATTGTCTTCAAAACTGACACATTTCTTCCATAGCTCTCCTCTCTGAGAAAACCTAAGACTGAAATCTACATTCATCTATTGATGTTTTCAGACTGTGAACTAGCAATCAGCTGTTTTCAATCTCATCTGAAATGAGCAGTGTTGGGGGTAACGCATTACAAGTAACGTGCATAACGTAATCAGATTACTTTTTGATGTAACGAGAAAAGTAGCGCATTACAAGTAACATAATCAGATTACTTTTTGATGTAACGAGGAACGCAATGCATTACAAGAAACGTAATCAGATTACTTTTTGATTGAACGAGTAAAGCAATGCATTACAAATAACGTAATCAGATTACTTTTTGATGTATCGAGTAAAGCAATGCATTACAAGTAACGTAATCAGATTACTTTTTGATGTATCGAGTAAAGCAATGCATTACAAGAAACGTAATATGATTACTTTTGATGTATCGAGTAAAGTAATGCATTACAAGTAACGTAATCAGATTATTTTTTGATGTATTGAGTAAAGCAATGCATTACAAGAAACGTAATCAGATTACTTTTTGATGTACCGAGTAAAGCAATGCATTGCAAGAAACGCAATCAGATTAGTTTTTGATGTAACGAGTAAAGCAATGCATTACAAGTAACATAATCAGATTACTTTTTGATGTAACGAGAAAAGTAGCGCATTACAAGTAACATAATCAGATTACTTTTTGATGTAACGAGGAACGCAACGCATTACAAGTAACGTAATCAGATTACTTTTTGATGTATCGAGTAAAGCAATGCATAACAAGAAACGTAATCAGATTACTTTTTGATGTATCGAGTAAAGCAATGCATTACAAGTAACGTAATCAGATTACTTTTTGATGTACCGAGTAAAGCAATGTATTACAAGAAACGTAATAAGATTACTTTTTGATGTAACGAGTAAAGCAATGCATTACAAGTAACATAATCAGATTACTTTTTGATGTAACGAGAAAAGTAGCGCATTACAAGTAACATAATCAGATTACTTTTTGATGTAACGAGGAACGCAACGCATTACAAGTAACGTAATCAGATTACTTTTCTGATGCAACAAGTAATGCATTACAAGCAACATACATTACGTAATCATATTTTGATATAACTGCAAATTACAATCTAGTAACACAAATATATTTATTTACAGCCAAAAAGGTTACTGCAGCTGAGGTATTTTCAAGAACAAGAGTCACAGTAATAGTATGAATTGTAGCTGAAATATACACAGTGATGCATGATGTCCAACTTAGTGTCCTCCCAATCTAAAATCAGTACTTGGAAAATGTAACAGTGATATGACTCCTTAGATGTTACTTGATGTTACAACATCAAATAACATAAAATAACTTTTTTATTTGAATATATATTTCTAAATAAGTAATGTACTCGTGATGGCAAAGCTTCAGTGTCACATGATTCTTCAGATATGCTGATTTGATGCTCAAGAAACATTTTCCGGGTGAGCCGTTCCATCTCACAACACATGTTTTTCATTCTGACACATAAAGGCAGTGATGTAATGGAGGCCAGAGCCTAGAGGTGATCTAATGTCACTGCGGAATCAGATGTGATTAAACCTTTCTAGTTCCCTACAGCACCTGTCCGCTCATGACCCTCAGGTCAGACTGAGACTTATACTGCACCCTTTCCAAGACACACTAAGGAGTTTGTTTTTTAAGTAGCTTTTTGTCCATGTGGGAGCACTCAAAGAACTGTGACAAAAGTTCAGAGGTCAGCTGCTCAGGGAAATAAGGTAGGAAATCACCGAAAGGTTACATTCCTAACGTCAAGATGTAGAAAGACTCTCCTTCTCTCTTTTTTCTTTAACCCAGGCCTGTCCATCATGTCTAATTTTATCTTACGGAGAAAAAAAATCTATTTTTAATCACATTTTCATTACTCTTTTATTGCATGTTTAAGCAAAATGTAATAAAACAGAATTTGAAACCCATTTTACTCCTAGACCTTATGTAGCCTCGCTCATTGTGTTCTGTCTTTCGGTTTGTATTTCCACAGCATAAAGGTAAGATCTTATGGATTTATGAATGAACTGTTCGTTTTAAAATCTTCCCGGTCTACTGACATTTGTGACATCCAACCGCCTCAAATACTACAGTGCCCATGACAACTTTCGTTAACTCTACAATAAGTAAATCCACTTCACCAGCTAATTACTCTTCAACAGCAATGCCATAGAAATATACAGAGCTGCCCCAAAAACGGAAGTTCAAAGACAAAATTCTAAAGATGGCTGCATGCTTGTTTCTTTGGCGCATAAAGTCTATAATGTGATGTTTTTCTGAATAAAACAGGATACTGAAAAAGAAAAAAAAAATGTAGTGCAGGACATAAAAGTTATGGGTCTTAAAGGACTTGTAAGACTGGTTTTACTGCTAAGACAGAACATTGAATCAAACAACCTGCAATAAAACAATAAAACTCACTGTAACAAGGTCTGTTGTTCAGGGAAGAAGGAGGCGGGAACCGGCGAACGTTCCAAACACTTTAATCTCAAAATAAACAAACCGAAAGTATAAAAAGCAGCAGCCCCTCACGGACGACTGGCGCACACACATAATAAAACATAAACAAAACATAACATAAATCCAGGCCTGGTCCTCTCTTGTCCTTCACTGTCGTCGCTTCTCCTTTTATGCTTCCGTAGCTCCTCCGTGAGAGATACGAGACCGGTGTGGCACGCAGGTGACGCTCATTAGCAATCACGCCACCGGCCTTGCGCGTTCTCTCACAATACCTGCTTCTCATCTCCATCACCCTCTCCTTCCTGACCTGCATATTTCCCTTCCCAAAGCTGAGCTTTGGTTGATACAGTCTTTGCAAACTGATTGTTTCTGTAGCTCGTTTAAAACTTCTATCGTAACACAGCTGTTAAGTTTAGCTACACATCTCATCTTGCACTTCATGACCGTTAACTGAAACGTCGCGCTGGAATTCGCGCTCAGCAGCTGTGAACATAAAGCCTGCAAAACTTTGTATATGTTCGGTTGACTGTATTTTATTTTGATAATGAACAGGCTGCGATGTCAAATTGGCAGTGCTAGAACTGACATAGGCCTATTATGCGCGCGTGCGAGGCGCCGGCGCAATCACTTGGATTTTTCCCTCAGCGGTGGAAACAACTTAATACTCTGTTATTTATAGTCATTTTATTTGTGTACATTAAAAATGACCACAAAATGTCAAGCCTTTGAAAACTAAAGAAAACAACAGGATGCACTTTTCTGTCTCCGTCTCCTTGAACATCTTTCTGGCTCACGTGCACAAAAATGAACCAAAACACCAGGAATACTTGACGCACAGACTGACATGAGAAATATATCTATCAATAGAAACCTTTAAGTGCTACTTCTTTTTATTTTTTTTTAGATTATTTGACGTTAAAAGCATTATGTAAGTCAAAATTACATTATTTTTATTTTCTGTGGTGAAAAATGTAACCTATTGAATAGACTATCAGGTAGTGGTTGGCTATGCAACTAGCGCTAGCATTACAGTAAAGAAAGCTCCACGAATAAACATACACCCTCTCTTTTTGAGAACTGGGTGAGTAATTGTCGGGCCATTTTCTCTCTCTCTTTGACAGTTTACCATCTGATCTCACTCAGTGACTCTAGGCTACATAGGATAGGACGGAACCATGCAGTGAATGGGGGGGGGGGGAATAAGACGTAATTTTGTTTTATTTGTTACTCTGGTAGATTATACACTTATAATTTCTATTACATTACTACTAATGCTGTTACTACTAATAAAACCAATCTCTGGGGGCCCCAAAAGTGCGTGGGCCCTTAGAATCGTACTAACTTTCCCCCCCTTAGCGGCGCCCTTGCACATACCCCCATCACCCCTCGCAGGCCGGAGGGTACTACCAAGACTGCGCTCATGGCAGCCGCGGCACCTGGGGGTTCCAGGTGGTAAAATATCTTAAATATCTAAGATTTTGGCTTTAATAAGATTTTCCCAAGAAACCTGGCGTCCCCCATGATTCCTATTCTTTCCAACAGCAAAGCACTTGAATGCGACAAGCTTATAATCACGACTAATAATTGGAAGTAGGAAATTTCTGATAGGCAGCTTTATTCCTTATTTCCTCCAAATTTGCTCACCCAATTCTAGATGGAGTCTTACAGCTGCAGCTCACATGCATGAAAGTGGCATGTCTGAACTAGTTGATACAGGAAATCAGCTGCCTAATAAAGAGATTGATTGGCAAAAAGTATTTTATGTATTTTGAAAATACAAAAATACTAAGATTTAATGTATTTAAATAAAAAATATATTTGATTTTTTTCAAAGGTATTTAAATACAAAATACAAAATAGTATTTTGTATTTTAAATACATTTATTTGAAATACTGCCCATCCCTGTAAATATATATATATATATATATATATAAATACTTATACTTATATATATATATATATATATATATATATATATATATAAAACTTAAGTTATAGCATATACTCTCAATACCCGCACCTGGGGGTAAGGACAGGCGAGGTGAGAGAAAAGGACACGGAAGCACAAGGAGTGACGAGAGAGGAAAAAACATCTTGATCCGGTTCCTGGACACACTGCCGCTCGGTCCTCAACCAGCTGAGAGACTCTCACTCGTGGTGCCATGCGATGGTACTGGGCGCTCGGTGGACGGTGTCCTGGCGGACAGCGATGTCTCCTCCGGTTGAGGGCAGCCGGCAATGACCCCTCCTCAACCCAGGAGCACGGCAGCAAGCTCTCGGCCCACCTGGTCTTTACGCGCTTCAGCACCACCGCCTCGAGCAGCCACTGGAGGTCACCGCTGTGTCATGCTGCCCGACCTCCTCAGCACTGCAATCCCTCTCAGCAGTGACTGCTGCACACACATAATAAAACATAAACAAAACATAACATCAACCCAGGCCTGGTCCTCTCTCGTCCTTCACTGTCGTCGTTCCTCCTTTTATGCTTCTGCTCCTCCGTAAGAGATACGAGACTGGTGTGGCGCGCAGGTGACACTCATTATCAATCACGCCGCCAGCCTCGCTCTGTTCTCTCACGGCTCTCGGCCCCGCACTGCTTGCCACACTCACACTCATCTGGAAAAAATGGTAAAATGTGGTCGATTCGATATCGATTCTCAAAAGCCACAAATCGATCTTTTTTCCATATTTATTTCTGCAAACATTGCCGTTAATCTTATTACTAGTCATCTTCACTAGATGTCATCCTCTTATTTATTTGTACAATGTTACAATAGGGACCTGTCTTTCATTCAGTGCTGAACATGGCAGATCCAGGTGCGCCTTTCAGCGTGTAAGACGTTCCGGACAGTTGAAGGAACTGTCACTGTTGTGATCGGGCCAGTGCTGCATGGTCACGGAAGTTTATCATTTGGACACGTTTTCAAGCCTTGCCAATTTAAGCTTGCGCACGTTGTGTGAGAAGTTTTGTGTGCACACACCTGAAGCGCACACCGTTGCGCGTCTCAGACAGTGTGCAAATAATAAAATGAATTCTCTTTCACGTCTCACTGTGCTTAAACGGACATATTCACACAAATGTATCTCAAAATGCCCGCCTTTGCGAGTATCCAAGTAAACATAGTCATTCATGGCTTAAGTGAACAGTAGAGAAAGAACGCATGTGTATCATTATATTGGATCCGTGCATTAGTCAAAGTGGTCAAGTCTACCACATACACAGGTCAAGTCTACCACATACACTATATTGCCAAATGTTTTGGGATGCCTGCCTTTACATGCACATGAACTTTAATGACATCCCATTCTTAATCCGTAGGGTTTAATATGGAGTTGGCTCACCCTTTGCAGCTATAACAGCTTCAACTCTTCTGGGAAGGCTCTCCACAAGGTTTAGGAGTGTGTTTATGGGAATTTTTGACCATTCTTCTAGAAGCGCATTTGTGAGGTCAGGCACTGATGTTGGACGAGAAGGCCTGGCTCACAGTCTCTGCTCTAATTCATCCCAAAGGTGTTCTATCGGGTTGAGGTCAAGATCTGTGCAGGCCAGTCAAGTTCCTCCACACCAAACGCACTCATTCATGTCTTTATGGACCTTGCTTTGTACACTGGTGCGCAGTCATGTTGGAACAGGAAGGGGCCATCCCCAAACTGTTCCCTCAAAGTTGGGAGCATGAAATTGTCCAAAATGTCTTGGTATGCTGAAGCATTAAGAGTTCCTTTCACTGGCCAAGCCCAACCCCTGAAAAACAACCCTACACCATCATCCCCCCTCCACCAAACTTTACACTTGGCACAATGCAGTCAGACAAGTACCGTTCTACTGGCAACTGCCAAACCCAGACTCGTCCATCAGATTGCCAGTCAGAGAAGTGTGATTCATCACTCCAGAGAACACGTCTCCACTGCTCTAGAGTCCAGTGGCGGCGTGCTTTACACCACTGCATCCGACGCTTTGCATTGCACTTGGTGATGTAAGGCTTGGATGCAGCTGCTCAGCTATAGAAACCCATTCCATGAAGCTCTCTACACACTGTTCTTGAGCTAATCTGAAGGTCCACACGAAGTTTGGAGGTCTGTAGGTATTAACTCTGCAGAAAGTTGGCGACTTCTGCACACTGTGCGCCTCAGCATGCGCTGACCCCGCTTTGTGATTTTACGTGGCCTATCACTTCGTGGCTGAGTTGCTGTTGTTCCCATAGAATATTTAGCAGTGATTAAATTTCACAAATGGACTTATTGCACAGGCAACCTATCACGGTACCATGCTTGAATTCACTGAGCTCCTGAGAGCGACAGATTCTTTCACAAATGTTTGTAGAAGCAGTCTGCATGCCTAGGTGCTTGATTTTATACACCCGTGGCCATGGAAGTAATTGGAACACCTGAATTCAATGATTTGGAGGGGTGTCCCAATACTTTTGGCAATATAGTGTATGATGTATCTTATGAATCTATTGTTTTTTTCCCTTTCATGTTCCATATAATTTTCAATGTCTCAGTGCGATTGGTCTTAATTTCAGTGCAGTCACTTCTATTATGTGAAAGATTAGAAAAGAAAACTTAGGAGAATTAGGTTTTCCTTTTTGGGTGGTGTCAAGATATCTGATAACCATGGCTCCTCTCCCCCCAGGTGCATCGGTAACACTTTACAATAAAGTTCATTAGTTAACATTAATTAACTGCATTAGTTAACATGAATTAATAATGAACTGCACTTATAAAGCATTTATTTATCTTTGTTAATGTTAATTTCAGCATTTACTAATACATTATTAAAATCTTGTTAAAATTAGTTAATGCACTGTGAACTAACATTAACAAACCATGAACAGCTGTATTTTTATTAACAAACGTTAACAAAGATTAACAAATACAATAACAAATGTAATGCTCATGGTTAGTTCATGTTAGTTAATACATTAACTAATGTTAACTAATGAAACCTTATTGTAAAGTGTTACCGGTGCATCCCTTGGCAATCATTGGCATGATGTATTTTACGTGACAAATAAAATGTTATATATGATTGATTCTGTATTCTTCTGAAATCATTTATTTCTAGTAGATTTAAGTGGAGTCTGGTGTTACCACAAATATTGTGTCCAGGACAGGTCAAACTGAAGGCCCACGAATGAATGGAGCATGGGACACATCATCTGGGACCTTTTGATTTCTGTCTATCACTGACTTAACAAGTTGTATGAACGTGACTATGAACTGCCGATTTTGTGTCCGTGAGCTCACGATTCGGCCGATGTGACGTTCCATGCGACATGGGTCCCTAAAGAACAAATAATTGAAAGAATGGGATACACAGAATAATCAAATATATAAATTAATACATAACCAATATTTATGATTAGTTCCTAATTAGAAACACAGTCAAAATGTAATAATCATTTGAAATTGGAGTCAGATTAAGCACAGAGCTAGAATGAAATTGGAATTAAATTCTAACCATCTCAACATATCCCAAAATTCACTCTTATGTTTCAAAAACACCATTACATGCTATTAATTCCTAATATTTTTTACTTTAATGTTAACCAGCACCATATTTTGACAAGAAGTACGATTTCAGATCCAGATTTCACATGCGATTCTGCAAATTATCCTTCATGAACATTTCATTTTAATGAAAATAGTCATTGGCAATACATTGTTTGGGTGTAATGACACTAAAATAAATAAATAAATATTGAAAATAAATGAATATTATATACAAATTTTATCATTAAAATTAAATAGGAAATAAATAGTAAAAATAATAATAAATAATAATAAATAATAAATAGAAAAAAAAAGTAACTCTTCATTCTGTTTTGAACTTTTTTTCTTTTTTTTGCCACAAGCCTCTGTAATGTTGTAGCCGAACGTAATATCACAAGTAGACCATTAGAAATGTCAAGATCATGACTTTGATTCCCAGGGAAAGCATGATGAACTGAAAAAAAAAATTACCTTGAAGGGAATGCAAGTCAATTTTATCTGCCAGATACATACAAATATACAACTTTAAAAACTAAATTACTGGCAACAGTATTGTAAATGACTACATTTGACTTTTGGTTAACATGAAACAATGACCTGCGCACCTGTGATGTTATCCAATACGTTTCTGAACTTGTTACATTTTGATTACAAAGATTACCTAGACAAACATTTTTGTCCTCAATAAGACCAGGAATATGTATTAAGAAAGTAAACTGACTTTATGTTGACTTTAACTGTCAAGCCACTATTTGGAACACGTTTCATATTTAACCTTGCACAGCGATGACTACTGTCACTTGTAGCAATATAGCAGTCGGCGTCCCCCAAGTGTGTATATTTGAAACTGTAATCATCCGAACATGTTCTTCCACCCTTCTGCAATAGCTCAAATAAGTCACATCATGGATATGCTCAGCATACTTAATTACAGAACCCTGTTGCCCAGCCCAGCAGAAGGCTCTCAAAAACTAATTGAGTCACGGTAAAAATTGGAGAGGTCCTGTATGAATAATTAATGAAGGCCAGGGTCTGATTTCTCACCATACGGTTGGCTTATTATCAATGCAGATGTGAGGCACATCCATTTATCCTGAAACTGGAAAAGGATGTACTCCCAAAAAAGTGTGAACATTATAAGTAAGGATTTGTGTGCCAGTTAAAGGGATAGTTCACCCAAAAATTGTGTCATCATTTACTCACCCTCATGTTGTTCCAAACCTGTATGAGCTTCTTTCTTCTGTTGAACACAAAAGAAGATATTTTAAAGAATGTTGGTAATCAAAGAGTTGGCGGTAGCCATTGACTTCCATAGTAGGAAAAAAAATATAAGTCAATGGCTACCGTCAACTGTCTGGTTACCAACATTCTTTAAAGGGGTCATGAACTGCATTGCTTTAGTGTTTTATAATGTTTCCTGAGGTGCACTTATAATGTTAGTATGATTTTACATCAAAAATGTCAATTTAGAAATAAAAGGCCTTTTTCCTACCCTGATTTTAACCTCTGATTTGAACACTCTGTTGAAGGGGCGTGTCTGCTGTGAGACTTCAGTGTAAGCGCCCACTGCTGTGATTGGCTAACATCTTTGCATATGAAATAGCTAGTATTACATGTGGAGCTCTCTCGAAAACTTTTAGCAATTTTTACTATTACAGCTCTCAAGGTTAACTAATCGTGAAAAGTGTTGATTATAGCATTATATTTAGATTGTGGCATGAAAGGTTGCAGTGATGAGGATTGTAGCCAATCACAGACATCTTGAGCACATGACTGCAGCAATCTCGTCATTGCAATTTCTGCACACAAACGAATGCTTTCATCATAACTAACAGTGCAAACATGTAAATAAGAGATTTGTTGATTATAACCAAAGACTATAGATAAAAGGGACTTTGTTATAACGGGAGTTTCGGCACGAGTCCAGAACTCAGTCAATGATAAACTCGCGCTGTTTGATTGACAGCTCCAGCAATTGTAAAGGGAGCGTTCTTTGATCGCTTTCTATACATATAATTTAATCACAGTTTAAATAAACGATTCTTTTCATCCTACTAAGAGAAACGTCTCGGTTACGTATGTAACCCTCGTTCCCTGAGGAGGGAACGGAGGCGTTACGTCAGTGACTGACGAATGGGGGTTTCGCTTAGAAGCCTATCACCTTCGAGTTCTTACAAAATGAGCCAATGGCAATGAAACCAGCTGTGTGCTAGTGCATCCGTGTCGAGGGTCCCCTCGGTCAGGGAGTAAAACCAGCGGCAATGGGAAGAGTCATGGTAGGCAAACAGATCTACCTGTGCGTCGTCAAACTGTTCCCAAATCAGCTGAACCGACTGGGGATGGAGTCTCCATTCCCCTGGAAGTGGCTGAAATCGTGAGAGCTCGTCGGCTGCACGATTCAGATCTCCCGGGATGTGAACTGCACGAAGCGACCTTAGATGCTTCTGACTCCATAGGAGGAGATGGCGGGCGAGTTGTGACATCCGGCGGGAGCGTAGGCACCTTGTCGGCTGATGTACGCTACTGACGCCATGTTGTCTGAACGGACCAGTACGTGTTTGTCCTTCAGCAGGGCTCGAAAGCGGTGCAGAGATAGACGGACGGCCAGCAACTTGAGGCAATTGACATGCCATAGGCGCTGGGGTCCTTTCCAGGAGCCCGCGGCAGCATATCCATTGCACATGGCACCCCAGCCCGTGGCAGAGGCATCTGTTGATACAACAACATGCCTGGAAATTCGTTCTAAGGGGACTCCGGCCCGTAGAACAGTGAGGTTCAACCACGGGGTGAAGGTTTGACGCCAGGCCCGAGTGACTGGGACCGGGAGCATGCCTTGTTGCCATGACCATCTCGGGACTCGATCGCGAAGCCAGTGCTGAAGCGTTCTAATATGAAGCAGTCCGCATATGCCATATGCCCCAGGAGCCTCTGAAATAACTTCAGTGGAACCGCACTCTTACCCTCGAATTGATGAAGGCAAGTCAGCAGTGACGACTTTTGTGAAGACGTGAGGAGACAGGGCTAACCCGAATGGGAGAACCATGTACTGGTATGCCTGCCCCTCAAAGGCAAACCGTAGAAACGGTCTGTGTCGAGGAAGAATGGAGACATGAAAGTACGCGTCCTTCAGGTCGATCGCTGCAAACCAATACAACGGACAAATGCACACGAAAATGTGTTTGGCTGTCAACATCTTGAAAGGAAGCCTGTGAAGGGTTCGGTTCAAGACACGCAGGTCCAGGATTGGCCGTAACCCACCGGTTTTCTTGGGTACAATGAAGTAAGGGCTGTAGAAGCTGGACTTCATTTCGGCTGGAGGGACAGTCTCGATCGCACCCTTCGCCAGCAAAGTAGCGATCTCCGCACGCATGACAGGGGCATTGCCACCTACCATGGTATAGCGGACTCCCCGAAAGCGGGGAGGAGGCTGTGCAAACTGAATTGCGTAGCCAACCCTGATGGTTCTTGCGAGCCAGCGGGACAGGTTAGGAAGCTATAGCCAGGCTCCCAAAAAAAAAAACTGAACCAGCGGGGTCATGTGAACCACCGATGTACCCCGGGTGGGGCAGCGAAGCGGAGTGACCGGCCCAGACGTGGGAGGCGGAGCGTCCCGGTGTAGGGGCACGGTCATCTGCCGTGTCCTGACAGAGTAGACCAGGGAAGGATGTGCGTTCCAGCGCTTCGCCTGGCGTTTGACAGGCTGCGGGGCTGGGGCGGACCGGGGCGCCTTCCTGCAACCACCTCCACGGCGCGGCCTGAGTGAAGGTTGCTGCTGGGGCCGGGCGGGAGGGGCAGGAGCCGCAGGAGGGTGCCCTCAGCGGCGAGCAGACTGAGGCGACTGAGCCAGTGGCTGGGTGGCAGCAGCTGGCCGCCGGGGCAGTATGTGTTTAATGGCCTCAGTCTGCTTCTGGGCGGCTGAGAACTGTTGGGCGAAGTTGAACTATTTCAGTCCGAACACTCGCGGGTAGCGGTGTGCAAGGGTGGGTGTGGCCCGAGGAATGATCGTTGGGGCTTTATTCCACACCGTAACCCTCAGGTCACCCTGGCCACCAGCCAAAGTATCACCTTGGGGGGATTGGGGTGTGGCAGAGGAGACTCTACCTCCATCACAGAGGTCTCGACCGCAACATCGCGATGGTCATGTTCCCGCAGTGAGAACATGACTCATCCACAAACGCTGCTTGAGAGTGCTGTAAGCCCAAACACAAATTACGCAAACCCATGGCATTTCATTGCCATTGGCTTGTTTTGTAAGAACTCGAAGGTGATAGGCTTCTAAGCGAAACCCCCATTCGTCAGTCACTGACGTAACTCGGAGTGACTGAACGAAAGGGAACAATGTGAAGTTGACCGTTTAGTCACTGGTTTGATTTACTAACACATAGACAAAGAATATCTGACTGTACATGAATCATTACATATCAGAAATCACTGATCACAGATCCGGCTTTAGAATTAACACGGTTACTTACATGTTGTGGCATTACTGTCGAGTCCATATCGTAAAAGTCTGTTTGCAAAGTCTGCGCCAAAATTACGAATAGCGATTTATCAAAGAATCCACAGTGAAATGTACCGAATACAAATAAATAATGCTCAACTGAGACATTCACATTTTTGAAAATAAATAACCGCATTCCTAGCATTAGGATCCTTTGGAAGGTAATGTTATTTTTATTTCAGTGATCCTGTATTGCTCTTCTCTCCTCGTCATCTCACTAACACGCCAGTTTCTTCTGCAGAGGCAGTCTTTCACCTCACCTATCTAGGCACATTCCACAACGAATCGTTTGCTGGGCTTGGTTACAATAAACACTGTTTTTGGACTAACAAGGAAGTTTTCAGTTCTGAAACTTACAGGATATTCTTATAGTATAATGACCAATTATATGTCCAAAACTTTAAGAAAAATTAGATTTCTCAGTTCATGTATATTATTGTATATAAAATATATTTTATGTTTAATAGAAGACAGAAACTCATACAGGTTTGTAACAACATGAGGGTGACTAAATGATGACAAAATTTTCATTTTTGGATGAACTGTCCCTTTAATATCTAAACATGTGAGGACCGAAAAATGCTCTACAAAATAAGCATCATGCTGCAAGTTTACTCTTTCAGGAAAACAACTGTCATGGCAACAATCCAGAACACTGTAGCAACACACTACAAATCACTCAACACCTTTGTAAAATTTGCAAATGAAAGTGAGAATGATAGAGAATGTCATAAATCATCATCATCATCACATTGTGTGGAATCCAGATGGTGGTACTGGCTTATTTCATTGTGTCCAGGTGAGGCTTCTGGGGGCTTGGGGAGTAAAAATGTAATTTAGAGTATGAAGAATTAAATTGTTCAATGGTCCAGAGACATTATGCAGCCAGTTGGACTTGACAGATTCTCTACAAACACACATGCACAAATCCACTTACACACACTCTGGTTCACTATCTTTGTGGGGACTCTCCACAGACGTAATGTTTTTATACTGTACAAACTGTATGTTCTCTCCCCTTACACTAACCCTACACCTAAACCTACCCATCACAGAAAACTTTTCATTTTTACATTTTCCAAAAAAAAAAAAAAAAAAAACTTATTCTGTATGATTTATAAGCTTGTTTCCTAACAGTGACATGAGTCCCCATGACTCAGTGTGCATTCAGGCTGAAGTCCCCACAGGGATAGAAAAACATGTACACACACAAACACAAACACACAAATATGTAGAATGCTTAAAGGAACAGGTCGCAAAGAAAAAGTTCATAATAAAAATTCAGTCAATATTTTGCTCACTTCCCAACCAGTAAGTCCTTATTTTTTCCATGCAACATGAAAGAAGAAATGTCACGTTTTCATACGACGATAGTTTATAGAGTGAAATTTTATTTGTTGATAAATCAGGGGCGGACTGAGGCAAAAAAGTGTCCCTGGACTTTCTAGCACAAAGCGGCCAATCACACCCGGTCTGCAACACACCTCACCATAAACCCACCAGCTCATTATGCACAGAGCAATTTTAAACACCACTTACTAACATATAGATGCTATTTATACAGAATGTAAATTATATTTTATTTTTTTATTGAAATGCTTATCATAATGAATGACTGGCATACTTCTTTAGGTTATAATTTGTCTTTCCTGGTGCACATGGCAAATGGCACATTTTTACAAATTTTGAATTCTCTTTTCCATACACTGAAGTTTAATATCACTAAGTTCAATACCTACCATCAAATCAGTCCATACACAATGCTATGGTCTAGAAGACTTAGAATTTAGTGCAGATTGTGGACTGTTTTATAGTGCCTTTCTAGTGGTTATAGTATGTGTCCTTTCAGGAGCTTGACATCTTTCATTTTATGGAATAGAGCTCAAATTGTGGAAAAGAGTTTAAAAATTATATGAAAAATACAGCATATTAAATGATTTCTGAAGGATCATGTGACACTGAAGTGTGGAGTCATTATGCTGAAAAGTCAGCTTTGATCACAGAAATAAATGACATTTTACAATATATTCACATAGCTATTGCAAATTGTAATAATATTTCTTACTAATTTCACTGAATCTATTAGAATTTAAAGGTGCAGTGTGTAATATTTATGAGGCTCTATTGACAGAAATGCAATATAATATACATAACTATGTTTTCAGTGGTGTATAAAGACCTTACATAATGAACCATTATGTTTTTATTACCTTAGAACGAACCATTTCTATCTACATACACCGCCGGGTCCCCTTACAGTGAAATCGCCATTTTGCGCCCTAAACGGACAAACTGCTCTACAGAGCGCTAGCTACTCTCTGCTGTCTCAGACGACGACCTCTTTGTCCTGTGTCGGCCACCGTAGCTTCTCTATGTGCTACGAAAGGGAGGGGTGAGCAGTGGGCGGTTGCAATTCGCATCCTCACCACTAGATGCTGCTAAAATTTACACAGTGCACCTTTAGGTTCTGGTTTGGTCTGGTTCATAAACCGGACTGGTTCCCAAAAGCACTGTAAGTCTAAGGGTGTTCTCACACACGGTTGCCTTGTACCATGCCCTGGCGCAATTGTCCCCCCTCCGCCGTTGGCTTGCACTCACATTGCACTTAACGCTCCGGGCCGGAGCACGCTTTACGATGCAACAATTTCTTTTGAAGAAAACAGGAAGAAAAGCACTTTAGCTAATACACTGCCTAATAGATTTATGATCATTTATGCCGTGCAGCGATTTTCACTTGATTGTGCTGCACGCATCAGAAGATTATTACGGCAGCCTTTTTCACAAACTACAATTCCAGTTCGTCAATAAGGTGAGAACCAGAGCCGTTATAAACCTAAATATACTCAAATTATTTGAATTAATTAAAAAGTGTACTATCCAAGTACAAACCCGATTCCAAAAAAGTTGGGACACTGTACAAATTGTGAATAAAAACAGAATGCAATGATGTGGAAGTTTCAAATTTCAATATTTTATTCAGAATACAACATAGATGACATATCAAATGTTTAAACTGAGAAAATGTATCATTTTAAGGGAAAAATAAGTTGATTTTAAATTTCATGGCATCAACACATCTCAAAAAAGTTGGGACAAGGCCATGTTTCCCACTGTGTGGCATCCCCTCTTCTTTTTATAACAGTCTGCAAACGTCTGGGGACTGAGGAGACAAGTTGCTCAAGTTTAGGAATAGGAATGTTGTCCCATTCTTGTCTAATACAGGCTTCTAGTTGCTGAACTGTCTCAGGTCTTCTTTGTCGCATCTTCCTCTTTATGATGCGCCAAATGTTTTCTATGGGTGAAAGATCTGGACTGCAGGCTGGCCATTTCAGTACCCGGATCCTTCTTCTACGCAGCCATGATGTTGTAATTGATGCAGTATGTGGTCTGGCATTGTCATGTTGGAAAATGCAAGGTCTTCCCTGAAAGAGACGACGTCTGGATGGGAGCATATGTTGTTCTAGAACTTGGATATACCTTTCAGCATTGATGGTGCCTTTCCAGATGTGTAAGCTGCCCATGCCACACGCACTCATGCAACCCCATACCATCAGAGATGCAGGCTTCTGAACTGAGCGCTGATAACAACTTGGGTTCTCCTTGTCCTCTTTAGTCCGGATGACATGGCGTCCCAGTTTTCCAAAAAGAACTTCAAATTTTGATTCGTCTGACCACAGAACAGTTTTCCACTTTGCCACAGTCCATTTTAAATGAGCCTTGGCCCAGAGAAAACGCCTGCGCTTCTGGATCATGTTTAGATATGGCTTCTTTTTTGACCTATAGAGCTTTAGCCGGCAACGGCGAATGGCACGGTGGATTGTGTTCACCGACAATGTTTTCTGGAAGTATTCTTGAGCCCATGTTGTGATTTTCATTACAGTAGCATTCCTGTATGTGATGCAGTGCCGTCTAAGGGCCCGAAGATCACGGGCATCCAGTATGGTTTTCCGGCCTTGACCCTTACGCACAGAGATTGTTCCAGATTCTCTGAATCTTTGGATGATATTATGCACTGTAGATGATGATAACTTCAAACTCTTTGCAATTTTTCTCTAAGAAACTCCTTTCTGATATTGCTCCACTATTTTTCGCCGCAGCATTGGGGGAATTGGTGATCCTCTGCCCATCTTGACTTCTGAGAGACACTGCCACTCTGAGAGGCTCTTTTTATACCCAATCATGTTGCCAATTGACCTAATAAGTTGCAAATTGGTCCTCCAGCTGTTCCTTATATGTACATTTAACTTTTCCGGCCTCTTATTGCTACCTGTCCCAACTTTTTTGGAATGTGTAGCTCTCATGAAATCCAAAATGAGCCAGTATTTGGCATGACATTTCAAAATGTCTCACTTTCAACATTTGATATGTTATCTATATTCTATTGTGAATAAAATATAAGTTTATGAGATTTGTAAATTATTGCATTCCTTTTTTATTCACAATTTGTACAGTGTCCCAACTTTTTTGGAATCGGGTTTGTAATAGTAGAAGATGTTTGCTATCGTAATGATGACAGTAGCGCACACGAGTGGTAGGTGTTCTGTGCTCCGGCGCAGTTAGCGATCACACTACATGCATACCGCGCCCGAGCCCAATCGAACCGTGCTCTGGCCCACCTCTTCCAATTGGGCCAGGGACGGTTATGCTGTACGGAGCGATGTCAGTACGTCATAAATAGAATGAGGCATCAGTTTACTGTTGGGGATTTGTGCTGAACATCCAGTGTAGATAACATCACTGATTATAATGGGTTTTATTGTCTTTTGTCGTGTCGCATCGTGCCGCTCGTGTCCGGTGTAGACAAGGTGTTAGGCTTACAATGTTTTTGGGAAATGCAGCCCTGATCTGGTTCTCCAGTCCAACTCAATGATCCAGTCATAATTGATATGGTGTTAACTGCTCACTGGAGGGGAGAATTATTAGTGAATGAATAATTTATTCATTTAATGATGAACTGTCTGTTACTGAACTATGAATGATGAACTGTCTGTTCATCATTCAAAGCTATCATATGACTTCAAAAACTTGATATGGTCTTACAAACTTTTGTGGCAGGTTTAATGACTTTCATTTTTGGATAAACTATACTTTTACCATAGGGACCATTTCTCGTCCATTGCACATGCTTCCTATATAACTAGAAACCCAAACGAGAGGGGGAGAGAGAGAAAGCTATTAAGGCTAAAGAAGACATAATTGAACTACAGTGCATTATCAAATATTAAGCTTATCATGCCATCTCCTTCACAAATCATACACACGTTATAATATCTACATTCAAATCAGGTGAACTTTGCTGAAGACTGTTCAACTGCAAATTATAATTTCTTCATCATTTTGCAGCATTCTTGTGATGAGGTGCTAATTGCTGCTTTTTCACAGACAATGTCACATTGTCCCCTGTCATCTTATTCCTATAATAAAACCCAGTGAAGTGGGTTTGGCAAGGGGGAAAAGGTCAATATTGGAAAAATGGACACAATTCAAGGAGTCAGGACCTCAGTTAATCGAACTGCCATAATAGAGATAAAACTCCAATCCATCACTGATATACCATAGAAACATTTAACATAGAATGACAGTGTGTTTGTACAACATTATCATTTGGAACTAATTGAGATTGCCAGTAGTAAGACTGTCTGCAATAATGATATAAACAATGCATTGTTATAATTCTATAGCTTAATTCATGCGTTTATTGAAATCTAATTATGGAGATGTCAGACACCAGCTTTTCAACCGACACTATTTATTCAGTACCTGCAGTGTTAATGAACAAAGACTTCAGTGCTAATTAATACACTGACAACCATATAGCATTGTTTTACCAATTCTCTAATTAAATGCAAGTGTTGTTTATTAAGGGAACCCTCTCATTTTTTTTTATCTAAAAGCATGCATCATAGAAAAGAGGATTTTCCTTGCTAAAAACAGTTCAAACAACTATAATTACGTAGTCCCACCCAAACTATAAGATTAAATTACAAAAACGGTCATTCAGACATACTGTGACTTTAACAATGCCTATTTAGTATTCTAAACTTAGTGGGGTGTTGTTACTCATTTCTGTAGGTGCACAGAATATAATAATAATTTTCATGTTATGCCCAATATTAAAGTTCAACACTATTTTTTTTAATAAAGCACATAAAACTAAAATAAATCACATTTAACTGCTACAAGTGAATTTAGGCTTCAACATATTAAAATGTTGAACAATATCATACAAAAATTGGGGTCGGCAAGATTTGTACAGTTTTAAAAAGAAGTCTCTTATGCTCAACAAGGCTGCATTTACAGTATATGGTCAAAAATACAGTAAAACTAGTAATATTATGAATTAATATTATAATTTAAAGGGGACCTATTATGCAAAATTCACTTTTACATGGTGTTTGAGCAGTGTGTGTACACAACCACCCTATAATGGTAAAAATCCACCCACTTCTGTTTTTTAATCCCCATAAATCATAAGCAGTGTCTCAGAAAAAGCTGTTTGCAGATTCTAGCTTTTGTGATGTCACAAATGTATAGGCCACACCCACAACTGAATAGACCCCGCCCTCAGTGAGCTGTGCACTGTCCGCCATGTTTATCTCCTCACCAGAGCATTTAACAGCAGCATTCAAGTAAGAAATGTATTCTTGTTAAAGCTACTTAAGTTTTTCTTTTATTGTTTGATTCATATTAACAGCATATATAGCAGTAGGTACTTTATATTATGCTGTTTTCACTTTAATACACAGATCTAATATACACATGCGATTTCTTTACTTGATGTTTACGTTCACAGACATAACCGACTGTGTTTATCTAAACTTTGTGTGTTTTTGACATAACCTTGTGTGTATTTGACAGTTTAAGCGCAATAAGACGTGAAAGAGAACTTCATTTAATATTCACAGGACGCGCCGTCTGACAGCCAGCTTTCTGTGCGTGTGCTTCAGATGTGTGCACTCAGAAAACCATATATCAGAAGTTTAGACTGATGTGGCTTTAAAACGCATGCAGATAATAAACTTTCATGATGATGAATAACTGCAATGTCATGTGAGTGTGACCACGATAGAGATGATAATCAAAACCAAACAGATGTTTTAGTTTTTGACACAAGCTGAACAGGCTCCGCCCTGTTCTGGAAAGTGGGGCGGGGAGCAGCAGCTCATTTGCATTTAAAGATACATGCATGAAAACAGCATGTTTTTCCTTCCACTCAAAAATGGGCATTTACAACATGGTATAATAAATGATCTGTGGGGTATTTTGAGCTGAAACGTCACAGACACATTCTGGGGACAAAGACTTATATTACATCTTGTAAAAGGGGCATAATAGGTCCGCTTTAAAATATTGTTTTCTATTTTATAATGCAATATATTCCTGTCATGGCAAAGCTGAATTTTCAACAGTGTCACATGATCTCATGAAATTTTCATTATTTTCATTGTTAAAAACAGTTGCGCTGTAATCTAAATGTAAAATAAAAATAAAAATGAATGCACAATTACATATGCAATATCCACTGATATTGATACAATTAAAATGTCCAGTAATGGCCCAGTAACTAGAACCAATATCTTGTGCAGCCCTACTCAATTCAAGAGATTATTCAATTATAAATAAGGTAATTAATGTTTTAAAGGCAGAGAAGCAAAAACTGTCTTTTTTATATTAAAAGGGCATTCACTACTTATTCACATAAATCAAACTCATCTGTTCAACAACTATTATATCATTTTCACTACTGTTGCTCAAATCGCCAACTCTCATTGAAAACTAAACGGATGACCTCTAGTTGTTTTGTTTCTGCAAATCGTTGTAAATGTAAATGTAAATGTCAACGTGAAAGATGTCACATAAAATTAAATTGCCATGCTTTTTGGTTCAAGAATACTTGACTGAAATTATATGGGACTTATAAAAAGTATCACCTTTGACAAAGCACACCACTGAAGAGTTACAAGGTGGAAAAAAACTGAAACAGAACACGATTTATCAGTATCATACAAGCAGTTTGCGAGGATAAAATATGATTTGTTTTTTCCACCGACACAGGACTGAGGAACTGCAAGTCTCAGATTTCAACATGCTCCTCACGCAGAAGTACACTGGAATAAAAGAGCCATATCCTACTGCAAAGCTCATGTGGGATCAGGTGTTAACCCCCAGACGGTCTTCTCCACACGTTAACTCAACGGCAGACCAGAGCAAATAACCATTTACAGACCCGTACGGAGAGACCAGTGAGCCCTGTTGAGTCCTGAGAATCATTTGCAGACAAGAACAGCTCAGGTTCTTGTCAACACAGGAGTACCATGGCAGAACAGACCTAAAGTCAAGCATTAGGGACTGCACACATTATCCAAGAGATGGTAAAATTATCCATGAAGGGCTTTACGTTTAGGTTCATCTCTCACAATTTAAAGGCAATAGGAGCCTCAATATGAAGGGGAATACACAACCATGCTCAAGATGTTGAAGTGCACCATGTCAAGAATGTAGCACTCTTGTATTCTACAGCTGACTCTTTTCTTTGAACTTTGCTCTTATGCATATGAACAGCATTTTACGTGTATGTACAGGACCTCTAATTATTCCCTCTCAGGCCTATTAGTTCTTTGATGAACATATGCCATTGAATAATTCCATCCCAGTTGGTCCTACAGTTTTCTTCATATCTAAATCCAGTGTATTCCAAAGAGTTTGACTGAGAAGTATTCTGAGAAGATTCAATGGTGAAATTAACTTTATATTTTATGTCAGCTCTTTTATCACATTTTTGGCTATTCTAGTTAGTTCTTGTTAGTAGATCCAATCATGCACAGCCAAAAAACTACATAATAGTAAGCAGTATCCAGAAGGTTCACTTCTGTCGGTTTGCTGATTACGCTAATAAATATAAATTTTTATTCAATGCAAGTATATTTAATGACATTTTTTGGGGGGCTGCATACCAAGTAGGCCTCCAGGTACAGACTTTTTCCCCCCTCCATTTTCTGCATTGATTTGGGATAATCTGCAGAATTTAAATATGGTAAAATGTGTTAAACAAAGCTGAAAGTACATGCTTATTGGTAGCTGAAAGCATTAGGAAATTGACCAAAATACTGAATAGATTAAAATGCAAGGAGTAGAGGATGTGCAGAATTTTGTGTATAATAAGCATTTCAATACCAGATATCATTGTCAAAAAGTAATATATGATATGGTACCAATACTTGATATGATACCCATGTACTTAAAAAACAAAACAAGTAGCACTTATACCTAAAACTCTTTTATAATATTATTAATGTCTTTACTTTTGATAACTTTTAATGCATCCTTGCAGAATTATAGTATTAATTTCTTTAAAAAAAAAAAAAAAAAAGACACAAATTTCACCATAATAAGTGTAATTTGTATATAATTGCATATAAGGCCATTTTTATAATAACATTAAAGTAAAAAAAAGTATTAAAGTAAAAAATATAATGAATAGGCCTATGTATAGTGCTTTTTTTTTTTTGCAAAATGGTCTAGAGAGGAGCATTTTGCAAAAAAAGCACCATATTAGCTATATCACTATATTAAAGAGCCCCTATTATGGATTTTTGAAAATTACCTTTTATGTAGTGTGTAACATAGTTCTAAGTGAATGAAAACATCCTGCAAAGTTTTAAATCTGAAAGTGCAGCGTATATAAAGTTATTGTCTCTCAAAAGTAAGAGTCGACTTTGAGTCAATTAAACGAATTGTTTTTCAAACGAGTCACAAGCCGTTTCGTTGTGACGTCACGACGAAACATTAGCATATTGCCCGTCCACTTATTGCACGCACAGACACCAGGGAAACCTTGAACACTGCAGCTGATACTGGATAGCATCATGTCGAGAAGACGCTGTGCTCTATGCTCTCTGTGTTTCATATTGTGTAAGTATCTGGCTAACCGGCTAACTCACGTTAACTCACGTTATTACAGTCTTACTGAAATACTACTGTAAATCAGCTGTGGGCTGGATTTTTACCTAAAACTGTGTCTATTAATGCAGATTGTCTGTCATTCTTACTACTTTGAGTAAAGATAAAGGATGGAGCAAGATTTGTTTTGCAAACGTTAATGTTTACATCAGCTGGGCTAACGTATGCACTGTTATTGATACAGTTCCCACATGTGCACCGCAATACATTAGACACACACACACACACACACACACAGGTTTGTTGATGAGGCCACACTTGTTAATGCTGATGGTGAGGAATTACAGTTGAAACCAGTGGTGTGCACGGGGGGCGGGGGGGCTTGAGCCCCTGCCCCTTTAATGAAAGTGAAAGTGAAAGTGCGGAGGTCTGTGCACGCCACTGGTTGAAACATCTCATAATGTACCTCAAACTGAGTAGCATCACTGAGAAACGTCCTGCTCAAGGTTCGGGTTGAAAAATTAGCTCTTCCATTGTTTCATCGTCGATTCGGACTCGCACTGGGATTGGTGTAAAATCAACGTCAACGGGTGTGCCGATTGTCTAAAGCCCTTATACAATCACGCCAATTCATTGGCTGATGGCGCGGGCGCCACCCCAACGCTCTTACGTTGTTGCATTATACTGGCGTGCGCGCCATCTGCTCCTCAGATTTCTCTGCCTTCACGAAGCAGCCATTTCTAGCCCTTCGGTCTCGATTTTTCTGGCCCAAATACTAGATTTCGTGCAACTTTCTTCATCAGCACTTCAGCGACTGCGGATAGTGGAACTTGGTTCTCCTTGCGGTGAAGTGCCATGGAATTTCGCCGTTGCCTACCGCCGTGTACTCTCTTTATTGCGAGTGACGACCCTCACAGTAAGTGTGTTAAATGTTTGGGTTTCTCACACGCGCGCGAGGCGGTTCAGGGCAATTCTAAATGTAGATTCTGTGACAATCTCCTTCTCAAAACCCTCCGCTCTAGGCTCGCGTTTTTTGAGAAGGAGTCATCCGTTTTTCCCCGTCGCGCTCCTGAAGCCGCTGAGGCCTCCCTCAGATCCGCGACCTGGGGTTCGGATGTAGAGCTCGAGGATGTGGAGAGCGAGCAGACGGGCTTCCCCCTTTCTCTCCCTCCCTCCCCCCCCGAGCACGTGCGCGGTGTTCTGCCGGTCGAATTCTCACACGACTACTTATGTCCTAGACCGGAAGCGCGCGAGATGGTTTCTTTCGGGCTAGATGATGTAGCTTTCACTGCAGCGTCCGACTCAGAGGATTTCGGGCCTGCTTTAATCGACGACGCTTTCCCGCCTAGCGGCCAGGAAGCGCGGCCTTCTGCGGCCTACTCTGAGCTTATCAACGTGCTTTCGCGCGCTACAGAAAAGCTCACTATTGACTGGCCAGACGAACCCCCCAAGTCACAGTTGTCTAAACTCGACGAGAGGTTTTTAAGTGGCCCTAATTCGAGGCCAGTGCGGAGAAAGCTGCCCTTTTTCAGTGACCTGCATAATGAAATCTCCAGATCCTGGAAACAGCCTTTTTCTGCCCGCTTGACTAATGCGGCAGCCCTGGCTACACACCTTTCTCCATCTTTGGCTCCTTCGTGGAAATCTCGCCCTCTCCTTCCCACTAAACCGTGCAGGACCACTTCCGCCCTTATCAGAAAGTCCTATACTGCAGCTGGTCAGGCAGGCATGGCCCTTCATACTGTGGCCATTCCCCAAGCCTACCAGGCAGATGTTTTGAAGGAGATAGATGAGGGAGGTGGCTTGACACCAGAAGCTGTCAAGGAGCTTCGCAAGCCACAGATTTGGCCTTAAGAGCCGCTAAACACACCGCGCACGCTATAGGGCGTTCCATGGCAGGTGCGTGGCTGCTGAGCGCCATCTGTGGCTCAACCTCAAGTTGAATCAATCCGTGACAAGGAGAAGGTCTTCCTATTGGACGCCCCAATTTCTCAGTCTGGACTGTTTGGGGAGGCGGTCAACACGGTGGTTGATAAATTCCGAGCCGCCAAGTCCCAGTCAGCTGCTTTCAAGCAGTTTATGCCCAGGTGAGTTAGGGATTCTTCTAACCCCTCCCCTTCTCAGCCCAGAGAGCGTTCCTCGCATAGGAAGGAGTTCTCTAGTAGGAGGAGCGACCAGGGTCATCCCCCACCCACCACGGTTTGGGGAGCCCGCGGTCGCCCATTTCCTCGCCAGCGACCCCATAGGCGCCTTGAGCTGAAGCGGTCTAGAAAACCCCCCGCTCCGGCTCCTTCGAGTCGCTCCTGACCCTCAGTTCAGAAAAAGGAGATCCTCGCCCGACGTTCGAGGTTGGGACAGACCGCGCAAGCGGTGTCACCTTATCCAGCCCTGTCACATTCGCCGCCCAGCGCATTTCGATGTGCAGAGCTGGTTTGGCCTCAACCCCCTCCGGCGCGGACGGAAGGAGACGTGTCATGCTTTCTCCCCTTACGTCTGATTGGTTTGCTACCTACTCCTCGCATAAACGGAGACACGCTCGGTTTTCTCCAGGAGCCAGTAGACCCTACTTTTTCCACTCAGGCCGTGGCATCTTCCACTCCGCATCAGGATGCCAAGCGCTCTCCTTCGCGGTTGACCACCCCTCCCCCCAAGGATCAGCTCGACACCCTAACACAGGTATGTCCACTGCACCACAACACTCCGGTTTATCTGTCACATTTCTTTCACGAGTTGAAACGTCTGCCAGGGGTATCACCTTGGATCCTCCACACAGTTCAGTCCGGTTACACGTTTCAGTTCTGTCGCAACCCCCCCTGCTTCAACGGGGTCCTTTCGACTGTAGTAAACAGTGCCTCAGAGGCTTCTGTACTACAACAGAAGCTTTCTTCCCTCCTCCTCAAGGGGTCGATAAAAGAAGTCCCTTCAACGGAGGTGGAACACGGCTTCTTCAGCCGCTACTTCCTGGTCCCGAAGAAGGACGGTGGTCTGCGACCTGTTCTAGACTTTTGCCGACTGAACTTCTCCCTCTACAAAGGGAAGTTCAAGATGTTAACGCTGAAGGCTATCATATCTCAGATACGTGCGGGGGACTGGTTCGTAACGGTAGACCTGAAAGATGCTTATTTCCATATTCAGGTCGTCCGGCGACACAGGAAGTTCCTCAGATTTACCTTTGGAGGAAAGGCTTATCAGTACAAGGTTCTTCCCTTCGGCCTCGCCCTGGCACCAAGGACTTTCACGAAGTGTATGGATGCTGCTCTGGCCCCGTTGAGGCTCCAGGGCATCCGTATACTCAATTACCTGGACGAATGGCTCCTTTTGGCCCACTCCAGGGAGCTGGTGACTTGTCACAGGGACATTGTTCTTCACCACGTTCAGTCTCTTGGCTTAAGAGTGAACACTGGCAAGAGTATTCTCACCCCATTTCAGCAGACCGTCTTCTTAGGGGTTCACCTGGATTCTGTTCTGATGCAGGCCCGTCTGGCTCCTGCCCGGATTTCCAATCTCGTTTCATGTTTGGCCTGCTTCAGGCTTGGTCATCATGTCTCTGTGGGTACCTGTCGCAGGCTCCTGGGTCTCATGGCCGCAGCTTCCCCGGTGCTTCCCTTGGGGCTGCTTCATATGAGACCCTTCCTTTGGTGGATGAAGCTCTTAGGGGCCCGATCGACAGGATCAGCTCTTCGCCTACTGAAGGTGTCACTCGGTTGTTCCTGCGCCCTGTTAGCATGGCGGGACCCTCTCTTTCTTCACGTAGCCAAATGATCACGACGGACGCCTCTCTGACCGGCTGGGGTGTGGTGTTCGAGGGCAGGCCAGGCAGTCCGGAAGTTCTCTCTTGGCACATAAACTGCCTAGAGCTGAGAGCTGTCTTCCTGGCCCTTTGGCACTTTCTCCCCTCTCTCAGGGGGCACCACGTCATTGTCAGGTCGGACAACATGGCGGTGGTGTCTCACATGAATTGCCAAGGGGGCTCACGGTCACGCACCCTGGACAGGCATCCGCGTCGTCTCCTCTTGTAAGCCCAGGACAAACTCCTGTCCCTGAGAGCAGTCCATGTACCCGGGATCTTGAACCTTGCAGCA
The DNA here is from genome assembly GCA_039654105.1 of Coreius guichenoti. NCBI lineage: Eukaryota > Metazoa > Chordata > Actinopteri > Cypriniformes > Gobionidae > Coreius > Coreius guichenoti. The sequence continues at coordinate 7,810,394 of CM077169.1, forward strand.
GATTTTCTGTCGAGGCAGAAGCTCAGATCGAGGGAATGGATGTTGAACCCTCAAACAGTAACCCAGATTTGGGATGTGTATGGCAGAGTGGAGGTGGACCTCTTTGCGTCGAAAGATTCGTCCCAGTGCCAGCTCTGGTTCATTCTGGTTCTCTCATCCGTGGCCGAGTCTAAAACTCTACGCATTCCTGCCTATCAAATTGATTCCGGCGGTTCTGTGCAGGGTGAGAGAGAGCGGAGTCAGTCTCCTACTGGTAGCCCCATTCTGGCCGCCCCAGGCCTGGTTTTCGGAGATGGTTCTTCTTCTGGACTCCCCTCCCTGGGAGATTCCAGTCAGAGAAGACCTGTTGTCTCAGCTTCAGGGCAGGATTTGGCATCCTCATCCCGAGATTTGGAAGCTGTGGGTATGGCCCATCAGAGGCCGCTAGCTCTGAGCGCTGGTCTTCCTGCCGATGTTCAGGAGACCATTGCGAGTGCAAGAGCCCCCTCCACAAGGAGACTATATTCCTCCAAGTGGAAGGTTTTCGAGTAATGGTGCTCAGCCCATGCTGTGGATCCAGTTAATTGCCTTGTGGGTCCAGTGCTGGAGTTCCTACAGGAAAAGTTTGCTGCTGGAGCGGCAGCAACCACCCTGAGGGTTGCTGCCATTGCTGCTCGTAAGGAGTCGGATGAAGTACCTCTGGGCAAACAGGTTAGTCTCGTCATTTATGCGAGGGGTTAGGTGCCTGAGACCAGCACGCTTCCCTGGTATCCCCTCTTGGGACCTGTCAGTTGTTCTGGAGGGATTAACGGAGGTTCCCTTTGAGCCCTTGGAGTCAGCTCCAGAGAGGATTCTGACTCTCAAGGTTGCCCTTTTGTTGGCTTTAACTTCTTTGAAGCGAGTGGGGGATTTACAAGCTCTCTCTGTTAGCGAGGCATGTATGGACTTCGCTCCTGGTCTGGTCAAGGTTACCCTAAGACCCAGGCCAGGATATGTGCCCAAGGTTTTGTTCACATCGTTTCGTTCTCAAGTTACCACCCTTCACTCTTTCCACCCTCCTCCTTTCGCCTCAGAAGAGGACGAAAAGCTTCATTTGCTCTGCCCTGTCCAAGTGTTGAAGTTTTATGTGGAACGTTCTGGTGGTTGGAGGAAATCAAATCAGCTCTTGGTATGTTTCGGTGTTGGCCGCCGCGGGCTTGCCGCATCAAAACAGAGAATTTCCCATTGGGTTACAGAGGCTATTTCGCTGGCATATGAGGTGCGTGGTTTATCCTCACCTCTCAGCATTCGGGCACATTCTACCAGAGGCGTGGCTTCCTCTCAAGCACTTTTTAGAGGGGCCCTTCTGGAGGACATTCGTGTAGCGGCAGGTTGGTCCTCCCCGCACACTTTTGTTAGGTTCTATAGTTTGGATCTCGACATGGCTCCGGGTTCGCATGTTCTGTCTGCTTGATCCGGCCATGCAGGCTATCTGGTATTCATTGAGCCAGATATGGCAGCGCTTAGCTTGGCGAGTGTGGTATAATGTTCCCATTGCGTCATAGCTACGCAGCGTTAAGTGAACCTATGAAAGAGAACGTCTCGGGTTACTGGTGTAACCTATGTTCTCTGAATAGGGAACGAGACGCTGTGTTCGCTGCCAAGCTCCTCGCGCTGCCGACAAGCCACCTTTTTCGGCAGAGAAATCTGAGGAGCAGATGGCGTGCCAGTATAATGCAACGACGTAAGAGCGTTGGGGTGGTGCCCGCGCCATCAGCCAATGAATCGGCGTGATTCTATAAGGGCTTCAGACAATCGGCACACCCTGGGGGCGTTCCCATTGCGTCATAGCTATGCAGCGTCTCGTTCCCTATTCAGAGAACATAGGTTACACCAGTAACCTGAGACGTTCAGTTATTGTAATGGACGTTTGTTTCCGAAATACACACTGTACGCGGTAGACCAGTCACAACAGACTGGGCCGTCTGACAAATCAGAGCAGAGTAGGCTTGTGGAAAGGAGGGATTTAGAGAGACTGATTCATCCATTGAGTCGTTTGGGAATCATTGAACATTGTGGTAATGTGCAATGTATATTATGAGAAAATGAAAGTGTTTTTTGACCTTTGATGCATGTAAACCTGCTGTAGGAGACTCCAAAAGAAGAACTTCTTCACTGCAAAAAAAAGGGGGTTTGGATTGGTGCTGACACCAAGAATGGGGGCCAAAATTTTAATATGTCTCTCGTTTCAGCATCTGAAGAGAGAGCGTGAGGTCAGAACTATGAAATTCTCAAAAATCAATAGCAATGGAACGACACGAACTGTCCAAGTGATAGCCATTGACACAAGCTACTGATGATGAAATAATCACAATAGTGATATTTCTTTGTTAGACCATGGAAGATACTGGTATTGGAAATATTGCATGAAATATTCCCTGCGAACCAAAATAAACCCTATTGCATCCTGGGTAATGTCCTAGGTATGTCTTTCCAGATGTGTTAATTTATACTGTGAGTAAACCTTCAGGACTTCAACCATGAGCTATTAAACCTACAATACTGTAAATAAATAACACTGATGGGATTTGATATCATGGGTGCCTGCTATTATAACTGTAGGCTGTTAAGTGGCAGCGAGGATCCATCTATTTCTGGTGCTTTTTCCACATGCAGTTAGATTCCAGATTGGAGACTGGGGCAAACTTGTCTACAAATGATAGCACTCCCTATTAATCCTCAACGGGGTCCCTTTTCTCTTCTCATTTCTCTCCCACAGGCTATAGAAAACACATATTTTCTACTTGGTCACATAAATCAGTGTTATCTTGAATGGTTTGGGGGCTAAATAGTAATCAAAAGCCCCCATGATGCCCATAATCCATCTTTGTCATACACAATGCCCAAGTGCTCCAATTTAAGCTAGGAAACAACAAATATTATAGACAAAGAAATATTTAAAAATATATGAATATGTGTGTAGTGTCCAGGTCATATACACCGATCAGGCATAACATTATGACTAATATTGTAAAATCTAATATTGTGTTGGTCCCCCTTTTGCTGCCAAAACAGCCCTGACCCGTCGAGGCATGGACTCCACTTGATGTAAAAGAAAAGGTGATTCAAGTTTTGTGCCACCTTCTTCCATTGCTCCGTGGTCCAGTTCTGATGCTCACATGCCCACTGTTGGCGCTCTCGGCGGTGGACAGGGGTCAGCATGGGCACCCTGACTGGTCTGAGGCTATGCAGCCCCATACGCAACAAACTGCGATGCGCTGTGTATTATGACACCTTTCTATCAGAACCAGCATTAACTTCTTGAGCAATTTGAGCTACAGTATCTCATCTGTTTGATCGGACCTCACGGGTCAGCCTTCGCTAGCCATCACAATTTGGCCCTTGTCAAACTCGCTCAAATCCTTACGCTTGCCCATTTTTCCTGCTTCTAACACATCAACTTTGAAGACAAAATGTTCACTTGCTGCCTAATATATCCCACCCACTAACAGGTGCCGTGATGAAGAGATAATCAGTGTTATTCACTTCACCTGTCAGTGGTCATAATGTTATGCCTGATCGGTGTATATACAGTATATTAATATATACAGAGGGGAGAACAAGTATTTGATACACTGCCGATTTTGCACTTACAAAGCATGTAGAAGTCTGTAATTTTTATCATAGGTACTCTTCAACTGTGAGTGACGGAATCTAAAACAAAAATCCAGAAAATCACATTGTATAATTTTTAAGTAATTCATTTGCATTTTATTGCATGACATAAGTATTTGATACATCAGAAAAGCAGAACTTAATATTTGGTACAGAAACCTTTGTTTGCAATTACAGGGATCATACGTTTCCTGTAGTTCTTGACCAGGTTTGCACACACTGCAGCAGGGATTTTGGCCCACTCCTCCATACAGACCTTCTCCAGATCCTTCAGGTTTCGGGGCTGTCGCTGGGCAATACGGACTTTCAGCTCCCTCCAAAGATTTTCTATTGGGTTCAGGTCTGGAGACTGGCTAGGCCACTCCAGGAACTTGAGATGCTTCTTACGGAGCCACTCCTTAGTTGCCCTGGCTGTGTGTTTCGGGTCGTTGTCATGCTGGAAGACCCAGCCACAACCCATCTTCAATGTTCTTACTGAGGGAAGGAGGTTGTTGGCCAAGATCTCGCGATACATGGCCCCATCCATCCTCCCCTCAATACGGTGCAGTCGTCCTGTCCCCTTTGCAGAAAAGCATCCCCAAAGAATGATGTTTCCACCTCCAAGCTTCACGGTTGGGATGGTGTTCTTGGGGTTGTACTCATCCTTCTTCTTCCTCCAAACACGCCAAAAGCTCTATTTTTGTCTCATCAGACCACATGACCTTCTCCCATTCCTCCTCTGGATCACCAGATGGTCATTGGCAAACTTCAGACGGGCCTGGACATGCGCTGGCTTGAGCAGGGGGACCTGGCGTGCACTGCAGGATTTTAATCCATGACGGCGTAGTGTGTTACTAATGGTTTTCTTTGAGACTGTGGTCCCAGCTCTCTTCAGGTCATTGACCAGGTCCTGCCGTGTAGTTCTGGGCTGATCCCTCACCTTCCTCATGATCATTGATGCCCCACGAGGTGAGATCTTGCATGGTGCCCCAGACCGAGAGAGATTGACCGTCATCTTGAACTTCTTCCATTTTCTAATAATTGCGCCAACAGTTGTTGCCTTCTCACCAAGCTGGTTGCCTATTGTCCTGTAGCCCATCCCAGCCTTGTGGAGGTCTACAATTTTATCCCTGATGTCCTTACACAGCTTTCTGGTCTTGGCCATTGTGGAGAGGTTGGAGTCTGTTTGATTGAGTGTGTGGACAGGTGTCTTTTATACAGGTAATGAGTTCAAACAGGTGCAGTTAATACAGGTAATGAGTGGAGAACAGGAGGGCTTCTTAAAGAAAAACTAACAGGTCTGTGAGAGCCGGAATTCTTACTGGTTGGTAGGTGATCAAATACTTATGTCATGCAATAAAATGCAAATTAATTATTTAAAAATCATACAATGTGATTTTCTGGATTTTTGTTTTAGATTCCGCCTCTCACAGTTGAAGTGTACCTATGATAAAAATTACAGACTTCTACATGCTTTGTAAGTGGGCAAACCTGCAAAATCGGCAGTGTATCAAATACTTGTTCTCCCCACTGTAGCAGATATCGCAATGTCAGATTTTTCAAATATCATGCAGCCCTAGTATTTTGTATATATATATATATATATATATTTATATTAAAGAAGTCTCTTATGCTCACCAAGGCTGCATTAATTTGATCATAAAATACAGTAAAACAGTAATATTGTGACATATTATTACAATTTAAAACCACCACAGAGTGAAACCTGGTAGGAGAATATAGGGAAAACAGAGCAGGTGAAAGCAACTCATATATATTATAGCGTGTGTCTTATTAGCTGTCTGATTGGAACATTTCTGTTTTTATTGTGTCTGTTTGTTTTCGCTCAATGCCAGGTGTTTCTCCAACAAAGCGCCTGAGCTGCCACTTTATTTCTAGAGAATGTCAGAAACAAAAGCATCCCGAGAAATCAAATCAGAGAGCTCAGGAGGAATCTGGGAGACAAAGTACCCTCTCATATGGGTTTTGTTTCCACAAGTACATTTATTCAAAGATTTTATTTTTGTAGCATACAGGTTTAATCTTGGTAACAAATAAAAGATACAAGAAAAAAAAAGGTTTTGTCAGAAAATGCCCTGAGTTGGAGGTTTTATAAAAGTTATGGTCCTCTATTTCTCAGTCACATAGTGGAGGTCATCTCATGAAAAATGCATTTTCCTTGATCTTTTGAGATAAAATAGTTTTATGTGCTGTTTAAAAAGTCTTACTTTCAGAACTCAAAATTATACCAGCTTGAAGTAACACAATTAGTTACTTTTTATAATGAGTAACACAATATTGTAACCACTGATCTATCACTGAAAAAAGGTTCAGTGGGGTTCTATATAGTAGGGTCTCACGGTATACCGGTACTAGGGTAGTATTGCAAAACAAAGGCCCCATTTACACTAGTGCGTTTTCGTTTTAAAATGCATAACTTTTGCTACCGTTAAGCCTGTCATCTACACTAATCCGGCGTTTTCGAACCTCGAAAACGGAGACTTTTGAAAACGCTGCAGACCCCGTTTTAGTTGTGGGGTTGCGTTTTAGTGTAAACGAACCAAAACTGAGGCTTTTAAAAACGATAGCTTGGCTGCCCACATTACGCTACCGGAACACGACAATAACAGACCAGGGCTGCATTTCCCAAAAGCACTGTACGCCTACGTTGATGGTAAAACCATTGGTGGCTATTGTATTACAATGCTTTTGGGAAGCGCAACCCAGAGCCGTCTCTCTCAACAGCTCTGTAACATACCGGCCTCGACGACTGTGTAAACAATAACACGGAGACGGAACTGCATGCTTTGTTGACTTTGTGGTCCTTTTTAGGAGCCGTTGTGCAGTTAAATGCTGTATTGTATAATACTGCAGCTGTCTACAAGCTCAAGAGGCAACTGTTTACACGCCCAGTGTGCATGAACGGTCATGTGACATGCGTTTTCGGTCGTGCAGTGTAGACAGAGAACGTTTCTGAAATGCAATGGAAACGCCAGTGTAGACAAGGATCGTTTTCATTTCAAACGCACTAGTGTAAACGGGGCCTAAGAGTGTATATATTCTCTTTTATAGATCAGTGATTGTAACATTTTCATTTTAAAAGTAACATTCCCCAACAGTCAGAAAATGTATGAAAAATTAAGGGTTTTGGAAACATTGAGACATTATACCAATATCCAGGTTGTTTATGTATTTGCTACTTAACTTAGTTTGTTCATTCAAAGCTCCTAGGCCAGGGTTTGCAAGACAAATATTATAAAAAACAAAAGCAATCAAAAAATAATAACAATTTGAAATGAAATCATTTCAAGGAAATAAATAAAAAGCTAGCTAAGTGTGAAGAATAGAAATGAGCTTCACACAGGTCTCTGCAGTGTTGATATCTTGTGTGGCACAGAGGAACAAATCTGACAAAAGCTTATCGTTTATATTAAGAATTTATTCCATCAATCAATACGACATGCAGCAACATATAGGACAGAAAAGCAAGAAAGACAGAAAAAATTATTTATATATGACATATCTCTGTAAATCATCTGTGTAATAAAGGTAGCAGGAAGCTTTCGTCTACAAAGGAAGCTGCATGCATTGGAAATAAGCTAAAAGTAGACACTTGAAAATATATTTTTCTAAAGAAGGAATTCTCAGCTCCAGTGTCAATCACATCCACTGCAAGGTGAAATAGAGGCCATGTCACAGTGACATGTACAGAAGCACTAGAAAATCAGAAGAACTGGATAATTTTCTTTAGTTATAGAGACCTTCAAGAGGGAAAACTGTTCCCTCCACTTCAAAAACAGTGGCAGCAAACAACAAACTCAAGGTCAGGTACTGAGAAGTGGGAATTCTTCAAATCCGTTTGGTAGGACCCATGTGCAGAAGCTTGTGGGAAGGAAAAACCAAGCAGCAAATCCAAGCTCTCGAGAGGAACGCTTGGCAAAGGAAGAAACAGAGACAAAATAAGACCTGTAATGGAGGGATTGCAGAACGAGGCATTAACAGGAAAGGAGAAAAGACAAAAGCTCAGAGGTATATGGAAAGGTGAGGCAACACATCAAAGTGCATGATTATACACTGGAGCTTCTTGACAACACAAACACATATCAGTGACAAATGGGAGACACAAGATCATAATTTAAATGCAAGAGATGTAGGTTACTTGCATTACTAGAGCACAAATTCCACTTCCTGAAACATGTCAAGACAGTGTCAAGGCCATATTTTACCCCAAATCAACAGAAATAAATACCAAATCATGAATACTGTTTTAGGACCATTAAAGGTTATTGCATTCTGACATTATTTTCATGACAATTAAAGGCATTCCCCTCAAATTCTAATCTTCTAGGACTTCTAGAAAATATAAGCTATACTGTAGGCCTTTATATCTTTTAAAGTGTAAAATACTAATACATAATTACTATAGGCTATTAGCTGTATAAATACTGTTAAGAGGACTTGGTCAATCAGAAACGTTCTTATTTGTGACAGCGGTAGAAGGACTCTATTGAAATCGCATACTTCCCTAGTAGGCAAAAAATAGTGTGTGATAAGATTATGTTCGAATTCACAGAGTAATTCACAAAGTACCTGGATGACTTACTACTTCAGATTCTACTCAAAATTTTACTAAAAATGTTTTTTTCAAGATTTACGCATGTCCAAGTCCTGAAGGTTTACTCACAGTATAAATTAACACACCTGGAAAGACATACCTAGGACATTACCCAGGATGCAATAGGGTTTATTTTGGTTCACAGAGAATATTTCATGCAATATTTCCAATACCAGTATCTTCCATGGTCTAACAAAGAAATATCACTATTGTGATTATTTCATCATCAGTAGCTTCAATGGCTATCACTTGGACAGTTCGTGTCGTTCCATTACTATTGATTTTTGAGAATTTCATAGTTCTGACCTCACGCTCTCTCTTCAGATGCTGAAATGAGAGACATATTAAAATTCTGGCCCCAATTCTTGGTGTCAGCACCAATCCAAACCCCCTTTTTTTTAGCAGTGGAGAAGCTCTTGGTGACAAATAGTCTAGTCAAATCCCTAAAAAAAAAATCAGTTTCCCATAAAATATTAAGCAGCAAAATAGTTTTTTACATCAATAATAAGAAGAAATGTTTCTTGAGCAGCAAATCATCATCATAGAATGATTTCTGAAGGATCATGTGACACTGAAGACTGGAGTAATGATGCTGAAAATTCAGCTTTGATCACAGGAATAAATTATATTTCAAAATGTATTCAAATAGAAAACTGTTTTCTATTTAAATAGTAATAATATTACTATAATATTTTGCTGTATTTTTGATCAAATAAATAGCCTTGGTGAGCATAAGAGACTTTATACATATCAGGGCCCGTATTCATGAAAAATCTTAATGCAAAGAGTAGCTCCTAGTGACAAAATTCTAAGAAAATTCTTAGAAAGGTGTGCGTTTCCTCTTAAAATTAAAGAAATCCTAGTAAAGAAGAAAGTAATTCAGAAAACATCTTAACCCTTAAAAGAGGTCTTAAGGTCCAAAATTGTTAGGAGTACGGACGAGGACTTTTAAGAGACTTAAGAGTTTCTTTAGCAGCGGAGAAAATGAATGAAAACTCGAAGAGGGAGAAGAAATGTGTTGCACACAATGCATGAGTGAGTTAATAAGACACTACACATTAGATCGTGCAAGGATCATGTTTGTGACCGATTTTATTAGAGACATGCTAACATCTCAGACACAGCACAGAAATGCCATAGCGCCAGAAATGGAAGTAATCACTACATTTACATATTTGGGTCTTTCACAGCCTTCTATAAGCAAAGTGATCACACAATTACAGCAATGTCAGAACCTTATTGTGTCGCTGTTCATTTCCTATCAAATACATTAAGTACAACATTAACAGCATGGTAAATAAAAAATAAAGAATATATATATATATATATATATATTATGTGTGTGTGTGTGTGTGTGTGTGTGAGTGAGAGAGAGAGAGAGGTTTTGGAGCCCGTAAATTACGACTTCAAACCACGACTCACGACTTTGTAGCGTTCCAGGCAAAGTCACGCCAAACTGCCTGAGCGCAAGGAATTGTGGTAGCTAGATGTAAACAAAGCATGGCGGACCGTACGGGGCTTGTGCTCATTTACAATCATTTCTATCGCCAAAGGTGCTTACTCCTTGCTTTTTTGAGGAAAACGGAGGAGAAAAAAAACAGCGCATAAGGCAAGAGAAGCTGTTATACCTTTTATTTTATGTTATTTAGACACATAACATTGTAATACATACACTCACCTAAAGGATTATTAGGAACACCATACTAATACTGTGTTTGACCCCCTTTCGCCTTCAGAACTGCCTTAATTCTACGTGGCATTGATTCAACAAGGTGCTGAAAGCATTCTTTAGAAATGTTGGCCCATATTGATAGGATTGCATCTTGCAGTTGATGGAGATTTGTGGGATGCACATCCAGGGCACAAAGCTCCCGTTCCACCACATCCCAAAGATGCTCTATTGGGTTGAGATCTGGTGACTGTGGGGGCCATTTTAGTACAGTGAACTCATTGTCATGTTCAAGAAACCAATTTGAAATGATTCGAGCTTTGTGACATGGTGCATTATCCTGCTGGAAGTAGCCATCAGAGGATGGGTACATGGTGGTCATAAAGGGATGGACATGGTCAGAAACAATGCTCAGGTAGGCTGTGGCATTTAAACGATGCCCAATTGGCACTAAGGGGCCTAAAGTGTGCCAAGAAAACATCCCCCACACCATTACACCACCACCACCAGCCTGCACAGTGGTAACAAGGCATGATGGATCCATGTTCTCATTCTGTTTACGCCAAATTCTGACTCTACCATCTGAATGTCTCAACAGAAATCGAGACTCATCAGACCAGGCAACATTTTTCCAGTCTTCAACTGTCCAATTTTGGTGAGCTCGTGCAAATTGTAGCCTCTTTTTCCTATTTGTAGTGGAGATGAGTGGTACCCGGTGGGGTCTTCTGCTGTTGTAGCCCATCCGCCTCAAGGTTGTGCGTGTTGTGGCTTCACAAATGCTTTGCTGCATACCTCGGTTGTAACGAGTGGTTATTTCAGTCAAAGTTGCTCTTCTATCAGCTTGAATCAGTCGGCCCATTCTCCTCTGACCTCTAGCATCAACAAGGCATTTTCGCCCACAGGACTGCCGCATACTGGATGTTTTTCCCTTTTCACACCATTCTTTGTAAACTCTAGAAATGGTTGTGCGTGAAAATCCCAGTAACTGAGCAGATTGTGAAATACTCAGACCGGCCCGTCCTAATAATCCTTTAGGTGAGTGTAATCGTGTGTGTATTATTTATCATTATTATATTATTATTAATTTGATTTTAATGTTATATTGTCCTGAAGTGTATTTCTCACCGTGTATGACTTTCATAAACACAGCATCCGTAGGGGCTGCCATTGTTGTTTCGCAGGCTATGTGACGTCAGAGCGCGTAACTGGGAGTACATCGATCTAGTACGAGTTCACGGGTGGGAAGTCATGGGTTTGACTGCCGTTCCAGTGCATCTTCACAGGTAGAAGTTTGGAAAAACACGGCTTACGGGTTGCCTGGAACGCGGCATTAAAAGCGCTCTTTTTTTCCTTCTTGGACAACCAACCAATCACAGTCTTCAAAAGACTGTGTCATACGTAGCAATGGGGTCAGGCCCGCCTCCTCACTAAGATAAAAGTTATTTGTATTTTTCCTGCTCAGAGTTGCTCTCAGATCGGTCCTGAATCACTCTTAAGCTAAGACTCCTACGTAGAAGTTTTTAAGGTAAATTAGGAGCTTTCTGAGAGGATTCTTAGAAGCTTTAAGAATACGGGCCCTGATCTATTTTTCTATTTACTTAAAATCGTTTTTTTGTCATACCATGTAATGAAAATGGTAACGCTTTAGATTACAGCCCGGAAAGTACTTTGTAACTAAAGCGAATTTACAGCGTAACTTTCAGTAATTATAGTGTAACTATAAAGTAAGTACATGTAATTATAAGGGAACAATATGTAATATTTGGGGAATAAAGGGGTAACTATCAGGAAAATTAACAAATGATTTACTGAAAGTATTTTTTAATTAAGGGGTAATTATCCATGTAGTTACAGGGTAAGTGTGAATCTGTGGGCTGTTAATAGTTTCATGTAGTTGCAATAAAAAACGTACAAAATCTGATATCACTCGGAAAGATTTATTGAAAAACAACTTAATTCAAAACAGATTTATGACACTTCTTATTCATTTTTTTAAAATAAACTTTTCATTTCAAATAATAACGTCCTGACAGAAAGTGGCACGTTTTGTCCCTTTTTTGTTTCTCTTGATTGGCTTCTCCTCCTCTTGTTCCTCTTTTTCTTTTTCGTTATTTCCACTGATGGATCTTAAGAGCAGTCCCATGTCTTTTGATATTCTGTATTATTATTTATTAAAAGAAAAAGTACATCCAGAAATTATCTCATAATTTACTAATCTTTTCACATCCGACCAACTGTTACCAGCGCGTGCGTGAGTAAAGAAGCTTCAAGTTTTCATGACGTTCTCGCGCAAGTGGTGACTCTGTCTCTCTGGCGTCTTCTAGTCTTGTTTGTTTCTCATTGCTATTATCATATATTATGTTATTGTTTGTTTACTGTTGTGAGCATTCATTTAAAAAAATGAAAATAAAAACAGACGGCATCCGACATCCGCGTGACCACGCTTCAAGTTACGTCAAGCGTGAACTCGACCCTCTCATTCACACAGATGACTGCTGGTTGGAAGCGATAGTTAAAAAAGTTTTTTTTTTTAAATATTAGTATTTTTCTTACAAACACTAACGTTTCACTTCAGAAGACATTGATTCATCAATTGGGATCGTATGGATTACTGTATGTGCTGTTTGATGCTTCAACTTTTAGGAACCCAAATGAGTTTTCATTATCAGAGTTTTTTTATTTTTCTGTGTTCATCTGAAGAAAGAAAGTCGTATACATCTCGGATGGCAGGAGGGTAAAAGATGAGTAAACGATGAGGACATTTCTGCGTGCACTGTATTTTCTTCAAATACATAATATAGCTACAGAATAGCTAGAGACATAGGATTCCTTCTTAAGATTCATCTGTGGCAAGAACGAATAAGAAGAGGAGCAAGAGGAGGAGAAGCCAAGCAAGAGAAATGAATAAGTGTTGTAAATCTGTTTTAAAAAAGTTTTTTCAAATAAAGATTTCCGAGTGATATCAGATTGTGTACGTGTTTTTATTGTACTTACCCTGTAACTACAAACCCGATTCCAAAAAAGTTGGGACACTGTACAAATTGTGAATAAAAACAGAATGCAATGATGTGGAAGTTTCAAATTTCAATATTTTATTCAGAATACAACATAGATGACATATCAAATGTTTAAACTGAGAAAATGTATCATTTTAAGGTGAAAATAAGTTGATTTTAAATTTCATGGCATCAACACATCTCAAAAAAGTTGGGACAAGGCCATGTTTCCCACTGTGTGGCATCCCCTCTTCTTTTTATAACAGTCTGCAAACGTCTGGGGACTGAGGAGACAAGTTGCTCAAGTTTAGGAATAGGAATGTTGTCCCATTCTTGTCTAATACAGGCTTCTAGTTGCTCAACTGTCTTAGGTCTTCTTTGTCGCATCTTCCTCTTTATGATGCGCCAAATGTTTTCTATGGGTGAAAGATCTGGACTGCAGGCTGGCCATTTCAGTACCATTTCAGTTTCAGAGCATATTTTGTTCTAGAACTTGGATATGCCTTTCAGCATTGATGGTGCCTTTCCAGATGTGTAAGCTGCCCATGCCACACGCACTCATGCAACCCCATACCATCAGAGATGCAGGCTTCTGAACTGAGCGCTGATAACAACTTGGGTTGTCCTTGTCCTCTTTAGTCCGGATGACATTGCGTCCCAGTTTTCCAAAAAGAACTTCAAATTTTGATTCGTCTGACCACAGAAGAGTTTTCCACTTTGCCACAGTCCATTTTAAATGAGCCTTGGCCCAGAGAAAACGCCTGCGCTTCTGGATCATGTTTAGATATGGCTTCTTTTTTGACCTATAGAGTTTTAGCCGGCAACGGCGAATGGCACGGTGGATTGTGTTCACCGACAATGTTTTCTGGAAGTATTCCTGAGCCCATGTTGTGATTTCCATTACAGTAGCATTCCTGTATGTGATGCAGTGCCGTCTAAGGGCCAGAAGCTCACGGGCATCAAGTATGGTTTTTCGGCCTTGACCCTTACGCACAGAGATTGTTCCAGATTCTCTGAATCTTTGGATGATATTATGCACTGTAGATGATGATAACTTCAAACTCTTTGCAATTTTTCTCTGAGAAACTCCTTTCTGATATTGCTCCACTATTTTTCGCCGCAGCATTGGGGGAATTGGTGATCCTCTGCCCATCTTGACTTCTGAGAGACACTGCCACTCTGAGAGGCTCTTTTTATACCCAATCATGTTGCCAATTGACCTAATAAGTTGCAAATTGGTCCTCCAGCTGTTCCTTATATGTACATTTAACTTTTCCGGCCTCTTATTGCTACCTGTCCCAACTTTTTTGGAATGTGTAGCTCTCATGAAATCCAAAATGAGCCAGTATTTGGCATGACATTTCAAAATGTCTCACTTTCAACATTTGATATGTTATCTATATTCTATTGTGAATAAAATATAAGTTTATGAGATTTGTAAATTATTGCATTCCTTTTTTATTCACAATTTGTACAGTGTCCCAACTTTTTTGGAATCGGGTTTGTACATGAAACAAGAGGGGAACAAGCACCACTTTAATTTATAGCCTGTAGATTCATACTTACCCTGTAACTACGTGAAACAAAAGGGGAACAAACACCACTTTAATTTACAGCCCGCAGATTCACACTTACCCTGTAACTACATGGATAATTATCCCTTAATTAAAAAAATACTTACAGTATAAATAATTTGTTAATTTTCCTGATAGTTACCCCTTTATTCCCCAAATATTACATATTGTTCCCTTATAACTACACGCACTTACTTTATAGTTACACTATAATTACCGAAAGTTACGCTGTAAATTCGCTTCACTTACACAGTACTTTCCGGGCTGTAATCTAAAGCGTTACCTGAAAATCTTACTTGAATGCTTCTCCACAGACTATAGACAAGACGGAATATAATAGACAGCATTGCTGTGTACAAAAATGTACATTTGCAGAGATAATTTATTTTTCACAGGTGTAACTTTTTTTTTTTTTTTTTTTTTAACTGTAGGGAGTCATAAGCATTTTCTACAATAACCACATGTCCATCTAACGAAAAGAAGTGATAATCAATCAGATCCTATAGCAACCACCCAGCAAAGCAGCAAAAGTACAACTTAGCAACCACATGGTAACACCCTGGCAACCACCCACATTCTGGCATTGTGGCTGTGAATTTTGCACCTCTCACAGTTCTAATTAAGGCGAGACACTACAGGCAAAAACACTGTTTTTTCTTGCATCTGTCAATTTTGAGATTTTGGGCTTTTTGGCATTTCATAAAGTGTTTTTTCAGACTAGTGGAAAGAAACCATCCAAAATAGACTTTTAAGTGTATCTTATATGGCACTTTATCTATTTGCGTCTGTAGATTTCAATTACAGTACATACAGTGGGGAGAACAAGTATTTGATACACTGCCATTTTGCAGGTTTTCCTACTTACAGAGCATATAGAGGTCTGTAATTTTTATCATAGGTACACTTCAACTGTGAGAGACGGAATCTAAAACAAAAATCCAGAAAATCACATTGTATGATTTTTAAATAATTAATTTGCATTTTATTGCATGACATAAGTATTTTATCACCTACCAACCAGTAAGAATTCCGGCTCTCACAGACCTGTTAGTTTTTCTTAAAGAAGCCCTCCTGTTCTCCACTCATTACCTGTATTAACTGCACCTGTTTGAACTCGTTACCTGTATAAAAGACACCTGTCCACACACTCAATCAAACAGACTCCAACCTCTCCACAATGGCCAAGACCAGAGAGCTGTGTAAGGACATCAGGGATAAAATTGTAGACCTGCACAAGGCTGGGATGGGCTACAGGACAATAGGCAAGCAGCTTGGTGAGAAGGCAACAACTGTTGGCGCAATTATTAGAAAATGGAAGTTCAAAATGACGGTCAATCTGCCTCGTTCTGGGGCACCATGCAAGATCTCACCTTGTGGGGCATCAATGATCATGAGGAAGGTGAGGGATCAGCCCAGAACTACACGGCAGGACCTGGTCAATGACCTGAACAGAGCTGGGACCACAGTCTCAAAGAAAACCATTAGTAACACACTACGCCGTCATGGATTAAAATCCTGCAGCGCACGCAAGGTCCCCCTGCTCAAGCCAGCGCATGTCCAGGCCCGTCTGAAGTTTGCCAATGACCATCTGGATAATCCAGAGGAGGAATGGGAGAAGGTCATGTGGTCTGATGAGACAAAAATAGAGCTTTTTGGTCTAAACTCCACTCGCCGTGTTTGGAGGAAGAAGAAGGATGAGTACAACCCCAAGAACACCATCCCAACCGTGAAGCATGGAGGTGGAAACATCATTCTTTGGGGATGCTTTTCTGCAAAGGGGACAGGATGACTGCACCGTATTGAGGGGAGGGTGGATGGGGCCATGTATTGCGAGATCTTGGCCAACAACCTCCTTCCCTCAGTAAGAGCATTGAAGATGGGTCGTGGCTGGGTCTTCCAGCATGACAACCACCCGAAACACACAGCCAGGGCAACTAAGGAGTGGCTCCATAAGAAGCATCTCAAGGTCCTGGAGTGGCCTAGCCAGTCTCCAGACCTGAACCCAATAGAAAATCTTTGGAGGGAGCTGAAAGTCCGTATTGCCCAGCGACAGCCCCGAAACCTGAAGGATCTGGAGAAGGTCTGTATGGAGGAGTGAGCCAAAATCTCTGCTGCAGTGTGTGCAAACCTGGTCAAGAACTACAGGAAACGTATGATCTCTGTAATTACAACAAAGGTTTCTGTACCAAATATTAAGGTCTGCTTTTCTGATGTATCAAATACTTATGTCATGCAATAAATTGCAAATTAATTACTTAAAAATCATACAATGTGATTTTCTGGATTTTTGTTTTAGATTCCGTCACTCACAGTTGAAGAGTACCTATGATAAAAATTACAGACTTCTACATGCTTTGTAAGTGGGCAAACCTGCAAAATCAGCAGTGTATCAAATACTTGTTCTCTCCACTGTATATTTAAAGGCTGTTTTCTCAAAATGAGTTTTTTCTCTTGCACTGAGCCAGAAATCTCACTTCAGCAGCACTTACATACAAACTTTACAGTTTTATTCCTATCTATATTCTGAAGGTTTTTACAGAGGGGTTTGTTCATATATCATTTGCCTGATTTTGAACATTTTATTCCTAAAAAATTGTGAAAATGTTTTTTTTTTTTCTGGTTGTTAATAGTATTTTCTTATTTATGGAGTAATAAAAAGAGTAATAAAAAAATAAATATTCAAAATCTGTAAAAACCTTTGACTCTAATATGTCAAAAAGAATTTTTTGAATCTGACTTCATCCAATGTTCAGTTTTTTGTTATGTAATTAGATAACGCCTCATTTGCATATTTAAACATACAATTGTGGAAAACTTGTAATACAAAAAATGTTTGCAATTCTTAATGTAATCAATTAACTGGGGAAGTATGGTGATATCTATTAGTTTTTTTTTTAATCTTATTCACCTGGGGTGTCTTGCCTTAATATGTGAATGGAATGGAGTTGTTTGTAAAGTTCTTGCCCTTGAAAATGAGAAAATACCAAAGAAAAAAAGAGAGCAAGAGAAAGATTGAGACTGAGAGAGAGAGAGGATTTATTTTCTCTTTGAACTGCGTATGACATTGAATCAGTGCTCTGCTTCAATTCGTCTCTTGTTTATCACAATGGACTCTATTATGAGATTGATCCACCGGCTACAATAAAGCACTATTTAAAGAGAGTCAAGCTTTTTTCTGTGTTTATTAATTGAGGAAGCTCCACAGCTACGTAAACAACTTGTTTGTTCGATGTTAACCTTGTGTATTCTTTGAGATTAAAGTCATTGCCTCTCAACTGTTTTTCTGCTCTTCCTTTTCTGTTGTTTCTTTGTTCTCTGCAGTTTACCATCAGATATCCATTAAGTCGGATCCACTTTGTTGCTTATTCTGGCCATGAACTGCCCCTTTAGAGGTTATTTGACCAGCATGTACACTTAAACGACCAACCACAGTTTATTTATTTTTTTCAATGTAATGTTTAGGGCTGAAATAGTTGATACAATAATAGATTGATGTACAAAAATGTATGATAGTAAGCTACAATTAATATTAATATATATTTAAATACCAATTCCTTATATTCATTTTCACGTGTTGCTTCTACAATACTAACTTATGACTTCAAAACACTTTTTGTGCATTTATCGTTTGCATCACATGACCACCTCCATATAGGCTATATAACGGCTTGCCGATGCTTATTAGATCAACTGGTACGTGCTGCATTCACGTCATGTTGTAATTACTGTAGACTCAAGATGACAACACGTGACATTATATTCGGAGCTGTTCACGTCCTTGGACTGGGAATTATACGTTTCTATAGATGTGTTCGACTTGAAGCGGCACTGTGCTGCGCAGACCGATCTGTGTATGACGTCAAAGTACCGCGAGAGTGATTAGCGAGCAGACAGCTCCATATCAGATTAAATTGGCTTTAAAGGAAAATTCTGACATCATTTACTCACCCTTATTCTCACTTACTCACCAAAGTCCCTTTCAATGAAAGTCTGTTTACTCGGCAGCCATATCTGCAATGCCTCCGGGCAGCTATTTCGGGCATCCAAGGCACCCCTATACACTCATTCACTATTTCCTATACATTACTCCACTAATATAGTCCACTTGAAGGAGTGAATGAAAACGAGTGAGTGAATTCGGACACTGAGTGTGCAGGAAGGGCTGCCGCTTTTGCATAGTTTGTGCTTTCTGTTTAATAATCATTTGAAACTTTGTAAACTGGCAGCTCCAGTAGTAATGAAAAGATTTATCTTGAACTCTGTTATGGAAACTAGCATGTATAATAGTGATAATGATAATGTCCACTACGGACACCACTACAAATGGCTGTTCCCTCAAATAGTGCACTATTTAAGGGTATAGGGGGCGATTTCAGACTCAAGTCTTATCTATTTGAATGGGGGAATCCAGAAATTTAAAAAACTGCTTGCCGAACTCACAATCAAATTGCATATTTCAAATCAGCAACAAAATCTGACATGAACTGTACCATAAATGTTGTTTCTTATGCTCAAATACAGTGCATCCGGAAAGTATTCACAGTGCTTCAGTTTTTCCACATTTTGTTATGTTACAGCCTTATTCCAAAATGGATTAAATTCATTATTTTCCTCAAAATTTTACAAACAATACCCCATAATGACAACGTGAAAGAAGTTTGTTTGAAATCTTTGCAAATATATTAAAATTAAAAAACAAAAAAAAAATCACATGTACAGTACATAAGTAACAGCCTTTGCCATGACACTCAAAATTGAGCTCAGGTGCATCCTGTTTCCACTGCTCGTCCTTGAGATGTTTCTACAACTTGATTGGAGTCCACCTGTGGTAAATTCAGTTGATTGGACATGATTTGGAAAGGCACACACCTGTCTATATGAGGTCCCACAGTTAACAGTGCATGTCAGAGCACAAAACAAGCCATGAAGTCCAAGGAAGATGGGGGAAGGGTACAGAAAAATTTATACAGTGGCCTCCATCATCCGTAAATGGAAGAAGTTTGGAACCACTAGGACTCCTAGAGCTGGCCGCCCGGCCAAACTGAGCGATCGGGGGAGAAGGGCCTAGAAGTGACCAAGAACCTGATGGTCACTCTGACAGAGCTCCAGCGTTTCTCTGTGGAGAAAGGAGAACCTTCCAGAAGAACAACCATCTCTGCAGCACTCCACCAATCAGGCCTGTATGGTAGAGTGGCCAGACGGAAGCCACTCCTCAGTAACAAAGAAACAAAATTGGAGGAAACCAGGCACCGCTCATCACCTGGCCAATACCATCCCTACAGTGAAGCATGGTGGTGGCAGCATCATGCTGTGGGGATGTTTTTCAGCAGCAGGTACTGGGAGACTAGTCAGGATTGAGGGAAAGATGAATGCAGCAATGTACAGAGACATATACTGCTCCAGAGCACTCTGGACCTCAGACTGGGGAGAAGGTTCATCTTCCAACAGGACAATGACCCTAAGCACACAGCCAAGATAACAAAGGATTGGCTACGGGACAACTCTGTGAATGTCCTTGAGTGGCCGAGACAGAGCCCAGACTTGAACCCGATTGAACATCTCTGGAGAGATCTGAAAATGGCTGTGCACCGACGCTCCCCATCCAATCTGATGGAGCTTGAGAGGTCCTGCAAAGAAGAATGGGAGAAACTGCCCAAAAATAGGTGTGACAAGCTTGTAGCATCATACTCAAAAAGACTTAAGGCTGTAATTGGTGCCAAAGGTGCTTCAACAAAGTATTAAGCAAAGACTGTGAATACTTATGTACATGTGATTTTCAAAGATTTCAAACAAACTTCTTTCACATTGTCATTATGGGGTATTGTTTGTAGAATTTTTAGGAAAATAATGAATTTAATCCATTTTGGAATAAGGCTGTAACATAAAATGTGGAAAAAGTGAAGCGCTGTGAATACTTTCCGGATGCACTGTAGCGTTAAAAAGATTATTTTTCAGGCTAGACCAGCCAATGCGCATTTGCAGTCTCAGCAATGACTATACCAATCAGCAATTGGTTCTTTTATTTAGAAGGCGGGACTTATTCCATCATTGCACATTGCCCATTCATGAGTAATAGGAGTGAACCGTCTGTCTGACTCATGTCGTTTCAAACCAGTATGCTGTTATTTTCTCGTAGAATGCAAAAGAAGAATTTGGAAAATTCAAATATTCACTCTCAAAAAAAAAAAAAAAAAAAAATTGTACCTTTTAAGGTACAAGTGGCCATCACTGGGGTGGTACCCTTAAGGGTACATTTTTGTACCTCTAAGTAGAGGAAAAAAATGGTATAATTGTACCCTAAGGACCAATTGTGTACCTTTAAAGGCACAGTTATACGTTTTGTTCCCCAAAGAAACAAAATTGCACCACCATTGTACCTTTTTTTTTTAAGAGTGTTTAAAACATTACATATTTAGTAGGCTGTAATGACTGCGGTAGTTTGACTCCAGTATTTAATGTAATTTTTTGTAAATACATCATGCATTTTATCCTTTACATAGGATAGTAAACTATAACTGTATAAATACATAATTGATTTATGAGTTTATTATCTACATAACTACTACAATTGTGATTCAAATGTTTTGCAATGACTTCACATTATAGGCCTACATAATTAAATAGCAACTCCAACATGACACCATGATAGTTCCGACAAACACTTTTACTTTGTTGCATATTACTTGATGTCTCTTCTGATGAATCACCACCATATTCTGTTCTGTTATATAGGACTTTAACCGGGCCTTAACTCTCCAAATATCAAAACTTCTCTTTTAATGATAGGCCTCCCCACCAGTGGCTAAAACTGATTCATCTCTGTGCTAGGAAAAGAGAGAAAAATCGAACAGCATAAAGGGAACTGATATAGAGTCTCTTGCTTTGGATTAAAAGTATGACAGTGTACTAGAATTAGGAAACTGATAGCATCATATATCTAGAACCTGTGATCAGTAAACAGGCAGGTTCTTTACAGAGATAAAGGGATTTTCATAAGAAAGAAATTGAATATGTCAGATTTGTATTGAGATCAGGATTAGTTATCATCACTGCAGTAAGATGTGGCAACATGTGATTGTGATTATGTCAAAGTATTAGGCTACAACAAACATATCTAATTCTGGCAATGAACTGACAATTATGATTAAAAAACATGAGTTCTTAATGAAATTATGACTAGGCACTTTTCTGCGAATAGGGCTACTATGAAAGCTTGTTTCCACCACGGAAAATAAAAATAAAAAAGGTAATTGTGACTTTTGCGAGTTGCAAGTTTATATTTCACAATTCTGTTAGAATCTGTTAGAATTAGAATTGCAAGATATAAACTGGCAATTCTGAGAAAAAAAGTTACAATTACAATTACAGACCTAATGCTCAAAATAATTAATTGGTTTGAGTAGAGCCAACTCAAAATTAAACAAATGAGTTCAATCAAATTAACTTTTATGAGTATTTGGAACTTTCTTTTTCTTTTGAGTTCACAAAACTGACACATTTTAAGTAATCTGCATTGTTTCATTGTTTTGAGTTTCATGAACTTGTTTCTTTTAATTTAGACAAACTTAAATTTAACTGAAACTGGGCTGGGATTTATATTTCCCAGCATGCTTTGCCATGACACTCAAAAGAAAGAGTAAATGCTAAATGTAAATTAAGTGTTATATAATGTTTTTTGTGCAAGATTAATGTTAAGGTGGAGATGTAGTAGTGTTTAATGTGTTGCTATGCTAGTTTAGAAGAGTTTCTGTAATGTTTTTTTTTTTTGGGGGGGGGGGGGGGGGGAAGCTTAGTTTGAGATCAAATATACAGTATGTTAAATGTTCTATATTGCTGTACTCATTTAGCAAGTGCTATGCTATGCTAATGCTATCAAAGCATTGTCTTACCAATTAACAAGGTAGCAATTATTGAATTAGCTAGTTAAAGCTAGCCAAGTTTCCACTACTAAAAATATTTAAGTTGATAATTTTAATTTAAATGTATAAATTAGCTTACTCAAATATTTGAAGTTAAGAGCAATTAAAAAGTATGAGTACAAAATAAAAATCTGCAAGTTCTGCTTACGTAAACTTGAAATTTCTTAAATTAAAAAATTGATGTTTTTTAAAGCACGAGGCACAAATCACTTTTTTTTTTTTTTTTTTTTTTAGATATTAGATATACACTATATTGCCAAAAGTTTTGGGACGTCTGCCTTTACATGCACATGCACTTTAATGACATCCCATTCTTAATCTGTAGGGTTTAATATGGAGTTGGCCCACCCTTTGCAGCTATAACAGCTTCAACTCTTCTGGGAAGGCTTTCCACAAGGTTTAGGAGTGTGTTTATGGGAATTTTTTGACCATTCTTCTAGAAGCGCATTTGTGAGGTCAGGCACTGATGTTGGACGAGAAAGCCTGGCTCGCAGTCTCCGCTCTAATTCATCCCAAAGGTGTTCTATCGGGTTGAGGTCAGGACTCTGTGCAGGCCAGTCAAGTTCCTCCACACCAAACTCGCTCATCCATGTCTTTATGGACCTTGCTTTGTGCACTGGTGCGCAGTCATGTTGGAACAGGAAGGGGCCCTCCCCAAACTGTTCCCACAAAAGTTGGGAGCATGCAATTGTCCAAAATGTCTTGGTATGCTGAAGCATTAAGAGTTCCTTTCACTGGAACTAAGGGGCCAAGCCCAACCCCTGAAAAACAACCCCACACCATAATCCCCCCTCCACCAAACTTTACACTTGGCACAATGCAGTCAGACAAGTACCAGACTCGTCCATCGGATTGCCAGTCAGAGAAGCGTGATTGGTCACTCCAGAGAACACGTCTCCACTGCTCTAGAGTCCACTGGCAGCGTGCTTTAAACCACTGCATCCGATGCTTTGCAATGCACTTGATGTAAGGCTTGGATGCAGCTGCTCGGCCATGGAAACCCATTCCATGAAGCTCTCTACGCACTGTTCTTGAGCTAATCTGAAGGCCACACGAAGTTTGGAGGTCTGTAGCTATTGACTCTGCAGAAAATTGGCGACTTCTGCGTACTGTGCAGCTCAGCATGCGCTGACCCTGCTCTGTGATTTTACGTGGCCTACCACTTCGTGGCTGAGTTGCTGTTGCTTCCACTTTGTTATAATACCACTAACAGCTGACCATGGAATATTTAGTAGTGATGAAATTTCACGAATGGACTTATTGCACAGGTGGCAACCTATCACGGTACCACGCTTGAATTCACTGAGCTCCTGAGAGCGACCCATTCTTTCACAAATGTTTGTAGAAGCAGTCTGCATGCTGTGCTTGAGTTTATATACCTGTGGCCATGGAAGTGATTGGAACACCTGAATTCAATGATTTGGAGAGGTGTACCAATACTTTTGGCAATATAGTGTATTTTGACATAATCTGTTGAACTAATTTTCAAAAATTATTGGTAATTAAGAAATTTTAATGACCATAACAGAATATGTTTGCATCCTGAACTACCTAGCCCATTTTCTTTTACCAATTTATTATTATAATTATTATTAATTTTATAAATGTTGTGTATTTACTTTTAATGTTGAATTAATGTTTATTAGGAAAATGACACAAATCAAGGTATCAAACTTTTGAGAGCCAATATGTTGTAAATATTGGTTGCAAAACTGCAAACATTCTATAAAATTCTATATAAAAATAAAACTGATTCTCCTTTTACTGATCATTTGCTGAAAAATGTCACAGAAAAAAAAGAATAAATATGAGATATAAAAGAGTTTCAGGCTCTATTTTGTAAATATGTAAAAAGTGCACAACATTAACACAACAAAACCAGAGTAGACCGTTCTAGTTTTGTTGTTTAGTATCATGTTGCTATTTTGCAGTGCAGTCTTTAAAGGAATACTTGTCTTTAAGTTTCTTCTTCCAGTGTATTTTGGTATCATCTTTATTCATTTGGAATACAGTACAATGTCACAGGTGGATACATAGATTTTATGCACTCGGTAAACACACTTCACAAGGTGAAATGAATGTATAACGTTACATTGACCCTCCTCAGAGAGCGCAAGTCGCACTAATAAACATAAGTATGGCACATTGATTATCCACTTTCAAAAATAGTTCATCCCAAACAGAAGTATATTCAGACCTGATAGGAACACCATAGAAATGTCATCACTGTAAACAATATTCTTTATGATCTGATATGAAAAACAGCATAAGGCAAAGTAAGAAATGTCACAGGACAACATTCAACACGCTTGACGTCTCAAGTATCGAAACAGGCCGAAGAACGGCCAAACACTTGTTTACATAAATTAAGTGTGAGCAGAATTTGTGTGGATGTCTCTTTAGAAATACACAGAAATGTGGCTCATATCTCGAATAAAGCCTATGTCATATATTGCCATCTCTTTAACAAAAATAATGAAGCTCTACATGTACAAACATAAACATCTTGATAATTCATGTAATACAAAAAATCTGCCTATAATAAAAATGACTTCAATGCAAAATTACTAAAAATCCTGGATACTAAAGTGCTCTACAGATAATAAACTACTGGTCTCTATGATTAATGAGAAAAGAGAGCCATCCTCTTTTGCACAATCATGTACAAACCAACATTCTCATTAAAATCCACAGTTATATGTACTTAGCATTTGTCAACCCACATTTCCTAGTCGCTTTCATGTATTGCTTAAATATACACTCCCCAGGAAACAACAAATCTCATAAAAATGTATGCGTATTTTAGATACCCTTTTTCATGATGCCAAGTAGACATGAAATACTACATATAATATATGCTTTAGTATATAATGTAAAATTATAATGAACCATATATTTTGAATGTTTCACTTGAGTCCCAATTAAACATGGAACATAAGATTCATATACAGGTGTCCCCCAGTAACAGGCATAATGTGTGCCTTGTCTCAAAAGCTTTTAAATAAAATATGTGCCCTGTTGACATCAAGCAAGGCAACATCAAGACAGACATCTGGTCGGGAAGCAGACACACTCTGTCAGTTTAAATCTAGACTAAAAACACATCTCTTTACTATGGCATACACATAAAACATTTTTAATTTATATTATTCAAATCAGTTAAATGATTGTTTTAGGCTGCATTAACTAGGTCAGCCGGAACCGGGAACACTTCCCATAACACCTGATGTACTCGTTACATCATAAGAAGAATGGCATCTACGCTAATGTTAGTCTCTCTGTTTATCCCGAGGTTTACTGCAGTCGGCCGGATCCAGGCCGTATCCAGACCAGATGGTGGACCTTAGCCTGGACATGACGAACGCATCCCTGAAGTGTCTGTAGAGACCGTGTCAATTAAACTCCCCCCTGTAAATGCAGCATCGACACGACATCCTCATTAAACCCGTCCCCGGCGTGACGACTCCAATCTTTTGAATAATCCTACGAATATCTATTGATCTAATCAGACTTCTGACCTGTAATGTTGCCAGAATCATAATCATACACTATTTGTTCGTCGGCCAGAGGAGAACTGGCACCCCGACTGAGCCTGGTTTCTCCCAAGGTTTTTTTCTCCATTCTGGCCCTGAAGGAGTTTTGGTTCCTTGCCACCGTCGCCTTTGGCTTTTGGCTTGCTCAGTTGGGGACACTTAAATTTCAACTATATTACTGATCTGCCCGCATTGACACTATATGATAATTGAAATGAGCTGGATGACATCACCGTTTTCACCAGAGCGGCTGTACAGCCGAATCAAATTCTGTTGCATTATTTTCCTGTTACCACTGTGAAGCTGCTTTGAAACAATTGCCATTGTAAAAAGTGCTATATAAATAAAGGTGATTTGATTTGAATTTCATTTGTCTTGGGTCATTTGCCAGCGTTCTCAAGAGAAAAGTGAATAAGTCTTTACCAGTGTTGGGGGTAATGCATTACAAGTATTGTGAGTTACTTAATCAAATTACTTTTTTCCAAGTAACTAGTAAAGTAACACATTACTTTTAAATTTACAACTAAATATCTGAGTTACTTTTTATAATAAAAAACAAGTTATAAACCTGTAATAATGATGTTAAATTACACAAATATACTTTATGTATTTAATCTCACTTTATTAACCAATGATTTGCTGCTGACCTTCAATTATCCAATTCAATCATACTAATAAGCAAAAATGATTCTAGATAAACATCACTTTTTTTTATTGCTGAATAAGTGTAGAACTTTCTTCTCTAGCATCCTATTCTTCTGCAATCCAGAACAGCAGCACAACTGAAAGGTTTGTTTGAGCTGCGCCCTCTACGGTACAGACGTGAATTTGCATTTCCTTCAGCCTAAGGCCTGTTCATTTCACTTTTGGTGAAAAGAAACGGTTACACTTTATTTTAAGGTGACGTAGTTACATTGTACTTACTTATATAAGTACTAAGTAATATTAATTAACTACTTGTACTTACTATAGAGTTACGGTTAGGGTTATGGTTTGGTTTAGGGTTAGTTACTTGTAATTATGCATAATTTACTGTTATTACTATAGTAAGTAAATGTAGCAACGTGTATGTCTATGTCACCTTAAAATAAAGTGTTACCAAACAAACAAGCTAGCCCAGCCCAGATGAGAAAAAGTAATGTAACACATTACTTTCCACAAAAAGTAACTAATACAACTTTCCCCAACACTTTACTGCACGGCAAGAATTTTGTCAGGTAACCTAAAAATTTGCTCCATGTGGTAACGTGTTAATTTAATTTAATTAATGTAATTAAGCCTTCAAGTAACTGGTTTTATTCACGTCAAAAAAGGTCATTTAATTCCATTTTTTTATTGATTTAATTTAATAATAATTTAAATGTTTTTTTTTTTATTTTTATTTCATTTAATATTAAAGTTAAATCTGATTATAATACATTATACCAACAATAATATTTTTAAGGGCTAGAGAAAGTAGAAATAGATCCAAGTTAACACTATTCATAGATCTAAAAAATAAGCATTCAGCAGGGCTCTGCTTTTATTGTATTTCTTTCATTATACTTTCTTTTATTCTTTTTTTTTTTTTAAATGAACAGCTATTGTGAATAATTAATTTCTGCTGGATTTGATTTACTAAGCACAAATAAAACTCTGAGGCAGATGGGGTTACCAGCCAGTCCGGTAATGACATAATGAGAATTTCCTTATCAGCCAAGTGCTATTCTAGACGAGCCTTAAATAATAGGCTATTCTCTGGTCAAAGCGACTGCGGCTCAGGAACATTATTAGCTTTCACATTTCTATTAATGAATAAGAAATCATGCCTGTATAATGGGGGAAACCTGTATATTGTTGTCCTGTGACTCCCCTTTGACTGTTACTCGATCGTAGTGCTTGTGTGCATGCTGAGACTGGTGTTTCCATCCATTGCATATTTCATTTATACCTGGACATCCAAATGTAAGAGTTTCATGGTGCTGTAACTAACAGCTAAATCAATTCAGGCCCTGGGCAGTGTTGAAAACTAATGTTGTACCCTGGAAAATGCCCTTTAACAGAATGACACACTAACAGCTGATACATATTCAAACCTTGACATTCATATTCATACCATTATTCACACCTTAGATACTCTGTTTCGTGATCATCAAGCCAACCTGCTCACAAACTTACTATATGTTTCCCAGGAAAATACTGAACGACGTCACAAATGGCACATTCATATGGACATATGAACAATATATATTTTGAAATAGAAGTGAAACACTGATATACCACAGTGTTTGCTGTCAGGTTATTTTAATACACATATTCCTTACACTGCAAATGAATAGAAACACCATGATCATCCATTTAGGTTAGGCGATAAGCTTAAATGGACATCGATTTGGTTCAAAAACAACCATTAAATAATTTCCTGATATGTCAGAAACCAAATACTCATTTTACTCTGTCTTACGTAATCATTTGGTATAATTGCCTGCCAGTCGTGTCATTTCAACTCAAAAGCTCCTAATTATCATCTCTGCATGATAACTACAGTGCAAATGTTTGCAAAATGTAACAGTTACATTTGCGCCGACGAGCGTTGTTGATCATTCAAAACAGAGAGCCTGAAAATGCATAGTGTATTTCAGGTGAAAAGAAAATAATTTTTATACACATACTACAAACCTCTTAATACTGTATGTCACTAGTGGTATAGCATCACTTTTGGGTTGTTTCACGCCTCCTTTGACCATACGGAGTACTACTACAATCATCTCAGGCGTGTGCAACAGGTAAAAATCCACGATAGTTACTCGACAAACACAAGACTAACATTGCATGACATGAGCATGCCCTAAACAGCCCTTATTCTCATGCAAAGGGATCAGTATACTGGATGTAAAATGTCAGAAGCGGCCTCCGCTCCATATCCCACTCTTCACATGTGTGAGACGGGTCTTTCTCCGGAAAATTGGTTTTGGGATCTTATATATAGGTGAATGGATGCACAGCTGAGCTCTACTGGTGCGTCCAGGCTATTGTAAATCCATGCATCGTCATGCATTGAAGAGTAGGATCCTCGGTTGGAGATGTCCATGCGGCTAAACTCACCCCAAGCACACTGAAGAGGGAGAGAGCGGCTGAAGGGGAGTCCATTACAGTATGCACTTCTTCTTTCTCTCTTTTCATGTACTTTTCATTTGCGGGTAAGACACAGTATGTGTGCATTTATATATTTGTGTGCGTTACGTTTTGAAACTGCTGTCAAATATGAAAAAACTCTGTCCAGTGGAAGCTGTAGCTCGTCTCAAAAATATTTCAGTCACAACATTTGGATTTTGCGTAAATAAAATGAACTTTTCAGTTGCTCCAGTTTGTGTGTGCATGTGTGCGTGTTTTTTTTTTTTTTAATTTTTCTGCCATTTTTGTAACTGTCATATGTCGAATTGAATCTACGCTGTGAGTGGTCCATACGTTACTTCATGCCACTGCGAAGCACCTGATTGGCTGCAATGAGCATGACGCTGATGATGAAAGCAATCGCGAAGGCGCAGATCAGACTCTTCCGTACGCATGTTTGCTTCACCTGCTGGGTTGGACTCTCCGCTGAAGAAGCAGAGAGAAACAAATAAGTAGATCAGAAGAAATAAGGCGGTAAGACAAGGTTTGGAGATGATGACTTGAAATTAAATGAAAAATGTTGCTGATGAAAAAGTGTTTGAAAGATAGTAAACAATACTTGATGCTTCACAAAAAAAGGGTTTGTAAATATGTAGGACTCCAAGAAACCACAGCTACCTAGTGAACCTAGTGAGCTGCCTACTTAGACAATCTTTCCTGAAAATCCATGAAAGATGGCAGATAAAATTGAGGGAAAGGTCAATAAGAAATGTACATTTATTTTGCCAAGTACTGAAAAGTAATGGAAAAAAGTTGAATAAAAAATAAACGAATAAACATTTATGTATTTTTTGTGCTCATTAATTAAGTGTGAGTTAGTCAAGTCTTGTTCATGTTTTGTAAGAAGCATATGATGTCACACATTATTCGTTCAAAAGTTTAGGGTCGGTAAGATTTCTAATCATTTACACAAATACATTTAGAAATGTAATTTATTCCTGTGATCAAAGTTGAATTTTCAGCATTACTCCAGTCTTCAGTGTCACATGATCCTT
This sequence comes from Coreius guichenoti, assembly GCA_039654105.1. Classification (NCBI taxonomy): domain Eukaryota; kingdom Metazoa; phylum Chordata; class Actinopteri; order Cypriniformes; family Gobionidae; genus Coreius; species Coreius guichenoti. The sequence continues at coordinate 7,840,460 of CM077169.1, forward strand.
CAATTAATAAATTTTGATTTTTGTAACATCATAAATGCATTTACTGTTACTTTTGATCAATTTAATTTATCCTTGCTGTATAAAAAGTATTAATTTTTTTTTTTATTATATACTGACCCCAAACCTTTCAACAGTAGTGTATGCCTAGTTCAAGATATTTTTGAGGTCTTCAAAATTTTCCAGTTTAACCCTTCTATATATACACATACCATAATTAATCAAGATGATGAAATGATGATTTTGACAGGAAAGTAGCAATAATTCAACTTGTATCTCTGCCAGAGCTGTGCATTATAAAAGAAAAATCATTCTTACTGTCAATGTCAACCTGGCAGTCCTCAGGATTTTCGATGTGATTCTCCTCTGTCATTATGATATTCTCAATGTCCTTCATAGACAGGTGGTCACAAAAAGTGTCATATAAGAGTCTCTTCAGCTCTTCCACAGTCAGCTTCTGCATATCACACTAAAAATAGAAACAAAACTGTATAATTTCATTCTGAAATTCTTTATGCGATCTTCAAATACAAATAATAAGAATCAGAGTAAAAGAGTATGCATATTTTGACCTCTCGTATCCCTGGCAGTAAGATCGCGTAAGACAGTGGCACGAAAGAGAAGAGATTGTTGAATAAAGTCCTTATTTATTGTTTGTTTGTTTTTTGCGCACAAAAAGTATTCTCGTCGCTTCATAACATTAAGGTTGAACCACTGGAGTCACATGGACTATTTTAACTATGTCTTTACTACCTTTCTGCGCCTTTAAAGTGGTCGTTGTGTTGCTGTCTATGGGCTCTCGGATTTCATCAAAAATATCTTAATTTGTGTCCTGAAGATGAACGGGTTTGGAATGACATGAGGGTGAGTAATTAATGACATAATTTTCATTTTTGGTGAATTAACCCTTTAAATTCGAGATGAAACAACATATGCAACCAATTTCACTTCCATAATGTGACATATTTCAGAGTACAAAAAGATATTCAATATGAAAAAAAAAACATGATTTTGTCTTTCAGGATTTAAAAGCAGAGAGTCATCATTAAGGAAAGTCGTTTCAGGGGTGGAACAAGTTTTGCAAACATTTCATTTACAAAAACAAGTTTATTTTCTCTAAAATAACATGCATTGATGAACTGCTGACCAAGAATGAGTAGCAAGAAAATAGATAGTTGATTTGGATTTCAGTGCACACATATTAATAGCACTGAACTCATAATTACACAGAGAGACGTTTAAGAGGGAGACCCCTGTAGCTATTTGGGGTCAAACGCGCTGCTAAAAAATGCACCAGCAGCGAGCTGAGATTAGAGAAGCACGCCCTTTGGGGGAATCACCATATGGCCCTTACAAATGATATTCTGCTCTTCTCACTTGGAGACATGCAGCTGAAGAGACTCAGTTATAAAATCGATGAATGAATCTTGCTTAAAGTCATCATAGCAATATATCTGCATTGAAGTGTACTCAGAATCAACACGTTCTCACTTCCAACTCGTCACATATTGACGCTTGGCTTCACTTTTTAACGCACAGGGTACCCCTTTAGCGTCATTTTTCGACGCGCAGGGTGCTCCATTGATTTCAATGAGAAACCTTTGCTGTCATACACAGACGCGTTGGGCATGGGAATGTTATCGTCATGATGACATTATATATTGGGTTATGATTTTGACATTATGATATGTTGGAGTGTGATTCTCAATTTAATCAGCCAGCATAATTTTATTTACATTTATTTTTTTATTTACGCTATTTAGACACATTTGAACACATAACCCAACCCCATTCCTAAACCTACCCATTTGTGTAATATATGATATAAAACACAGGATATAACAGGCAGATATTACTGCAGGCACAATTTATTCAAAAAGTACAAATATCCCAAGTGTTCCGAGGCCAAACAATTGATTTGTGTGAAGAAAATCCCCAAAAGCGATCAGCGTCTCCATCCGCCGAAGATCATGCACACATTCCGTTACGTCAGCTTTGATAGTGAAATTGCATTGACTCTCGTATGTCTCGTGAACAATTGCGTCATTACATCAGCTTTGATTGTAAAATGTCATTTGCTCTCGTGTGTCTCGTGACCGAATGCGTCATGCTAAAGAGTCGGGTGTATCTTTTGAATGCGATATGACTGAGTGCGTGCGTTCACGGAGCGGCGGGATCATCATTTCAGCGATTAAAACATTAAGATCAACTCTGTTCTTTACATGAAGATATCGTATGACTTCAGAAGACTTGGAATGCAACACAAGTTATTACTTTTATACTGTTTTTGGTTAGTTTTTTTCAGTAAATACCTGTGACTGTACTTGTTTTGCCTGTTACGTGTTTTATATTGTTGAGAAGTGGGTAGGAGTGGGGTTTGTTGCTCCAAAATATAAAAGTAGGCTATAAATATTTATAAAATCATGTCTACTTTTACAAATGCAAAGAAGTAAATGCATCTGACGCATTGGGCAAACAACTGAAATCAATGGAGTACCCTGTGCATTAAAAATTTACGCACCTGACCAAGCGTCAATATGTGACGAGTAGGGTGTGAGAACGTGTTGGTAGAATTGGTAACACTTTATTTCGATGGACATTATACTAACTATAAGAAACTACATGTCAACTAACTCTCGTTAGAGTATTAATAGACTCTCTGTTTAATATCTACTAACACTTTATTTTGATGGTCCCTCAACAGACATTCTACTACTGACGAAATAACTTTGCAACATGTCAACTTATTCTATTAATTAGTCAACTAATTCATCTTAGTCTACTAATACTCTGATGAGAGTTAGCTGACATGTAGTTGCAAAGTTAAAAGTCTAAAGTGGGCCATTGAAATAAAGTGTAACTGTAGATTTTGCTCATGTTTAAAAGACAGGAGTCCAATTTTCGTTAGGCGATTCATGTCTGTTTGTTTGATTTCATAGAGAGCATTGAAAGCACTGCCTAAAATTAACACTCCGCAAGCACCAAATGCGAGTAAAAATCTGCATTAGCGAGTATATGAAACGGTGTCAATTGCCAGTTGGCTGGTAACATTTTTATGAATTCTAACAATGCAATGTTGTGAGAACGTGAACAACCATGAATGATGCTTGGGACAGTTGACGGGCCAGTGCTGCATCGTCACGAAAGTTTAAGCCTTGCCAATTTAAATATTCAAGCGCAAGAAGCGAAAGGAAACTCAGCTTGGAAACTTGCGCTGACCAGACATAATCAAACAAAATGATGTCAAAATGCCTGTCTTGGAGAGTATCCTCGTAAACATAGTCAGTTATGTCTTAAATGAACATAAACAGTTGAGAAAGAAAACGCATGTGTATTAGTATATTGGATCCGTTAGCTCTTAAAGTGACAGCAGCCTAATATTCCTGCTGCTATCTGTGTATTTAATGTTAATCAAACAAAACAAAAAAAAAATCACTCACTGCTCTTGACTGAATAACTTTTGTAACATTATTAAGGATTAATCCATGTTTAATTTATACAGTGAAGACTATGCGGTGTTATTTTGCATTTGATTGCTTTATTAAATTTTCACTGGTATCTAAAATTTTGATGTCATTACTGCCTGTTTTTGCAAAAACAGTTTCATTGCTGGTAAAGAAAAATATTTATGGCCGGTAAATTTCATTGGACATTGGCAGGTGTGGCAAAAAGTTAGTTTCAGGCCCTGATTGAAAGTGTCTGTAATCTAGATGTAGTTTTGGTGTGTGTCAGGGACAGACAGATGCAGCAGACTTTGTGCCTGTTGTTACTTGAAATAAGAGAGAAGTGGCTAATAATCACCTTCCAGAACACAGAGTCAAAATCAGTTCCGTTGAACTTGTCAGGCATCCCGGCAGCCGAGAGTTTGGGCCCCAGGAGAGTAACGAATTCCTCAAAATCCACCTGGCCGTCTCCTATAAAACAGACCGTGAAGTATTAGATGCAATCTAGCATGATATTAAATTCCAGTTGTTGGCTCTATGAAGTATAGAAATTTAAAAAATATATATTTTCTGTCAGGGCTGTGTGCTATTTAGAATTGAATTGAGAATGCCTGCATAGAAAATTCCTGCATTTGAATCAAATTTGCATTGAGGTGATGTACTGTATGTGATGTAGAATTGTAAAATGGGATGAAAAAAAATCATATTGATGTAAAGTCTGTTAATAATACAAGTAATTTCTTACCTATATTACCTATAAACATGTTAACAAAAACAATCAAGTAGAGCGGCGTTTCCCAACTTGGGGTTTGATGAAAAGATAATTAAAGGGGGGGTCTAATGCTATTTCATGCATTCTGACTTATTTACACTGTTAAAGAGTTGGATTCTCATGCTAAACATGGCCAAATTTTCAAGAAAACGAGTTGGACATATGACGGAGTATTTCTGTGTCAAATACACTTCTTCAGGATTCGAATAAATTTCAGAAAGTTTTTTTCGAGTATGGCCCTGTATCATAAAGGGCGGAATTCCTTGTATGTGCACTTCTCCCAGATGAGCGCGTGCGCACATCAACCAGAGCGAGAGCGAGAGCACGTCTATAAACGAGCTTCGTTCGGGTTACGGTAGCCGTCGGCAGCGCTATCATTTTGTTTTTAGACCACAAAATCAACAATGTCACTAAAGAAGTGTGTTTTTGGTTGTGAGGGAAAGATAACCTTGTTCAGCTTCCCAAATAACCCAGCGTTAAGGAAACAGTGGAGGCAGTTTGTTTTTCCGGAGCAGTTCTGCAGAGTTCTGCAAGTGTGTTTGTTTGTTCCCGGTCATGAGTCGAAACCGCAGGTGGTGAGTGAAACTGCATTAAATGTCTGTGTTTTGTTGGCAGTTGGCGCGTAAGTGCATTATAATGTCAACAACACGAACGTATAGTGAATCGAAAGTTATCCAGGGATAATGCCATGATGTATTGTGTGTGTGTGTGTGTGTGTGTGTGCGCGTGTGCGTGCTCGTGACTCTTTAGCTCCGCCCACTGCACGCCTGCACGAGCTCGGGTGTTTTCGGAAAGAATCGGTACAGCGTATCTGTCTTTTGTAAATATGATAAAACTAAAGACTCTTCGGAGATATGAAGGATGTAATACTACTCTATAGGTACTCAAGATTAACATGAGATTGGCAGAAACTGTGTTATGTATCCTTTAATTAAATCCTGAAAATAAAAAATGACAATAAATTAATAAAAAAAAAATTAAAATCAAACTCTTACTAAAAAAGATTAGAATTTTTATAAGATAAATATTATTAAGAGATATATTAATTAAAATAATATTTTGAATATTTTGAAAGAATATTTATGGCAAAAATAAAATCTTGTATGAAGATTGGAGATGTATGTCTAATCAGTTGAGAAAAAGAGAGTAAACAGCTGTAATTAGGCAAAATTAATGATGAATCTTGATTTGATACTGATGAATAATTATAATGATAATTAATAATAATAATTAGCTGTTTTACATAAATGTTGTATGAAACTCTTCTGTTAAAGAATTTTACCGAATCGCAGTTCACAAAAATTCATCAGTTACTGTTCAATATTTGTGAGCTGCGATTCTGCAAAATCATTTTCCTGTCATTCCAATTCAATTTTCTGTAGGGGTGTGGCCAATTCACATTCAAACTCATTCATTAAAACAAAGCCATTTCTTTCAATTTTGCATGAATTTCCATGCTGGTCATGTAATGGTTGGTCAACTAGTTCTTTACTAGATTACATTGATTAGTTTATCAAATTTTTTTTTGGTTACCTTTAATATTTTAAGGGTCAGGGTGAGTGTAACTTTATGGAGTGGGTTTTATCGAGCTGAAAGGCTCTCTCTGAGACCTTCTTTAAAGCACTGCCACTACAGCCATCAAAGCACCGCTTTCGCCTTCAATTAATTTCAAGACAATTACTGTCAAACTTCAAAACGCCTACTGTCAAACAGCGTTCTCATTATCAGCCCATGCATAATTTGTATGTCTCCATGCATTGTGAGGAATATGATAGTTTGGAGCAATACAAGGTTACAGTTTAGCTTTTTTATTTGTTGAATATCTGTCAATTGTGTTTAGCATCCCTACAATGCAGAGAAATTCATCTGATTGGTGTCTGTTGGGCTTCAATTCAAGGGATAATTCACCCCAAAATGAAAATTCTGACATTATTTACTTGTATGACTTTCTTCTTCTGCAGAACACAAAAAAAAATTCTCAAAATGTCTTATTTTGTGGTCTAAGAAGAAAGAATGTCATAGAGGTTTGGAACAACGAGCAAATGAGCACATACTGATTGAATATTATTGATGTTTTTTTTGGGATGAACTATCTCTTTAACTCTTTCTCCAACATGGACAAGATTTTCCATCATTTATGACACAATTGCTGTGTCCCAAATCCCAATTCAAAGGTTGCATCCTTTGAAGGACTCGGACTTCAAAGGCCACACCTATATATATATATATATATATATATATTTACTTTTGTATCAGATATTTGAGTAAGTTGAAAACCAATACTTATGTTTAAAAGTGTAATTCAGCAGTTTCTCTCAAAGAAACTGGGCCGCAATGAATTCTGGGGTAGGCAAGGTCATGAAGGATCCATCTGTTGTCCTTCATTTCACGAGAAACTAAGGACACATTTGGAGGCCGCATTTGAAGGTGCCTTCGAATTGGGACAGCCTTTGTCGCGTTGCACTGACACAATCGGCCTTTAAATGCGCCCTTCGAAGGATGTAGCCTCTGAACTCGAATGCACCAAATGCTTCTTTTACCGTTTTTTTATCCTTTTAAATGCCATTTACCGTTTTTTTCCGGCAATCCATGTTTTCACTGTTATACAATAGGGGTTGCTGTTATGGATCTTTTGAAATAGTACTACATCTCCGGATCCAAAGACAAGTGAAGAAGATGATTTGCATAAACCGGATCGAAGATTGCTTACACACTAGTAAGCTAATGCGATCATCAAACATTCAACAGCATATAAATCAAAACTGCCTAACGTTAGCAAGCAAAATGTCGAACCCACGAAGAGGTATTTGACTGTGAAGCTTTGGGGGTGTTGATGGACTCAATCTATGTTTTGATCATCGTTCTGAATCCGATCCGGACAAAGTCTTTGACAAAAACCTGATTTTTGTTCAAACTTAGCCACATTCCAGTGTTGACAAAAATGAACGGATGAATGAATCTAGAGTAAGCTTTTTTTATTTTTTTTTTTTTTTTTTTTTTTTTTTTTTTTTTTTTAAATCTGAGGCTCTATTCATGCAACAAAATATTCTGGAGGCCATGAAAGTTTTGTGAATATGATCAAAAAAGCTGGTGCTGCCTGGCAACTTTTTTAATAGGTGCTGGTGCCCTCTATCCTCCTGAGACCCAGCAATGGAGTTTTTACATTTTAGCAAATTTCTCTGAAAACATACTTTGGCAAGCAGTATGAGTCCGAGGGCCGTGAGAGAATGGCACGAGGCCGGTGGCGTAATTGATAATGAGTGCTGGCTGCGCACCATTCTCTCACGGCCCTCTGACTCGTACTGCTTGCCACACATACATGTCACAGTTTTACGTCTGGACGTCCTGTAAAGAGCACATTCAGGGCTTTGCAGAGATACCAAATGTTTGGAGGTGTAACCATGACAACTCCCTCTCCTTGGTCTTTACAAATGACTGAATGATCAAATTTAGCACTCTTATGGAAATATGATCATTTAAATCTGATCATTTTCATGTCAGAAATCAACATCTCAGGAAAATATTATGGGGTTTCTAATCAGAATATGACTTTCTGTTATGAAACAGGGCATTGATTTCATACATGTCCACTGTAGTGGACACCAGGACTTCGTGGCATATCAAGCATTTTGGAGACACAAGTGAATAGGGAAAGAAATTTTACATAAATATTCTTATGAAAATATTCCCAATTATTTCTCCCATTTTTACACACCTTTTTTCATTACATGTTGACTCAAGAACACATTAATATGCAAATTAGATACAGTGTATAGATGCATTGCATAGACTGGGAATGGCATTTATGGCCATGTACACATATTGCATAAAGTAAAATGGTATATCAGATTATTCTGTTATATCTTTCATAACATAGTTGAGAATCATCAAAGTTTGGATAGAAAAAGGTTTGAAACCTAAAAATTGATTGGTGAATGAAAAAAAAACAAAAAAAACATTGTTTTTGCCTATTCATGTCTTTTAATTTTCTTAATAATGGGTCATGGTGTCCTCTACAGAGGACATAGCATAACATAGGATTAAAATATATATATATATATTTTTTTTAAAAAAATGTCTTTATTCAATTAGTTTCTTATGCTCCAAACAAAGTAATGACCTAAAAAAAAAAAAAAAAAAACTAAATTCACAAAAAAAATTAGGACAGTATGTAGTGTGTGTGTGTGTGTGTAATATAGCTGTTTGTGAATGTAAAAGGTCTGCAAAGTTATAAAGATTAAAGTGCACAACAGATAGTTATTGTCTCCCCAGCCTATAGCATTCATTGGGTATCCACAAACAACGACTACTTTGACCGGCCCTAACACTGTAGTTGCTGTTTTCTGCACTACGAATCCACTTTGCTTGCAGGACTCGGGCTTGAATTGATACAGTAAAACCAGCACCATTGTTACTGTTGGTATCAGTGTGTATGAAGTACTGAGGAAGCATCCGGAGCTGAAATTCAGACATGCTAATGGCCGTTTGATTTCCAACACACGCTGTAAGTGGTAGACCAATCACAACAGATTGGGCCATCTGACCAATCAGAGCAGAGTAGGCTCTCAGAAAGGAGGGGTTTAGAGAGACCGAATCATTGCTCAAACCACATTTACACTGTGAGTAAAGAGGGGATGCTGCAATATGTATTATGAAAAAATTAGTAGTTTTGACCTTGGATGCTTGGAAACCTACTGTAGGAAACCTTTAAAATAGCATAATATGGGTACTTTAAGCAGCCTGGTGGAAACATCATCCCATGCTAAGGACGACTAGCTATTCTGTTCTTTTCTCATGGCAGTCTATTCACAGTCTTGTGTAAGTGTCTCCTTACCATCCATGTCGAGTCTCTGAATGATGACCTCTAGCTCGACCTCATTGGGCATGTACCCTAGAGAACGCATGGCCATGCCGAGCTCCTGCTTTGAGATAAAGCCATTCCCATCTCGATCAAACACCTTAAACGCCTCCCGGATTTCTGAGGAAGAGAGTCACACACAGATCTGTAAGACGGTGCTTTATACTTCCAATATTAAAAGTATTACTCTGCAACATTGTTATAAGAGACAGATATTAAAATCATCACACCCAAGTGACTCAATGGAAAAAGATTACAGTATATTGATTTTTTTTCCCCCCACAATAATTCACTTTCTGCTCTTTAAAAACATTCAGCAGAGCACAGCCCCTCTTGACTTGATTGATTTAAAACAAAGGGAACAGGATGATTTCCGTTACATTCGCACAGGCTTGTTAAAAGACGGGAAAATGCCGCAATGCATACGGTCGGTTGAGCCGACTTGTTTCACTGTATATGCATTATACATCATCATTAAGTCATTTGTAATTTTCCACTTGTCACGCCATGATGCCATATTCATAATTATGAAATATGAACCACATGGGCTGCAAGATATTACTATAAATCCAGATAATATATTCAATACGGTGTGTGAACAGGAGTATTCGGTACTGTGGCTTGCTCGCTGTGCTGTAGGTTTGATAAATGGCTATTTGGACATGGGGTCCAAACAAAAACAGCACATTAAATCTATCACTACCCTGAGTGAAGGAAATTAGGGGGGGAAATATAAGAAAAATACAAGAAATGATGGTACTGCGGTCCAAATAAGCCAAACGCAACAGATGGAGAAAGCAACTTTACTCCTCATTACGGTGGAAGTAAGCAGATTTCAAACGGAAGTGAAGTGTGGCTCTAATTTGCTAATTTCAAAGCAAAACTACTTAGCTGCAAGCAACACATTTGGATGCCCCCCAAAGAATGAAGTTTTAAAGGAAAATAA